>CM074726.1:14461462-15152295 GCA_037306005.1 Rhinophrynus dorsalis | reverse complement strand
TAAAAGCATCATTTAATTCAGTGCGAATGTAGAACATTTTGAATAGTTCCCTGTGGTGAAGCTAGTCTACTGAAGAATTGCTCCACTTTCATAGTACATCTGCCCGTGAGATGCCTAATTTCACTTAATCAACTTTTATATAATGCAACTCCCAATGAATTCCATTGTGTGTATGGTAGCCTTGACTGAGGCTTGTGGGTAGGTATAGAGCTAATTACTTTGTACACAATAACATGCATGACTCAGTATAATGATGGGAAATGTCTACTATTTTGGTAACTAAAAGTTGCAGTAATGAACGTTGTTTTTGGAAATGCCACTAAAGAATTATTATGTAGTACATATTAACATAGTTGATGAGACAAAAAAAAAAAGATATGAGTCCTTCAAGTTGAGCCTTGGATCCACATCCTATCAACAAAAACCCAACTGTAATAATTATCTATATTGTTCTGAGCTACAAATGTATCTAATGTATTTTTGAAAGCATTAGCAGTATATGCAAACAAAGCCTCCTGAGACATGGAATTCCACATTACTCTCCTTACTGTAATAAATCCCTGCCTTTGTTTTAGTTAATAGTGACTTTTCTCTAGTCTTAATGGATCCTTCTTCTTATATGCTCAGCACATTGAGTAAATAGTTCTTCAGAGAGTTCTGTGTATTGGCCGGGAATATGTAATATGCATATGAATCTGTAAATAATAATCATACCCCCCCACACACACAACTTTCTTATCTAATGTAATCAAAATCAGTTTGGTTAGCCTCTCTTTATATCTAAACCCTTCCAATCCCATATCCATTTTGTTGCACATCTCTGTCCTTTTTCCAGTTCAATAAAGTATTTTTTAAGAAGTGGTACCCAAAACTATGCTAAATATTCTAGGTTAGGCCTTACCAAAGATTTATAATAAAGTAGAATTATATTCCCATTCCATGTATCTATGCCCTTTTGTACACAATAGAAATCTGTTGGCTCTTGCCTCAGAGACGTCCACAGCAAGTGAGGCAAAGACGCTTCTCACGGCCCACGGAAGCAGCTCAGGAACAAGTACAGTTCAGACAGAATCTACATTGTCCAGATTCGAGAAATCTTCATACAAAACTTGGACTTCAGGTGACATTTCCAGCACCAGATGGCGGAGGAAGGATTTACATTCTGAGGGAGCACAGCCTGGACCTCATTTCTAGAGGCCACCAACTGAAATGGGAAGCCCCATCTGTAATTAACATCCTGGTTGTGCAGAAACAAGGTAAGAGGGCACAGGGTGCTCTATTTCTGGAGTGTTGTAGGAGCCAAATCTGCGAAGAGGTGTGGGGTATCCCCATCCATGTAGACTGCACCCGTTCTGGTCTGCCTCATCACTGCCTCTTTGGTAGAGTAATACGTGAAGCACACCAACACGTCGCGCAGGGGCGCATTAGCAGCTGGTTTTGGGCGGAGGGCCCTATGCGCACGGTCTAGGGCCAGAGAGGAAGCTGGTAGGTCTGGGGAGTAACCCAAAATATTTAAGTAGCAACACAGATAGATCAGTAATAGACTCCGAAATGTCTCTTATCAGTATGTTAGACCTCCTGGAGCGGTTCTCCAAATCTTCCAATGCATCATGAAGTCATCTGTGTTTGTCCTGTACGTCATCAGATAATTCTAAATGTTGTGGCAACATCTCAGTCAGGTGGGTCTCCAAGGCCGAAGTGAGGCCCGAGATCTGCTGGATCTCTGTCTGTAATAAGGAAACACTCGAATGGAGCTCTGCTGATAGGTCCTGTTTGACTGAGAGCAAAAGATCTCTCAGGGAGTCCACATCCTGTTTAGTGCACAGAGGCGGCAAGTCGCATCCCACACTCCCGCCAGGAGGCCCCAAGGATCCAGAGTCTCTCTTTTGGAAAAAGTCCGAAAGACGTGTGGATTTCTGAGACCTCGTAGCCATTGTTATCCGGTAAGATAGGTAGTTGCCCAAAGCAAGCCGAAAGGTGGGTAATTTGCCAAATCTAGCTAATATAGGCGACTGGAGAGCAGGAGCCCCAGCAAGATGCAACCATACTCTCCAAGCTCCAGGCCACGCCCCCATATTCTAATTTTCAAATACAATGAGCCATATGCACAAAGGTAAAAGAGAAATTCTGGAGTAAATGAAAATTCTCATTGAGATTTGCAATGTTTTGCTGATTTCTATAGTATTCTAAACAATAAAAGCCCTATTTAAATCAACGGGAATGCTGAGCTTTCTTGTTCCCTGTGGAGCAGTTAATTTCCTGGAGAATTGCTCCTCTTTTCATTGTTCTTGTGGGCCAACATATCTTAGAAGCCCGTTCCTTCAATCCTATATAATAATTTGCTAGGAAGTTTGTCAGAAGCTGTCATTAGCAGTAGAGACTGCTTGAACGCTCAGAATGCTGGGAGTTCTGTGCTGGGAGCATTCTGTGCGTTCGGGCATTCTCTACAGTGCATCGCGTGAGTGACAGCAGACACAGAGCAGGACCGGCCTTTTAACCCTTTGAGTGCAGTTGCGTACCCCACCGGCACTCAAAAGGTTAACATCACCTGGAGCTTGGCCTGTGTACACAGGCTTTTACACTAGTATGTAATAAAGAACTGCTCCCATAAGCCTCCGTTGTTACTATATTTACGTATCTGTAAAGCTTTGTTATAGAATGTGCTGTGTTTATATTAACCCTTTTAGTGCCAAAGAGATGTCTGCAGTGTGTTACCTCTCTGACACTTAAAGGTTAAAGAAATGCGCTTGTACACCATGAGACTTATGCACACATGTCTGCAATATTCCTGGAGCAAACCAACTGCATCATATGGGACAAATAGGAATTCCCAAAATTCCCACTGATTTAATTTGGGGATTGGTGATTTTAACCCCTTGAATATGTTGGAAACCTCTCTGGCATTCAAGGCATTAGAAGCCCCAATTAAGTGAATGGGAATTTGGATTGTTTTATTTGTTCCCCCTGGAGTAAGCTGGTGTTCTCTAGAATTGATCCGGTGCTACATAGTATTTCATTCTCAGTGAATGTTTCTCTCCTTCAGAAGCAATCTCATTCTGTGTATCCACAATGCCAAGTAAGCCTGTTTCATCCAGCACAGCATGTAGTACAGGTATACAAGATGCCGATCATGCTGCCAAACCCACAGACCACAATATTTATAGCAAATCAAAACAAGAGCAAGAGCAGGGGAGAAGCCCACAATCCAGGACAGCCAAGAGAATGATGTAATGTACAGGTGACTAGGACCATCGAACCATCAGCCGGTGGACCAGTGCACTAGACTAACTGGAACCAAATCCCTGGCTGATTACATCTCTTGGTAAATGTTTTTTTTCCATCTTTTGTTTCCAAAACTCTTGCTCTCAGCATAAACTCTAACCAATGCCAAAACCACACTAGTTACATTCAGATGTACCCTGCATTTTAATAGCTATGGCAGCGTTTATATGCTGATTACAAAGGCATTTCTCACTTTCCTAATGCAAACGCTAACCTTGTCTATGTAATTACTCAGGTTACAAGCTGATTAGCGGTTGGGATAAAGGACCTGGTGCAGTCAGCATAACCTTAGTTTAAACCCAACCTGTCAACATATGCCTTTACAATTCACACTGGTGTTACCAAATTTATTTTACATTCTATATCGGTGATGAAATTTATTTGCACATTGGGTGGGAAATTTTAAGTTTGTTTTAGTAGTTATGACATAAATTGCATACAGATGTTTGATATTTAAAGAATAATAGGATGGGGCCTTTTAATCAAGATCTTGCAGCACAAATACGCAAGTCCACCACTGTTCTCATTTCTATATCCTCTTAAGGGTCACATGGGTGTGCAACACATTAGAAAGAGGATATAGTATGTTATATTCACACCTGCACTGTGCATCACTTCCATACCAACTGTTTCACTCTTTTTCAGGTTAATACTAAGCATAAAGGAGAGCAAGGAATTGCTTTTGTGCAATGAATGGTCATGTGTATCTTTAAAGGTTTTGCATGACAAAATGGAATCATTTTAGGGGACTCATTGCTAGAGAAAGACCTGGGAATCCTTGTCAACTACAAACTTGGAAAGAGTGACCAGTGTCAAACAGCAGTAGCAAAGGCAAACAAAGGCCTGTCTTGCATAAAAAGAGGTATCGAAGCAAGAGTGGATAACATTATTTTGCCATTATACAAATCATTGGTAAGACCTCACCTTGAGTATGCAGTGCAGTTTTGGGCACTGGTTCTGAAAAAGAATATACTAGAACTAGAGAGGGTACAGCGAAAAACAACAAAACTAATTAAGGGAATGGAGGACTTGACATATGAGGAACGACTAAACAAACTTGGTTTATTTACTCTAGAGAAAAGACGACTAAGAGGAGACCTTATTATATTGTACAAGTATATGAGAGGTCAATACAAGGATCTCTGTGGTGAGCTATTTATTCCAAGGTCTGATCAGGTGACCAGGGGACACCCCTTGAGATTAGAGCAAAGGAGGTTTAAACTTCAGCAGAGGAAGGGTTTTTTATGGTAAGGTCTGTTAAACTGTGGAATTCATTGCCCAAGAAGGTGATTATGGCAGATACAATGGATACATTTAAGAGAAGATTCGATACATTTCTTTCAAAAGGGAACATACAGAGTTATACTGTTTATCAGTAGGCTGATCTGATAAAGACTAATTTAATTGGTAGCAGGAAAGCTATAAAATTCTCAGTTACTGGGGTATGAGGAGAAGGTTGAACTTAATGGACTTGTGTCTTTATTCATCCTAATTTACTATGTTACTATGTGTTGCATATAACAAAAGATGGCAGTGATGGGGTGTATGGGCATTTGGGGCAGGCTGTTCCTGGGTCAAGTGCAAACTATGTACAAATTGGATAAGGAGGAAATAGATGCAAAAAGTTTCCTCTTCCCTAATGCACTCTATCAAGGTGGAGTTAAAGAGTTGTTTGCTTAGACGTTGTGTGCTGGAGTTAAGTGCTCAAGTCTTCTAGGGCATCTAAACATAAGTGCAGGTTCTGCTGATCACTTACCAATGCTATACATAGTCTCAGCTCATGCACTGCGCCCTCGTTTCATACATTCAACCGAGGGGATGTGATGATACAATAGTGATTTAAAGCAGGCACTAGAGTCAATTTGTGTGAGCTGAGCCTATTTACTAGGCAAAATGAAGTCCTCCAGCTGCTGCTGGCCTACATAATTCTTATACTAGGGAATTCTCGGGATCTGCCCATTCAGACTCCAATTTTTAGTGTTAATTAACTATTCCCTGGGGATAAAAGCTGATTGTCTAACTTTGGTGAGTTTCCAGTGTATTTCTCCTACTTCTCATCATTCCTCCTACTTCCTAACCTGTTCCACTCACTTCCTACCCATTCTAGAGTCGAACTCCACCCTTTCCCTTCACATCCCCACCCATTCTTTGAAGCCCCACACACTTCAAGCCATGTTACCTGCCATTTAGACACTCTAATTTCAAGCCCATGAGCCCTCTCAGTGGCTCCAAAGAAGAAAGGTTGCAGGTATGATCATTTTCCTCCAGATAAAGGCTGGAGAGAATGATGGGATTTGTAGGCATAGGCTATGTATGCAGAAAATCATCCCATTACCCTCAATTGCACCAGTGGGAAGGCAGTGTGGGAGTGTATGGATGTTTCCAAGGTGCAGTGCAGGGCCGGACTTCCCAATCGGAAGAATAGGCACCTGCATAGAGCTCCAAATTTCGAGGGGACCCTCAGCTTTGCTGGCCACACCCACTTTCTGAATTGTGGGTGGGGCCAGAGCAATCTCTGTATCCATGCAGTAGCTAATACACCCCTTTACAGGCTATTATTTACCCCCATGTATGCTAGTGAGATCTTCAACGCATTGAAGAGCAATGCCAAGGGGTAAAAGCTTTTATGACCTTGCTTGTTGTAGGTCAAAGGTATATTCTGTGCCAGGAAACAGTGGTTGAGACTGGTAGCGTGGTCATTTGAGGAATGCGGTGTGGCCATGGGTGGAGCTAAGGGTGCCCAGAGTGCCTTGCCTAGGGGATCCTGGAATGTAAATCCCGCCCTGGTGCAGTGGAAATCAGAATAAAATAAGCACATTTTCCTGATAATGCTAAGGGGTGGATTGTGTGTACTTGTATGCACTAAAGCATTGATACGCTTTTGTACACAGTGGCATAACTATAGGGGTCGCACCTGCAACCAGGCTCGTCTCTCAGGGGCCCGGCCACCCCCTGCAACCCCCTCGCCTTGCACCCACAGTGTCAGCAATGTGCAGATCTCCCTCCTGCAGACCAGCACTTTCATAATGCAGAGCGCTGGGAGATGACATCATCAACAGGACCACACGGGAGAAGAGGTCTGTGTGAAAGGAGGCACAGACCTGTCCTCCGCCACTGGATCACCAGGGAGGTAGGAGATGGGGGAAATGTGGCGATTGAGGGGCATTGTGGAAGGGGCATTGTGGAGACTGGGGGGCAATGTGGAGATGGGGACATTGTGGAAGGAGCAATGTGGAGATTAAGGGGCATTGTGAAAGGGCCAATGCAGAGTTTGAGGGGCAGTGTAAGGGGCAATGTGGAGATTGGGGGGCATTGTGGAGATGGGGGCAATGTGGAGGTGGCCAGTGTGGTTGAGGAGGCCAATGTGATCAGGGGGCCCATGGCAATTCCTGCACCAGGGCCCCGTGGCTTCTAGTTACACCTCTGTTTCACATTTGAGAGCAGCCAAATGAATTGTTTGCGTATATCCAGGTGCAGAAAAGGAGCCACACTGGCAGATTTGTAAGTTTTTCCTTGTATTTCTTTGCTATGTCTGCTGAATAGTGGTTTCATCATGAATTCATCATTCTATTCAGAACTGTATCATTTATATTTCAAGACATAGACATGTGAAGAACTAAATGATGCAGTAAGACTGTAGAAAAGGCCCAAGACACAGCAGCTTTACCAGCCATTAGTGAAAAGCAATGGTACTTGTGTTAGATACTCATATGTTATGCCATTTTAATGAGGGTTTGCAATGTGAGTCAGACATTCTGAGGTTGATGTACTAAAAACTGGAGCAAACCAAGTTCGCAATGGGGGATTCATTACAAATCTCAAATAAACAGAGAAGCAGAGTGCTAGTATAAGTAACATAAAATGAAACATGTGATCAGAGCCAGATTTCCCAATAGGCAGAGTAGGCAACTCCATAGCACTCCATATTTTAAGGGGCGCCTCAGCTGTGCTGGTCACACCCACATTCTGAATTGTTGGTGTGGCCAGAACAATCATAATGACCCTTCACCAGTTTCATGCCTCTTTACAGGCCATTATTTAACCCCCTGGCTGCTAGAGAGATCTACAGGGCATTGTTCCACAAATAATTGCAGATCTCTCTAGCAACCAAGGTTTTAAAGCTTTTTTTTGTTGTTCTTTCTTTTTATAAGCCAAGGGTATTTTCTGTACCAGGAAACAGTGGATGGGACTGGGGGCGGGGTCATGCGAGAAGTGAGGGTATGGTCATGGGCAGAGGAAAGGGCCCCTAGTAGGGTGACCACATTTCCATTCTGCCATTCCGGGACATGTGGTCACCCTAGTTCCGCGGCTGAGGCTCCTGCCAGAGCTGACCATCTTTCTGAGGCTGATACAGTAAGAGTTCCCAGTGGGAACAGCCTCAGAAAGATGGTCAGCACCAGTGGAGCCTGAGCCGCGGGTCTCACTTGCAGCGCCAGAATACCAGCTCCATCCCAGCTGTCTCGCACGCACCAGTCCAGCCAGCCAATGAAATGTATTTGCTATATGGTCCATTGGCTGGCTGGACTGGTGCGTGTTGCTCCATTCCAGGACTCTTTGTTGTCCCGGTGGGGGATGACCCGGGATGTGGGACACAGACCCCCAATAAAGGACAGACCCGGGCATTCTGGGACATGTGGTCACCCTAGCCCCTAGAGTGCCATGCCTGAAGTGATTCAAAAACAAACCAGCTGCACAATAGACTACAAATTCAAATTTCCTAAAATCCCCATTGCTTTCAATGACACTTTAAAGTGATAGTAATACTTAAAATGTAAAAAAAAATATGTTGTAGAGTTTATCCCCCTGAGTAAAACAAGAGTACTCCCACTGCTGAAAGGTGTTTCATTCAAAAGTTATTAATTTTCAAAGTTGAATTTTTTAGGTGCAATATCACAGTGGCCTGAAATTGTACAGTGGCGCTGTTGCTACACCATCCTATGGACAGCTCTGGTCAGTTGACCATAAATCTTCATATAGTTTGTTTGTCGGACAATTGTTCCATTTCATTTTATTTTCTCAGCCTCACTCTCTGATCTGCAAGCATTTTATTAAAGGGATAGTAACATTTCATTTTTTTCTATGTTCCTCTTGTAGGTATTAAAAAAAGAATTTAAATGCCCCCAGTCACATCTCTCAAACCTTTATGGTTTGAGATATATTCGCTGTGAAAGTTCCCCCCTCTGTCCTCTTTCCCTGATGTCAGCACTCTAGCTGACTGCAGGGGGATCCAGTCCCGGGACCGGTGGAGGCAAATCCTTCATTGGAATGGTCTACAAAGTGTGCTTGTCAGTGACTTAAATAAAGCTTTTAATTTCAAAAGTTCTTTCAATGCATATCTTGAACATATTTAAAGTGGAACTACCACCATAGTTAAAGTTACCCTGTCATAATTAGGCAGATGGCTACTAGCTTAATAATAGTTATCTTACCTCTAAGAACTACACGATTCTAAAGAAATCCTTAATCTTCTAAGACAGGAATCCAGGCATCAGTGCAGACATCTTGTCTGCGTGGCTGCGCTGTCAGTCCTGGTCTCCATTAAGAAGCATTACACTGTGCTAAAAGGCACCGGAAGTGACTGATGGCCATCAGTCTCGGAAGATTAAAGTGATAGTAATGTTTCATAATAAAAGCAGCTCTAATTAATCTTCATAGTATTTGGGCCCAGGAGAGTGTTATTTCAGTTCTGTCAGAGTCGTAGTTTAGGAGTAATTCAATGATAAAGTATCCCCCTCCCGCCCCTTTTACTAATGTAACACTACTCAGCCAGAGCAGAAGGGAGGTGCCCAGGTAGACTGCAGAGAGGGACAATCTTCAATTAAGATAAGGGAAAAACCTGAAAAGCTTGTCAAGGGGGGCAGGGCTTTCATTGTTCTAATAGAAAGAAGCTTGTCCCCTGCTGTTATTTGTCTGGTCTATGGACTGCATTCCACATCTGAGAAGAGATGGCTTACACTAGGTAAAAGGGGCGGGAGGGGGAAACTTTGCTTGTGAATATCTCTTAAACCATAAAGGTTTGAGAGATAAGACTTATATCGTTCTTCATGTTTTTTTTAATGCCTACAAAATAAAATAAAGATAAAATGAAGTATTACCATCACTTTAAGTATTTCTTTAGAATCGTGTAGTTCTTAGAGGTAAGATAACTATTATTAAGCAACTCACCATCTGCCTAATTATTGCAGGACAGCTATGGTGGTAGTTCCGCTTTAAGTAGTCTCTCTGATAAAATACCCACAGAACACTAATCCTAATACACGTTTGTCTCTGTTGCTTAGTAAATGCCCTCAAAGTGTTACATCTCCACTGACTAACACTGATGTACTAAGAAGAACTGGGGGGAGATTCACTAAGGGGTGATAAAGTGGAGATGATTTCTCCAATTTATCACTTCTCCAATTCCTATGTTATTCTATAGAGCCTATGCACTATGATCTCCAAAACTGAAAAAATCTTTGTGCATAGGATCCATATAATAACATACTGGAGAAGTGATAAATGGAGAAGTCATCTTTATCGCCTCTTAGTGAATCTCCCCCCTGAAATAATTCAGAAACAAACCAGCTGCACCATAGAGTACAAATTAAAATTTCCTAAAACCCCCATTGCTTTAAATGACACTTTAACCCACTGAAAGAAACAGATATTTATCTAGAATTCAAGGGTTTAATAGCCTCATTTAAGTCAATGGGAAATTTTACATATTCCCTACGGTACAGTTTGTATGTCGGACAATTGTTCCATTTCATGTTATTATTTCAGTCTCACTCTCTGATCTGCAAGCACAGAACATTTTTATTAAAGCTATTTAATTCAAGGAAAGAAAGTAAGTTGGATGGGAACACATCATATGAAAAGGAGGGAGAACATCTGCCACATAATACGAAGGATTAGAGTGATGTACAGAACAGGCAGTGCTAAAGTTACAGACAACTAACAGCAGTTGTTTAACGTACATATCCTGTACCAAACGTGGAAGCATAGATAGGTTAACCCTTTAAGGACCAGAAGGGCGTGAAACACATTGCTTTGCAAAGCGATTCACACACCTCTGGTCTTTGAGGGTTTAAGAGAGCATCTTTCACAAAATTTAACCGTCAGATCCATATTTTATAAACTGCTCAATGCTGATATTGCAACTGATATTGGAAGCTGATTCACATGAAATCACATGAATGTATGTATGAGGGACAACATGCAAAACAAGTTATTATGTTTGATTAAAAAATGTGCACACAGAGCCTTTTATTAATTAGCCAATATGAGCCACTTTGGGAAGAGGTAAAGGTTGTTAGGAGAGGAGGCATGTTGACAAGTAAAATGGTCATTTGTTTCTTTGGCAATGTTAATTCACGCACCATCCACTTGGATACACAATTCCTGCAGGGTGAATGATGAAAGGTTCAAGCAGAGGTGGTGACTCATAAGGTATCACATATGCTAAATGTAGGATAGGTCCAGGGAATGTTAAGGGCCATGGCAGTGTGTCAAATCCACATAGGTAGTCCATATGTGATATATGTGCAGGCTTTGTTCTCCTGCAGTAGTTTGCCAGGAATGTTCTGGAGAAAAGGACTGATGATGGATTGGATAACCAAGTTTACATACTAACAGTTGGAGTGTCTGTATTGTGTACAAGGTGTGTGTATGCCATGCAATATGCCACTCTGCATAATTTATACCAGGAGTTGGCCAGTAGTTATTGCTGATTTGCATTATGAATGGTTCTCTGAATATCACATTAGAGCACGATTGCTGTTTCAGAGGTGTCACTGAATGTCATTCTACTGAGCTGGCAAACATGAGTTATGGTCTGGTATTGTAAGCCACTACCTGGAGGCCACGTGCTTTCCTGCTTTCAGACACAATAGGACCAACATCACTGCAAAGTTCCAATACCATGACCAACCCATGTGGCAACGGCTAGTATGGACAGTCCGACCTGCCACTGTTGATTCTGTGTTCTTCTTGTTTGTCAGTTGATGATATTCTTGACTTTGCCGTAACCTAGGCATGTCATGAAGCATCCCAAAGGTGAAATGCAGTGTTAATGCTCTTCATAGTTAATAGCCAGTTTGCCCAGTCGACAACTTTTATGTTCATGTAACCTGTTACCCACATGACCTTTGGCCTTGGAGCTGTCATTTTGTACATGCCTCAGACAGCCCAATGTTTGCTGCACTTTTTATAGCTAAACATCTCCTGTTTTCTTCTGTTGCAATCTCAGTGTAGTTCAATGTATATAGTTATGAGGAACACACTTTTAGTGACCTTCAACATACCCAAAATACACATAATAGTGTTAAGTGAGATGTTCGTCTTCTTCAGCTTTAAGAATTAGAGCTGATTTTGGGCTGTTGACAGGACTATGGTATGGAAAATTAATCAGAATGACCCCTGCTATTTTACATTAAAGGGATAGTAATACTTCATTTTAACTTTATTTTATTTTGTAGGCATTAAAAAAACATTAAGAATGATATAAGTCTTATCTCTCAATCCTTTATGGTTTAAGGGATATTCACAAGCAAAGTTCCCCTCCCGCCCCTTTTACCTAGTGTAAGCCATCTCTTCTCAGATGTGAATCTGGTTGTAAGACCAGACAGATAACAGAAGGGGACAATATTCTTTGTATGAAAACAATGAAAGCCCTTCCCCCCTTGACAAGTTTTTCAGCTTTTTCCCTTATCTTAATTGAAGATTGTCCCTCTCTGCAGTCTACCTGGGCACCTCCCTTCTGATCTGGTTGAACAGGGAAGGGATACTTTGTTTGTGAATATCTCTTAAACCATAAAGGTTTGAGAGATAAGACTTATATCATTCTTCATGTTTTTGTAATGCCTACAAAATAAAATAAAGTTAAAACGAAGTATTACTATCCCTTTAAGTGCGTACAATGGAGAGAAGTTTAGCTTTGAATAATCCATAAGGTGTAAAATACATTGTGTAGATTAATAAACAGGTGCATCAGGGACGGAAAGGAGACAGTTGCTGTGAGGCTGCAAATCATAAGAGGTCCTGAGTCATTGTGTACACTGCTCCTGCATAGTAGTTCTTGGCTCCATACAGTTTGAGAGGCCCCCACGCTCAAGGCTCCCAATGTTTATCCAGTCATTTCATTATTGAATATCCATCCTTCTAGCAGGCTATGTCTTCATATTAAATTTTAATTCCCTGCTTTAGCTTACAGTATAATTTTAATTCTTTGCTCTCCCATGGGGAGGAAAGAGCATTATAAGCAAAACTGTTATTATTATTTATTATCTTTATTAATAAATACTATAAACCTGTTTGTAGTCTTGTTTGCTAAACTAACAGCAGATTGCAACACGGTGTATCTATATCCACAGCACACTTTAACCATTTAACCCTCTTATTACCCTCTTTAAAACTTTTCCTGATTCTCTAAGACGTGGACAGTGTTGTTAACAGGTCTGCCTCACAATACAGCAATACAAGCAGAGGGATTACCCACTACACACCAGGCAGTTGCTCTACCTTCTCCCACTATAAACCATGTAGCAAGTCTACAACTACACACACCAGGTAGGTGTAAGCGTTTTGCTTACCTGCTGAGATGGCTGCCGGGCATCTGTGGGCGGCCGGTCTCGTGTGTGCTGCCTCGCTGCTCTTAGCCGCGTCAGATTCCCTGATAGCAGGCTGCCCTGGTTTCCTGGCAGGCAGCCAGCTTCCTGCAGAGTGCGGGCACTCATCAAGGGAATCCCCTGTGATGTTGCGACCCGGCTCTTAAAGTCATAGTACCCCAATTGCTCCACCTTCTGGAGGTGAAGCAATTGGTACTTAAACTGAGTGGACACCACATCAGTTGCCCTTTCGTGGTGTTCCAGTGCAGTTGTGTTTCCTGAGCTCTGTGTATTACTCAGTTTGTCTGACTGCCCGATCTGGTGCTGACCTGTGGCTTTGTCTGACTATCCACTTTGTGTATGACCCTAGTCTTGTCCGACAACCATTCTGGTGCAGACCTGCGGCTCTGGCTGACTACCTTTTCCATGTATGACCTGGCTTGTCTGACTACCCAGTCTGGTGTTGACCTGGGGCTCTGCATACCAACGCTTCACTGGATATCATATCTGGTGTGAACCTGTGGCTCTGGCTGACTACCCACTCAGTGTATGACCTGGCTTGTCCGACTATCCATTTCTTGTTAACTAGGGGTTTGTCTGGTGATCCTCTAGGTGCGGACCTAGGCTCAGATATTCCTTACTACTGCTGCCTATCGATCACGTCTGGTTTCCTTAAAGGTACGGACCTGGGGTTCAGACAGTTATCCTTCCTAATTGTCTTTCCGTGTAGTCTGGTATTCTCCAGGTGTAGACCTGTGGCTCTGCAGACTACGCATTCCTTTCAGCTACTGGGCCATACTGATCAAGTTTCTTATGGAGGTAATCTCCTAATCCCAAGAGTTGGCACTAGTTCCGTTGAATACATATTCCTCTGGTTGCCATTTACTGCTTAGATGTGCCTTACTGTTTTATTATTTGTTGCAGTAGGAGATCTATCCTCCACAACTACAAACCAGGTAGGAGGTCTATCCTCTACATCTAAACACTAATCAGCAGATATATCCTCTATAGATACACAGCAGGTTACACTCAACAACCACACACCAGACAGCAGGTCCACCATCTATAACTAGACAAAATGCAGCATGTCTACCCAATGCAATTGCACACCAGTCAGCAGGTCTACTCTCTACAACTAAACACCAAGTAGCAGGTCTTTGTACTACACACCAGGCAGCAAGTCTACCCTCTAAAACTACCAGGAAACAGGAGTTAAAGACAGATTAAACAGAATCCAGTAGGTCTAAGGACAGTAAGTGTTAATCTACAGACATGAGGTCTACCCACTACAATTACACAACAAGCAGAGCTACCCTTCAAGGCAATACACCAAGCAGCAGGTCTACCTCAACAACAATACACCAAGCAAGTAGCCTACCCTCTATAACTACACACAAGGAAGCAGATCTACTCTTTTCAGCTACACAATAGGGTAGCAGGACTGCCCTCTACAACTACATAACAGATAACAAGTCTACCCACTACAAATAAACACCAGGAAGCAGGTCTACCCTCTATAGCCACACACCATGAAGCATGTTTACTTTATATAACTACGCATTAGACAGCAGGACTACCCTCTACACCTACCCACTTGGCTGCAGGTCTACCCACTACATCTATACATTAGGCCGCAGGTCTACCCTCCACATCTACACATTATGTAGCAGGTCTACCCTCTAAAACTACACACCAGGCAGCAGGTCTACCCTATACACCTACTTTCCAGGTAGCAGGTCTACCTTCTACTACTACTACACACCAGGTAGCAAGTCTACCCTCTACAACTGCACACCAGGCTGCTGGTCTGCTATCTATAACTACACAACAGGCAGCAGGTCTACCCAGGACAACTGCACACCAGGCAGCAAGTCTACCTCTACAACTACATACCAGGCAGCAGGCCAACTCCCTGCTATTACCAGGAAGCAGGAATCAAACACAGATTAACTAATGTAAGTCACCTCCCCTTTATCAGACAGATCACAGCAAGGGACAATCCTCTTACTGTGAGCATAAGGAAACCCTGCCCCTTTGACAGGTTTTTCCTTAAGCTCATTGAAGATTGTCCCATTCTGTGATCTTGCTGCTCTGAGGTGAGCAGTGTTACTTCGGTAAAAGGGGCGGAAGGGGATACTTTAACTCTGACAGTATTGAAATACCACTCTTCATGGCCCAAATTCTACGAAGATTAATTTGAGCTGCTTTTTTTGTAAAACATTACTATCCCTTTAAGACATGGGACCCTATAAACAAATTAAAAAAAGAACGATTCTGGGGCAAACCAATTGCACCATAAGAAAATAAAATGCCCCAGTGATTTAAAAAGGCATTTTAACCCCACTGAATGCTGGGCAGATGTTCAACACATTGCAAAGAAATGCACCGGAGACCTCTATAGCTTTCAAGAGCTTAACCACTTGATTGCCAAAGAAGTATGCAATGCATTGCAGAGCAATGCTTTGCATACCTCTCTGGCACTCAAAGGGTCAACCCTTTGAATGCCAGAGAGGTGCGCAACGCGTTACACACCCTCTGGCACTCAAAGGGTTAAACCCCTATATAAAGCAACATTTGGAAGATTCATTTTTTGGGATAACCTAATACCTATTTTTACCCATTTTACCCCCCTCCCGTTCCTGGAATTATTGTGCAATCATCTTTCACTAAACCAAGGAACACCTGGAGGGGTTAAGAGTGATGAATGTGAAAGAGAACGAAGGCAGAAATGAACAAATACATCAAAAGGAGGACATGTTTCGGAGAAAGGAGACTATATTTGCCTTGGAGCAAGGACGTTGAGTTAAAGATGATTTTTTTGCTGAGGGTGGAAGCTGACGGGATGGCACAGGCTAGTAGGGTGGAACACACACACATATACACACTAGCAGAGCCGTGTACACTTTCACTGCTCATAACGTAGCTGGAGTCTTTTGGCTGGATGACTGCGGCGGTGCCTTGAGGAGGGACAGACATGTTAGAATGTAAAAGACATGTAAATCAATGCAGCTTAGAATCCTCCAGAGCAGCCGGGTCGAGAGATGAACTGTGGCACGGCCAGATGTATAAGGAATGGCCTGGAAGAGCACCCTGAGGGGGAATACATCAGCAGTCCATTACTTCTTCACTGCTGGAGCGCACTGCCACATGTAACTTTGTTATTAAAACTTTGAGTGCCAGAGGGGTGCAGTGCTTTGGACACCCCTTGGCACTCAAAGGGTTAAATGATATAATCCCTATTATTTATTTTTCTTATGGAAGCAATAGAGCAGGCTCTTGAAGTCACATCAGGCATCAAATAGGTTAATAATAATATTGGGCCTTATGCTTAAAATAAAACAGGCATTTCTGGTGCAAATCAATTCTACCACAGTGGAGCAATACAAATTCCCATTGAATGCTAAAGAGTCCTCCGATGCATTGCACCCTTTGAATGCCAGAGGAGTGTGTAACATGTTGCAAAGCCTGTTCTATTGAGTATGAAGCTTTGGGGGTTAGTAATTTGCTTTTCCACTGCAGTTTAACCCCGAACGACCAGCAGTCCGGGGAAGTTGCCTTCCATTAATGGGATAGTAATACTTCGTTTTAACTTTATTTTATTTTGTAGGCATTAAAAAAACATGAAGAATGATATAAGTCTTATCTCTCAAACCTTTATGGTTTAAGAGATATTCACAAGCAAAGTTTCCCCTCCCGCCCCTTTTACCTAGTGTAAGCCATCTCTTCTCAGATGTGGAATGCAGTCCGTAGACCAGACAGATAATAGCAGGGGACAATCTTCTTACAATGAAAACAATGAAAACCCTGCCCCCCTTGACGAGCTTTTCAGGTTTTTCCCTTATCTTAATTGAAGATTGTCCCTCTCTGTAGTCTACCTGGGCACCTCCCTTCTGATCTGGCTGAACAGTGTTACATCAGTAAAAGGGGCGGGAGGGGGACACTTTGTCATTGAATTACTCTTGAACTACAACTCTGACAGAATTGAAATAACACTCTCCAAAGTCCAAATACTATGATGATTAATTAGAGCTGCTTTTATTATGGAACATTACTATCCCTTTAAGGACCACTTTGATCAATGTTGCTGAGCCTGCATGCGTGACTGATTACGTGTGCCAGCACGCCGAATGGGGGTCTGAGAGAGACCTCTCCAGTCTTGAAGCTGTCAATTTCAAACCCTGTTTTTCAGGTATCCTTTAAAAATGTAGCACACAAAAGGGCGTGTGACTAACCATTAATCATGTTGCCTTGATTAAAAGGGCGACATGAGAATCTCTCCCTGTATCATAAGTGCAAGATTCTCATGTCGCGGCATTAAACATTGTTTCACTTCAACCTAATGTACAGTTTTTCTGAGCACTGCTATACGCTCCTCTCGCGAAGCAGAAAAGAGACTCTCACTCTTTTGATGCAGGGGGAGATTCTCATGTCGCCCTTTTAATCACAGCGACATGGTTAATGCTCCATGTAGTCGCACGCTCTTTTGTGTGCGACATTTTTAAAGTGAACTTTTTGTATTTATAGTGCTCCCACAGGAGCTCTGCATGTAAATAGTACGTGACGTGCCAGGAACATTGCCGGTCCTTCAGGAATAAAAAACGTTGATGGTCCTGGTACGTCACCCAGTCATTAAGGGGTTAAGCTGTGAATGTGAATCTGTGTATCATTACAGAATACAAACCATGTGCAGGAAAGCTATATAAGTCACCTATCTCTGAGTAATGAGGCAAAGGTTGAACTTGATGGACTTGTGTCTTTTTTCCAACCTAATTTACTATGTTACTATGTTACATGGTGGCTGATTTAAAGGGATAGTAATACTTAAAATGTAAAAAAAAAATATATGTTGTAGGGTTTATCCCCCTGAGTAAAACAAGGGTACTCCCACTGCTGAAAGGTGTTTCATTCAAAATGTATTAATTTTCAAAGCTGAATTTTTTAGGTGCAATATCACAGTGGCCTGAAATTGTGTTGCTACACGATCCTATGGACAGCTCTGGTCCCGGGACCATAACTCTCCATAGGATGGTGTAGCAACAGCGCCACTGTACAATTTCAGGCCACTGTGATATTGCACCTAAAAAATTCAACTTTGAAAATTAATAACTTTTGAATGAAACACTTTTCAGCAGTGGGAGTACTCTTGTTTTACTCAGGGGGATAAACCCTACAACATATTTTTTTTTACATTTTAAGTATTACTATCCCTTTAAAGGGTTAGTAAGTAACGTCTATATATTAAAAAAGTCATATTGCAGCTATTAGAAACATAAAATAAATTACCCCAGTGTCATCTCTCAAACCTTTATGGTTTGAGAGATATAGAAGGCTAAAGCTCCCCCCTCCCTCCACTTTCCCTGACGGCAGCTGTAAGCTGACGGCAGGATATTCTGGTCCCGGGACAAGCAGGTGGCTCTTCAGCAAGCCGAAATAGCGCATTGTATAAATAAATATTTCACTGGAACACTTTACAAAGTGTGCCTGCAAGCCAGGCACACTTTGTAGACCATTCCGATGAAGCATTTCTTTTTACATTGAGCTATTTCAGCTCTGCTGAAGAGCCGCCTCGAGTCGGCCGACTCGAATCTTTACAGCTGAAAGTCGAAGGAGGGGGAACTTTAGCCTTCTATATCTCTCAAACCATAAAGGTTTGAGAGATGGGACTGGGTTTGTTTAATTTATTTTTCCAGTAGCTGCAATATGGCATTTTTTAATATATCGACATTACTAACCCTTTAATAAGATGGACAGGTGCAATTCTGGATCAAACAAATGACACAGTAGGGGAAAAACAAATATTCTCCAAATCCCCATTGATTTAAAAGGTGCTTCGGTTGAGTGCTAGAAAGGTCTCCAACGCAATGAGCATTTAAGGATTCAAATCCCCATGTAAATCAAAGGAGATTTTTTATTTGTCCCCTACGGTGCAGTTGGTTTATTCCAATCCAGAATAGCACCTCTTTTAGCTTCCTGAATATGACCCAATATACCGTGTCCCCATTACTTTTCCTAATGGGAGTTATGTGTCAGGGTCTTGCATACCCATCATGCAGTAAGTGGGTTAATAATAATAGTACTGAGTATGTGTAATATTTCATTCCCTAGGACCCAATTAAAACTATGGTCCCACGATGTGTCAGGGGGAAGGTGTCACCTGCAATGATCTTTTCTCTGCTTGGATCTCTTACAGACAGATTGTGGTGTGAGAGGGGAGGGGAGGCAGCAAGCCCGCAGGGCTCTCATCCCAGAGTATTCAACATCTCAGCATCACCTGGGGACATGCTATGGAAAGTCTCTCTGTATTTTACCATAACAAAACTCATTTACTGCTCCATATCATTACTGTCCTGTACCCCAAACGTCACCGTTAACTTAATAAAGCTGGACAATTCATCACTCGTTCTCTTTGTGATCTCCACTCAGTGGGGCTTATTTAAGGAGCTAAAGATGAACAATTTTGAAGCAAACCAACCCTTTCATGGGCAACGAAATGACAAATCCCACTGATTTAAATGGTAGTTTAACCCCTCAAAAGCTAGAGAGGTCTCTATAGCATTCAAAGGATTAAAAAATCCCTTTTAAATCAATGGAGTTTTGTGGAATTTTTATTTCTTCTCCCATGATGCATTTGGTTTGCCCTGGCACTCAAAGGGCTAAATATGGCAAACTGGGCCTTGTATATAAGCCAGGTTCACCACAGGGGACAAACAAAAGACCCTATTGATTTAAAGCAGAACTATCATCAAAATAAATTTGCCCCCCAAACCCTTTCTAACATAGTTATACGCATATGCATACATTCATTATGCTGAATAAGTCTAGCATTATTGACATACCTGGGAACTCTCCGGATTTGCCCCGGAGACTCCGGTTCTGACAGAGCTTTACCGGGTCTCCGGGGCAGAGGCAGATTCCTCCGGATGTGGAGAGTTTCTATTGAAAATCTGCCACATCTGCTTTTTCTCCCGTTGTGCCTCTGTCCCCAGCCTTCTGTGTGACACATTTAACCCTCTGAGTACCAGAGTGGTACGGAATGCATTGTTTTGCAATGCATTCCGTACCACTCTGGCACTCAAAGGGTTAATTCCCCCCCAACACTCGAGTTAAGCCCAGCCCCATTTTGACGCGATTAGCGTCATTTTTGTTACCCCCTACTGAACAGAGGACTACCCTCCGGGTAGCCCTCAGCTGAAAGTTCCCAGGTATGATTATTGAGGAAAAACAATTTATTTGGCAGGAACCAGCAGGCAACAGCGTAGACATCTTGGAGAAAAGGTATCTGCGAGTCTGTGCCCATTCACTGCCAGGATTAGTGAGTGGGGGTCTTTGGTACCTTAAGGTACCGGAAGGGACTGATGGTGCAGGCGCACAGAGCTTCTCTTTCACGATCTGTGCAGCCGATGGGAGCCAAAAAATGTGGTTTTCCTCAATAATGCCAGACATATTCAGCCTAATGAAAGTATGAATATGCCTATGTTAGTAAGGGTTTGGGGCGCAATTTTATTTTGATGATAGTTCTGCTTTAAATTGAGCCTTTAACCTCTTAGCAATGTGATGGAGACCTTTCCAGCAGGTATGTTGCTAGGTACCCAAAAAGGATAACTACCGGCAAAGAAGGAAGCAAAACGAATAGCACCAGACCCACCCTTTATACTTCGGCAAATATGGACATTGGATGGACCCAATAGAGGGTATTTAAAAAATAACATTTATTGATATGGTTAAATAAAAAGATATCTAACCAAAGAAGCAAACTGAATAAAATCTAAGTGAAATTAAAAACAAAAACAAACTTGACACATACCCAATTCCGTATTGAATACGAGTGTGTCTGGTAAGGATCTCATCTGTATGTAAATACAGGTATATTATTTCTTAAGAGGACTGGGTATGAGTGATGGCAAAGGAAACTAATTTATGACACAAGGGATAACAGGAATACCCCATTTGAAGGAGAATAGGATAATCCATCCTATAACTCTGGGTCCCTATACAACAGAGGATTCAAGAGATAAATGAAAGTTCTCTATTATGATTAATAGTAAATATAGATTGATCTAGAAAAAATGGTTCTAAATCACATTGCTCCATATATCCATGTAGTTGGTATGTGTACGCATGAGTACACTAACTGTGAACTGGACTTGACGGTAATTGAATTCGTTCAAAGGGAGTGATCAGTGTGATTACCATATTATAACAGTTTTACTGGTGTCAGATATTTATCTCCACAATGCCTCTTCCACAACAGGCCCGGAATGGCCATCGGGCATACCGGGCATTTGCCCGGTGGGCCGGTCCTGGGCCAGTCCGGGTGTTTAAAAAAAAATTAATCATTAAACGAATTTGGGCCGTCTTTCACTTTCTGAAAGAAGGCCACCTCGTACAAATTTCCTGGTGGGCGAGCAATCAACGTGTCGGCTGACAGCCCAACCCTGCAAGTGCCCCCCCATGGGTTGCTCAAAAAATAAAAATGGGCTGCTCAGCCTTAAATGCCCGGGCCTATTTTTTGTCCCAGTTCAGGCCTGTTCCACAATGCCCCCTTCATCTCCACAATGCTCCTTCCACAATGCCCCTTCATCTCTACATTGCCCCTTCCACAATGCCCGCTTCATCTCCACATTGCCCCTTCATCTCCACAATGCCCCTTCATCTCCACAATGCCCCTTCCACAATGCCCCTTCATCTCCACATTGCCACTTCCACAATGACCCTTCATCTCCACATTGCCCCTTCTACATTGCCCCTTCATCTCCACATTGCCCCTTCATCTCCACATTGCCACTTCCATAAAGCCCCATCAGCTCCACAGTGCTCCTTCATCTCCACATTGCCCCTTCCTCTCCACGATGTCCCTTGATGCCCTATCTCAAGTCCCTGGTGGTCTAGTGGCATGGCATCATGAGAGAGACTGTGCCTCCTTTGGCACAGAGTTGAAGCTCCCGCGCAGTTCTAAGTAATGCAGAGCACTGGGAGATGATGTCATCTCCCAGCGCTCTGTATTACTAGAGCGCCGGAGCTGGGAGATCAGCTCACAGATTGAGCTGCAGCTATGGTTGCATGGCGAGGGACGCACACAAATAATATCATTATCATTAACAGAACAGTACACAGGACAAGGGGCCACCCGCTTAGACTTGAGGAAAGGAGATTTCATCTACAACAGCGGAAGGGTTTCTTTACAGTAAGGACAATAAAGTTATGGAATTCACTTCCTGAGGAGGTGGTGCTATCAAATACATTAGATGCCTTTAAAAGGGGCCTGGATACTTATTTAAAAGAGCATAATATAGAGGGCTATGTACGTTAGTATTGGGATTAATATCTAGTTAGGGCTTGTTGATCCAGGGAGAAGTCTGATTGCCATTTGGAGTCAGATGCCTTCTTTTGGGTCAGCGATGGTAAACAGGAATAGGAAAAGGGTTGAACTGGATGGACGCAAGTCTTTTTTCAACCTAAATTACTATGTAACTATGTAACCAGGGCTTAAAATATGAAGTCCTTTGCTACTAGCCAGACTTGAAAATTTACTCGCCACTGCAAGCCATAACATACCCACCAGGGCTGAATTTCTACTCGCCAGGGCTAAATTTTCACTCGCCATTGGCTAGTGGCTAGTGGAAATTTTGAGCCCTGATGTAACTATATGTATATGGAGAGCCTCAAGCAGCCAACCACTGCAGTATATTATGTAACCTTCTCATGGACTCAAGCTATTGAGTTCCCAAATTTTCTGACTTCTTTTACCGACCCTCCTCCTTCCTGCCTTATAATTGGATTATAAAATATCAGTTGAATTGTAGGCTCTCTGGAACAGGGATTACGTTTTTTACTTTGTTGTCTGGCTCTCTGTCTTATCTGTGTATTGTGAAGATTTTTTCTTTGATTAAAATGTCCCTGAAGTGCTTTGTTACATTCTCAGTGCTCCTGTGCTGTGGATCCCTGAGTTCTGGATGATGCTATTTAACACGTTAATGGAGAACGACTTTCCTTCTCTGTGTCTGTAACAATAGAGCCCCATGAGTGATACTATATCACTGCAGCATCCTGATCAGCTTTCTCCCTATCATCTAAACTGACCACAGGGACAGTGACGGAGGAAAAACACCCCATTATTTCCAGCAGCATCAGCGGCTTCTCAAAGTCAGACAATCTGTTACAGGATGAATTCTGCACAGCGTCCATAGTGACACAAGGGTTATTAGCCCGCGGCTGCTGTCTGCTATGTCTGTCTTTTAATAACTCCCCCTCCCTGGGAGCTCTAGCTAAGGATTATTTCAGAAGAAGGTTTATTAATAGATAACTCTGCGTTAAAGACTAAAATAAACCCTGCAGTTATGGATTATCTGATGCTAACCTGATTAGTGTGTTGTATTATTAAAATCCTGTCTTGCTAGTATATTAAATTATTAAATCATGGACTATGAATTCATAGCCCAAATGGTTTACAACCTGGACACAGGATTTAGCACAAAATAACAAACATTTGGGCTGTATGAACAAATGTAACCTGGAGCAATTCTGGAGCAAAACAAGTCCACTATACGGAAATTCATTAACCCCTTGAGTGCCAGTGGGTTATCGAACGCATTGCAAAGCAATGTGTTCGATAATCCTCTGACAGTCAAGGGGTTAAATGGCAAACTGCTTGATGGGCAAGAAAACTAGAGGATTTCCTTGTGAAGTAGCCATTCTCTGATCCTTCAATGGCCGGAAGCAATACTTATCGGGCGGCTCAAGGAGACCTGATAGAAACGTCAAACCTCCAGCAAACGCCAAGATCTGGAAAAATGTCATTTGTGCTTAATGGATAAATGACCCTTCCAGGACTACATAACAACTATACCAAACACTGATTCAAAGCACTAAACTAGACACTGATCCATAAAATAAAATTGCAAAAGCTTTATTCGTTCAATCATAAAAGCGACAAATATTCACGTGCATCGACTCGTATCAACAGACCCCTCAGATGACCGGAGGAGAAGGCTACATCAACGCGTTTCGCGTGTCACCGCTTATTCATGATGTCGGGATCCGAAAGATTAGTGCACAGATATAAAGCAGGATCCAACCAATCGATTCAAAAAGGTTAATTATTCGCTTGGTATGGTCTAGCGTAGTGGCCAAAAAGCATACCTTTACTGCTAGATTCAAACAGGTATTTTAACCCTCTGAGTGCCATCTGCACATGAGTGAAAGCAACACTTTCTTGGCAAGATTAAACGGAAATACATCCTCTCAAAGGGACTCTACAAACACCCGACATCATGAATAAGTGGTGACACGCGAAACGCGTTGATGTAGCCTTCTCCTCCGGTCATCTGAGGGGTCTGTTGATACGAGTCGATGCAGGTGAATATTTGTCACTTTTATGATTGAACGAATAAAGCTTTTGCAATTTTATTTTATCCTTCAATGGCCGGACCATACCTGGTATGTGCTTAGTCATTAATAAACTAAGGCCAAATAGATTTCTGGTAGATCCCATAGAAGACCATGGGGGTGGACACAACTATACACATTTTCTGTATCTATCTATCTATCTATCTATCTATCTATCTATCTATCTATCTATCTATCTATCTATCACCAGAATGACAGCATTACTACATTGTTCATTGTATTTCCTTATCTCACATATGCAAGATAGGGAAATATGATTGCTCATTGATGAATAACCAAAGGTCTCAGTCAATGATCATGACAAAGAGCAGAATTTCTGATACACTGCTCTTGTCTCCTTTTGCTGAAACATGGACTTAAAGAGATAGTAATGTTTCAAAATAAAAGCAGCTCGAATTAATCTTCATAGTATTTGGGCCATGGAGAGTGTTAATTCAATACTGTCAGAGTTGTAGTTCAAGAGTAATTGAATGATAAAGTATCCCTCTCCTTCCCCTTTTACTGATGTAACAATGCTCACCTCAGAACAGAGGGGTGTTGTCCAGATGGCTTACAGAGAGGGACAATCTTCAATTAACATAATGAAAAAACCTGAAAAACCTGTCAATAGGGGCAGGGTTTTCATTGTTCTCACAGTAAGAAGATTATCCTTTGCTGTGAGCTGTCCAGTCCCAGGACCTCTTAGGCTTCATTAATATCAAACCCATACAATAGGCTAGCCATATAAATAATTTAATACCGGTGGAAGATCAGAGGTAGACATCCTTGTAAACAGTTAATTTTTCATTACCCCAAAGAAAGCTGCCGGTGTCTTTTACAGATCACAAGTCTGGTTATCCTACTGAAATGTCTCCTTCTATTTGGCGACCATCAAAAGTGTGAGACCATAATGTCACATGCATTAAAATGGCAACATTCAATGTTGCATGATTAAGGATCGCTCTGCACAGCCATGTAGAACTTTGGAGAACTTTCAATACTAAACCCCAGTGACATCTAGAATCTAGTGAATCTAGAGTACTTTATTTTAAAATAAAATAATACAATTTGCCCCCCATTAAATGGCTATTTTTTAATAGTAAACCATGCATACCCTCCATCTATGGAGAAAGTGGTGCCTGAGCCACATCTCCATGCTGTGCCCTTGTGACTGAGCATGATGTCATCAGAGCATTCTGTAGTTTGTATGATATGGCTATTCATTGATAATGATCAGGCAGTGATGTGAGATTTTGGGTGTCTCTACACTGATAATGAGCACACAGGAAGAGGTATGTACTAAGAAGATCTGGAGTAATTCTAACACAAACCAACTAATCCTTATACAGTGAAGTAACTAGTCATTTGAGGGCCCCAGTGCAAACAACCTTTTGGGTCCCCTAACTGAAAAAAATGTCCACAGATGTATAACTAGCCCTACTGAACCTTATGGTAGTTGGAGCGCCTTTAGAAACTGGACCCCAGCATAACTGGACTCTCTGTACCCCCTGCAGCGGCAAGACAAATCCAAATTCCCCAAATTAAGACTGATTTAAATGGGGCTTTTAATGCTAGAAGTATCCAATTCATTGAAAAAGCAAAGTGTTGGAGACCTCTCAAACATTCAAGGGGTTTAAAAGCTCATTTATATGAATGGGGAGTTGCATTTTCTATTACTGGGACAGTTGCTTTGCTCGGAAATTACTCTTGGGAGAGATGCACTAAGGTTCAATCAGAGGACAGAACAGTCAGATTATGATGTATTTGCACATATTCCATCTTGTCATATGTATTAAGATGTTTTTGCCATCATAGCCCTAAGAATATGCCAACATTGCCATGCTTTCACCATGCCTTCACTAGGTTTACCAGTTTTGCGGTGTCTACTTTGGCAATGGCTCTTCTGAACATTAAAACGCATCATAATGAGCCATTGTCATATTCCTGTGGGTGTGTTTCTATTTGATTGTGGCTGTTCTTCACATGCTCTAATAGCTGCCTTTGCTGTCAGAATTCACAGTCCCAACTTCTCCAAGCTGAGATGTGAAGCTGATATCTTCCCATAGCATTCTATGGAGCCAGAAGACAGTTTATTGTGTCTACTGGAAAACAGAGACAGCAGCTGCCCTCTTTTAATACTCTGACTGCCATCAGGATGTACAACACATTGTTCTGCAATACATTGTACACCCCAGTGGCACTGATGGGGTTATGACCTAAAGAATCCCCTGCCCTGCTTCACAACTGATGTAGAAGACTCTCATAACCAGCAAAGCAGTTGTTACATGTAACAGCTTCTCTGCTGGTTCTACCTTGACATGAGCAGGCTGACCAGGTTTTTCAGTCTATAGAGTTCTATCCACTAATCAGCTGATTCATGGAAACAGAAGACTCACAAGGCATTCTCTTTGAGCTGATGGTGTTCCTTGAATGCTAGACATTTCTCCAAAACTTGGTTTTGTTCCGGGTCCCTTAAAAACTTTTTTTATGAAAGCATATATGTTATAGAGCTTTTCCTGCTTAGTAAAATAAGGTCACTCTCACCTCAGTCAGTTGCTTTATTCAAACTGTGTAACAGTTCAATTAACCAGGAACTGAATTAATTTGTTTACTTCCTGATGGTTCTAACTGACAGGTAGTGACTCAGCAGTTTCTATCACATTCTATGGAGAACTGTAAGTCACTGTCTTTCCTCTCCATTAGAACTTAACAGAATATCTAATTGGAATTTGACCACAAGAGGGCACTGCTAATGTAAAAAAACACAGGGTTAAACAGTAATAACTCTGGAAATATGCATCTATCAGCAGTGGGAGTACACTTATTGTACTCAACAGGAAACTCTATACAATATATATATTTTTCATAATAAAGTTTACTCCTCCTTTAATTGGTCTCTGAATCATTCAATGGGTTTAAAGTCCCATTCAAATCAAAGTAAATTATTAGAATATTTGTTTTTGCTCCAAAATTGCTCCAAATATTCTTAGTTTACATCAGTCTCTTTTGGGTTCATTTTCGAGTTTGCTAGTGCATCCACACACAGGGCGATATGTTCAAAAAGTCATCATAATGAAAAATTGGTTGATTGTGAGTTGATGGTAAAAGAAGGACACTATTATCAGAAATAAATCTGCCTTATTAGAAAATGTGTCATAAAGAATTAAAAATGCTGGTAAGATGAGCTTGATAAATATTTATCTTAAAAATTGTGATGTTAAAAATGTCTTTAATTTTGTCTTTAAAACAAAAATTTTCAAAGAAATAAAGCCTTTTTACTTTTTTACCAGTTAACACCACACTACTGCTTCTCACTCGTATCTATTAACCCTTTGAGTGCCAGAGGGGTACGCAACACTTTGCAGAGCAATGTGTTGCATACCCCTCTGGCACTCAAAGGGTTAATAATACTTTCATTTGTCTTCTCCAGACTTAGACCATTATTATTTAGTTGGAAAAAAATGACGTTAATCAGACAAAAATGGATAGCTAAAAGAACACTTTTTTCTGAAAATATGTTACAATGTGAGGGTAGATTAAACTATATTGAAAAAATTCACAAATCCAAGTACTTGTGTAAACGCAATGTTACAATACAAGTCCCAAATGGCTCTAAACAGCAACACACAGGTGTGAGATGAGGTACACGCTCTTCTCTCAGACTTGAGACCTAGGTACACTCTCCCTAAGTCTCCAATGGCTCTAAGCAAAGCTGTGTTGAGTAAAGGGTAAAATACAGACTACGCCCTTATAGGTATGCAAGGTATGTCTAACACTATGCATGCGTATGTGCTTGGTTATATAACACTGAATATTGGAGATGACACTACCTGTCTCTCATAAACACTGCCTAAGCTGTCATTGCCTGCCCCTCTGCTGTTGCCAGCCACAACTGCAGAGCATTAACCACCAACTAACCATGAGGAGGTACACACAACCTTACCCGTGAATGTGTATATCAAATAATCAAACCCATATGATTCTTTCCTTTTTCGATTAAACTATACCCACTACCAGGGCTCAAAATTTCCACTCACCACTAGTCAATGGCGAGTGAAAATTTAGCCCTGGCGAGTAGAAATTCAGCCCTGGTGGTTATGTTATGGCTTGCAGTGGCGAGTAACTTTTCAGGTCTGGCTAATAGCAAAGGACTTCAAATTTAAGCCCTGTCCACTATTAAAACTACTCTTTTCCTTTGACCGAAATGGTGGAATTACATGCAAGAATGATTTAACATGTCTGAGAGTTGGCAGACTATGGAGTAAGAATTAGTTAATTCTGATTACAGACAATTTCTGTTACCACAACTTTTTGAACATCTTGCCCACAGTATTTAATGCCAGTGACTGTACACAAGGGTATGCACTACAGCGTATGCTTTCTGTAGTGCATAACACTCTGCCAGGGTAAGACTTTAATGTCGGCAAGCTCTGCACACCAGTCCCATAGCATATCCAGATGTTAGGCAGGTGTAGGGACTCAAAATCATTTCCTGTAATTGATTTAGAATGGAATTGTCATTGTATATTTCCAGCTTGTAAAATTTTTACTCTATCAGTCTTCTGATTTTTCTACTGGTAACACGGTACCAACCATTCCTATATTAAAGGGATAGTAATACTTTGTTTTAACTTTATTTTATTTTGTAGGCATTAAAAAAACATGAAGAATGATATGTCTTATCTCTCAAACTTTTATGGTTTAAGAGATATTCACAAGCAAAGTTTCCCCTCCCGCCCCTTTTTCCTAGTGTAAGCCATCTCTTCTCAGATGTGAGTCTGGTTGTATGACAGGACAGATAACAGCAGGGGACAATTTTCTTTGTATAAAAACAATGAAAGCCCTTCCCCCCTTGACAAGTTTTTCAGCTTTTTCCCTTATCTTAATTGAAGATTGTCCCTCTCTGCAGTCTACCTGGGCACCTCCCTTCTGATCTGGCTGAACAGGGGGGGGGGATACTTTGCTTGTGACTATCTCTTAAACCATAAAGGTTTGAGAGATAAGACTTATATCGTTCTTCATGTTTTTTTAATGCCTACAAAATAAAATAAAGATAAAACAAAGTATTACTATCCCTTTAAGTAAACAATGATCACACTGCACTCTGTAATAATACAGACTGTTTTTTTGTTTCTGGTAATGAGCCCCCTATAGCTTTGAGGTGTATTTCCATGTCTTACCCAAACTGAAGTATAAATATTGAGGACATTGGGGATGTCCCAAATTCATTCAAACTTGACAATGACTTTCAGGATAGCATTATTCCCTGAAGTCTGAAGTGCGGTTGCACATTCCAAACCTTGCATCCCTTTCTCATGTTTCCATCAGTGACATTTCCCTTCCTAATGGTAACCTCAATGTGTCAACCTTGCTGTGACTAAATAAAACAAATCACATTTAATTTCATACTCTGCATGAGGTATACCTGGGTGCTTCTTATTCAGAGGAAAAGAATGCTGTAGATTGGACAACCCCTGACCTAAGTATATGAGTTTGGCCATGGTTTGTGTAGGGAAAATAGCATGGACAGACTTTTTAACCCTTTACTTTAACCCTTTGAGTGCCAGAGAGGAATCCAATGCTCTGGCACCTGAAGAATGTAAAGAAATATGCTTGATCAACCCTTCAGTACCCAGAAGGTTAACAGGCATCAGCAGCAAATAAAAAGATCAATAATGTTTTTTCATAATATTCATGTTTTTTTCTGCCTTTAACCCATCCCACTTTTGCAACGTTTCACTGTTTTCCTTATCTTAAAAAAGAAGTAAAATTTTGTTATGAAAAAATATACATATATTGTATATTGTAGGGCTTTTCTTGTTGAGTAAAACAAGGGTACTCCCATTGAGAAGAGATGTATATTTCCAGAGTTGTTACAATTTAATATCTTGTTTTTTATATTAACAGTGAACTCTACTGGTCGGATCCCAGTTATTTATTCTGTTGCATTCTTGAGGAGAGGTGAGTCACTGACAAATAGTTCTCTATAGAATGTGGAACTGCTGAGTCATGCTGCGCTTAGAATTTTCAGGAAGTAAATGCTCTGTAATTCACTTCAGATAATTTGAACTGTTATAACTTTTGAATAAAACAACTGACAGCAGTGGGCATACCCTTGTTTTACTCAAGGTTTTCATTGAAAAAGCTTACTGCTTCTTTAAGGTTGAAGATGCATAAGGTTGAAGATCTATAAAGTCAGGTTGCTGCCTCAATTCACTGAAAAATGATGAGATTACAGCCCTGATGCTTTGCAAGTCTCTGGAGGCGATAAGGCTGAAAGCTGAAAGTGCTTAGGGCATGTGATATGCTAACAAAACATACAATCATTAAAAATGTTAATTGACTAGTTATCTTAGTGGTTTACTTTCACTGATGACATTTAGAAGAATGCCACAATTAACTGCTGGAAGAAGAGGAAATGTTGTGATATACTGATGGTGACTTTGTCAGCAAGGACTAAAATTGTTCTCACTGACTCTTATGCACAGAGTAAAAGACGAGCAATTCTGGGACAAATGCAAATTCCAAAAACTGACATATTCAATAATTACATATTATATTAGGTTGCAAAAATAATATCAAGTGTAACTTCCATTTTAATAGCCCTTATTTATCGTCTTTTAATTGTGTAGTTGCATAGTACTGTAAATGTTAACCACAGTGATGGATTAAATTAGAATGCCCACCATGATGTAACAAAACAAAATGGAGGTGAGATAGGAACCTGACCAGGCTCTGTGTTAGCAGCAATCTAATCTTACTGAGGTGTTATTATACCAGGTTAAGGTGATAGCACATTCATTTTACGTATACTTGCAGGAGTGATTTATCATGCTGCAATATATTTAACCATTTAATGTGTGACACATTTCACAACCTACTGCTCCTTAAATAGTTAATTTGATCTCCCAAAATATATGAGGTTCCCTTAAAGGGATAGTAATACTTCATTTATCTTTATTTTATTTTGTAGGCATTAAAAAAACATGAAGAACGATATAAGTCTTATCTCTCAAACTTTTATGGTTTGAGAGATATTTACAAGCAAAGTTTCCCCCTCCCGCCCCTTTTACCTAGTGGAAGCCATCTCTTCTCAGATGTGGAATGCAGTCCATAGACCAGACAGATAACAGCAGGGGACAATCTTCTTCTTAGTTTTGGTGCAATTAATGAAATTATTTTTAAATAAATAAATTGCAACACAATTCTTATTAGGACAAAAAAAGTCGACTGACTGGAGTTACCACTTAGCCAAACTGTCACTAAACATTTATACATATCCTAATGTTACTTTGAGAACTTTACTGACACTTTCTTTATAAATTCAGTTTATACATCTCCCCCAAAGGTCCCAGGTATGCTTTTTAACCCTTTGAATGCTGGAGTGGTTATTAACATATAGTGAAGCAATGCAATGGAGACCTCACTAGCATTCCAATGGTTAGATTCCCCATTTAAATCAATGGGAATTCTGGGAAATATTTATTTGTCTGCTATGGTGCCTGTGATTTGCCAAGTTTGCAGATCTTTATTTTACTGAATGAGCCTTTAGGTCCTTCTGTACAAGGACAAATTGGAGCAATTCTGAGGTAAACCAAGTGTATAGTAATGGACAAATAAAACTTTGCCTTGATTCTTATAGGCTGTTTAACCCCTTGGATGCTACAGAGGCCCCAACATATTTCATTTGCAATGCATTGGAGACCTCTGTAGAATTTAAGGGGTTGAAAAGCTAAATGTAAGTTTTATTTCTCCCCTAGGGTGCAGTTGGTTTTATCCGGAATCTCTCCATTTTATTTTGATGAATAAAGCACTTTACTTGATGTGTAATGTTAACAAAGAGTACATAGTACTGGGTTTGTTAAACGATGGTAGCCGGATGTGTCATGGATATTTTTATCACATCCCTTTAACCCCTTGGTGACAAGTGATTTTTTTATACTAGAGGACAAGACCATTTTTGGCCTTTTAGTATGTTTTGTTTCAACCATAGTTGCCCTCTAATTCATTTAGTATACCTATACAAAGTATATACAGTTTTATATGGATAAGCAGGGATTTCTTTCTTTCTGCCATATTTGTATCTATAACACATCATTTAGTTTGATAATATAAAAAAGTGGAAATAATTTAAAATAACACAACATTTTCTATAGGTTTTCCACTGATGATTTGTACTTTTTTAACATGGACTGGATGCAAATTATGAACGTTCTCTCATACCTCCCAACTGTCCCTTTTTAGGAGGGACAGTCCCTATGAGACACAAATCTCTCTGTCCCTCTTTCCTACCACGGTGTCCTTTTTTATGAGATCAGAATGGGCAGTGTGTATATGAGTGTATCATAGCAATAACACTTGCATTAATATTTGTTTATTCATTATATGTTTTAAATTAGTATGTATAAATACATTACTTTAATCTTGTTCTAAACAAGTAAAGTTACACAAAGAGGTGTCAATAAGTCATGAAATAAACTAAGAATATTTTTTACTGCTTTAACCACCAGTCCGACCCCAAACTACATCACCTACCACATAAGTGTCCCCTCTTTGGCCATTTGAAGTGTTAGGAGGTATGCTTCTGTCCCACTGCCTCATAATCAGAGTGAGGAGGAAAGAGGCAGAGAACAGTGACAAAGGCAGTATTTACAGACATTGCTTTTGTCATGTGATTCCACTTACACATATGATAGATGTAGCAGCAATCACATCACCAGGAAACAATTGAGACTGACTTCTCCACTCCTGGAGCAGCCAGCAACAACCTTCACACTGTGATTGCAGTGCACCCTGATGCTTGCTGTGATCGTTAGCCCATGATGTTCTTGGAACATCTTCTGTCCTCAACGAATGGAACTCTGTGTGGTCCCAGCACGTCATCCAGCTTTAAGGGGTTAAAAAGAAACTAAAACATTATATTGAAATGGGTGATTGTGAAAGAGCTTTCAAAATCATATTTATTTTAGCCAATATTTACTTGAATCTATAGTTGATGAGATATTTAGATTTATTTGTTTGTCGGTTTATGTAAATTAGGCAGCTCTGGCTAGAACATCCTGGTGTTCCTAGATCCCTGGCTGAAGACCTCCAGTGGAAGGGGCTCAACGTGGTGGAGAAGGAAGGGTCCATGGAAGATGGAGAAGAATCTGTCAGCTATTGGTTGACTGCCAGGAAATGGAGGACAAGACGTTGTTACAGCCACTGTCGATGATGGTACACCATGGCCATTTACTGTAAAGATTGTCAGGTGCACAGACCTTTCCACATCCTGCCCATCTTACCAGGGACCAATGGGCCAATGGTATGTGCATGCTGATATGTGAATTATCTGGTTGGCAGTGTTGGTTTGGCTAAAGTTGGGCTCTGGGTTAGCTTTGCTGTCAGGGCAGACCATAGTAGGGGTTTTGTCACAGTATGGGGGGGTGCTTATTGCCAAAGTTTATCTTATTACAAATTTTTGGTTAAAATGGGGCTCCTTGGGCTTGGTCTCTAGAGTCTGGAAATGGCTGGCAGACTTCCACTTCCACATCCAGTTAGGCAAAATTAGCATGGTGGTGTGGCTCCGCTGTCTGGTAACCATTCAGTATTTGCAGTTATTATTATTATTAGTGTGTAAGTGCCAATTGGTATTCTGAATTGCTTATTAAACACTAGGGTTTTCAGAGTTAATAAATATAATCAATGTAATGCAGTTGTAAAAATTGTGTATTTTTACTTGTTGAAATGTTATATGCAAAACTGGAGTTGCCCTATGCAGAGTGTTAGGGACCGAGTTGACCTTACCACCATCAAAAGACTAACATTCTGGAAGGGCTGGCTCATTTGCACATTTGCATTAATTGGCAAATAAATAAAGCTAAATATATTATAAATTATAGATTTAAATAAAGTATGTCTAACATGAATATAGGTAATTTTGAAAAGTTTTCAAAATCACCCAATTAGTTATAAAAGTATTTAGTTCCACTTTAAGGAATGTGAAAATCATTGAAATGCAATGAGGACAATGGTGTAATTTGATATCTCCATTTATGCTATTTTTTATGGCGTCCTGGCCCTCCTTCCGATAGTTATAAAGCAGCTAAAATAGGTGGTAAAGATAAGCTTTGTGCAATTTACATCATAGTTGTTGCATACAATCCCATCATCCCTATCCAGGCAGTGGTTGGCTGAGGACAATGGGAGATGTCCACCAATCGGAGAAAAACTGAAGTCTGACCACCCGTGCTGTTCAAGAGGACAACTGAAAGGGAGCGCTCTACGGATCCACCAGACGTAACAACAGCCAGTCGAGGAACGATGCTTAAAAACATCAAAGCTTTATTTGTACACTGCCTATGACTAAGTGTAACCATACATGAAATGCGTAAGGCGGGTCGTATGACTTGGCTATCCTTATACTATTTTCCATCACTGTATATTGTTTTTTATTTTGTACTAATAAAGTTTTGATGTTTTTTATCATCGCTCCTTGACTGGCTGTTGTTGTGTCTGGTGAATCCATAGAGCGCTCCCTTCCATTTGTCCTCTTGTCTGTGGAAACCTGAGCCGAGGTTGTAGGTGGCTACCCCAGATCTTCAAGGCCCTAGGGGCCACGTGAGTGTTTGTACTTTAACCATATGTCCCTGACAACTTGTAGCAACTTAGGCTATTTCAAATATTCACCCCTGCTGTTTATACTTATATTTCACCTTTTCTCATGCTGGCTGATGTGATTTTAACTGGCTGGGGATGATGGGAATTGTAGTCCTCCACAGCTGAAATGGCATCGGGTTACCCACCTCTCCGTTAGCCACTGAATTCTTTAAGGTGAAAGTACTAAGGAAAATCAGAATAATAATACACCATTTGCTGTTATTGTAATACCAAAATTCCCATTGATTTAAATGGGGCTTTTAACCCCTTGAATGATCTGGTATGTAAGGGGTTAAAAGCCCCATTTTAATCAATTGGATTTTTTTCTTTGTGCCCTGATGGCGTAGATGGTTCACTCCAGAAATGCCCCAGTTCTTCTTCCTCTGTCAGTCTCTTTAGGTCTCATCTGAGTTTCATTTTATCATGATGTGATGAAAACTGCAGACATTTGATTATGTAGAGATAAACGTTATATATTGAATAAGAGATATATTTTAAACATATGACGTTGTTTATGATTTAGTGCTTGCTGCTTATTTCCAACATACTGTGCGTGGGACTGAGCTCAAATGCCTTATGTTTGAGATTACTTTGTAAACTTCTATCTTGTGAATAAATCTCCTTGCATTTTTATTATTTTCTTTATTAAAACTTAGTGTGGACTTTAGGCTGGAATTCTATACTGTCTTCAGTTTTGAAGATATATTCTCTTGGTGCTAGTGATCTTGTGGGAGACAGGAGTGGGATGTATAGGCTAATGCTTATGTTCAAAACAGAACATAGAAGGGAAAGAATTTGGGATGTATTAACAAACAGCAGCTTAAGTACTCACCACTTGATGAATCATCCTAATAAAATGGAATAGTGCTGCTTTAAATTACGTATGTGGGCAAAGCATTTGACGTGCCATATTCTGACGGAGTTAATGTAATTTGCCCACCGTGGATTCGCATGGGAATGAAATATCACTTTCACAACCACTCAAAGCAATGTGACTTTTAAGTGGTTCTCAAATGTTTTGTTGTGTTTAACTCTTTAGTTTTAAACCACTGAATTCCAGATTGGTGTCATTAAAAGGATTAAAGGGGCATTATCACCTAAACATCTTTGGAGATTTTGAAAAAAAATTCACAATCCTGTATGTTTTATAAGACATTTATTTATAAAGCTATATTTTTTATTTAGATTTATAGATTATGTTAATTAAGTCATGCAGTACAAACACATCCTATCATAGCTGTACTTTACCTTCCCCATTCAATAACACTATACCCTTTTATTACCATGGGAGGTGGACATTGCCAAGTTTTATGTGTCATTGAGTGGGGGATGTAATGTAGTTCTAAGACAGGAAATGACTGTGTGGCATTCCTATCTAAGTAAATCAAAATTTAGTTTTATAAATATTTAATAGCTAATACACAGGCAGTTTTGAAAACTCTTTCAAAATCATCAAAGTTGTTTAAAGGGATAGTAATACTTAAAATGTAAAAAATATATATGTTGTAGGGTTTATCCCCCTGAGTAAAACAAGAGTACTCCCACTGCTGAGAGGTGTTTCATTCAAAAGTTATTCATTTTCAAAGTTGAATTTTTTAGGTGCAATATCACAGTGGCCTGAAATTGTACAGTGGCGCTGTTGCTACACCATCCTATGGAGATTTATGGTCAACTGACCAGAGTTGTCCATAGGATCGTGTAGCAACAGCGCCACTGTACAATTTCAGGCCACTCTGATATTGCACCTAAAAAATTAAACTTTGAAAATGAATAACTTTTGAATAAAACACCTCTCAGCAGTGGGAGTACTCTTGTTTTACTCAGGGGGATAAACCCTACAACATATTTTTTTTTACATTTTAAGTATTACTATCCCTTTAAGGTGAAGAAAGACATAAAGGGAACAAAACGGGGTGCGCCCATTGTGACTAGCCTCCACCACAATACACCTGATGGTAACTCACAAAGATATATGCTGGAGAATTACCCTATATAATATTTCACTAAAATGTGTGTAACGACGCAGTCATGCGCAGTAGAGACTACCAGTGACGAGGCTGATACACAGCTCTGTATCAGCCACTGTGCGGCCAGTCTCTACTGAGCATGACTGCACCACGACCGGCTGGCACTGTATCAGCCGCAGCGTGAGCAGTCTCTACTGTGCATGACTGCACCACGACCGGCTGGCACTGTATCAGCCGCGGCGTGAGCAGTCTCTACTGTGCATGACTGCACCACGACCGGCTGGCACTGTATCAGCCGCGGCGTGAGCAGTCTCTACTGTGCATGACTGCACCACGACCGGCTGGCACTGTATCAGCCGCGGCGTGAGCAGTCTCTACTGAGCATGACTGCACCACGACCGGCTGGCACTGTATCAGCCGCGGCGTGAGCAGTCTCTACTGTGCATGACTGCACCACGACCGGCTGGCACTGTATCAGCCGCGGCGTGAGCAATCTCTACTGAGCATGACTGCACCACGACCGGCTGGCACTGTATCAGCCGCGGTGTGAGCAGTCTCTACTGTGCATGACTGCACCACGACCGGCTGGCACTGTATCAGCCGCGGCGTGAGCAGTCTCTACTGAGCATGACTGCACCACGACCGGCTGGCACTTTATCAGCAGTGGCACTGTGGCCCGTGTAACGGGCTCTTCAACTAGTATATGTATAATCCACAGCACATCAAGCTTTTTCTTAATAATAACGGTACTTTCACTTCGATTGGCTCTCCTTCCAATAACTCGTCTTCCCCGATGGTCCAAGAATCAATACTGAAAAAGTAGAAAACAGGGAGCCCAATGGTGTAGTACGTTTAGTGCTGATTACACAGAATGTAAATAGTGTGTGTATACTCACACTTTATGTTGGTTAGAGTATCATTCCCAACCTCATGCGCATGTGGGAATCATAAACCTGTCCCCACAGAAGTATCAGGAGCTTTCTGAGAAAAATGTTGGTGCTCCGGATGTATACCAAAATGTAAATATGTAATAATGTATATATATATGTATAAGGCCCACTGACTCTTTTCATGACTTTACCAGTCACTTCCTCTAAGCCACTGGTCAACAATGTAAAAAGAGAATGATGAGTCCCTTTAAAGGAGCAGTAAACTTTTTTTTATGAAATCACATATTTTACAGAGCATTTCCTGCTGAATAAAACAAGGTCACTCCCACTGCTGTGAGATGTTTTATTCAAAATTCATAGCAGTTTAAATAATCAGGAAGTGAATTTACTGTGTTTACTTCCTGATAGTTCTAACTGACAGGAAGTGAATTTACTGTGTTTACTTCCTGATAGTTCTAACTGACAGGAAGTGACAGGAAGTTTCTATCACATTCTATCAAGAACTGTATGTCACTGACTTTCCTCTCCATTAGAATCTAACAGAATAACTAATTGGAATTTGACCACTAGAGGGCACTGCTAATGTAAAAAAAACATGGGTTTAAACTGTAATAACTCTGGAAATATAAACTTCTCTGCAGTGGGAGTACCCTTATTTTACTAAATAGGAAAATTCCTACAATATATATTTTTTCATAAAAAAGCTTTCTGCTCCTTTAAAGATATTGTAATACTTAATATGTAAAAATTACATATTGTAGGGGTTTTCCTTCTGAGTAAAACAAAGACCCTCTCACTTCTGAGAGGTGTGTTATTCAATAGTTATTGCAGCTCAGACTTGAATTTTTTAGGTGATATATCTAAATGTCCTGAAATTTTACAGTGGTGCTGCTGCTATCCTATGGACAGCTCTGGTGGACTGAGCATAAACTTCCATAGGATGTTGTAACAACAGCGTCACAGTAAATATTCAGGCCATTGAGATACTGCACCTTAAAGGGATAGTAATACTTTGTTTTATCTTTATTTTATTTTGTAGGCATTAAAAAAACATGAAGAACGATATAAGTCTTATCTCTCAAACCTTTATGAGAGAGAAAGCAAGAAAAGCCCCCCCCCCCGCCCCCTTTCCCTAGTGTAAGCCATCTCTTCTCATATGTGGAATCCAGTCCATAGACCAGACAGATAACAGCAGGGGACAATCTTCTTCCTATGAGAACCATGAAAACCCTGCCCCCCTTGACAAGATTTTCAGGTTTTTCCCTTATCTTAATTGAAGATTGTCCCTTTCTGCACTCTACCTGGGCACCTCCCTTCTACTCTGGCCGAACAGTGTTACATCAGTAAAAGGGACGGGAGGAGGATACTTTCAGGGGAGGGCTGGCCTGGGGGGCAGGGGGGCAATTGCCCCTGGGCTGGTCATATGTCTGGGCTGGTGGGCCACTGCTCCTCACTAAATCTCCAAATTACTGTTAATGGAGCTACACTAGTGATAACATAGAGCTTACAATTGAAATGAAGCTACATAAATGACACCACAGTGGAACAATCTAAATGGAGCTACACTAGTAGGATAACCCATTCCTTTGTAAGCTCTATAGTATCACTAGTGTAGCTTTACTTACATTTTAAGCTTTGTAGTAGCGCACTAGTGTAGCCCAATTTCAACTGTAAACTATGTGGTATCACTTGCCTTACATCACAACATTAATGCCATTTCTAAAATTAACAAAAGGGGGTGGGCTGGGACAGTGGACTTGGACGATATAGAAATGGGCCACTTGACTAAATTTGCCTCCTGGGCCACAAGTGGCCAGCCCTCCCCTGGATACTTTGTCATTGAGTTACTCTTGAACTACAACTCTGATAGAATTGAAATAACACTCTCCAAAGTCCAAATACTATGATGATTAATTAGAGCTGCTTTTATTATGAAACATTACTATCCCTTTAACAAAATCAAATCTGAGCTTCAATAACTTAAATAAAGTACCTCTCAGAAGTAGGTGTACTCTTGTTTTATTCAGGAGGATAAATCATACAATATAAATAATAAATAATCAAGTGTTACAATCCCTTTAAACAACATTTGTGTGAAAGCCTAAGAATCAAACGTCTCTAGTATCTAGTGTTTTAATATAAAATTTAGATGGTAGTCAGTACTTGTGTCTAATGAGGATAAGTGAAATGTCCTCTGTTAGTTTCTGTAGACCCATCTGGAGGACCTGCATAAAATTCCAGGGTGCTCTGAATCAATTTGAAATGAATTGCAGAGGGATGGGGGAAGAAGGGACAGAGGGAGGGAGGGGGGGAAGGACAAGGAGAGGTATAGAGAAGATAAGGAAGGAAGAGACAGAGTGGGAGCAGGTGTGCTCGAGAGAGCAAGAGGGGGCAGACGAAACAGAGCAGTGAGTTTGACCAAGGGTCCATGTATGGCAAAAGGTGAAGGGACCAAATCATAGGAAAAGAGGCTGGAGTATGGAACGGGGAGAATAGGCTGGATGCCCTAACATTCAATTGAGAATAGGGCTTTGGGCGAGATGTTCAAAAAGCCATCATAATGAAAAACTTGTCAGATCATGAGTTGGTGGTAAAAGAAGGACCATATTTTCAGAAGTAAATCCGTCACGTTTGAAAATTCATCTAAAGCATTAAAAATGATGGTAAGAAGATCTCATTGAACATTGCCATTAAAAATTCTGATCTTAAAAATCGTCTTTGATTTTGTCTTTGAAACGAAAATTTTCAAAGAAACAAAGACATTTTTGCGTCTTTAAAACGAAACTTTTCAAAGAAGCAAAGACTTTTTTTGTCTTTGAAACGAAAAATTGCTTCTCAGTACTTTAATTTTTTTTCTCCAAGTTTAGACATTTTTTATTATGTCGGGAAAAAATGTTGTTAATCAGACAAAAAAATTATGTTCAAATGAATATTTTTTTCTGAAAATACCTTACATTATGACGCAAGATTAAACCACATCCACTTTTAAGACAGCTTTTTCCCTTTGACGGAGATGGCGGAATTGGGTGCAAAAAGTTACGGAAACATGTCTGAGAATTGACGGATCGTGGTGTAAGAACTTTCTTATTCTGATTACAGACAATTTCAGTTACCACCACTTTCTGAACATCTCGCCCTTGGAGTCCAAGAGGGAGAAATATGGGGAGAAAGGGGAGGAGGAGTGGGAGGGAGAGAAAACGGATGAAAATAAGTGAGGTATGGAGACCTGCCCAGAGATGTTTCCTAACTTCTTCACATGGGGTGCTCCAGTGCAAACACCTGAGAACAACAACAACAATATAGTAAAAATTGCCCAATAATTACATTCTTCTAAAGCTGACCAGCCAATTCAGTGTGAGTATTCTTCCTGGAAGATGCAGTTCCCCCAGCCCGGCTGCTGACATTGCCTCCCTGTAACGGTTTTTAGGACACTCAGACCAGTTGGTAAAATAAAATACAATTTTATTTTAATAGCAAATAATGCAAACAAACGCCCTCTAGAGGCAGCAGGAATAAACACACAGTGATGACTGATATAATACAGAGAGTCAATGCACAGTATAACTGACATGCAATATCTCTTCACAGAGAATGGTGTTCAGTACCCAAAGGGTTAAGAGTATAAATCAGTCAGTCTCAGATGTGGTGGTTTGGCACGCCCTAGGTGTTAAAAGGAGCTGCTGATAGAGACAGTTCACAGTGTTCTGGAAATGTAAATGCCTAGCCGAAGTGACAAACTAGTTTAAGCAGAACAGAAATCCGAGTAGCCCCTGCGCCTTCACAGGCGTTAACTGGAGAACAGCAATATCAGTGATAGAGACAATAGCCCCCACGGGCGTATACAACGGGAACCTGCCAGAGCTTGAGCCTTCCCTTGCTGCCACACGAGCCCAGAGGCCACAGTAGATATCGCCCAGTAACAAACGTAATAGTAAGAACCAATGACGCCCTACCGGACCAACAAGACGTGACTACTCTGCAGTAGGATAGATTAGAGTCGCAGTCGGTAAGCGGCCAACTCAGCAGATGTAGCACAGCGAGTGAGGCTCTATACTGGGAATCAAGGTAGCGAGAGTAAAGCAGCACTGCAAGGGTTAATATGCACGTTTAAACACAAGGCTCTGTAAAGATAGAAGCTCTGCAAGTGTAGTGAGACTCACGGAGGAACGCACAGCTCTGCAAGACAACGGTACACTGCACTGATCGAAGGCAACACAAAGCAGAATGATCACACGGCAGCTGGCAACAGCAGGTGTAAAATGTTGCGGCGGCGAAAACGGGAACAGAGGTCACTGGAACAGGCTGGAAGTCGATCTCGGAGCAGGAAGTCAGCCGGGCCGGGTCGTAGCACGCAGGAGGTAGTCATACAAGCCGGGTCATACACGAGCAGGAACGTCAGCCAAGCCGGCTCAGGAAACGGAGGTGGTTCGCAGACAAGCCGGGTCAAACATGATCAGGAACACTGGAGCGTAGTCAGCACAAGCCAAGTCGGTACACGAGAATCCGGAACACAGGAACACAGCAACAACACTACTGGCTCAGAAACACCATGAAAGGGCATCTGACAGATGTCTGGGCCAGGCATAAGAAGGTCATCAGGGGCGGGCCAAACTGGCTCAGCAAATCAGAGCGAACCACAAGTAAGAGTGACAGAGAATCACAGGCACTGTGATACTCCCATTCATATGAACTGAACCAAAGGGAGGTGCCAACTATCTGGACACATGACTAGTTTTAATAAATATGTTCAACATTTAGATTGTGACATTTGTATCTTAGTCTGCTCAGTCCTCCTTAATTTCAGAGACCCTTGGGACATAATCAGCCCATTGTCTAGTAGAATGGTCACTTAGGCAAGATAGGGAATATCCTGCCTACATGCTCCTCCCTGCTCCCATCCCCAAAAGTAGGCTTGTCCCAGTCCTGGGTTTAAGCCTCACTTGTAGAGTTGAAGATCCACTCCATTACCAGTATCACTGTATTTTATTACAAATGAATTGTATCTAACTAATGGCGCGATGCAAGAAACGTTCGCATTGGATAAAGGCATTTTTGTGCACAGATAAATTTCGCGCATGTTCTAATCCAGGAAGCTAAATACCGAACGCTTCTTGAATTGCACATAAAAAATTCCATTTTACGACAACAGTACACAGACGTATAAATTCATTCGCAATAGCAGTTCCTGCATTAGGCGCATTCGCTATTCCACTCACACAGATTCGTTAATCTTAGCCACAACCACAAAAAATAAATATACTCAGCCGTTCGCTAATCTTGAATTTTCATGCACAATTCAAGAAAATCATGCGCAAACTTATTCCCTAGTGGTTTTCACATGGCAAATAGCGATTGTGCATGTTTCCTGCATCGCGCCATAAATCTCAAGTTTCTCTCCCTTAGCCTACTACAGTACAGAATTAGCCACGCATATGAACACACACATATAAACACATTACCTTACCGCAGCTAGGGAGGAACTGGCCACTCTTGTAAGGGTTAAGAAACTTAGGCACTGATCAGAGAGTCCCATCTTTAGGGTACACCTTTCAAGGGGTGCTCTTTGACACATATGGAGGCCTTTTTAACATTCAAGAGGTTAAAAGCCCAATTTAAAGGGATAGTAATACATTGTTTTATCTTTATTTTATTTTGTAGGCATTAAAAAAACATGAAGAATGATATAAGTCTCATCTCTCAAACCTTTATGAGATATTCACAAACAAAGTATCCCCCCCCATTCAGCCAAAGCAGAAGGGAGGTGCCCAGGTAGACTGCAGAGAGGGACAATCTTCAGTTAAGATAAGGGAAAAAGCTGAAAAACTTGTCAAGGGGGGAAGGGCTTTCATTGTTTTCATACAAAGAAGATTGTCCCCTGCTGTTATCTGTCTGGTCTTACAACCAGATTCACATCTGAGAAGAGATGGCTTACACTAGGAAAAAGGGGCGGGAGGGGGAAACTTTTATTGTGAATATCTCTTAAACCATAAAGGTTTGAGAGATAAGACTTATATCATTCTTCATGTTTTTTTAATGCCTACAAAATAAAATAAAGTTAAAACGAAGTATTATTATCCCTTTAAATCAATGGGAACTTTTCCCCCCTTCCCTGTGGGGCAGTTTGTTTTCTTCAGAATCGCTCATTTTGTGGTTTCTGCATCAGGCCTGTAAAACTCTGTAAAATCCTGTCTTTTTTCTTATGATTACATTGCAACAACAACTGCAGCCGTAGAGAGAGAGTGAAGTGTGAAAAGCAAAGTACCAAGGCAGGCTAAGGCTAGGGTTGTTGTTAAAAGGCACAGTCCCACATAGATATATAATTCGTGAAAAATGTATAAATAATAAGGAATGTATGTATGTTTATGTATCAGCAAGAGGCCACAATGAGGGAAAAGTACGAAGCTGAGAGCTGCACCCTCTCCATGAAATATAACTCTCTTCATTTCCTACTTTATTTCATGCAAGTGCCTTATCAGTGAACCCCATTTACTAAGCCACTAAATCAGCACAGGGGGTGATATTAGGTCTCTCTGTAGAGAAATCGTATTCATCAAAATGCAGACCTCCCAAGTGTCCCTCTTTAGGAGGGACAGTCCCTCTTTTAGACCCAAATCCCTCTGTCCCTCTTTCCCACCCTGATGTCCCTATTTGTATAAGATCAGACTGTATGGTGTGTATATAAGTGTATCACATTGTTCTACAGCAATAAAACTCACATTATTATTTGTTTAAACGTCAGTATATGTGTTTATAAATTAGTATGTGTAAATAAAATACTATGGTCTTGTTATAAGTCATTTATTCAGTTACACAAGGAGGTGTCAGTAGGTCATGAAATAGCCTAAAAATTATCGGTAATGCCCCGCCCACCAGCCACGCCTCCAGCAACACCCCCTAATTCACAGGTGTCCCTCTTTGGCAATTTGAAATGTTGGGAGGTATGAAAATGGGAGTAAAAACATACTTGTGTATCTGAGCACAGTATGATAAACAGGAAGCACAGTGTGAAGGGGGACAGGGCTCATTTTAAGTCAGGTCATACCAGATTAACATAGGTGGGAACTCTCCCGATTTGCCCTGGAGACCCCAGTTTTGGCTTCTAATTACCAAGTCTCTGGGGCAGAGGCTGATTCTCCTGATGTGGGAAGTTTCTACTGAAACTCTGTCTACTTCTGCTCTTTCCCACCCTCTTCTTCCCACTCCTGACCATTTTTCTTCCTTCCCCAGCCTATTTGTACAACTTTTTTCATGCCAGCTAAGGGCCGAACACACACACATGATTTTGACCCGCTCCTTTTGACAAGAATTGCATCATTTTTCTCCCCCAGCGGCACCACAGGGGAGTCCACACATCAAAGTTCCCAAGTATGCCTATTAATTACCTAGTATATATGTTAGCTGTTATTACATGAGATCAGCAAAGCAATACACCAATACATGCCTCCAGAAGGGCAATACGGCATTACATGCAGTGATGCCATCAGCAAAGCAATACACAGAATAATAATCCTTTATTTATATTATAATCCTTTATTTATATAGCGCTCACAGATTCCGCAGCGCTTTACACTCATATTGGTTCCTGTCCCCATTGGGGCTCACAATCTAAATTCACCTATCATTATGTTTTTTGGAGTGTGGGAGGAAACCGGAGTACCCGGAGGAAACCCACGCAAACACAGTGAGAACATACAAACTCATTGCAGATGTTGTTCTTGGTGGGATTTGAACCCAGGACCCCAGCGCTGCAAGGCAACAGTGCTAACCACTGAGCCACTGTGCAGAAGTGCAATATATATATTTACATGCCACCAGTAGCATAAACACTAGTACATTATATCAGCAGAGCAACACACCATTACATGCCAGCAACAGAGCAACACACCATTACATGCAAATCCAATTACATACCACCTAAGCAATATATATTTACATGCCACCAGCAGAGCAGTGTACCATTACATGCCACCAGCAGGGAAATACATCATTACAGTGTTCCAGCAGAGCAATATGCCAGTTGACAAAAACAGCAAAACAGTACATAATTACATACCATCAGCTAGGAAATATACAATTATATGCCACCAGCAGAGCAATACACTATTACATACCACTAGCAGGACAATAAACCATTGCAGAAGTGGGTACTGTTCTTTTTGGAAAATCAGCTATCAACAGGGATAATCATTCATATAACATCTGTGTTACAACCCTCCCATTCATTCCTTCAGGATAACAGAAGCAGTGCCGAGTCTATATTTATACACCAAACTGTCACAGATTACAATTCCTCTTTTTTATTAATGGATTTTGGGAAGTAACGTTTGTGTGATGGTGGGGGGAGGGTGGTATGTATTGTGCATAACTGGGTCATTCATCCATTAGCTGGCCATAGATTATTCAGACACTTTTGATGTGGGCTGTATGTGTTAAACCCTTATATGCTAACCCTTTGTGTGCCGGAGGGGTGTGCAATGCAGTGTATACCCTCTAGCACTCAAAGGGCTAAAAAACCTCCAATGTCGCAATGCACTGGATATGTGTCAAGCACCCAAGGAGTTAATGTGCAGAGGAACTGGACAGATTATACTGGGGCAAACCAACAACATCAACGGGGACACATATTAATGTCCATTGATTTAAATGGGGATTTAACCCCCGGTGATGTACCCGGACCGTCACGCTGGTCCGGCACTTAAGGGCCAGTGAAGGTCCTGGTACGTCTCGTACTTTTACTAATACCGGGGACTGAAGTTGATCGCTCCAAGACAGGAGCGATGTCTTTCAGTCCCTCATTCGGCGTGCCGGAACACGTGATCAGTCACATGGGACAGCACGTCGAACTCGCCTATCTGGTCCTTAAAGGACCAGACACCCCAGGTCCGCTGGTCCTTAAGGGGATAAACACTTGAATCCTAGAGGGATCTACTACATAATGCAAAACAATTCATTGGAAAGCTCCCTAGGAAATGTAAAAGTCCCATTTAAATCAATGGGGACTTTTGGAATATTGATGTGTCCCCTGTTTTGCAGTTGGCTTGTCCCAGAATTGCTAGTTTAGATCTTAGTACATCAGCCTTACTGAGAACTTTCCTATCCACTTAGGTTATTTTCTCCGGTCTGTCTTCAAAGACATGGACTGGAAGCATGTTAGCGCCATTGGCTGCCCCCCTCTGTTTGCTGGGAAAGTGGAAGGCAGAGAACATGTTACCAATCAGAGGCAGGGGAGTTTGTTAGCTTTAGTGTGGGGGGGGGGGGTTCAGGAGGAACTGGAGTTAGGTTCACTGAAATCATTGTGAGTTGAAAAAGTTATACAAATATAGTTGCAGTTTTTTTACCACCGTGGGCTATTAATGCTTTTATGTTTTCATATTTCAATATTGTTTCAGCAGCTTCATTTTCTGGAGCAGGTGGGAATGCCCCAATTACAGGTCTCATGAAGTTATTGAAAAATATTGTTTCTATAAATCCCAATCCACTGTTCACATAAAAATGCTGATGTACTAATTCTAGAGTAAACTAACTGCACCGTAGGGCTGGAAATAAAAATTCCCATGCATATAAACTGGGATTTTTAACTGGAATGCTAGAGCAGTTTAAGTAATACTTTGAGGACATCTCTAGCATTTAATGGGATAAAAGCCCCATTTAACCGCTTGAGTAGAAGGCAGGATTCCAACACATTGCAATGCAATATGCTGGATACTAGTGTTGAGCGAGCACCCCGATGCTCGGGTGCTCGGGTGCTCTGACCGAGCACCGCCGGAGGCTCGAGTGCTCGGCCGAGCACCCGAGCCCCATTGAGTTCAATGGGGCGACATGAGCATTACACCAGGCACCCCCTGCTCTGATGAGGGGAGGGTGCCTGGTCAATGCCCCCCTTCATCTCCACAATGCCCCTCTTCCACAATGTCCCCCTTCCACAATGTCCCCCTTCATCTCCACAATGCCCCTCTTCCACAATGCCCCTCTTCCACAATGTCCCCCTTCCACAATGTCCCCCTTCCACAATGTCCCCCTTCATCTCCGCAATGCCCCCTTCATCTCCGCAATGTCCCCCTTCCACAATGTCCCCCTTCCACAATGTCCCCCTTCATCTCCGCAATGCCCCCTTCATCTCCGCAATGTCCCCCTTCCACAATGTCCCCCTTCATCTCCGCAATGCCCCCTTCATCTCCGCAATGCCCCCCTTCCACAATGTCTACCCTTCCACAATGTCCCCCTTCCACAATGTCCCCCTTCATCTCCGCAATGCCCCCTTCATCTCCGCAATGCCCCCCTTCCACAATGTCCCCCTTCCACAATGTCCCCCTTCATCTCCAAAATGTCCCCCTTCATCTCCACAATGCCCGCTACCTCCAGTCCCTGGTGGTCCAGCGGAGCGTCTGTAAGATCTGTGCCTCCTTCCGGCACAGATCCCTGCCACCCGAACATGTCGGACGAGCACATGGCGGTACTCGACGAGTACCGCCATGTGCCGAGCAGAGCGATGCTCGAGCCGATCCGAGCATCGGCCGAGCATGCTCGCTCAACACTACTGGATACCTCTCTGGCAATCAAAAGGTTTAAATCAATATATGTTTAACCCCTTAACAACCGGCTGATCGGCGCGGTGTGGTCACTGAATGACAACGGAGCATTTTTTTTTTTTTTACTTTCCTGTTCTGGACTCCCCGAACGGTGTGCAGCTGCGGGGGGAGCACGGAATTCCATGACGGTCATAGTACGTCACGGGTAGTTAACTCAGATTGACCCATGACGTACTATGACCGTCAAGGGTCATTAAGGGGTTAAGGATTTTTTCTTTTTTTAAAGGTATAGTAATGTTTCACAAAAACTGCAGCTCCAGTTAATCTTCATTGTAATTGGGCCATGGAGAGTGTTATTTCAATAGTGTCAGAGTTGTCTTTCAAGATTAATTGAATGATAAAATATCCCCCTACCACCCCTTTTACCTAGTGTAAGCCACCTCCCCTCAGATGTGGAATCTGGTCTCTTCACCAGACAGATCACAGCAAGGGACAATCTTCTTACTGTTACCATAAGGACAACCCTGCCCCCATTGACAAGTTTTTCAGGTTTTTCCATATGCTCACTGAAGATTGTCCCTCCCTGATATCCATCTAGACAGTCTCGCTGCTCGGAGGTGAGCAGTGTTACACCAGTAAAAGGGACATGAGCTGAATACCTTATCATTCAATTACTCTTGAACTACAACTCTGACAGTAGTGAAATAACACTCTCCAAGGCCCAAATACTATGCCGATTAATTGGAGCTGCTTTTATTGTGAAAAATTACTTTCTCTGGCAGTGGTGCAGTTGGGTGAATCCAGAATCACTTCAGTTCTGCATAGTACATCAGCCTCAAAGAAGAATGTGAGATAATCCCAGACATTCCTACCACAAGATCTAATTGAAAGTATATTCATAAACACACTTTGAATGTTGCTCTTATTCAACCAAGGATAACTAATGGAAGTGATATACTTAATAAGATAAGCCAGGCAATTGACTGATATTGATTTAATTTAGACAAGTATAATAAGGTTTACACCAGTATTACAATCTTCATTCATTTATCAAAATGATTGTTTATTAATTTTAAAATGAAGCAAGGCCTGTTTTATGTGTATTTACTATTATTAAAGGAACACAAGAAGCCTGTTAGTGTAATGCAGAAGCATTGCTAGGTACTGGCGGATAGACTAAAGTTCCTAGTCTCAAGCATAAACTCTTAACTGTCTGAGTGCCAGAGAGGTATCCAATGCATTGCAGTGTAATACATTGGATACCTGTCAGACACTCAAACGATTAAGGACCAGGCAGGTGAAGGAAAAAGTAGCAACCTAGATAACGAAAAAGCAGTAGATGTAGCATATCTAGATTTTTGCAAAGGCATTTGATACAGTGCCACACAGGAGGCTGGAGTATGAAATAAGGAAATTGGGCCTAGGGGATAATCTTTGCAACTGGATGGAAAACTTGTTGCCGTATAGGTAACACTGTCTTGCTGTGAATATAATATTCTCAAATACAGTTAAAGTTGAGACTCAAGAGTAGAGTACCACAAGGTTCAACACTTTGTCCTCTGCTCATTAACATATTTATATATGACCTGTAAATAGATATAGAAAGCAAAATTTCAATATTTGTAGACAACGCTAAATTATGCAGGGTAATTCATTCAGAGCAGGATGCATGGTTTCTATAGAGCAGTGTTTCTCAACCAGGGTGCCGTGGTACTCTGGTGTGCCACGGACATCCACTTAGGGTGCCCCATTTTATCTATAAGGCTGTGATAAAAATGGAAATGTAGACTTCCAACTGTACATTTAAGGATATTACTATGCACGATATGTTTATTTTAGTTGTAAGATCTAACAATAACTCTCCATTTATGTGTTTGTAACCTTCATTACACCCTTGAAAAATGACATAAAATGATAGGGGTGCCCCGAAAATGCCAGACTGCGTGTTAGGTGTGCCTTTAGCAAAAAAAGCTTGAGAACCACTGCTATAGAGTAATTTACATAAAATGGCAGATTGGGAAAATAAATGGAATGTGAAGTTCATTGTAGGATGGTGGAAAGTTATGCATTTGGGATGAGCAAATCGTAAAACTACTTATGAACTTAATGGAGATTCATTGCTAAAGAAAAATCTGTGAATCCTTGTAAACTGTAAATTTAGAAACAGTGAACAGTGTCAAATTGCAGTAGCAAAAGCCAACAAAATGCTGTCTTGCATAAAAAGGAGTACTGAAGCAAGAGTGAATAATATAATGTTGCTGCTGTAATAATCCACGGTAAGACCTCACCTTGATTATGCAGTAAAGATTTGGGCACCGCTTCTGAAAATGAATATGTTAGGACTTGAGAGATTATGGAGAAAATCAACAACATTAATTAAGGGAATGGAGGACTTGAGGTATAAAGAATGCCTAGTCAAACTTGGTTTATTTTCTCTAGAGAAAAGATACCTAAAAGGGGATATTGTTACATTGTATAAGTATATACAAGGTCAATAGAGGATTTGTCTAGTGAGCTTTTCATTCTAAGGCCAGATTAAATAACTAGGGCCACCCCTTGAGATTAAAGGAAAAGATCTTTCAACTTCAGCAGAGGCAGGTTTTTTACAGTAAGGTCTGTTAAATTGTGGAATTCTTTGACCAAGCATGTAGTAATGACAGATACAATGGATATATTTAAAGGGATAGTAATGTTTCATAATAAAAGCAGCTCTAATTAATCATCATAGTATTTGGACTTTGGAGAATGTTATTTCAATTCTGTCAGAGTTGTAGTTCAAGAGTAATTCAATGACAAAGTATCCCCCTCCCGCCCCTTTTACTGATGTAACACTGCTCAGCCAGAGCAGAAGGGAGGTGCCCAGGTAGATTGCAGAGAGGGACAATCTTCTATTAAGATAAGGGAAAAACCTGAAAAACCTGAAACACTTGTCAAGGGGGCAGGGCTTTCATTGTTCTCATAGATAGAAGATTGTCCCCTGCTGTTGTCTGTCTGGTCTATGGACTGCATTCCACTTCTGAGAAGAGATGGCTTACACTGGGTAATGTTTGAGAGATAAGACATATCTTTCTTCATGTTTTTTTAATGCCTACAAAATAAAATAAAGACAAAATGAAGTATTATTATCCATTTAAGAGAAGATTAGATGCATTTTTTTCAAGAGGGACCATACAGGGTTATACTGTGTATTAGTAGGCAAAACAGGAAGCACCGGCAAACTAATACTTATTTTGGGGGCAGGAAAGCTTACATAATTCTCATTTTTCTGGCTTATGAGGCAAAGTTCGAACTTGATGGACTTGTGTGCTATTTTTTGACCTAATTTATTCTGTTACTGTGTTACTGTTTTCTTTGTGTATATGTAATTTGTATGTACTAAGGAAAAACACATATTGTTTTAGTGGGGGGGTGGGGCTTTGTCTTTGATACATATGGTGCAATAGGTTTGCCTTGATACATTTGTCCCCTGTGTTTTTTTTTTAAAGTAGATCCAATAGAAACCAAAGTTTACCAGTTCTTATATCTTATCATTTTGCTGCCCCCATTGCCTAATACTGACTTGGAAAAGGTAAAAAGACCTGCAATCAAAAATCTTCTTCATTGAAACTCTACACTACATAACCATAATCAGGCTTTGATTACATGCCATCTGGTTATCTTATTTAAAAAAAAAAATCATCCACACGACGGTTGAAATCATTAACATTAGACATGTATATTAGTTTGGTAACAAATATAAAATGAACCAAAAATCAAATTTTGTGAGATTCAGATAAAGATGACATACTAATTGAATGGTGCACAGAATAACAAATGACAATGTCCACGGTTTTATAGAAAAAGATTTGTTCAGCATTAATTTTTACTCCCTTTCAGTATCAGAATAGTGGGAAGGGGCTGTATGTAGGAATGTAGAGAAAATAAGTTATTGATACACAGAATAGTCAATACAATCCAGGCAAGAATTGGAGGGACAGTCACATTGGTTATGGCTGTGACTGATTGTTGCAACAGTCCGTGTATCTCTAATTTAGCTGTGATGCATTTTATACTTTTGGCAAATCCTGATTTCCAGGGTGATGGCCCCTCAAACTGATATAATCTGGATGCAGCAATATTTTCCTTACTTTCAATTATTATATATATTCTTAGGTAGAGGGTTGGAAGCGCTCACTCTAAATAACACTAAGGCCCAGGTGCACAATTCCACAAAGAAGAGAAATTATGGACCGAAACATTGACCTACTGTTTTGCTGCATTTGACTAATAAATAAATTCTGAAAAGTCCCACTGGTTCTGCCCCCTTTTTCCATATAAATATATATATATAGTCACTGTTTTCAGGCAAAAAAGGAAAGACACAATCATAAAATATATAACCACCTTTATTTATTATGTACAGCAATAATAGTATTAGCCCACACAACCCCAGACCACAGGATGATAAGACCCTTGCTCCTACCCGGAGCTGCACACTGTGCTGCACACTGCACTATTGCGAGATACTGGAGACTAAGACAGAGGTACAGGTGGAACACCAGTGGGAATGGTAAATGATGCACCAGTTTCCAGCCCGGGTCACGCGACCGGACGCAACAGGGTGCAAGAGAAGACTTGAACCATGAAAAAAAGAGACTGATGGTCAGGCACGCTAGGAGTGTACAGAGCAAGTAGTCAGCCAGTGTCACAGGTCAGAACCGATGTGGGTAGTCAGGCAAGCCAGGGTCTACACGGAGCGAGTTAGTTAACCAGAACCACAGGTCAGAACTGATGTGGGTAGTCAGACAAGCCGGGGATTCATACACAGAGCGAGTTAGTCAGCCAGAGCCACAGGTCAGAACCGATGTGGATAGTCAGACAAGCTGGGGTCATACACGGAGCAAATAGTCAGCCAGAGCCACAGGTCAGAACCGATGTGGGTAGTCAGACAAGCTGGGGTCATACACGGAGCAAATAGTCAGCCAGAGCTACAGGTCAGAACCGATGTGGGTAGTCAGACAAGCTATATCATACTCTAAGTGGATTCTCAGATAACGCTCGGGTCACAACAGAGCACAAGAGACACTAGTGGAAACACCACATAAGGGCAATGATATCTAGGCCCACGGAGGTTAATAAAGGCTTTGATAAGAGTGGGAACCAATTAGGAAAAACAAATAGGCCCATAAAGAGGCGCACGACACAGCGCCCGTTCCATGACATCAGAAATGTGGAAGTAGCCGCAAACATGCTGGCAACCCTCCCAACAGAGGACACTAAGGCCTCCTAAGGGGGACTGTGATAGTACCCCCTCTTAACGACCTCTCCTCTGCGGAGGAGGACCAGCACCAGAGGAATTGTGGTAGTGGAAATCACAGAGACAGGCAGGTGCATGTAGATCTCTCTTACCAACCCTGGAACGCTCCTCAGGTCCATACCCTTTCCAATGAACTAGATATTGTACCTGGCCTCTAACCCTGTGAGACTCCAAAATACTTTGTACCTCATATTCCTTATGGTCCCCCACTTGGACAGGTCTGGGATGGACAGGAGCAGTAGTATATCTGTTACAGACCAATGGTTTCAGTAGAGATACATGGAATGCATTAGAAATGCGCATATTAGCAGAGAGTTCAACAGCATAGGTTACGGGATTAATCCTATGGAGAACCCGAAAGGGGACGAGAAATCGAGGAGCCAGCTTTTTACAAGGCATCTGGAGATGGAGATTGTGTGAGGACAGCCATACTCTCTCTCCCACCTGGAAAACCGGAGATGGTGGCCGTCTATGGTCTGCTTGTCTCTTATATCACAATGTGGAACTCTGCAGGGTTCTCTGAACCCGTACACATGTGTAGCGGAGTGCCCTCAAGCACTCCTCCAGAGCAGAAATGTTCTGAGCCTCGAAGGACTCTGGCAGAAGCGGAGGTTGGAACCCATAGTTAATCAGAAGTGGGAGAGTTCCAAGAGGAGGAATTGACAGCACTATTTCTGGCCAGCTCTGCCCATGGTAACAGTTTTTTGCCAATTATCATGATGGTCCGAGATAAAACAATGTAAGAACTGTTCCAACGCTTGATTAGACCTTTCTGCAGCACTGTTTGACTGTGGATGGTATGCCAAGGAGAGCAAAATGCTCTCCAAAAACCACCTCCTTGGCAAAGATCTCGGTCAACTCCTTAAAGGAAGGTACTCCTTTGAGTGGTACAAAATGAGCCATCTTAGAAAATCTATCCATAATTATGAGGTTGACCATGAAGCCTACTGAGATGGGCAAATCCACCATAAAGTCTATAGATAAGTGTGACCAAGGCCGCACCCCAAGGAGACCAAACGGAAGATGCCTGTCTTGGTCCGAGGACAAGTGGAACAAGCAGCAACAAATGCGGAACAATCCATCCTCAGGCTGGGCCACCAAAAGAGTCTAGTCATAGACCATATTATTTGGCATCTCCCAATGTACCCTGCAGCCTAAGAGGAATGGTAAGTCTCCAGCAGTCGGGTACGGAGGGATTCAGTCACAAAACATTTTCCATTTGGCTCATCCTCCGGGGCGGAAGCTTGAGCGGCCAAAATCTCCTCACCCAACAGAGATGTAATACTGGTACATATTGTAGCCAAGATGCAGTTAGGAGGAATAATAAGTACCTGAATTGTTGAGATAGGGAATCTGCTCTTATGTTTTTTTAACAAGGGAGGTAGGAGACCACAAAATTAAACCTCGAGAAGAATAAGGCCCATCTGGCCTTACGTGGAGACAACCGTTTAGCCTCTGACAGATATGTTAGGTTATTGTGATCTGTCAGTATCAGGATAGGGACTGTAGTATCCTCCAACAGATATTGCCATTTTTTCAGGGCCCAGATGATGGCGAGTAATTCCGGTGGCCTACATCATATAAGCTCTCAGTCTTAGACAGTTTCTTAGAGAAGAAACTGCAAGGTAGCAATGGTTTCCCAGGGCCTGCGCGCTGGTACAACAAGGCGCCCACTTCAGATTCTGAAGCATCAACCTCCAGGGTGAAAGGTAGGGTGGGATTTGGGTGAGACAATATCGGAGCTTTCGCAAAAGCCGACTTCGAGTCATCAAATGCCCACAAGGCCTCAGGTGACCAGTCTGAAGGATTAGCTCGCTTCTGAGTCATGTCCGTGAGAGGTCAGAACCGATGTGGGTAGCCAGACAAGCCGGATCATACAGGGAGCGGATTCTCAGATAAAGCACGGGTCACAATGGAGACCCAAGGAGATTAATAAAGGCGACGATAAGGGCGGGAACCAATTAGGCAAAATAGAATAGGCCCATAAAGAGGCGAATGACACAGTGCCCGTTCCATGACGTCAGAAATGTGGAAGTAGCTGCAAACATGCCGGCAACCCTCCCAACAAAGGAAGGAAGTAGAGGAACACTAAGGCCTCCTTAGGGGGACTGTGATATATATATATATATATATATATATATATATATATATATATCAGGGCTCATATATATATATCTTTAATGTCTAATTCTTATAGTGAGTACCATATCCAAAGAAAAATTGTCTGTCCATCCAATCCATAGCTGACTGTCTGGTCCAGTGAGCACAAATGCCTGTTTCCTGTCTGTTAGTTTAAAAAACTATTTAAAATGCATTTTTACTGTTCAAATTTAAGTGAACAGTGTTCCAGACATGCCACTATGTCCAGCAACTATGGCTCTTCCTTAGTATGGGTTAATTAAAAAAAAATTTAAATATAATTACTTTTCAGACTTAAAGGGATAGTAATGATTCATTCAAAAAGCTCCAATTAATCTTCATAGTATTTGGGCCATGGAGAGTGCTATTTCAGTACTGTCAGAGTTGTAGTTCAAGAATAAATGAATGATAATGTATCACCCTCCTGCCCCTTTTACTGATGTAACGTGAATAAGCGCTAGTTAGCGCGAAACATGTCGGGTCTGTGAACCTTCCATACAGAAGTTCTGCTTCATGTCTCCTCCCTATCCATTCACTGCTACGTGTGTGCATCTACATGTCTGTTGTTTTATACATCTTGAAATAAAGGTTGGTGTATTTTATGTCATGGATGCCCCGCGTATTTATATTTGATCCGAGTGCTAATGACTCTTTGATTCTGTCAGTCTGTGACATTTCCCGTGTTTGGAGAGTGGGAATTCATTTATGCACCGGACTATGTCAGCGTCTGTTTATATGTTTTTTGTTTAGCAGTGTTTGCAGCGAGCACCCACATATTATTTTGCCTTTACTGTGAGCTGTCTGGTCTTAAGACCAGATTCAACATCTGAGGGGAGCTGGCTTACACTAGGTAAAAGGGGCGGGAAGGGATAATTTATCATTCAGTTACTCTTGTACTACAACTCAGACAGTATTGAAATAACACTCTCTATTGCCCAAATATTATGAAGATTAATTGGAGCTGCTGGTTTTGTACATTCCTATCCCTTCAAAGGGATAGTAATACTTCGTTTTAACTTTATTTTATTTTGTAGGCATTAAAAAAACATGGAGAATGATATAAGTCTTATGTCTCAAACCTTTATGGTTTAAGAGATATTCACAAGCAAAGTTTCCCCCTCCCGCCCCTTTTACCTAGTGTAAGCCATCTCTTCTCAGATGTCAACCTGGTTGTACGACTGGACAGATAACAGAAGTGGACAATCTTCTTTGTATGAAAACAATGAAAGCCCTTCCCCCCTTGACAAGTTTTTCAGCTTTTTCCCTTATATTAATTGAAGATTGTCCCTCTCTGCAGTCTACCTGGGCACCTCCCTTCTGATGTGGCTGAACAGGGGGGGGATACTTTGCTTGTGAATATCTCTTAAACCATAAAGGTTTGAGACATAAGACTTATATCATTCTTCATATAGGCCTTGTTCCAGACATGCCACCGACATGATTAGTACAAGGTTTTTGGGTTTGTTTGTTTTTTTCGAGGGGGGGCAGGGGCTTTGCTCACGGGTATGTTCCTTATGCACGCTCATTGAACATACAGGCTATTGTGAGTTTTTTATTTCTTATTTCTCCCCCTCAACGATTACAGTTTGTTTTGAAATTGAATTGTTCACGTTATAGGTCACATTAAAGGTGGAAAAAGTCCTGACATGATTTATCTTTGTCTTATTCTTTAACATCACAAGAACCTGGCATTTTAACAGGAGTGTGTAGACTTTTTATATCCACTGTAAATAAATAATAAAATAAAAATGCAGGCCTTTAGGTCTTCCCCATTCAAAATAGCATTGAAATAATTTAATCCAGTAACAAACTTTTTTTTTACAAAATTCTGAATACCTGGAAATAAAACCAATCAAAGTTAGTTTTCTCTGAACATTCTTTAAACTTTTGAGTGCCAGAGGGGTATGCAATGCATTGCAAACAGTTAAACTTTTGCACTAAAGATTCTGACAAAATGAATTTTCTCACTGTGTACAAGTCTGCTAATCGTATAAGAGACTATGGGCTCGATCCAAATGTTGGAGACAGCTGTTCTTTCTGCCGATGGCATTTTTTCCAGCACAGTAAGCTATTCAAATGCCTGTGCTGTGAAAAAATACCGGCAAAAAAAGAGCCGTTGTGTGATAAAGTTAAGAGGTGTTTTCACCTATCGAAAATTATGAAAACACTGTAAGAATCATTTCAAATGTCTACATTAGCAATGAAAATCCGATGATGGACTAAAATTATCGCAGGAAAGTTAAGACCCAGTGTTTTTATGACTTGAGTCCCTTATCGGCTTTTCCAACAGCCGACGCAGACACTTGAAGGAAAAACAAGTAAAAAAAAAAGTTAAGTCCTCAGTGGGTGTATTGACATGGGGTCCTAAGCCCCATATCAGTACATCCAAAGTATGAAAAATGTGTCAAGCGTTAGTAGAACTAACCCTATGAGTGCCAGAGGGGTATAATCACTAAGTAAAAAAAAAACATCCCATGAAAAGTAACACTTACCATTAATCCTGATGTCCATAGGAGTCCTCAGCTTCCTGTTCCTCTTCTGTCCTTTTCCTCTGTCCTTCTCTTCAGTCTTCTTTATTCTCTTCTTTCATCTTGTATCTGTAAAAGAAAAAAAATAGAATGAATACAATGCAGAATACAATACATCATTTAACCCCTTGAGTGCCAGAGGGGTACGCAACGCATTGCAAAGCAATGTGTTGCAGACCTCTCTGCGGCTGAAAGAGTTAAGCAATGTATTAGTGCCCCCGTGCATATTGAAATTTGCTGCAATTATTATGTTAATCCAGAAGCCATTATAGTAAAGTTGCAATATCATATGTCCAGAAACATGATAAGAAAATACTTAGCTTACTAATAATTATAAATGTCTCCTTTGCTGAGCGCGGCCGCAGAGGCGGTGGCGGAGACATCGCTGTGTGACAGACCCCCCTTCTGCTGTCTCACGGACCGATGCCCGATCCGCAATGAGGGAATTTGAGCAAAGACTGCCTTTATATATATGCAGTCCCCGATGCAATTCCCTCACACCCATTGGCTGTAAGGGAATTCAGATTTGAGCGACTGTGCGGAATGGGCATCAGCCTGTGAGGTAGCAGAAGGGGAGGTCTGTGGCACACAGAGATTAGAAAGCTAAGTATTTTCTTATCGTGTTTTTGGACATATGATATTGTAGCTTTACTATAATGGCTTCTGGATTAACAAAATGGGAACTTAAAGTGATAGTAATACTTCGTTTTAACTTTATTTTATTTTGTAGGCATTAAAAAACATGAAGAATGATACAAGTCTTATCTCTCAAACCTTTATGGTTTAAGAGATATTCACAAGCAAAGTTTCCCCCTCCCGCCCCTTTTACCTAGTGTAAGCCATCTCTTCTCAGATGTGGAGTGCAGTCTATAGACCAGACAGATAACAGAAGGGGACACTCTTATTTCTATGAAAACAATGAAATCCCTGCCCCCCTTGACAAGCTTTTCAGGTTTTTCTTTTATCTTAATTGAAGATTGTCCCTCTCTGCAGTCTACCTGGGCACCTCCCTTCTGCTCTGGCTGAGCAGTGTTACATCAGTAAAAGGGGCAGGAGGGGGATACTTTGTCATTGAATTACTCTTGAACTACAACTCTGACAGAATTGAAATAACACTCTCCAAAGTCCAAATACTATGATGATTAATTAGAGCTGCTTTTATTATGAAACGTTACTATCCCTTTAAAGGACAAAATGAACGTTTGGCTGAAGACCATTTTTCTGGCCTACAGACCAAGACATTTTTTTTTGTTGGTCGGTATCCGTTTTGCCCTACCGGCTTTTTTTTCTCCAACATTTGGATCGAGCCCTATGTGAGATGCTTCCTTTGTTCTTCTTCGCTGCAACTGATTTTATCATACTCTAATGATTTTAGTGAAAGGAAAAAGCAGATGTGTACTTAGCCAGGTAACTGTCTCCTATCCTTCCTCCAATGACTTCAGACACCTTTATAAATAGGTAGTACTAGCTGGAAATGGCCATGGTGATTTCTCACCCAAAAGTGCAGCTTCTTATTTTCAATAATAGGATCTGCCAAAAAGTATATTTGTGAGATGAAATGGAAATAGGTAGTAAAATGTGACAAGCTCCTAAAAAACGATAAATCGAACAGAAAGCAGGTCCCATGTGAAGCCAATAAGAGTGTCCTATCCAGGTGTTTGTGTCTGAGCTGAACCTGGGGCATTGACTTGCAATTCTTTCCTATCCAGCTCACATCTGTTTATTTTCATTAGCGAAGTCTTCTGACAAGTGAATGGTGTCTCAATAGGATTCTCTGTGTGTCTCTGGTTTGTACAAAGATTCTCTCTTCCTTACGGGACCTCAAGGAAGAAATGAACACAGATGTGTTAACCCATTCTCCATCTTAGCAATGCGATGAAGTCCCTGTGAACTTCTGTTTAAACTAGAAGATAAATAAATAACAGCATTTATAAGATGTATGTTGCCTGTCGTAGGTGATTATCACCTTATATGCCATTCAATACATTGCTGGACCTTAAGGTAACCATGGAATTCATGCCTTTCCTCTTGTATAAAATGTCATCCCTTCCTCTTTGCAGTAGTTCTTCCTGTGAATCAAATTACATCACCAACCAAATTCTTGAAGCAAGTCATGTGACATTGGGTCTGGGAAGCAGCAAATAGTTCACAGAGAGAACCATGTTGAAATGGGTTCTATCAAAGTAGTGAGCGAAGTATTTATGAATACATAATGCATCAATGACAGAGAAAATGAGTGACATGTACATATATAGATTCCTAAATCAGTCTGTGTATACATAACCCATTAGAAAGAATTCTACCACTATATAATGTGATATCCTGACACACCGGGTCCATGTTCATCAAGAAAAATAAATACTCCATTTTTTTTTATTTCACACTGTCATATATACTGGATAGATAGATAGATAGATAGATAGATAGATAGATAGATAGATAGATAGACACAAGTGGAACAAAAATGGGGTGACAGACAGTGTGTATGTGGGTATATGACTATCCATTGTCAGTGGAACAAGGCTGGGATATCAGAAAGTGTATGTGTTGCTCTGTGACTGCCAGTGGAAGGTGGAACAAGGTTGGGGTTTCAGACAGTGTATGTGTGCTCTGTTACTGCTAGTGGAAATTGGAACAAGGCTGGGATATCAGACAGTGAATGTATTGCTCTGTGACTGCCATTGGAAAATGGAACAAGGCTGGGGTATCAGGCAGTGTATGCATTGCTCTGTGAATGCATGGGGAAAGTGTAACAAGGCTGGGGTATCAGACAGTGTATGCATTGCTCTGTGACTGTCTGGGTAAAGTGGAACAAGGCTGGGGTATCAGACAGTGTATGCATTGCTCTGTGACTGTCTGGGTAAAGTGGAACAAGACTGGGGTATCAGGCAGTGTATGCATTGCTCTGTGACTGTCTGGGTAAAGTGGAACAAGGCTGGGGTATCAGACAGTGTATGCATTGCTCTGTGACTGTCTGGGTAAAGTGGAACAAGACTGGGGTATCAGACAGTGTATGAATTGCTCTGTGACTGTCTGGGTAAAGTGAAACAAGGCTGGGGTATCAGACAGTGAATGCATTGCTCTGTGACTGTCTGGGTAAAGTGGAACAAGACTGGGGTATCAGACAGTGTATGCATTGCTCTGTGACTGTCTGGATAAAGTGGAACAAGGCTTGGGTATCAGACAGTGAATGCATTGCTCTGTGACTGTCTGGGTAAAGTGGAACAAGACTGGGGTATCAGACAGTGAATGCATTGCTCTGTGACTGTCTGGGTAAAGTGGAACAAGACTGGGGTATCAGACAGTGTATGCATTGCTCTGTGACTGTCTGGGTAAAGTGGAACAAGGCTGGGGTATCAGACAGTGTATGCATTGCTCTGTGACTGTCTGGGGAAAGTGGAACAAGACTGGGGTATCAGACAGTGTATGCATTGCTCTGTGACTGTCTGGGGAAAGTGGAACAAGACTGGGGTATCAGACAGTGTATGCATTGCTCTGTGACTGTCTGGTTAAAGTGGAACAAGACTGGGGTATCAGACAGTGTATGCATTGCTCTGTGAATGCATGGGGAAAGTGGAACAAGGCTGGGGTATCAGACAGTGAATGCATTGCTCTGTGACTGTCTGGGGAAAGTGGAACAAGGCTGAGGTATCAGACAGTGTATGCATTGCTCTGTGAATGTATGGGTAAAGTGGAACAAGACTGGGGTATCAGACAGTGTATGCATTGCTCTGTGACTGTCTGGGTAAAGTGGAACAAGACTGGGGTATCAGACAGTGTATGCATTGCTCTGTGACTGTCTGGGGAAAGTGGAACAAGGCTGGGGTATCAGACAGTGTATGCATTGCTCTGTGACTGTCTGGGTAAAGTGGAACAAGACTGGGGTATCAGACAGTGTATGCATTGCTCTGTGACTGTCTGGGTAAAGTGGAACAAGACTGGGGTATCAGGCAGTGTATGCATTGCTCTGTGACTTGGTAAAGTGGAACAAGGCTGAGGTATCAGACAGTGTATGCATTGCTCTGTGACTGTCTGGCTAAAGTGGAACAAGGCTGAGGTATCAGACAGTGTATGCATTGCTCTGTGAATGTATGGGTAAAGTGGAACAAGACTGGGGTATCAGACAGTGTATGCATTGCTCTGTGATGGCATGGGGAAAGTGTAACAAGGCTGGGGTATCAGGGAGGGAGACTGATGTCCTAAGAAGAAATGTAAATTGCTGGAGCAAACCAACTGCATTACCGAGGAGAAAAACAATTACATTTTATTGAAATGAGGATTTCTGCTCAATGAATTCTAGGGAGGACTCAAACACATCTCTCATTCAAATGTTTAACAATCACCATTAAATGAATGGCAATCTTTATTTGTTCCTAATAGTTCAGTTGGTTTGCCCCAGAATTGCTACATTAGTCGTTCTAACACAGGGCCTCAGATCTCATTTTACAGCAGCACTTAGAAATGTATAAAGTTAGTGGCAAGAAATGAAAATAACCCAGCTTAGCAATATGTGTAGTTGTCCATATGAATTACATTACAGGTTATAGATGTTTTCACTGGTTTTATCTCAGAGACTCCTATTGAAGTATGTGAGAAAATATGTAGATACAACCAGTGATAAAGAGAAGTAAATCAACTGTAATAGAATCCAGGTGCAAGGGCAGCACAAAGAACACCATATAATTAGCAGCACATCCAAGCTCCCTGCTTATCTAACAGAAGCCTAGATTACGTTGAAGTTGATAACTTTATTATTTGTTTTAACCACACACTTCTTCATAGACTGTAATAGGAATCTGTGAGTAAAATAAGTAACAGTATTTGTCAACTGCAATGTAATTCCAGATATAAATTGCAGCCACATATGTTTGTAAGTATCTTTATTTATATAATGAAATATAGGTACACTGCGCTTTACAGAAACAGAAATCATTGTACAATTCAAAAATACAAATTAGCGATAAGAGCATCAGGCGAAAGTGTTATCACTGCATTATTAGAGGATGATAAGTGCAGCCAGGTAAATCATACACTGGAAGATGTATTAGAAACTAAAGAAGACTAGTAGAGTAAAAATTATACATTTTTTGGCTAACTGAGTGGCTTTGGATGCAAGCTTTCAAGACAACTAGGCCTCTTCTTCAGGCATAATAGGAATGAAGCATCATTATTCTCATGCGTGAAGAAGAGACCTAGCCGTCTTGAGCGCTTGCATCCCAGAGGCACTCGGTTAGCCTATAAGGGTATCATTTTTACTCTACTAGTCTCATGCATTTAAGGGGGCCCTGTCCTGAAGAGCTTGCAATCTAGTAGATGAACTTTTAAGCACAGGCCATTCCAGTACCAAGTGCTGAACCCATAACATCCATAAAAATTCAACCATCAATGTAACTCCTTGTAAATGGAAAATGCCCCACCAGCTGGCCATCAAAAGCTTGATGGGCATGGCAATGTCCCTCAGTATCTTACAGAAACAGATCCATGACTGTTTCAGCTATCGTCATGTTTGAATGAAGCATCTCCTAACAGCGAATGTACCTTTGTTTTACTCAGAAAGAATGTTAAAACTGTACTGATGTTTTATATATTGTCACACCTGACCAAAATGTGAAATACACGTGCTGGCTCACTTCTTCGTTTTATGTGTGTGTGTGTGTCTATATATATATATATATATATATATATATATATATATATATATATATAATTTCATCAGTTCCTCTTTGGAGTAGCTCTTCCTGTGAGTCAAATTACATCACCAGCTCCTGTGTAATTCTTGAAGCAAGTCACGTGACATCGGGTCTGGGGAGCAGCAAATAGTTCACAGAAAGAACCATGTTGAAATGGGTTCTATCAAAGTTCGGAGTGAAGCCAATCAGCCCACAACCTAAGTCCAGAGGCTATACAGGTCCACTAGTGCACAATTATCATGAGTTAAGGACTTTGGACACTTTCAGCCTTAACATTCACAATCTGGCAAGGGCTTACTCTCCCTGGTAACTATGAAAATTAACACAACAATAAAATAATTTATGACAAGGTTCGGGGGTCTGATGATACTCTTCTTGTGTGTGGGTATGATGCTTCCCCACATGTGCTGAAACTGGAAAATAAATTTGATTGGTCACTGGCCTCTATCATCAACTAACTGATGCTGCCTTTTCCTTTGCGCTTAAGACCACCCCTTTACATCTTAAACTCCTAACCAAAACTGAGACAAGCTTCCCCTTCTCTTATTGCCTTCAGCTCCATCTTCAGTGACAACTTTGCTGTAGGAAACACATATTCTGTGTGTGTCGATTATACAGTTTCTTTCTGTTAGTCCATTGGAGCTATGCAAATGTTAGTGATATCAATATCGGGAAAATGAAAGGGAATAGAAGGGAGGATCTGGCAAGAAAATACCAAAAAGAAATGAAAAGACAAATGACCTGGATCTAAGAGCTGCCCATTGTAGGAGAGGCAGAAAGAGGAGTCTACGAAAGCCAGTGTAAGTCATCTCGAATGGCTGCTGTCAGGAATCTAATCCTCCTTGTTAACATTCCATATTAACTCCTGGCAACGATTTATGAAAAACTCCCTTAACTTGCAGCACTCTGTACTGGATTAATCATGCATTAAGATGGCAGTAATTTGTGAGTGTATTGGATGTGTCACAGAGCTCAGAGGCAGCACCTCTAACTAAATTCATTATCTCATTCAGGAAAGTGTCTCAATGTGAGAACCGGCTGGGGCCCAATGGTTCAGGTTAAGAGGGAGGGGAGGAAATTATATTGGAGTAAGACTGTGTAACATCTCTGTGATTTATCTTCCCCCCCCACAGCATCTGCTCCAGATGTAACAGTCATTAACCCCCTAAGAACCATTGTATAGCACAGCCTTCTGGTTCTCAATGGGTTAAACCATTGTTTATTAAAGGGATACAAATGGAGGGGTTAACTCAGGGAACATAAGCTTGGGGAAGGTATCTAGGTAAAAATGGTAACTGTAGGGTCAGAGACTGGCCCAGGAGATTTCCTGCCCTCCTGGTTACTCCTCCCTTATTCACGATCAAGGGACCAGGCATGTGATTTACCTTCTTCCCTTGTTCTCAGTTCACTAAAGCAGGATTGGCTGCATCTTCAGTGGTAAGGCACAGCCAGCCTAAATCAGGAAGTCCACCTATGTAGTGAGCATAGAAAGGAATGTTTAGTACATAGGCATCCAGCTGGGCATGATTCAAAGGAAAGGCAGATCAGTGCTTCTATAGTGCGACCAGACTCAATACACCTGCTCTTAGTACATGTCCGGGGTTAGATTTCCCAGTTGGCAGAGTAGACAACCGCCAAGAGTGCAACATTTTGAGAGTCGCCTTAGCTATACTGGCTGCACCCTCATTCTGAATTGTAGGTGTGTCCAGAGCAATCTCAATATCCCTTTTTGAGTTTGATATGCTTTTGCAGGATATTATTTAACCAGCTGGGTGATATAGAGATTGCACTGTGAAAGTTTTTTTGTGTCCTTGTTTGTTATAGGCCAAGGTTATTTTCTGTGCCAGGAAGCAGTGGACTGGACAGAGGGCAGGATCATCTGAAGACCGGGGGTGTGGCAATGGGTGGAGCTAAGGGCACCTAGAGTCCCTTGCCTATGGGTACCTGGGATGTAAATTCGGCGCTGTACATGTCTCTTACAGTAACAGATCCATGACTGTTTGAGCTTTTATAATGTTTGAATGAAGCATCTCCTAACAGTGAATGTACCTTTGTTTTACTCAGAAGGATTATTAAAATTTTACACCTGACGAAAATGTGAAATACATATTGAAAGTTTTCTTAACTCCTAAGGGTGCTGGCTCATTTCTTCATTTTGTATGTATATAAAGTACACAAATTGGGCACATACTTATAACATTTAAAATGAGTAAGTCACTTGCCTGGGTGCCAGTCACATGTAAGGGCCAAAACACTGATTTAATAAACTTGCACCAATACTGATGTTCAGTCTAGTCCTGTGAGTGCTTTTTTGGATTATATATTTATATACAGTAATTTTCAAAAGCGTTAATCAGGTGTGAAAAAATGCTGAAAAGTAAGAATGATTTCAAAATTAGATTTTATTTGTTTATTTTTATCAACTAACAAAATGCATATTGAGCAAACAGAATAAAAATCTAAATCAAATCAATTTTTGGTGTGACCACCCTTTGCCTTCAAAACAGCATAAATTCTGCTAGATACACTTGCATACAGTTTTGTAAGGAATTCAGCAGGTAGGTTTTTCCAAACATCTTGGAGAACTAACCACAGTTCTTTTGTGGATTTAGGCAGCCTCAGTTGCTTCTCTCTCTTCATGTAATCCCAGATAGACTTGACGATGTTGAGATCAGAGCTCTGTGGGGGCCATACCATCACTTCCAGGACTCCTTGTTCTTTTAATATGCTGAAGATAGTTCTTAATGACTTTGGGTATATGTTTGGGGTCATTGTCATGCTGCAGATTAAATTTGGGGCTAATCATATGCCTTCTTGATAGTATTGCATGATGGATAAGAACCTTCCTATACTTCTTAGCATTGAAGATACCATTAATTCTGACCAAATCCTCAACTCCATTTGCAGAAATGCAGCCCCAAACTTGCAAGGAAACTCTACCATGCTTCACTGCTGCCTGCAGACGCTCATTCCTGTACCGCTCTCCAGCCCTTTGGCGAACAAACTGCCTTCTGCTAAAGACAAATATTTTAAATTTTGACTCATCAGTCCAGAGCACTTGCTGCCAGTTCCTGTGTTTTCTCTTGGCCTTGTTTCCTCGTCAGAAGTATGGTTTTTTGGCTGCAAGTCTTCCATGAAGACCATTTCTGACAGACTTCTCCAGACATTAGATAGCTGGACCAGGGTCTCACAGTTTTCTGCCAATTCTGAGCTGATGGCACTGCTGGATATCTTCCAATTGTGAAGGGAAGTAACCATGATGTTTCTTTCATCTGCTTCTGTTTCCTTGGCCGACCACTGTGTCTATGGTCCTCGAAGTTGCCCGTTCTTTTATTAGTATTCAAAAGAGCTTGGACACCACATCTGGAAATTCCTTCTGCCTTGAAATTTCTGCCTGGGAGAGACCTTGCTGATGCAGTATAACACCTTGTGTCTTTTTGTTGTGCTCATTCTTGCTATGGTGTATGACTTTTGACATTAATCTGTCTTCAGCAACCTCACCTTGTTAGCTGAGTTTGACTGTTCCTCATCCAGTTTTACTCCTCCTACACAGCTGTTTCTGTTTCAATTAATGATTGTATTTCAACCTACATATTAAATTGATGATTAGCATCTGTTTGGTATGATTATTTAATCATACACCTGACTATATGCCTACAAAATCCCTGACATTGTACAAGTGTACCTAGAAGAAATGGTGCTGTTTTGAAGTAAAAAGGGTGGTCACATCAAATATTGATTTGATTTAGATTTTTCTTCAGTTCACTTACTATGCATTTTGTTAATTAATAAAAATAAACTCTCATTACATTACAGGGATTTCCATAACAAAAGTTTGGAGGGTACTTCTATTACCCCTTTGGAACATATTTCTGGACACTATAGTGATGGTGAACGATTCCGTATTTTATGTCAGAGAGAGACTTTCTGGATTTTTCGCTGAGACTCTTTATTTCCTGGAAGTCATAATGAGAAACTAGATGTTTCTACTTTCACATAATATACATTTGCACATAGACATATTTATATTTTTATTATTTTTTTCACAATACGTTTGTATCTATCGTTTTTCTTTCTCTTTTTCTTACACACTTTTTACATATTTTCCATTTTCTATTTTGATCTACCATTGTTGGATCATTGTGCTTGATCCACCTTTTCTAACTCTCTGTTGGGGTTCCTCAAGGTTCTGTTCTAGGTCCTCTTCTGTTTTCTCTTTACACAATAAAACTTGGTGATCTTATTAACTCATTTGGTCTCAAATATCACCTCTATGCAGATGACACACAGATTTACTTATCAGCACTTCAACTGACTTCTGATATCCAGGCTAAAGTTACAGATTGCCTCTCAGCTATCTCAGACTGGATGGCTCATAGGCACCTCATACTCGATGTGTCTAAAACTGAGCTACTCCTCATCCTACCTAGTCCTGGCCCTGTAGCGCCCTTTCAGGTGACTGTAAATGGCACTACCATAAATCCAGTATCAGAAGCGCAGTGTCTAGGGGTGATAATTGACAAGTCTCTCTCATTCTCCCCTCATATTAATGCCATTGCTAAATCCTGTCACTTTCTTTTGCGTAACATTGTTAAAATATGTCCCTTCCTCTGTTCCTCCACAGCTAAAATTCTTATACATGCAATCATCCTGTCCCACATGGACTATTACAACATTCTTCTGTCTGGCATTCCTGTTTCCCATCTCCATCCACTTCAATTTATACAGAATGCTGCAGCACGAATTACTCTTTTGTCACTTAGGTTTGTCCCTGCCCCGCTCTTCCTCAAAACTCTCCAATGGCTGCCTATCAATCTCCAGATATCTTACAAAATCGTACTTCTCTCTTTCAAGACACTACTCTCCTCTACTCCTTCTTACATTTCCATTCTGATCTCCCGTTATACCCCATCCCGCCACTTACGTTCGGCCAATGATTGTCTTCTCTCAGCTCCTTTTGTGTCTACAGCCCTGTCATATATCAAACCTTTTTCTCTCATTGCTCTGTATCTATGGGGTTAAGGTGGAGTAGTGTAAGTGCAAAGGAAAGTATTCTCTGAGGTAAAATAATGAGGGGGAGGGTGGGGGTGAATATTGGGTGTGTGCTTGGGGCCACAGGAGAAGTGTGTGAGGGCCTCATTTGGCAGAAGAGCTGACTGTTGCCCACCACTGATCTAAGAGGTTAACATCGTCTCCCTGTTCTCTTCAGCAAAAGGTTCATTTTACCCATCTGCACAATGATTGCAGCCAACAGGTTGGATAATATAACTACTACTTTGCTAATAATAATCTTTTTACACGGATACATTTCCATGAGACAGATACAAATGATTCCCTTGGCCCACGGCCCTCCATGTCAGCCAGCTGAGTGCTTTATGCCTTGGTGAGTAATGGTCCTGGAATCTGTTTCTGGAGGCAGTCCCCTTTCACCCAATTAATCTGGAAGGGTGCAGACACACAGCAGCGCTCCGAGAAGTGCTCTGCAGCTGATAGCCACACATGCACTCTCTGCTGGCCCTTCCTAGCACACAGACACGTGGCTTGTGTGGCACAAAAACAGCCCACTGACAGGAATAAATTGACAACCTGCGATTCACATGCTTATTTTAAGATATTTATACAGGTTGTAGAAAAGAGCCAAAGGGGAGGACCTTTCAGTCTGCTGTATTCTTAGGGAAGAGACTGACATATTTCATAGGCAGAACTTTAAAAGCTTTATTCCATTTCCAGTCAGGGAGCCCACAATGCTTTGCTGTTCAATTTGCAGATATATTGCTTAGTAAATGAAATGGATACTACTCTCATTGTATTTCATACCCTCTGGCAATAAAGGCTTTTTCAAAGCAATGATTACTTGGTCGCACCTTCAATGCTGCAAGGGTCACTTACAGAGGTTTCTGCACAAAGGAAAGAGGAGCAATTTTGGAGCACACTAACACAACATAGGTGACAAATAAACATTCCCAAAATGGATTTTTCCTATCTAGCACTTAAAGGGATAGTAATGTCTATATCGTTTTTATAACATATCGCTATGTTTAATTACTTACATGCTTGTAGTTCAAAAGATATTAAAAGCTGAAAGGATCCCCCTCCCGCCCCCTTCTGGCCGTGTCATAATGCCTCTCTGTCTGGTCTGGACGGATGCGGTGAGGGACAAACTTCATCAAGAGAGGCAGGGTTTTCCTTATACTTACTGACTGAAGTTTGTCCCTCACTGCACCCGTCCGGCCCCACGACCCAATCACAGCTCTAAGGGGAGGTGACCAGAAGAGGCGGGAGGGGAATCCTTTCAGCTTTAATTTCTTTTGAACTACAAACATGTAAGTAATTTAACATAGCGATACATATTATAACAATGGTATAGAAGACTAAGAGACAAAGTTTAATATAGGCATTACTATCCCTTTAATCAGTTAAAACCCCATGTAAATCAATAGTAATTAATTTTTCCTGCATGGTGCAGCTAGTTTAGTCCTTGACTGCTCCTCTTTCCTTTTGCGCAAAAGCACCATAGAACCATATTTACTAAACAGTGCTAGACCCAATTGTATTTAAAGGGATGATCCCTCAGAGTACCAATGTACTTTATAGATGCTCACATGTATACAGAGAGCCCAGAGGGATTTCTAGGGCAGTACAGAGAGTACAGCTGCATTGGATGTCAAGATGCTCTTTTCTGAACAAGTAGTATATAATGGATGTGGGGGCTTCTGTTTCACAGTATATAGCTTGGCTCCCCCAGCACGGATCTGCTAAAGAGTGGCACTGTTGGAAAGGGGAGATGCTATCTGTCACTAACAGGTTGGGGAGGTAGCACGTCCTGTGAGAGGAGCAGTGTTGGTGAGGAAGGGGTAGACTTAAAGAGATGGGGAGGGTTGGTGTATTTGTTTCTATAATAATAACTATACCTGGGAACCTGACAGGCAGAGCTACCCGGAGGGCAGCCCTGTCATCGCGATTGGGGAGGAAAATTACGCAATTCGCATCATAAAAGGGGTGGGGCTTAGTCACAAGGGGGGTGGGTCAAAAAAATAAAAAAAGGGCAAAATATATGTTGAATGAGGGTAAGAGGGTGGGGAGTGGGAGGAACTGGGGCAGGATGGAGAACAACCCAGAGATTGAGAGACTGCCCTAGAGACCCGGTAATTCACTGTGAAATCCGGAGTCTCCGAGGCAAAACCAGAAAGTTCCCAGGTATGATAATAAAAATATGTTTTTATACAGAGCTTATACTATTTATGGGGACACATGGAATCAACCAACTTGCAACAGCTGATAAATAGTTGGTAAAATTATCCAACTCAATGGCAATTTTATCAACTTCAGAAAGATGAAAGGCTGAGTCTGTCCCACTGGGACTAGAACACATGGCTTTGCAGTTTGAACATGTACTAAAGTTGATGTATTAACCAAATGAGCCATTTGTATATGCCGAGACAGTCACAGAACACCATATACACTGACTGACACTTCAGCTTTGTTCCGTTGTCCAACGGTAGTTAGAAAACTGCATACACACAGTCTAGCATATCAGCCTTGTTCTACTGTCTGCCCTTGTTTACATTTTTTCCTTTCCTTTGTCTCTCATGTAATTCTACAATATCCTGTAGGTTTGACAAAATGGTGCAATTTTCTGGTGGGAGATGCACAAATGAGTGATATGTGTCTAGCGATATGTGACAAGCACATTGCCTTCACGATAAAGACATACATCACCATATGCACTAAGAATTCTCTGCCGCTATCATATTATTGAGTAATGATCTATTGGTGCATCTAATGAATGAGTGAATATGTCTATTTATATAGCACCACACATGTACGCAGAGATTTACAATGTAAGGGTTTGGACAATACAGGGTGACAAGTGCTTGGCAAAATGTAGCACTGGAAGTGGTGTTCCTTCTCAAAACCTTACAATCTAAAGTGGTAAAGAGATACATACAAATACATAAGGGTTAAGTGTGGATCATACAGCTATGATACTTGGGGAGGTGATGACACATTTTAGAATTTCTCATAAGGAGCCATATTGCCTAGAAATGGCCCTGGGTGAGCCCCTAAAGATCAAGGTTATGGCAGTATTAAATTTCAAATGTGACAACTATGTGATTGATGATTTACATATAATGTAGCAATGATGTAAAGATAATCTGAGTCATTGTTGCAGTGATCTGATATCCTCTGGCTGTTGCCTGTCTGAATCTCCATTATCCCTAATTACCAACTAGTGAGATATCTCCCCAGTTTGTGAGAACACTCCAGGTCCCACCTTGTTCTAGGGAACACGAGTTATCATCAAGGCGCAACATTATTTTAACCCCATGATAACTAGAGGGATGTGCAACACTTAGCTCACCAAGAGGTTAAGCATCTAGGTACTCACTCCCTACAGGGGCATAAGAATGATTAAGACTTATATATAATGCACAGGCAGAGCCTGTCTCTTACCTTCGTCTTATTTGTAGCTCCTTCATAAAGACGGTGTGATTTATGTAAAAAAAAAAAAAAGAACGAGTAGTAGACTTGTTTTATGAAAACATGTTATAGGGATTTTATTTCTAAATAAAAGAGAAGCATTTTCACAACTGAGAGATTTTACATTCATAAATGATTCTGGATTAAACATTTTTCTTTATCAATCTATTAGGAACAGTGCCACCTGGTGTCCAAAGCCACTTTTAGATATAATGCTGTCTGTTGGGTAGCTTAAAGGGATAGTAATACTTAAATATTACTAATCCCCATATTGTAGGCATGTTAAACAGAATTGAATTGTCCTCAGTGTCATCTCTCAAACCTTTATGGTTTGAGAGATAACCGCCTCCAAAGTTCCCCTCTCCACCCCCCCTTCCCTGAAGTCAGCATTGTACTGACTGAAGGGGAAGCCTGTTGTACCACAGTCAAGCGGCTCTGCAGCAGAGCAGAGAAAGCGTTAGTAAAAAATAATTATTTCACTGAAACCGTCTTCTACGTGTGTTTGGTTTGCAAGCACACGCAGAAGACCGTTTCAGTGAAATAATTCTTTTTTACTAACGTGATCTCGGCTCTGCTGCAGAGCCGCCTGATGCAGGTAAAACCGACTATCCCTGCAGTCAGCTACAACACTGACTTCAGGGAAAGGGGAGGGAGGGGGGAACTTTGCGGGCGGTTATCACTCAAACCATAAGGGTTTGAGAGATGATACTGGGGACAATTAAATTCTTTTTAACATGCCTACAATATGGGGATTAGTAATATTTAAATATTACTATCCGTTTAAAGGGATGGTAATGGCTAACACGTTGCTCTATGTGTAATAACTAACATTACAATTGTTTTAAAGATACACCATGTAAAAGGATCCCCTCCCATCCCTTCTGGCTACGTCACATTCATCCTTGCCTGGTCCAGATGGAGAGCGGCGTGGGACAAACTGCAGTAAGCAAAACAAAATCCTGCCCTCCTTCGTCAAGGGGGGCAGGATTTTCCTTATACTTACTAGCTCAAGTTTGTCCCTCGCCGTGTCCGTCCGGTCCCACAACTGGATTTCAGCTCCATAAGGGGAGGGAGGGGGGATCCTTTTACATGGTATATCTTTAAAACTATTGCAAAGTCAGTTATTACACATAGAGCAACGTGTTAAGTTGAACATAATGAAGACTCGGAGATCTAGTTTTTTTCAGCCATTACTATCCCTTTAAAGGGATAGTAATGTTTCATAATAAAAGCAGCTCTAATTAATCATCATGGTATTTGGACTTTGGAGAGTGTTATTTCCATACTGTCAGAGTTATAGTTCAAGAGTAATTCAATGACAAAGTGTCCCCCTCCCTCCCCCCCCTTTTACTGATGTAACACTGTTCAGCCAGATCAGAAGGGAGGTGCCCAGGTAGACTGCAGAGATGGACAATCTTCAATTAAGAGAAGGGAAAAACCTGAAAAGCTTGTCAAGGGGGGCAGGGATTTCATTGTTCTCATAGGAAGAAGATTGTCCCCTTCTGTTATCTGTCTGGTCTATGGACTGGATTCCACATCTGAGAAGAGATGGCTTACACTAGGTAAAAGGGGCGGGAGGGGGAAACTTTGCTTGTGAATATCTCTTAAACCATAAAGGTTTGAGAGATAAGACTTATATCATTCTTCATGTTTTTTTAATGCCTACAAAATAAAATAAAGTTAAAACGAAGTATTACTATCCCTTTAAATCATAGACTGTGACTCCCCATGGTTAGTGACAGGAACAGCACCACCTGGAGACCAAAAATGAAAATTGCAATGTAATGGAGTAATGCAACTTGAGTTGTAACCCTTTGAGTGCCAGAAGGGTACGCAAAGCATTGCACTGCAATGCATTGTGCACCCCTCTGGCACTCAAAGGGTTAATAACATTCAATGAAAAATCTCATCATAGTGGGAGTACCCTTGTGCTACTCAAGAAAAGTCCTGTAGCATATTTTAATTAAAAAGTTTACTGTACCTTTAAAGAAATTAAATATGCCACCGATTTTCCTAAAGCAGCAGTAACCAAGCCTTTGATATTTGATTCTTGTAACATGAGTGTTCAACTGAAGTCATTCAGCTGTTGATGGACAACAATTCCCATCACTCTCCACTGAATGTTGGTCAAGGGAGAATGATGAGAGTTGTAGTACAGCAAAAGCTGGAGGGTTTTGGCTGCCCACCTGGGGTCATATGTATCCGTAGAAGGAAACTTTTACAATATGTTGCAATAGATGTTTCACAGATCCTCAGACTAGTTACTGTTACTCTTAATGAGTTGTTTTGCCTTATGTTCCATTAACTTGGTCTTAAGAGAACAGCCTTTTTAATTTATTTTAAAGGGATAGTAATGTTTCAAAAACAAAGCAGCTTCAATTAATCTTCATAGTATTTGGGCCATGGAGAGTGTTATTTCAATACTGTCAGAGTTGTAGTTCAAGAGTAATTGAATGATAAAGTATCCCCCTCCCACCCCTTTTACTTAGTGTAAGCCACCTCCCTTCAGATGTGGAATCTGGTCTCTTAACTGGACAGGTCGCATCAAGGGACAATCTTCTTACTGTGAGCATAAGGAAAACCCTGTCACCCTTGACAGGTTTTCCCTTATGCTCACTGAAGATTGTCCCTCTCTGTGATCCTTCCGGACAGTCTTGCTGCTCTGAGTTGAGCAGTGTTACATCAGTAAAAGGGATGGGAGGGGGATACTTTATCATTCAATTACTCTTGAACTACAACTCTGACATTATTGAAATAAAAAATGGAGATGCTTTTATTGTGAAACATTACTATCCCTTTAAAGAGTCATACAAAAACATCCCATCACATGTAATGCTACAAAGAGATAATGCAGAGAACATTCAATTATTAGTTATTTAAACATTTAACCCTTTAAGTGCTAGAGGGATATGGAATGCACTGCTTTGAAATGCATTCCGTACCCCTCTGGCACTCAAAGGGTTAACACTTTGATTGCCAGATGGATATGCAACACATTGAGGAGCAATGCTTTGCACACCTTTCTGGCAATGAAAGGGTTAAGGCCTAGTTCACACTCGCAAATGAATCGCAACAATTCAAATGCATGAAAGAAAGCACAAATCTGTTTTCATTGTTTTGGATGGGACAATTGACACTGATGAAAAATGCAGCACATCACAAGGTAATGCATTTTGCTGCACATTTTGATCTGACAGTGTATTATTTCAACTTTATGTGATGTATATTGATCGCAATGGAATCTCACTAAATATTGTAGGTGAACAAGATTACAGTGTGATGTTAAAGCTGCTATGTTGAATCTACAGAAAAGCATTGTGGGTAGAAAAGTAGAGACATGCAATTCAATACATTCATAATTGCATGTAAATAACATATTTTTGTAATGCAATTTCATATGCAGTGTAAGCTCATCAAACAAATAACATTGTGAACTTAGCTTAAAGGGATAGTAATACTTCATTTTTACTATCCCTCATGTTGTAGCCCTTAAAATTCTGAATTCAACGATATGAGAAGTATTTCTCAAACCTTCATGGTTTGAGAGATATCCACTTTCAAAGTTCCCTCTCTTCCTCTCTCCCCTGACGTCAGCGTTATAATGAGCAAGTGGCGGCTCTGCAGCAGTGCTGAGATCGCATTATAGAAACAGAAATCCTTCACTGAAATGGTCTTCTACATGTGATTGGTTTGCAAGCACACATGGAAGACCATTTTAGCAAAGGATTTCTGTTTCTATAATGAGATCTCAGCACTGCTGCAGAGCCGCTGCTGGTCCTGGGACCAGATTCCCCTGCTCTCAGATAGATCGCTGATGTCAGGGGAAAGACAAAAAGAGGGAACTTTGAAAGTGGATATCTCTCAAACCATAATGAAGTATTACTATCCCTTTAAGGACCAGAAGGGAGAAATTGCCATCTCCATAGTTCCCTTTTACAGGAGCAGACCTGACAGTCTAGCCCTGGGGTCTCCAACAGGTAGCTCGTAAGCTACTATTATCTCTTCAGCTACCAGCGAGTAGCTCTCTCCAGTCCAACCAGGAATCAAGCTGTCTGGCCAACAGAGACAGGTCCAGTGGTTGAAATATGCTTCCCAATTGTCTGCAGCCAATTTGAGCAGAGCTTTCATCTGCTGTACCCAGCAGTGGCCAGAGAGCTGATAGCAATACAGACAGAGTGTCTCACAGCATTTACATGGTTTTCCAGCCCCGTTGCCATAAAAGCTGCTTACAGATTATTTTGCATGGCTTGCAAAGATAAACGTGTGAAGTCTCAAAGAGGGTAAGAGTCACAGTGTGAGTCCATATTCACACATTCATCCTAACAAAACTTGGCATCTTTCTCTTATAGTCATTAAATGTTTTAATAAACCACTGTAATAATGTTAATCATGTATAGTAATATGGGAAAGTGCTTAATGGCACCCAAAATTGCCGCCCCTGTCAAAGTACCACATGGGTCCCAGTGGGTTCATGGGACCCATGAACCCACTGGGACCCATGTAAAGGAGACCTATCTTGCATTAAACCCTTTGAGTGCCAGAGGGGTGTGCAATGCATTTCTTTGCAATGCTTTGCATACCACTCTGGTACTCAAAGGGTTAAAGGGATAGTAATACTTTGTTTTATCTTTATTTTATTTTGTAGGTATTAAACAAAACCCATGAAGAACGATATAAGTCTTATCTCTCAAACCTTTATGGTTTGAGAGATAGTTACAAGCAAAGTTGCCCCTTTTACCTAGTGTAAGCCATCTCTTCTCAGATGTGGAATCTGGTTGTAAGACCAGACAGATAACAGCAGGGGACAATCTTCTTCCTATGAGAACAATGAAAGCCCTGCCCCCTTGACAGGTTTTTCAGGTTTTTCCCTTATCTTAATTGAAGATTGTCCCTCTCTGCAGTCTACCTGGGCACCTCCCTTCTGATCTGGCTGAGCAGTGTTATATCAGTAAAAGGGGCGGGAGGGGGATACTTTGTCATTGAATTACTTTTGAACTACAACTCTGACAGAATTGAAAAAACACTCTCCAAAGTCCAAATACTATGATGATTAATTAGAGCAGCTTTTATTATTAAACATTACTATCCATTTAAGTGATTAAAAGCCCCATGTAAATGAGTGGAAATGCTTATTTCTCCCCTATGGAACAGTTGGTTTGCTCCAGAATTGCTCATCTTTAGCTTATTTAATATGGCCCCAAGTTGTCCTTTAAGAACAGCCTTATGCAGAGTAATAAAGTTTTCTGTTTCATTTTGGTGCCAGTCTGAATAAATGTGATGTTCTGATTGCTGCATTGTGAAACCAAGGTCTGCAATATGCAGTGTATTATTCTTATCTCGCCAGCACGGCTCAATAAATCTCTCGAGTCAGACACACTCCATTGTTATAAACAATGATAAGTAGTGACATCATTAATTAGCCTTTAATTGTGCTATATACAGGACATTGTGGTGAGCACCACAGACATTACATAATTAGGTTGACCACATGTCCTGAATTGCCCAGGACAGTCCCAGAAATTAAATATGTGACCAGCATCCCAAGCAGATACCTTCCAGGATGATACAACATCCCAGAATAAGGACGCTAGCACATAGCCCCTGGGTAGGATTACCACCCAGCCGGTACTTTACCGGCAGGCCGGTAAAAAATTGGATTCTGTCCAATGTTGAGTCTATGGACGGAATACCATGGCCGGTATTTTTTGGAAGAAAAGGTGGCAACCCTACCCCTGGGCCGTATGTTCAAATAAAAGTGGAGGAGTTCTGGGGCAAACCATTTGTACTATGGGGAGAACTAAAAATTCCAAAATTTCCATTGATTTAAATTGGGATTTTAACCCCTTGAATTCTAGAAAGGTCATCAACGCATTGTTGCAATGCTTTGGTGACCTCTGTAGCATTCAAGGGATTAAAATCAATGGGATTTTTAAAAATGTTTAGTTTGACCCTATAGTTCAAATGGTTTACGCTAGAAATGCTCCAGTTTTCTTCTCAGAGTTCAAGCACTAGAAGGATAATTGCCTATCAGGGCCGGTGCAAGGATTTTTGCCACCCTAGGCAAAACCTACTTTTGCCGCCCCTTGGCTCCGCCCCTTGTGTCCCAACCCTTTATACCCCTCCTACTTATACCCCACCTCTTTTCTTGCCCCACCAGCTCCACTTTGCTCCCTATCAGCTCCAACTTGCCCCCACCAGCTCCAACTTGCCCCCCACTAGCTCCAATTTACCCCACCAGCTCCACTTTGCCCTACCAGCTCCATTTTGTCCCCCACCATCTCCAACTTGCCCCCATCTGCTCCAACTTTCCCCACCAGCTCCACTTTGCCCCCTCAGCTCCAACTTGCCCCCAATCTGCTCCAACTTGCCCCCCATCCGCTCCACTATGCCCCCTCAGCTCCAACATGCCCCTATCAGCTCCACTTTGCCCCCCATCTGCTCCAACTTGCCCCCTATCCGCTCCACTATGCCCCCTCAGCTCCAACATGCACCTATCAGCTCCATTTTGCCCCCCATCTGCTCCAACTTGCCCCCAGCAGCTCCACTATGCCCCCTCAGCTCCAACTTGCCCCCCATCACATACCTATAGCTCCCACGCCGTCTTCTCTCCAGTAATGCAGAGCACGCCGGGAGATCATGACTCCCAGCGCGCTCTGCATTACTAAAGAGCGACCGCGATGAGGGAGCGCAGTAGCAACACAGACCTGTCTGTGTTGTGTTCTGGTGTGGTGGGTGCAGGCGCAGCTTTTCTCCGCTGCATGCCCACGCCCCCAGTACTTGTGCGCCCTAGGCCGGCGCCTACCTCGCCTATAGGTGGCGCCGGCCCTGTTGCCTATTGACTACTATGACAAAAAGTGACACCTGTGCTGGGCTTCAAGAAAATGGCCCTGCATTGAACTGTAATAGTAGCAGGAGAACCAAAACCCTACTACCTAACAACAAGCAAGATCTGCAGCAGGCTACATTAAGGCTTGGGATTTGAAGTCAGTTTCTTGTAGCCAAACACATGCATCACTTTTTGTCGCAACATTCAACAAGGAATTCTTTCTCTACTGATTAGATCTCTGAGGTGCTCAAAGGAAACACTGGTTGCACACATACGTCAAGTGAGACCACGTGACTTCACCATACCTGGGAACTTCAAGATCAGCAATGCGTCGCATACCCCTCTGGCACTCAAAGGGTTAATGCACAGAGTCATGTTTTGAGACAGATGCACTTCTGGTTTGACACTAGCTGCTGAGTTTTTGTGGCTAATAAAAGGGGCTAATGTTGACTCACCTCCAGGACAAATGCCATAGAACAATCAGGTTTTTTATATGGCAACTATCACTCAGATGGGTCTCCATTGGCAGATCTGCTCGCCCAAGGACAGAAAAGAGACCCACTGATCTTTCTCTGGTCCTGCAAGAGAGACTGAACTGCGGTACACTGAAGTCACACAGTTCAATGTTTGTGGAACACATGCACAGCCCCCATACACCCTAGTGAGGGGCTTTCTGTCTCAACACTAAGAGTCTATTATGGCTGTGCGTGCAATACGCAACATTTGTGGCTCTGAGCCACAAACTTCCCGGCTGCATTTCAATACAAGGCCAGCTAAACTATTGAAAGGACTGCAGCTCTGGGCTAGATACTAAGCTCCCATGATAATTGCCCTGTAATCATACAAATTTTTTATTTGTGCAAAAATCAGCATTTTAGAGTATCACACCTTCTTCAACAACAGCTGTCCTGATGAAGAAGTGACAAAATGACAAAATATAAAAAAAAGTCTGATGTGCAATAGTAATTTAGGTTGGAAAAACAGGCAGTTCCATTAGGTTCAAGCTTTTTGAGAATATATGCAAAAAAGACAGTGAAACAATGCACAACAACCTATTTCTACACCAGGGTTAGCCAACCCTTGTCCTCAAGAGATACCAACAGTGCATGTACTCAGGATATCTCAGCTGTTGCACAGGTGGACTAATTAGTGGCTCAGTCACTTTAGTTGGTTCACCTGTGCTCATTCATGGATCGCCTGTTGGTTGCACTTGAGGACCAGTGTTGGATACCCCTGGTCTACATTATACAGAGCACACAGTGCTTCATGGAATTTGCAACGTTGTATAAATATCTCTACTTTCACACTTCTTAACAGAAAGCTCTCTGGAAACAGAGATTTGGGGAAATCGATATCAGGGACATAAAACAATATAGGCAATTTGGCTGTGCACATTATACATTTTTAGGATATGTAAAGTCAAATAGGAGGTTCACTGCTTCATTAATATGGGTAAACAAGCCAAGAATGATGTGAGAGGCTCTGAGCACGAACAAAAGCACAATGGCCTGTTCCCCGGCTAGTCACCTCTCAAGAGCATCACATTTAAGCTCTCTAGTGCCATTACAGAGGAGGAATTTCCACATACACATTAGACTAATCCCGCGCTCACTGACGAGGCCCAAATAAGGCCGAAATGTCCATCTGGGGTTAGCTGGTTTTTCCGCACAGAGGGGACTTGCCCATCATTTTGGTACTGGACCGCCCTTATGGGTGGGATTAGTCTAATATGTATGTGGAAATTTCTCCTCTGTAATGGCACTAGAGAGCTAAAATTTGAAGCTCTGGAGCGGTGACTAGCCAGAGAACAGGCCATTGTGCTTTTGTTCGTGCTCAGAGCCTCTCACATCATTTTTGGCTTGTTTTTGCGAAACACTTAGGGTTTCTCCCTAAGTGTAAAGGGTAATCCAGACGTGGACCCCTTGCTCTCAGTGCCTAGGGAAGCCAGCTGCACCTCACTGACGAGGCCCAAATAAGGCCGAAATGTCCATCTGGGGTTAGCTGGTTTTCCCGCGCAGAGGGGACTTGCCCATCATTTTGGTACTGGACCGCCCTTATGGGTGGGATTAGTCTAATATGTATGTGGAAATTTCTCCTCTGTAATGGCACTAGAGAGCTAAAATTTGAAGCTCTGGAGCGGTGACTAGCCAGAGAACAGGCCATTGTGCTTTTGTTCGTGCTCAGAGCCTCTCACATCATTTTTGGCTTGTTTTTGCGAAACACTTAGGGTTTCTCCCTAAGTGTAAAGGGTAATCCAGACGTGGACCCCTTGCTCTCAGTGCCTAGGGAAGCCAGCTGCACCTCACTGACGAGGCCCAAATAAGGCCGAAATGTCCATCTGGGGTTAGCTGGTTTTCCCGCGCAGAGGGGACTTGCCCATCATTTTGGTACTGGACAGCCCTTATGGGTGGGATTAGTCTAATATGTATGTGGAAATTTCTCCTCTGTAATGGCACTAGAGAGCTAAAATGTGATGCTCTGGAGCTGTGACTAGCCAGAGAACAGGCCATTGTGCTTCTGTTTGTGCTCAGAGCCTCTCACATCATTTTTGGCTTGTTAATATGGGTAAAGCATGGTACTGGGTTCAAATCCCACCAAGGACAACATCTGCAATGAGTTTGTATGTTCTCACTGTGTTTGCGTGGGTTTCCTCCGGGTACTCCGGTTTCCTCTCACACTCCAAAAAACATACTGATAGGTGAATTTAGATTGTGAGCCCCAATGGGGACAGGAACCAATAAGAGTGTAAAGCGCTGCGTAATCTGTGTGCGCTATATAAAAATAAATAATTATTATTATTACTGTGTTAGCCATAGAAAATGTAAGAGACTATTAGAGTAAAAATTATCCCTTTATTGGTTAACTGAGTGACTCTAGGATGTAAGCTGTCAAGAAAACTAGGTCTCTAATATTCACTAGTTTTAAAAGTTATTTACTGAATAATATCCTTATCCGATCCCTTACCCTGATTTCAGCCCATTCCCTAAGTGAGGGGTCTGACCTATGCAACTAAGTGATTGCCATGACAACATGATGAGCTTTAACTCACAATTGGGCATTTGTTTCTGTGTGAGAAATTGTAATGTATTCTCTACACTGGCTGAGATTTAGTCAGTGCTCAGGAATGACTCACACTGAGACAAATATCTCCAAACGAGTACGCACGGGTTAAGGTTGCCACTACAGAAGAGGCTGACATCAGGGAAAAGGATATGATATTAAACAATTAAAAACTTTAAGTTTGACCTGTAATAACTTTTGAATAAAACACCTTAGGAGGATAATTCTTATAATATATATATTTTTTACATATTAAGTGTTACTATCCCTTTAAGTTGACTTCTGTTTACCTTTTACCCCTGGCCACTAAGCAGTATAGTCTCACTCTGGGCTGCATTTGTTACTGGCTCGCTGAACTCTTGTCTACATCTTGCAATATGGCGTTTAACCCTTTGAGTGCCAGTGCTTTGCAAAGCGTTGCATACCCATCTGGCATTCAAAGGGTTAAAAGAGCATATTATTCTATTAGAGAACCATGACAGTAAGCAATGCATTGTGAAGCAATGTGTTTCACATCTCTCTCTGTTCCTCAAGGGGTTAATATAAAAAGACAGAGGGCTGGATACGATTGCCTCCAGATCTTAGAGGTTTTAAGATTGGTGCCTGCTTCTTACAAGCCTTGGCATATGTGAATGTCTATTACAATGAAGCACCTGCACTGCGTACCTGATATGGTATGATTTACATCTCAGGTGGGAGACGAATATGAGGGCTTTTCCATTATTATTCCGATTGGTTTCTGAAATGTCAGAACAAGTTAATACAATTTGATCTCTGTTTTCTTAGCGGTGTTAAAAGAACCTCAATCACTCTCAGGCAGCAAAAAGTCAATGGGAATACATTCAGCACCCAGAACGATAATAAATGAAAAGCAATTGCACAACTCCAGAACATGCCTTGAGCAGAAAACATTCACCCGAGACCTGTCGCCTACTGCTTCATTTTCATAAGGACATCAGGAAATTTGACAATAACAACTACTTAAAATTTTATTCTGAATCCACATCGACAGCAGGCAGGTGTACATCAAACATTCTAAGGGAATCTACAAATCTGCCAGAGCAGCTCATTTTCTACCCCGGAAAGTTGGTTTCCTACTCATATTGCTTTAGTGAAGGGCTAGTCAATTGTCAGACCTCCAGCTGCTGGGTACTACTACTCCCATCCAGTGGCGTAACAATGGGGGTCGCAGGGGTCACACCTGCAACCGGGCCCATCACTCCAGGGGCCCGGCCGCTCCCCTGTGACCTCCTGCCCGCCCGCAACTAGCAGAAGTCTGTGCCGTCTTCTGCACAAGAAGGCGCAGACCTCCAGCAGATGAGCGGTCTCTTCCACACTCTACTAATGCAGGGCGCTGGGAGATGACATCATCTGTGAATGCTAGTCTCTCTTTATAACTACAATCGTCCAATAACTCTATCAGTTTTGCTGCATCTCTGGACTTTTTATAGTTTATTGTATACTAGTTGACGAGCCCGTTACACGGGCCACAGTGCCACTGCCAGCCAGTCGTGGGGCATTCATGCTCAGTAGAGACTGCCTGCGCCGTGGCTGATACAGAGCTGGACGCTCGGACGTGCCCAACTCTGTATCAGTCGTGGCGCGTGCGCATGACTGCAGCATGTGCAGCAGTGTCTACTGCGCATGACTGCGGCGTTACACACGTTTTAGCGAACTTTTATATAGGATATATACATATATATATATATTATATATAAAATAAACTACAAAAAAGTACAGAGATCCAACAAAACAGAATGATTGGAATATTGTAGTTATAAAGAGAGACTAGCCACACAAGGGTGTTTCCCTTCTTCAGCACCCTCTTACATTTCTGCTCTTATCTCTTGCTAAACCCCTTCCCTCCACCGGCTTTCTTCTCAAGGATTCCTTCTGTCCACTCCTTACACAACTCATGCCATGTATCGGCATCAATCATTTTCACTGGCTGCCCCTTGAAAGAGCTCCCTGCTAACGTTTACCAATCATCCAAACAGATCACTTTCAAGCATCTCCTAAAAACCCACCTGGTCAAGGCAGCATCTTCCCCTTGTGAACACTGGCATTCACATGAGTTAGTCTACACTTCCCTTACAAAAACCTTGTACCTGCACTTATCCTCCTCTCACTGTCTCTATATGTTATCACAATTTCAAATCAGATTGTAAGTTCTTTGGGGAAGGATACCCTTTCCGATGTATGATTCACTTTGCTTCACTTTTCCCCTGCTAATAATGCAATGATCACACTTTAGTCTGATGCTCTTATCACTGTCCTGTATTTTATGTATTGTAATCATACCTGGGAATTTTCCATTGATGTCCACCCAGAAGGGAGTTCTCTGGTGCAGCTGGGGGTGAGAATAACAATGTGAACTGCGTCAAAAAGGGGTGGGGCTTGACATGAGTGGGGTGTGGCTTAATGGTGTGAGACAGAGCTCAAAAGAAGGCTGGGGAAGGAGTTACAATGGGGGAAACAGCAGGAGTGGGTAGAGTTTCAGGCACGTGCACACATAGACACCAAAGGGGGCTTGAGCATCTGCCCTTTATGTCCAAAGTGCCCTCATGCCCTTTTAACAAAAAAAATAATAATAATAATAATTATGAGAAGTGCCCTTTTTTTCATTTGAGCCCCTGCCCCCCAAAATGTCTGTGCACATCCCTGTAGAGTTTCAATAGAAACTCCCCACATCCTGAGGAATCAGCCTCTACCCCGGAGACCCGGTAAAGCAATGTCTAAACCGGAGTCTCCGGGGCAAATCTGGAGAGTTCCCAGGTATGATTGTAATAATGTGTACATGTATGGCACTATATAAACAAAGAAACATTCATACTTTACAGAAAAGACATTTAAGCATAGACATAAAGATCATTTACAAATACAATCAAGGCCAATACAAGGCACTCTCTGGGGAACTCTTTACTCGAAAAGCTGAGCAAAAAACAATGGAGCATCCTGTAAAGTGATAGTAATATTTCACAAAAACAGCAGCTCCAATCAATCTTCATAGCAATTGAGCCATAGGGGGTATCATTTCAATACTGTGAGAGTTGTAGCTCAAGAGTAATTGAATGATAAAGTATCCTCCTCCCGCCCCTTTTACCTAGTGTAAACCCTCACTCCTCAGACGTGGAATCCAGTCCACAGACCAGACAGATAACAGAAGGGGACAATCTTATTCCTATGAGAACAATGAAAGCCCTGCCCCCCTTGACAAGTTTTTCAGGTTTTTCCCTTATCTTAATTGAAGATTGTCACTCTCTGCAGTCTACCTGGGCACCTCCCTTCTGCTCTGGCTGAACAGTGTTACATCAGTAAAAGGGGAGGGAGGGGGATACTTTATCATTGAATTACTCTTGAACTAACAACTCTGACAGAATTGAAATAACGCTCTCCAAAGTCCAAATACTATGATGATTAATTAGAGCTGCTTTTATTATGAAGCATTACTATCCCTTTAAGGACAGAGTAAATGTGCAGTAAGGATGTGGAACTCCTCGTCTTAGGAGACTGTGTTGGCAGACAATACACTGTAGCTACTTTCAAAAAATTATTGGATACTTTTTTAGCTCATAAAAATATAGATAATCATGACAGCTGTTTTCATTGCATATAGGATGTTACTGCACGGAGATTTCCAAGTAACTTTTGGAGTCAGAAAGAAATGTTTTAATACATTTGGAGCATAACTGGAAAAGGCTTCAATGTTTTTTTTTGTCTTCCTCTGGGTTAACAAAAACAATGGTGATGCAACAAAAGTTGAACTTGATGGATTCGTTTTTTCAACCTCATAAACTATGTTACGCACAACAGAAAAATTAATAGAGGCCATCAGGATTTTCTGGCCACAGTAAGAAAGATGGGGGGCTAGTATAGGATGTCGTATTGCCCCCTCTATGGGAGCAAAGCCTTGAATGCACTTGCAGAAAAATGGAGTAAAGTTACATAATTTTTCACCTTTGCACACAACATTGAACATGGAACAGATGGGAGTCGTATTGCTAATACATACAGCTATAGGGTGTGAGTTTATTGACATTACATCAGACACCAGGGGTCGCTATATATTCCTGACTTGCAAATGTCTATGTCCTTCTGCATTTCTCGCTATAGGTGTTGCGGGAGATATTAATATATATATCTGACAAACCAGGATATGTTGTGGTGTGCATAGGCGACTTTAATATGACATACCATGCAAGCATGTGGATAAAATGGGGGAGCAAGAAATAGATTTATCAGAATTATTGGTGACATAAAACTCATGGATGTCTGGTGTAGACTACACTCTGATGAGAGGGGATTCTCCTTCCATTCTGCAACTCATAAATCGTTAACCTGTATAGATTATACTTTTATATGTGAGGACTTGTGGAGCAGAGTGGAGAGTTGTTACTTCTTACCGAGACTTCCCTCAAATCATACGCCCCTGATCCTAACCATTCGATCAAAGGTGTGTCTCCCCTCCTTCAACTGGAAATGTAATCCACTTTGGTTATTAAATGATCATGTTGCTACCCATCATGAGTCTGATCTGATATTATACTTTGCTATCGATTCGAATACTTTAACACAGGACGTGGTGTGGGATGCAGTGAAAGCATTTGCTAGAGGCTCCTTGGCTTGTTTCATCCACCAAGAGAAGAAGTAGGATGGAGATAGATAAGTTGGAGGAGAAGATGAAAGCTCAATATGTGACTAAGGGAGATATGCAATCCTTTGACCAATTAATTAGGGTGTCTACAATATATCACTACCAAGTTATAGGAATTAGATACATCCCAGCTTTTTTATAAGAAACATAACCTATTTGAAAATGGGGATAAAGCAGGAAACCTACTGGTACATCGGTTCAGGGGCAACAGGGGATTTCACATGATAACCTCAATATATGCTAATCAGGAACAGATCCTGGAGGAAGGGTTGGAAATTAATAATGAGCTGACCGATTAGTCTGCACAAATTTACACTCACAGATCTGGGAAATCAATTTCACAAATTGAGGAATATCTATCGGGCTGTAAGGTTCCTCCTCTCTCTCCTGCTGACAGCGAAATGTTAGAATCACCTATGCTACAAAGGGAGGCTGTAGAAGCCATCAACACTAGGCCAACTGGCAAATCTCCTGGATTTGGTGGTCTCCCCTATAGTGCAAATAGTTTGGTCACGGAACGCCTCCACTTTTCTTTTGAACATACAGCTTTTAGAAAGGGTACACAGTGGCCTTCGTGTATAAAAGCAGTGTCAAGCAATTGTGAGACAAATCAATTGCACCCTGGAGGCCTACTGAATTAAATTTAGCTTTTAACCTCCATCAGAATGAGGCAAATATTTATTTGCCCCCTTGGTGCAGTTGATTTTTCCCGGGATTAAACCACTTTGCTTTTATACATATGGGTAACCAGGTACTTATTTCCTATCCTTTCTAGGAATGGGGATTTTTTCTTTAGAGTAGGACGACTAAATCAGGTGGAGACAATCGCACTGCTCCTGCCTGCGTCCTAAATCATCTCCTTCCGTCATGGTAAACAGCAATATCATACCAGATACTCCTTACTCCTCCTGCGAGGCTCATTTAGGCCTAGATTACATTGAAGTTGATAGTTGTGAACACTGGTTCAATATTACAGATTCCTATTGAAGTCTATGAAAAAAATTGTAGAGAAATCCTTAATAAAGTTATCAACTATATTGTAATCCAGATTTTAAGCAACGCAATGCACATCCCCCTGGTCCTTAATGGGTTAAAGGTTAATTAATATGTTATGAGCTTCCCACATTTTAATATTTCTAATTTATATAATTCCATGTTTTGTTTAGGTGTAGGAAATTTTAAGTCTGTTTTACAATGATTTCATGTAGTGTCTTGCTGCATGTTACTGTGGACCATCAGAGACGCTCTGACATGCAATTGCCCAGAGGAAAAATGTCCCCAGAAACATAGTTGAAATGTTTGCAAGTGGGAATCATGAGAGAAGCAATCACCATATTTATACTGTGGAAATGCATGATTATACACATCTATCTCTAAAGAAATGTCTATTAGTGATTTCTCATACATAGACACCAGGTAAGCTCAACCTTACCCTATAATATAAAAGGCCAGAATGTTTGTCCGATGCAGTCATGCGCAGTAGACACAAGGGGCAGATTGTGGTGCAGTACCAGCCCGGGGGATTTTTTTATTTAACTGGCCCACTAGCTGGTATTTTAATCTGTGTGCATATAAAAAAATACCTCAAGTGCCGGTGTGTGTGTGTGTGTGGGGGGTTTACACAGTGCATTGCTCAGCAATGCGCCGTGCACCCTTCTGGCACTCAGAGGGTTAAATACAACTGTTTTTCCCCACTCTGTCCTCCTGCTCAAGTCTATTACCCCCCCCACACACACACACACCACTTTGCTAAAGATGCATAAATGCTGATCTATTAACCCCTTAACCTACTGTATGCAATAAATTATCAGTTATAAACCCCTTGCACGGCAGAGAGTTGTACAGTAATGGGTTCTGCCATTAAGCCATTGAATGTCTCATAGGTGCACAACACATTGCACAGGAATGTGTACCTCAGTGAGTAACCCTTTGTGTGCTAAAGAGACATAGCACCTTTATTCACCTTTGTGGCATACAAGGGGTCAGTTACTGATGAATTATGCCTCTCTAACATGCAAGGGGTTAATCAGTGAGGTACTGCACATATGAGAAATCCAATGGGTTAATGACAGAATATTGCTGTAATCTTCTCTTGAATGCAAAGGGTTAATAACTGATAATTTATACTTCCCTAAAACATACAGGGGGTTGAAGGGTTAGAATATGATAAATTAAGCCTCTCTAGCAATGGGTACAGTTAGTTAGGAATAATTAAATCATACCAGTTTAAACTGCTAGGCATTTGGGGCTCAGAAGCTCTGCCTGCTAATCATGCACTGCACAGGACACAAACAGGCAGAGCAGGGCCGGCTAAGTCAGCCTTGGGGGCGGGACAGTTACAGAGCACAGGACCTGGTCTCTTCACTGCTGCACGGCTCGGCTCGGGTGAGTGAGTTGTCCCTCATACCTACAGAGCTGTGGGCTGGAGAGGTGAGATCATATGATCTCCCTACCGGCCCATGACTGGGTGGCCCACCGGGGGATGCCCGATCCTCCGATAGGACAATCCGCCCCTGGTAGAGACTGCCCAAACGCACAGAATGCTGGGAGTTCTGTGCTGGAAGCATTCTGTGCGTTCGGGTAGTCTCTACTGTGCATGACTGCATCATGTGTGCCACCTGTGAGGCAGTGGCAGTACGCAGAGAAGGACTGGCCTCTTTACCTCACTGGACCATGGCCGTGTACATGGACTTTTACACTAGTCTATCAATAATGTAACAGATTAGTTACATACAAGTGCCTTGTATACCCAAGAATGCTGTAAGTTCATTATTTTGGCTACAGTTGCAAAATGTGGAAAAAGAGGAAATTCTTGGCATCAAATCATGACCTTTATCCTTAAATAACACTTGAAACCTACAGATAAGCAAAAAAAAATGAAGTTTGGTTACATATGTTAGGGAAAGAGAACATTTACAACACTAAAACACATTAATATTCATATATAAAGTAAGAACCTAAGTATACAGAGAGGAAAGTAAGCAATGAATGATGGAACTCTTCAAAATCCCAAAATTACAATAAAAATATAGAAGATGATCCTGAGCTACTTCATATGAATTACTTAAAGAGGAACTGCCACCCTATAAAAAGTCACCACCCAATAATTAGGCATGTGGCTACTAACTTCTTAATACTGCTTTTATCTTCCACAAGTACCACATTTTGAAGTAATCCTGTTTCTTCAGAGATCAGCAGCAAGGCTTGGATGCAGACATCTTGGTCAGAGAGACGTCTGTGTTCCTACACCGTCAGTCCCGGTCTCCTCTAGGAGGCATTGCACGGAGCTGAAAGGCACCGGAAGGGACTGACGGAACACAGACAGCTCTACAGGAAGAAGACTGGCCATCAGTCTCTGAAGAAACAGGACTACTTCAAAATGCGGTACTTGTGGAAGATAATAGCATTAATAAGAAGTTAGTCACCATATGCCTAATTATTGGGTGGTGACCTTTTATAGGGTGGTAGTTCCGCTTTAAATGGGAATCATCTGCATAGCATCATTCATTACCCAAATATTAATGCACTTATTTCGAGATGAGGTTTTGTTGCATAGTTTGGCCAACATATGTTCAAGCTTGCCTGCCATGCCAAAGCATCATTTTAGGCAAGCCCTATTACATCTTGCCATAACATATAGCTTACAAACATGCATTTTGTATTAAAAGCTCTATCTAATGCCCTCATGGCGTAGCATACCTGCCTTTAGTAGAAATTGCCTGCAGTGAGTTTGTAGGGACCTGAAAAATTGAGAAATGTCCACAGTCCCATTTTTAGAGAGGTCCATCCCACCCACTCAACTGCATGGAGCCTGAACAATACAAGTTTCCAATCTTTTATTTTCATTTACTCCAGTGATCTGGACTGATCACAGCCTGCTAACATGAACATATTGCAATGTTGTTTTTGACACACAGACTCGAGAGGTTATGGTAAAACACAGTTTATTAATAATACAAGAAATAAGGTAAACCACGCGGGTCCAGTGGATACAAAATGATACAATACTGACACAGGTCAGATTACAATAATATACAGTTCGTGTGAATCCTTGATGAGACAGTGGAGCATAGGAAACTATTAGGCCAAGGGATCCCAGCAGGCCCTAGTAGTACTGAGGTCAACAGAGACTCTCTACGCAGAGAGTGACACCAGGAGAGAACGAGCCACAACTGAGGTGGCGGAGAAGGAGGCCACTACTACCCCCTATACTTAGGGTAGTCAGGACCGACTAGGCAACACAAGTGACAGACTGACAGAGACCCTATACAACCGAATCGAGGGCACAGGACTGTAGGGTTCTGATAGCAAAGACAAAGGGCCTGTCCAAATGTATAGATACAGAGTACTGCCAAGCAGTATCAGGACAGGTAACTGTGACCCTGAAGAGCAACAGCACCAACCCACAAGGGTTAAATGGACTCTCAGACCTGGAATCGGCCACAAGGCTGTGGAGCCTAACCGAGTCGCCCAGAGACGAAACCAATCTCAGAGGTAAGTGGTGTTCAGGTCAAGCGTACCGGGGTGCTAACCCAACAAATCTTAAACACCGAAATGTAAGGATCACAATAGCGGACAGAGTGGAGACTGGGTCACAGTATAGCAGCGCTGCCATAGCAGTGCGAGTATGGAGGCAACAAGAGGACTGTCAGACAAACAGTAAATAGGCACAGGAGGGAGCCCTCCAGACAAGGCACCAACTAGGACCGTCAGCAATACCAGGTCGGTACACAGAGCAGGAACATCAGCCAATCCGGGTCGGTATACAGAGCAGGAACGTCGGCCAGGCCAAGTCGGTGCACGGAGCAGGAACAAACAGGCAGATTAGACAGTCAATCTGGGTCATACACAGGATTCACACAGGAAGTCAGGAACAAGCGCTAGCGACTGGAACACCACGAAAGGGTGCCCTTAAAATGACAGGGCTGAGTATTTAAGGGCTAGAACTGGGCGGAGATAGGACCCATCAGACAATAAAAGATAGGCAGGAAGTAAACCGGACATAGCAATGTCGCCAGAGAAATCACGGGCACCGTGATACATATGTTGGCCAATCTACGCAACAAAACCTCATCTTGAAATAAGTGAGTTAAAATATGGGTAATAATGTTTGCTATACACAAGGTTCATATTTAAAGGGATAGTAATACTTAAAATGTAAAAAAAATATGTTGTAGAGTTTATCCCCCTGAGTAAAACAAAGGCACTCCCACTGCTGAAAGGTGTTTCATTCATAAGTTATTAATTTTCAAAGCTGAATTTTGTAGGTGCAATATCACAGTGGCCTGAAATTGTACAGTGGTGCTGTTGCTACACCATCCTATGGAGATTTATGGTCAACTGACCAGAGCTGTCCATAGGATCGTGTAGCAACAGCGCCACTGTACAATTTCAGGCCACTGTGATATTGCACCTAAAAAATTCAACTTTGAAAATTAATAACTTTTGAATGAAACACCTTTCAGCAGTGGGAGTACCCTTGTTTTACTCAGGGGGATAAACTCTACAACATATTTTTTTTACATTTTAAGTATTACTATCCCTTTAAGTAATTTGAATGTAGTAGCGTAGTATCATCTGTTTATTTAGATTTAATTTTAGGTTTCTAGCCAAAAGTGGTGATTTCTTACCCATATTTCTGCTATTCCTTGGAGACTGATTTAATCAAAGAAAAGAAAAACATAGGCTAAAGCCTATGTTATACTTCTCACTCATACAAAAGCATGGAAATTAAATGTCACTGTAAAAAACCCTTTCCTCTAATCTCAAGGAGTGGCCTTTGATTATTTGCTCAGTCCTTATTGTATGTTTAAAAAAGGGAGATTTGAACAAGTGTTATTTTTTCATTGATCTTGTGTTTTCATGAATCAAGAAAACTGTGGAATTAACTGAGAACCAACTGATCCACCTTTTCTCATTAGATATCTTTAAAGGGATAGTAATACTTCGTTATAACTTTATTTTATTTTGTAGGCATTAAAAAACATGAAGAATGATATAAGTCTTATCTCTGAAACCTTTATGGTTTATGAGATATTCACAAGCAAAGTTTCCCCCTCCCACCCCTTTTACCTAGTGTAAGCCATCTCTTCTCAGATGTGGAATGCAGTCCATAGACTGGACAGATAACAGAAGGGGACACTCTTATTCCTATGAAAACAATGAAAGCCCTGCTCCCTTGACAAGCTTTTCAGGTTTTTCCCTTATCTTAATTGAAGATTGTCCCTTTCTGCAGTCTACCTGAGCTCCTCCCTTCTGTTCTGTCTGAACAGTGTGACATCAGTAAAAGGGGTGGGAGGGGGACACTTTGACATTGAATTACTCTGGAACTACAACTCTGACAGAATTGAAATAACATTCTCCAAAGTCCAAATACTATGATGATTAATTAGAGCTGCTTTTATTATGAAACATTACTATCCCTTTAATTAGAGCTATTTCTGGTAGGAAAAAAAGATTACAGTAAGGTATAACTTTTTATAGGATAATGTATTTTTGTTATTTTTAGAAAGAATGTGTCGTTACTGCATATCCAAAAAAAAAAAAAAAGCCCTGCTTTTAATGTTGTGCTGTTGGAAGGCCCAATGACTGACATTTCTTTATATTTCTCTATGAAATGCAAAGAGCACACAAACAGAACCTTAGAATCTCAGAGCCAAACCTAGTTACTAAAATGGGATTATTATTTAATACTGAATATATTAACTCCCATTTCATGCTCTGATGCTTCATGTACATGTAATTGGCAAACCTGACATACCAATCTAAGGTTGGCTACATGAAAAGAACCCCGCTGTGCTAAAAATTAAAGTATGAGTATATTGTGAATGGTGCTCCATCTCACAACATATGACCAAACAAAATGGTGCATTGTAAGAATGGAATACATTTTGCTGGTTTTAGTGTGAGTCTGTAAATTGTTTTGCATTTACTAAACTGTGAATGGCTGTTCAACAGCCAATCACAGCTTACTCGTTTCCTTGTTCGTTCTACTGCATACTTTTTTTCTTGTTTTATGGTATTTTGTTCTGTTTTTCATACATTGGTAGAACTTATGGTCTATGAAACAGTCTGTACTTTTTCAGGAGGCCGAAAGAATCAATTTCACTAAGCTGAGTCTTCGACTCAGTACATTATAGCAGCATGTTTTCCATTTATAAAAAAAAGAAACTTGATTTTAATAGAAAGAACATGATTCCTAAAGTTATACTATGCTGAGATTGCATTTTAAAGTGATCACATATCATCTGCTCCTGTTTCTGTGAGGTTATTAAAATGAATTCCATTAAAACCCCTTTTATTCTGTAAAGAGATTAATCAGTATTATTTGGATACTCAGTTGTATTTTTATTATTTTTACTAGCAACATGCCTTACTGAAACATATTGTCACTTTACAGATCATTGGTAAAATCTCTTTTATATGGCTTACCAAGTCTGAAAAATACATCTGCTGTAAGACATGCTAATGGTAGAATCAGCTATTTAAAAACAGGTTACAATTAGAAACATATTAGAAAAGATAAAAGAATGTTAGTCTGAGGATCCTCTTAACCCTTTCTCAAATATATACCTAAGGGTCAGACTGTTTAAAGGGATAGTAATACTTCATTTTATCTTTATTTTATTTTGTAGGCATTAAAAAAACATGGAGAACGATATAAGTCTTATCTCTCAAACCTTTATGGTTTGAGAGATATTCACAAGCAAAGTTTCCCCTCCCCGCCCTTTTACCTAGTGTAAGCCATCTCTTCTCAGATGTGGAATCTGGTTGTAAGACCAGACAGTTAACGGAAGGGGACAATATTCTTCCTATGAGAACAATGAAGGCCCTGCCCCCCTTGACCAGTTTTTCAGGTTTTTCCCTTATCTTAATTGAAGATTGTTCCTCTCTGCAGTCTACCTGGGCACCTCCCTTCTGATCTGGCTAAACAGTGTTACATCAGTAAAAGGGGCGGGAGGGGGACACTTTGTCATTGAATTACTCTTGAACTACAACTCTGACAGAATTGAAATAATACTCTCCAAAGTCTAAATACTATGATGATTAATTAGAGCTGCTTTTATTATGAAACATTACTATCCCTTTAAAGAGAATCTATGCTTAAAGGAATAAGAAGGTCTTACATAGGTAAGTCTCATTTTTCCAGTAGGAATAGTCATATGCCTGGGTGCAGTCCAAAGAGTAAGTATGGAGGCACTCACAGTAATTTCAAGTTGCAGTAAAGCAGATACAAGTTTATATATTCAACTCATGGAAAGCCAAGTGTGTTGACAAATAGTCAGTGGACATCTATTTAAAGAAAATGATGGCAATCGCTGGGTATTTAATGAAAATAATGGCAATTGAATACTCACACTAAATTCTCACTGTTGAATGTGATATACTAAATTTTTACTTTTTCAACTATAGAGTAGTGAAAATATGTGGGACTAAAAGGGCTCTACCTAGGTGAGTCCTACTGTTAAGCAAATTAAGAACCATCCATTCTAATATGTATAGCTTCCCTTTCAAGTCAGACAGGGCCCCAATACTGATATGTAAGTCCTATACAATGCAGGGTGCAATATACCAACACCAAGGGATTTCCTACACATAAGTCTCTACCTATTCTGGATGACTATGAATATGTAGGTTGGAAATGTTACATCAGAATTGTAGCCAACATCATATAATTAGATGACTAGTAAATGTTTTGGTGAGCTCAACTTAGTGCTTTTTTAGTGCTTATGCCTTCAGGCAGACTTGAAGAGATAGTAATGTTTCATAATAAAAGTAGCTCTAATTAATCATCATAGTATTTGGAATTTGGAGCGTGTTATTTCAATTCTGTCAGAGTTGTAGTTCAAGAGTAATTCAATGGCAAAGTATCTCCCTCCCTCCCCTTTTACTGATGTAACACTGTTCAGCCAGATCAGAAGGGAGGTGCCCAGGTAGATAGCAGAGAGGGACAATCTTCAATTAAGATAAGGGAAAAACCTGAAAAACTTGTCAAGGGGGGCAGGGCTTTCATTGTTCTCATAGGAAGAAGATTATCCCCTTTTGTTATCTGTCTGGTCTTACAACCAGATTCCACATCTAAGAAGAGATGGCTTACACTAGGTAAAATTAGAGGGAGGGGAAACTTTGCTTGTGAATATTTCTCAAACCATAAAAGTTTGAGAGATAAGACTTATATCGTTCTTCATGTTTCTTTAATGCCTACATAATAAAATAAAGATAAAACGAAGTATTACTATCCCTTTGACTCTCCCAAACCTACACTTTTCCTACATAAAGTATAATAAAATAAACGTATCCTGAACTCAACCCTAATATGTCATTACAATACAATAGCAATAGAGTTAACCTTCGAAATGTCAACCAGACGTGTCTAATTTGGAAAATTAGCTTTATCTACTAAGCAGGAAATGTACATCTGGCCTTAAGTTGTCTAGAAGTTCAAAGCATTTTGTGTCTATTAAAAAGGGTCACTGGTGATTTCCCACTTCCCTTTCTCCTTGAAAGACCTTGAAATAAAAAGCCAGGGAATGCTAAGGTCAGCAGTGGCCATTGTGCAAAAAAACATGGAAGAGCAACTAGATCCATCGAACTGGCAGAAAAATGCTTCATATCAATGTATACACACAGGGAAGAAATAGGAAGTGACAGGAATACATAATTAACCCTTTACGAAGCAGAGGGGTGTGCAAATCATTGCTACGGAAATGCACACCCCTCTTAAAGGGTTAAGTCAGGGTTGTATATAAGAGTGCAACAGAGGAAAAGCACAGCTTCCCACCAGAAGCAGTAATCAGGAATATAGAAACGAAGAGTTCATAAGTTTGTTATGGGTGTAACTTATGGTCCCTTTCTACCAATGGTCTCCAGTAGTGTTGAGCGAGCGTGCTCGGCCGATGCTCGGATCGGCTCGAGCATCGCTCTGCTCGGCACATGGCGGTACTCGTCGAGTACCGCCATGTGCTCGCCCGCCATGTTCGGGTGGCGGGGATCTGTGCCGGAAGAGGCACAGATCTGAAGACGCTCCGCTGGACCACCAGGGACTGGAGGTACGGGGGCATTGCAGAGATGAAGGGGGCATTGCGGAGATGAAGGGGGACATTGTGGAAGAGGGGCATAGACTCTATGCCCCTCTTCCACAATGTCCCCCTTCATCTCCGCTATGCCCCTCTTCCACAATGTCCCCCTTCATCTCCTCTATGCCCCTCTTCCACAATGTCCCCCTTCATCTCCGCTATGCCCCTCTTCCACAATGTCCCCCTTCATCTCCGCTATGCCCCTCTTCCACAATGTGCCCCTTCATCTCCGCTATGCCCCTCTTCCACAATGTCCCCCTTCATCTCCTCTATGCCATGGAGGAGATGAAGGGGGACATTGTGGAAGAGGGGCATAGCGGAGATGAAGGGGGACATTGTGGAAGAGGGGCATAGCGGAGATGAAGGGGGACATTGTGGAAGAGGGGCATAGCGGAGATGAAGGGGGACATTGCGGAGATGAAGGGGGACATTGCGGAGATGAAGGGGGCATTCGGAGATGAAGGGGGCATAGCGGAGATGAAGGGGGGCATTGACCAGGCACCCTCCCCTCATCAGAGCAGGGGGTGCCTGGTGAAATGCTCGTGTTGCCCCATGCTTTTCAATGGGGCTCGGGTGCTCGGCCGAGCACTCGAGCCTCAGGGGGTGCTCGGTCAGAGCACCCGAGCACCCGAGCATCGGGGTGCTCGCTCAACACTAGTCTCCAGTCTTTTTATCTTATTACTTCATACAAAAAAAATATCTGAAACAGGTCTGTCCTAGTTCAGTCCTCAAGGGCCACCAACAGGCCAGGATTTAAGGATTTCTCTGATTAAGCACATGTGAGTTAATCAGTAGCTCATTCATTTTGACTAACACCTGTGCTTAAGCAGGGAAATCCTTAAATCCTGGCCTGTTGGTGGCCCACGAGGCCTGAACTTGGACAGCTCTGAGTTGAAAGATTCCACAATCATACTTTATAACAACAGATGGCTTAACATTATCATGACATTGAATGCCTTAAATGAAGCACAGTTATATATATTTGATTATCAAGTATTTAAGCTATCATTTTTAAACAAGCCTTCTTTTGAGCAGGAGGTCTAAAATGTATCATTAAATTTGCCTTTGGTAGGAGCCCAAGTTCCTGGTTTGTTTCAGCAAGCTTAATAGGTGTGTCAGAAATGAAAGTACCGTAATGTCTGTAAACTGTCAGTGACAACAACCTTTCTGGATAGAACAGAAGTGGTTACTAATCTCGATAATATAACAGCTTTAGATTCCATCACTCATTATGATCTGCACAAACAATAAGACAACAGTATTCTATACATGTATTACAAAAGCATGTTTAAGACCACATTTAAGGGATCTAGGAAATTAAATACTGTTTTTACCATTCAAAATATTTAGCTGTATTTACTCAGATGCCAATTTTAGGTGTTGATATTCTTAAGGCTAATAATAGCTATACAAAATAATTGTAGAGCTTTACATATAAAATTAATAAAAAATAAATTATGGAGTTAGGAAGGATATGCTTTAAGGTTCGAAGAAATCTCATTACTGTGCAAAATCTCTCTAACATCTATATTATTCTATGGTGAATATTCTCTAAAGCCTAGGCTCTAAAACTCTGTCCAAAAAGTCAGACCAACCGTGCAGTAACTTCAGTTGATTAAATGAATAGTAATGTTTCAAAATAAAAGCAGCTCCAATTAATCTTCATGGTATTTGGGCCATGGAGAGTGTTATTTCAATATTGTCGGAGTTGTGGTTCAAGAGTAATTGAATGATAAAGTATCCCCCTCCCACCCCTTATACTGATGTAACACTACTCACCTCAGAACAGAAAGGTGGTATCCAGATGGCTTGCAGAGAGAGACAACCTTCAATTAGCATAAGGGAAAAACCTGAAAAACCTGTCAAGGAGGGAAGGGTTTTCATTGTTCTCACAGTAAGAAGATTGTCCCTTGTTGTGAGCTGTCTGGTCTTAAGACCAGATTCCATATCGGAGGAGGTGGCTTACACTAGATAAAAGAGGTGGGAGGGGGATACTGTATCATTAAATTACTCTTGAACTACAACTCTGACAGCATTGAAATAACACTCTCCATGGCCCAAATACTATGAAGATTAATTGGAGCTGCTTTTATTTTTAAACTTTACTATCCCTTTCAAGACAGACAGTGACTCAGTCACTTTGATATTTCCAATAGTGGTAATGATAGAGCCACCTCATTGGAGGATATGAAGGAAACCAGCACAGTAAGCAGTGACAAATTATTAATTAGACAGAGTAGGCAATCACCTATGTGTGCCCTACAGCAATGTCAATGCACGTGTACCTGCTATTTGGTGGCTAGGCTACTTTAAGGAATATTAGCTTTTATTTTGACTTTATATTTATTGTAAGTACAAAATATGTATAGTCAAAATGACGCAAAAAACATTTTCATTAAAAAAGAAAGAAAGAAGAAAAAATCCTGTTCTAATCTGTTCTAATAACCTAGAAACCTAGACACTCTGTAACCAGCATATATCATAAATATTTAATGATTCATATAATCTAAATATGTTCTTAAAAATGGAGCTTTTGTACATAAATTGGCCAAATTATGGGTAAGCTCGCTAACCACGCCAAGGTACCCCAATTTCAGCGAGTCCCTAACAATAACGCCATCTTATCTAATTTTGAAAATATCCAAAAGTTTGGACCCAGAACCGAGAAACATCACACAATTGGCTATTCGCGGCAATTTTACTATTTTTAGAGATAAACAGCCAATTGTGTGATGTTTCACGGTTCTGGGTCCAAAATTTTGGAGATTTTCAAAATTTGATAAGATGGCATTATTGTTAAGGACTCGCTGAAGTTGGGGTACCGAGGCGTGGTCAGCGAGCTTACCCATAATTTGACCAATTTATGTACAAAACCCCCATTTTTAAGAACATATTTGGATTATATGAATCATTAAATATTTATGATATATGCTGGTTACAGGGTGTCTAGGGTTCTAGGTTATTAGAATAGATTAGCGCAGGATTTTTTCTTCTTTTTTTTTCTTTGGTGCTGGGCTTGCCCTGTTTGGGGGCTGGGAGGGTTTGTTTAGTGCTTTGAGTTTTCCTTTTGTTTTTCTCTTCATTAAAAAAGGGCATACAGAAATTTGAGGGGCACATTGGCTTGTTCTACGGCTAGTCACCGCTCAGCAGCATCATGTTTTAGCTCTCTAGTGCCATTACAGAGGAGAAATTTTCACGTACATATTAGACTAATCCAGCCCAAATGGGTGGTCCAGATCCAAAATGACAGGCAAGTCTACTCTGCATAGGAACACCAGCTAACCCCAGATGTATGTTTCAGCCTTGTTAAGCTAAGTCATTGAGGTGCAGCTTGATTCCCTAGGGACTGACAGCACAGGATCCAAGTCTGGATGACCCTTCACTCATATGGAGACCGCATAAGAGTATTCAAAATACATACAGAAATGTGAGGATGAACATAAGGCACAATGTCTTGTTCTACGGCTAGTCAACAGCATCACATTTTAGCTGTCTAGTGCCATTACAGAGGAGAAATTTCCATGTACATATTAGTCTATCCCACCCAAAAGGGTGGTCCAGGCAAATCCACATTGTACGTGAGCACCAGCTAACCCTAGACATACTTTTCAGCCTTGTTGGGCCTTATCAGTGAGATGTAGCTGGATTCCATAGGCACTGAGAGCAAGGGTCGATGTCTGTATTACCCTTCACTCTTAGGGAGACCCCATAATACATACAGAAATGTGAGAGGCTCTGATGACAAACATAAGGCAAAATGGCTTGTTCTACGGCTAATCACCTCTCAGCAGCATCACATTTTGGCTCTCTAGTTTACAGAGGATACATTTCCACATATATATTTAACTAATCTTGACCAAATGGGCTGTCCAGTTTCAAAATGACAGGCAAGCCCCCTCTGCACAGGAACACCAGCTAAACCCAGATGTACTTTCGGCCTAATTTGAATACTCTTAGGGGGTCTCCCTAATAGTGAAGGGTAATCCAGACTAGGACCCCTTGTTCTCAATGCCTTGGGAATCCAGCAGCACCTCACTGATGGGGCCCAACAAGCCTGAAATGTACGTCAGGGGTTAGCTGGTGTTCCTGTGCAGAGCAGACTTGCCTGTCATTTTAGAATTGGACCTCCCTACTGGGCATCTACCTAAGAGTGAAGGGCAATATAGATGAAAACCCCTTGCTCTCAGCGCCTAGGGAATCCAGCTGCACCTCACTGATGAGGCCCAACAAGGAAGAAACCTAAGTCTGGGGTTAGCAGGTGTTCACGTGCAGAGGGGACTTGCCCGTCATTTTGGAATTGGACCGACCATTTGGGCAAGATTATTCTTATATGTACATGGAAATTGTTCCTCTGTAATGGCATTGTAGAGCTAAACCTGATGCCGTTGAGCAGTGTCTATGTCTACCCATAGAACAAGCCATTGTGCCTTATGTTAATGCATATCCATGAACAATTGAAACAATGGTCCTCAGTCATATAGCTTAATATTCACTCAATATGTGATGGTAATGTCATGCAGAACTGGATGTCGGTCTTCTCAACAAAGACCTGGTTGGTATACAGAAACAGAAGAATATCTGAAGCAAGACACAACTCTTGATGCAAGAGAACTTATCCTAAATTTATTGAGAGATATCTGGAACATGTAATTGTACAACATTTCTGGAAATAAATCCCTTTGTCAGGTCTTATAACATTTATAAGGCCAATTTTCACATTCAGGTAATAGTAAAGAAAAATGTTCTGGTTCTAATCACACTATTCAACATAGTAAATCGTAAAATTATCTTAGCTCAAAGTATTCAAAGAATGACTGGTCTTTCTTTTAAAAGAGACTTATCTGTCTGAATGAATTTCCAATGCACCTCTCTCCCCTTTCATTGCCCACTGAACTAGCAGCCCCTGTAAAAAAAAGTGTGTATTTCCTGCTGAGAGCCCAGGAAAGATTTACTGCCTTCTTTCATCTGTACCCAGTTCAGGCCCTGGGAGTATTAGTAAAACTCTCAGAATGAGAGCAGACAGCTGTGGTTCAGCTAGCTCTGTCTCTCATGACTTTGAATCGTCAGAGCTGTCCATGTCCATCCATCCGCTGTGTGTGAGTGTTATGAGAAGAGGTGTACTTGATACAGCACAGTACCCAGGGCCCAGAGGAAGGAGCTGTCTGCATGGAATGATGGCTGAGCGTAGACTTCAGATCTTTTCTGCAAAGTAAGTCCAGGTGGTATACAAGTCATACAGGAGATGGGCAGCACAGCTTGTTCTGGTTTGAATTTGATACGGGCCGTGCTAGTGATGGATAGATTCTGTGTCTCTCAATGAAGGCATTACACATGAACGTGTAGTAGATCCTACATTCTCCTTCAGGTCTGCCTATTAGTATCTGAAAATAATTAGACTCTGACACTGAAGGATGTGATAACATTCAAACAATGGAACAATATAAATATACAATGACTGGCACATTGTGAGCTTACAAACGTCAATAAAAGAAGTGCAGTGAAAGGGATGTAGAAACTTCCTTTGGCCTCAACATTAAAGAGGGAGAAGTTGGATAAGGCACAGGAGTTGGGAACCAGTAGTTCTACAGCTGTCATTGGATTATAACTCCTTTCACCATCAGCTGGCCATAATATCCAACAACAGCTGGACAGGCAGTATGTACAAAGACAAAGTGAAGCAATTTTTGGAGTAAACCAACTGCACCATAGGGGAAAAATCTATTCATTTAAATGCAGCTTTTGAACCCCGTGAATACTAGAGAGTTTTCCAACGCATTGCAATATGCAAAGCAATACGTATCTAGCATTCAAGGGGTTAAAATCTCTATTTAACCCTTTGAGTGCCAGAGGGGTATGGAACACATTGCAAAGCATTGCGTTCCGTACCATTCTGGCACTCAAAGGGTTAAATCTATGAGGATTTTGGGAACTATTATTCGTCCCCTATGGTGTAGTTGGTTTTCTCCAGAATAGTTTCATTTTACATAAGGCCCACAGTTCTGACACTTGTGATGCACGTGTGATATGCAATATAAAACAAGTCGGTTTATTCATTAACCCTTTTGGTGATAAAAAGGTTTTTTTTTTACAGTTGTCCACCCTATCTTATCACTATCAAAACAAATATATGTAACTAATAGGAAAATCAGCAACTACCTTCCCCAGACTACCCCAGCACAGAGATAATAACAGCATGATCAGCAAGGAAATTGGACCGCAGCTGCCTGTATCTTTAAAATCAAATCAGTCAGACAGAATGTTGGGGTATTTGGGGGTCAACCTCCTTTGCTCCCACCTCACACCCCCAGATTCCCCCAACACAGAGATAATAACAGCATGATCAGCAAGGAAACTGGACCGCAGCTGCCTGTGTCTTTAAAATGAAATCAGTCAGACAGAATGTTGAGGTATTTGGGGTTAACCTCCTTTGCTTCCTCCTCACATCCCCAGATTCCCCCAACACAGAGATGATAACAACATGATCAGCAAGGAAATTGGACCGCAGCTGCCTGTGTCTTTAAAATGAAATCAGACAGACAGAATGTTGAGGTATTTAGGGTTAACCTCCTTTGATCCCTCCTCACATCCCCAGATTCCCCCAACACAGAGATAATAACAGCAAGATCAGCAAAGGAAATTGTTTGGACCACTGCTGACTGTGTCTTTAAAATGAAATCAGTCAGACAGAATGTTGAGGTGTTTGGGGTTAACCTCCTTTGCTCCTTCCTCACATCCCCAGATTCCCCCAACACAGAGATGATAACAGCATGATCAGCAAAGGAAATTGTTTGGACCACTGCTGACTGTGTCTTTAAAATGAAATCAGTCAGACAGAATGTTGAGGTGTTTGGGGTTAACCTCCTTTGCTCCTTCCTCACATCCCCAGATTCCCCCAACACAGAGATGATAACAGCATGATCAGCAAGGAAATTGGACCGCAGCTGCCTGTGTCTTTAAAATGAAATCAGTCAGACAGAATGTTGAGGTGTTTGGGGTTAACCTCCTTTGCTCCTTCCTCACATCCCCAGATTCCCCCAACACAGAGATGATAACAGCATGATCAGCAAGGAAATTGGACCGCAGCTGCCTGTGTCTTTAAAATGAAATCAGTCAGACAGAATGTTGAGGTATTTGGGGTTAACCTCCTTTGCTCCCACCTCATACTCCCAGATTCCCCCAACACAGAGATGATAACAGCATGATCAGCAAGGAAATTGGACCGCAGCTGCCTGTGTCTTTAAAATGAAATCAGTCAAACAGAATGTTGAGGTGTTTGGGGTTAACCTCCTTTGCTCCCTCCTCACATCCCCAGATTCCCCCAACGCAGAGATAATAACAGCAAGATCAGCAAGGAAATTGTTTGGACCACTGCTGACTGTGTCTTTCAAATCAAATCAGTCCGATAGCATGTTGGGGTATTTGGGGTCAATCTCCTTTGCTCCCTTCTCACACCCACAGACTACCCCAGCACAGAGATAATAACAGCCATATCAAGAAGAAGCTTGAATAGCACCTGATTTTGTCTTGCCAGTCATTCACAATCTCCATCAGAGTGCCCCCAGACTCCCTAATACAGAAAACAATTGTACTGCATAAAAGCTTCAACTACACTTTATTTGTATATATTCTCTATCTCAAAAATGTGCTGCTTTCTCCTCTCACAAACACAGCATGCAGTGACAGCCTGACACCCTTTTATATGTCTGCAGGAAAAGAAGAGAAAACTGCCACGCGTGTGATTTCAATGTAATGAGCCAGGCGAAAGAGTGGGAAAATGACACGTTTCGCTGGAAATTTCCCTCGAGGACGTAAGTGCCATTTTTCACTTATTTCAGTGCTGAGGCGAAAAAACTTTCACCATCCCTACTAAAGAGACATCTACATTCCTTTGCAACGCAATTTGTTAGAAACTTTTTTAGCATCCAAGTGGTTATAGGACTCTCAGAACGGGCAGGTGTGCAAGATATGATTCTCGTTCTGTACCCATTGATGAACAGATGGAGGCTGACAGTGCCCCCAGCATGTTAATTCACCTTTGTCTTCACCCCTTTTCAGCCTTAAATCACTATTCTCAATAACCTTACAGACCACACACCACCACTATATCACTTTTATAGTCTTAACAGTTCTACCAACAAAACTCATACTAACAGTCACAGCAGGACAATACATCAATATCACCAGCAGGGCAATAACCCATTACATATTACTAGCAGAGCAATACACCATTACATATCACCAGCAGGGTAATACATCATTATATATCACCAGCAGGTCAGTGTATCCTTATGTATCACCAGCAAGTCCATATACTATTATATATCACCAGCAGGGCTATAAACCATTACATACCACCAGCAGGGCAATGTATCATTACATACCACCAGCAGGGCAATGCATCATTAGACATCACCAGCAGGGCAATACACCACTACACATCACCAGCAGGGCAGTACACCAATACACATCACCAGCAGGGCAATGCATCACTAAATGTTACCAGCAGGACAATACACTATTACACATCACTAGCTGTGCAATACACCATTACACATCACCAGCAGGGCAAAACACCAATACACGTCACCAGCAGGGCAATATTACATATCATCAGCAGGGCAATATACTACTACACATCACCAGCAGGGCAATACACCATTACACATCACCAGCAGGGCAATACACCATTACACATCACCAGCAGGGCAATACATCATTGCACATCACCAAAAGGGCAATACACCATTACACATCACCAGCAGGGCAATACACCATTACACATCACCAGCAGGGCAATACACCATTACACATCACCAAAAGGGCAATACATCATTGCACATCACCAGCAGGGCAATGCATCATTGCACATCACCAAAAGGGCAATATTACACATCACCAGCAGAACAATACACCACTAGACATCAGTAGCACAATGCATTATTACATAATGAGGTGAGCAATATTATAAACTCACCCTCGTTTAAGTAATTTAAAATGGTAAGAAATCCATAAACAAATCCCAAATACCATCCAGCTGGTCTTCTCAGTACATATTTTTGCTTCACACTTGGGTACTGCATTTATCAAGATGAAGAGGTGCAATTCTGGAACAAACCAACTGCACCATAAGGGGTGATTTAAAGGGGATTTTAACTCCTTGAATGCTAGAAAGGTATCCAATACATTATAAAGCAATCAACTGGAGTTAATAGTAACATTCAAGTGGTTGATAACCCCATTTAAATTAATGGAAATCTGGGGGATTGTAATGTGTCTCTTATGATGCTCCTGGTTCGCCCCAAAACTGCACCTCTTCAGTTTGATCAATACCCCATGGTTATTGTATGTGCATATTAGAAATCCATCTTGATATTATATACCATTGTGAGTAGAATCCCTCGTATATGGTGTTAGAATTAGCCTGTGAGTGAGAAGATGGCTTCCAGTTCCAATAACAGTTTATCAGGTGAATATCGTGGCACTTCTACAGAGGAGCAGGATATGAAGTGTGGAACTAAATATCTAGCACAGAAGCATTCAGCTAGGGTACCTATGGGGGGGAACAAGTGCTTGTAAAATATCTCCCTCTCACAGCACTGCACAGGGGGAAATAAATACCTTTAAAGGCTGCAGAATGTGATAAAGCTAGGGCAAAGTACTAAGACAAGTGGTGCACCTCTGAAATACACAAACAGCTCAAAATACTTGGATTTAAATGGGGCATTTAACCTCTCAAATTCTAGAAAGGTCACATTGGAGACCTGTCTAGCTTTCATAGTAAATGAGGCTAGGGCGACCACATTTCCATTCTGCCGTTCCGGGACATGTGATCTCCCTAGTCCCGCGCCTGAGGCTTCCGCCACAGCTGACCATCTTTCTGAGGCTGACACAGAGTGGAAACTCTTACTCTGTGAGCCTTAGAAAGATGGTCAGCACTGGTGGGAGCCTCAGCTACAGGTCTCTCTTGCGGCGCCAGCATACCTGCTCCATCCCAGCTGTCTTGCACACACCAGTCCAGCCAGCCAATGAAATGTATTTGCTAAATGGTCCTCATTGTCTGGCTTAGCCAGCCAATGAGGACCATATAGCAAATACATTTCATTGGCTGTCTGAACTGGTGCGTGTTGCTCTATTCCGGGACTCTTTGTTGTCCTGGTGGGGGGTGAACCCCAATAAGGGACAGTGCCGGGGCATTCTGGGACGTGTGGTCAACCCAAATGAGGCTGAAAAAAGACATGCATCCATCAAGTCCAGCCCATGCCAAATCACTCCTCTTGATCCAGAGGAAGGAAAAAAAATAAGCATTGAATCCATTTGAAATTAACCCCCAAGTGGGTAATGTTCAATATAGGTCTGTGCTAGATAGCGGTTCAAGGGGTTAAAATCCCAAATTAAATCAAAGGAAATTTGGGGAATATGTATTTGTTAGCCCATCTGCCTCTCTAGTTATTCTTTTTTGTCTAGGCACTGGAAAGCCAGTCCTGAGAACAGTGGTGTCAGTAAGAGGGCAGACCTGACTATAAATGGACATATCTGTTATGCAGCTCATACCTCTAATCCCCGGTCAATTCTAGAAAACTTTGTGTCCTAAATGTAGGCTCCCTGGCTATCTGGCAACGTGCAGATCCCAATAACCAATCAGACAGCAAGTCATAGGCTGGAAGTCATAATGGTGACATGATGGGCTATATGCTCAAAGTAGTAGGAACAATGCTTTGCACCATAGGATTCATTTCAAGCCAGGACCGTTACAGTGACAGTCCTGGCATGTCATGAATTCAGGGGTCCCCGCAAGGTTGCATGCCGTTCTGAGACCTCTGAGTCTTATAAATAAAAAAATACTCCATGGTCCTTAACTGACGGTTCACGGCCAGTCATTAAGGCAGTGGTTCTCAATCTTTTTTTGTTTGGGGCACCCCTAACACACAATCTAGGACATTCGGGGCACACCTAACATATTTAATGTACTTTATCAAGGGCATAAGAAGGGTACAATACATAAATATACAGTTATTATTAGGTCTTATAATCTTAATAAGAAAACTAAACATATTGTGCATAACAATTTCTAGAAATCTTTGTTTAAGAGTCCATTGTTGTAAGTCTTCATAGAAAACATGGGGCACCCTAAGCTGATGTTCGTGGCACACAAAAGTGCCACGGCACCCTGGTTGAGAATCACTGCATTAAGGTTTAAATAGAGATTGAAATATCTGTAATTTGTTTCATAGATTGATTTGGAGGGATTGGGAAGATTTCTGGCCTGTCCGTATCTATCTGGAAAAATTGTAGAGGGAAGGAAAGCAGGGTAAGGTGCTAAAAGTGCAGTAAAGCAGGGGGTGATAGGAATAAGAAAGAATGGCAACGAGAGGGGGCCAAAGGGTGGGAGCAAAAGGGGGCCGGAAAGGAAAGAGGAGCAGGCTGTAAAAGAGAGAGGGTCAGCACAAGCTGGAAAGGACAGCGAACTAAGGAGAAGGAGTGTGAGAAGGGCTGGATTGTGGGAGAGAGGAGGGAGAATAGCCCGGAGTATGGGAGAGAGAAAGTTGAAGGGAGAAAGATGGGGAGAGGGAATGAAGGAGTGAGAAGGAGAGGGTGAGACATCCAGTAGACCTACCCAAAGACATTCACCTACCTTGTTCAGACCACCATGATTGATATATGAAGGAAAATGAACTCTATTTTCTTATTGGTGAGCACATGATCTAGGTTTCTAATTGGTTAAAATGAAAAGGTAGGAATGAATGAATCCCTGCTTTTTAAACCCTTGAATGCACACACAAAGCTGAAAGCCTTATTTAACCCTTTAAAGGTATAGTAATACTTCGTTCTATCCTTATTTTATTTTGTAGGCATTAAAAAAACATGAAGAACAAATATATCTTATCTCTCAAACCTTTATGGTTTATGAGATATTCACAAGCAAAGTTTCCCCTCCCGCCCCTTTTACCTAGTGTAAGCCATCTCTTCTCAGATGTGGAATCCAGTCCATAGACCAGACAGATAACAGCAGGGGACAATCTTCATCCTATGAAAACAATGAAATCCCTGCCCCCCTTCACAAGTTTTTCAGGTTTATCCCTTATCTTAATTGAAGATTGTCCCTCTCTGCAGTCTACCTGGGCACCTCCCTTCTGCTCTGGCTGAGCAGTGTTACATCAGTAAAAGGGGCGGGAGGGAGATACTTTGTCATTGAATTACTCTTGATCTACAACTCTGACAGAATTGAAATAACACTCTCCAAAGTCCAAATACTATGATGATTAATTAGAGCTGTTTTTATTTAGAAACATTACTAGACCTTTAAATGCCAGAGGGTTATTGAAAGCATTGCTTTGCAATGCAATGGATACCACTCTTGCACTCAAAGGGTAAAATTAGTGCAACATTTTGGAATTATTATTTGTGCCCTATTATGCAGGTGGTTTGCTCTGGAATATCTTTCTTAGTTTGTACATCGGGCCCCAAGTGAATCTCAAACACAGAGGAGGATGTGGTGGGAGATTAGAACAACTTCCTTCCTGTTTCTAGAGCGGAAGGCAACCTTTGGCTCTCCAGCTGTTGAGGTCTAAAATTTTCATCATTCACAATGATGGGAGATGTAATCTCCAACAGCTGGAGAGCCAAAGGTTGCCCACCTCTGTTCCACAGGCAGTTTTAGCCACAGAAGGAAATGAACGGGGACCTGTTAGAAGCATCACTCTGGACTGCATTAGACACCTGGCTGTCCGAGTGATTGATTGTTCCCTGACTACTTAACTAACTATAACTTGGACGTCTACTGCATTATAGTACAGAGGCCAGATAATAGGCTGCTTTCGAATGAGATCATGTGATCAGCAAATCCTGCATGGCCCATGCCAGAACTCACACTTCTTTATAACTCTGATCTGCTCTCTTGCATTGCTCAAAAAGAACCGCACATATGTGAGCAAGCTGAGCTCTTCAACTAAGGGATTTATGTGCCAAAGCAGACCCTTTTTAGTGCCATGTAGACAGTGTGATTACATATGCCATCCTGAAGAAACATTAGAAAGCTTTTACAATAAGTCTGACATAAACAGGGAATGACAATAAAAACTGCACTGAGACACAGAAAACCATACTTGCCATAAAATGTTGAGCATGTAGCTGACATAAACAGACACAGATTTCAGATGGTGCACTTAATGGCATTTGGCAAAAACAATCAGACTGAGAACATAATGAATGCAAACTTCAATGGTATGTCTTGATTTGCATGTCTACCATATGATTCATATGCATTAACCCACTCTTTTTACACAGGGTTGCCCCTTTAATTTGCCAGTCACATTATTCTGTAGTCAACCTAGAACATGGACTTCACGGGAGATATGAATGAGTATGAGGGACTCCAGCAGGGGAGTTCAAAGGCTCCCAAGAGACCCTTGTAATAATGCATTATGAGTGCAGTGTGAACACCAGTTGTACCCATAGCTGGCTTTGGCTTCTAATTGGGGCAGAGACGGATTCTCCAGTTGTGGGGAGTTTTTAATAAAACTTTGCCCACTTCTGTGTCTTTCCATTTTGTTCCTCCCACTCCTCACCCACTTCTCCTCCTTCACCCAGCCTCAGGGGAGGGCTGGCAATTTGTGGCCCAGGGGGCAAATACATTCAAGTGGCCCATTTCTATTATCATTCCAGGCCAGTGTTCCAGCCCACCCCCTTTTATTAATTTTAAAACTGGCATTAATGTTGTGACGTAAGTCACGTGATACCACATAGCTTACAGATGCCACTACAAAGCTTACAATTTAAGTCAAGCTTACCTAGTGATATTATAGAGCTTACAAGGGAAATGGTTTGTACTAGTGTAGCTCCATTTACACCAGCAGTTGGGAGATTTAGTGAGGAGCAGTGGCCCACCAGCCCAGACATATGACCAGCCCAGGGGGCAATTGCCCCCCTGCCCCCCAGGCCAGCCCTCCCCTGCCAAGCCTAGTCCTCAAAGTTTTTGTGTATTTGTTTGATTTGATTAAGTCCCACCCCATTACTGACACAAATTGTGTCATTGATCTCCTCCAGAAGCACAAGCAAAGTTCCCAAGTTTGATTGTACCATGACTGGTAGGGTAGCACAACCATGTGGGTTGCCCCAGGTTGGAAAAAAAAAAAAAACAAGAGCGGTGTGACATACGCACACAGAGAACAAATAAGACTAATTAGTTTATTCCTGGGGTTAGTGTCCCTCAGGTGTTTCTCAGACACCTGTCCCATCACAGAAAAGAGAGTTCCATATCCTTATACATCTGGTTCCATCCACAGATGGTCCAGCACAGAAATTCAAAGCAAATCTTCTCTGCACGAGAGAAACAGCAAAACCCCAGATGGAAGTTGGGCAGCAATAACACCCAGAGCTTTAAATATGAGATGTGGGGCTTTAGTCCCCTAAAACAGTACTTAGCAATGCCCCTGGACTCCACGATCATCGTGGACACTTATAGCTAACAAACCCCTTGACGGAAATCAGATCTCAGAGCATCTAGTTAAAGGGATAGTAATACTTCATTTTAACTTTTGTTTTATTTTGTAGGCATTAAAAAACATGAAGAATGATATAAGTCTTATCTCTCAAACCTTTATGGTTTATGAGATATTCACAAGCAAAGTTTCCCCCTCCCGCCCCTTTTACCTAGTGTAAGCCATCTCTTCTCAGATGTGGAATGCAGTCCATAGACCAGATAGATAACAGAAGGGGACACTCTTATTCCTATGAGAACAATGAAATCCCTGCCCCCCTTGACAAGTTTTTCAGGTTTTTCCCTTATCTTAATTGAAGATTGTCCCTCTCTGCAGTCTACCTGGGCACCTCCCTTCTGCTCAGGCTGAAGAGTGTGACATCAGTAAAAGGGGAGGGAGGGGGACACTTTGCTTGTGAATATCTCATAAACCATAAAGGTTTGAGAGATAAGACTTATATCATCCTTCGTGTTTTTTTAATGCCTACAAAATAAAATAAAGTTAAAACGAAGTATTACTATCCCTTTAACAACCAGCTGGAATAAGAGCAATGCTAAATCCCCTCACAATCACAACCTTATTGTAACCCAATTGTTCCACAAATCAAGGACATATGCAAGATTTCCAGACAAGGGATACCAAAACACAGTAATTATCAATAACAATAGCTAGACATTCTTAAATCTACTGTAGGGTGACGATACCTCACTTTTAACCGGGGACACATATGAAAAATGCATACTGCAGGGCTGCTTTGATTTTGGTGAACTCCTGAAATATGCCTTTTTCTTTTGTGTCCCCGGTTAAAGATGAGGCCTGGTCAGCCTAATCTACTGCAACTACTTGAGCAAAGACCAGAGTAGGTAGATATACAGCCCTCTAAGCTGTTATTAGACTACAATGTCCAGCTGAGGTGATGGAATTCATCTAATGACAGTGAGATGGATGCTGTTGACCTAATCCTAGCATAGACATACACACCAAAGGTGCATAAGCCAATCTGATGTATAACTAGTGTACAGGTAGACCAAATACACAATTACTAGTAGGCAGATTAGCACAATGACATGTCCCATCATGCCCCAGGCTGGCAAAAAAGATCTGGGGTGAGATTCACTAAGCGGTGATAAAGAGGGGATAAAATGGAGATGACTTGTCCAATGATATCACTTCTCCAGTTCCTATGCACTAAGATCTCCAGAGTTGAAGAAATCTTAGCGAATAGACTCCATAGAATAACATAGGAATTGGAGAAGTGATAAACTGGAGAAGTCATCACCACTTTATCACCTCTTTATCACCGCTTAGTGAATCTCCCCCCTAGAGTTTTAAGCAGGAGTCCTTAACTTAGTAACACTGCTGGATATATGCACATAAGCAACAACTTCACAGTATTCTGGTGTTAAAGGGATAGTAATGTTTCATAATAAAAGCAGCTCTAATTAATCATCATAGTATTTGGGCCATGGAGAGTGTTATTTCAATTCTGTCAGAATTGTAGTTCAAGAGTAATTCAATGACAAAGTATCCCCCTCCTGCCCCTTTTACTGATGTAACACTGCTCAGCCAGATCAGAAGGGAGGTGCCCAGGTAGACTTCAGACAGGGACAATCTTCAATTAAGATCAGGGAAAAGCCTGAAAAATTTGTGAAGGGGGTCAGGGCTTTCATTGTTGTCATAGGAAGACGATTGTCCCCTTCTGTTATCTGTCTGGTCTAGCAAACAGATTCCACATCTGAGAAGAGATGGCTTACACTAGGTAAAAGGGGCGGGAGGGGAAAACTTTGCTTGTGAATATCTCTCAAACCATAAAGGTTTGAGAGATAAGACTTATATCGTTCTTCATGTTTTTTTAATGCCTACAAAATAAAATAAAGATAAAACGAAGTATTACTATCCCTTTAAAGAGAACAAGGGAGTTGTGGGAAACTCAGAATCACCTATTGTTTGCCCTTGCAAATGGTGTAATACAAACAACAAATCAGGTGGCTTTTCTCCTCTACCACTCAAACAGGGTCCACAAACAAAGAACAAGTATCTTGATGGAATTGTGCAGTTTAATAACCATTGTTGTGGCTTAGCTGTGGTTAAAAATGCAGCCTTGATTTGTGGTCATTCTTGTCTGCGCTCTCTCACTAAGCAGATCAATTTCAGAGGTCTTCAGATGCTCCCAACCAATCTTATCTATCGACTGATCTGCGCATTTTCTAAGTGCACACATAATATGTTATCACATTTTCTCTCTAAATATTAGCAGCATAAGGAGAAGCATGAGGCAAATGATTTCTTGGCTCTGTATGTGGGAATTTGCTCTCAAGAGACCAACCTTTCAGATAGAGCATTATGGGGAGTAATAAACAGCTGAATCGGCAATAAAACATCTTTTTGGATAAACCTCACTCAGTGTCAGAGACTAAAAAGACAGAAGATCTTCTATCTGGCTCAGAGCACCTGGAACTGCTGCCACAATCCCTCCAAAAATGTATCAGAGATAACCACAAGAACGCAAAGTACTCCTAAAAACATTTTGAGCTCTGTGTTTTTTTAATCTCTCCTTATAAATCACATAATAGGCATGTAACCATTAGACAGGAATGAAATAATTCTCTGTGAAAGCATCCCAAAACCAGAACCAGCACAAGCATATATCGCTGGAGGGTGACTGCAGCTAACATGTAAGCAGCATTAAACCGTCTGGTTAAAGGTGGCACCTGTATATGATAATACTGTGCAAGGATCTGGCCTCTGTGATGTTATATGATGCATTAAAAATATGGAAGGCTGGAAGATTTAAGGATTTGTGCACCTTAGAGCCATACGCACGCAAGAAAACTGAACCAGTTCTAGGATAAACCACTCCATAGGGAAAAAAATATGAAATAGATATTTAAAGGGATAGTAATACTTTGTTTTAACTTTATTTTATTTTTTAGGCATTAAAAAAACATGAAGAACGATATAAGTCTTATCTCTCAAACCTTTATGGTTTAAGAGATATTCACAAGCAAAGTTTCCCCTCCCACCCCTTTTACATAGTGTAAGCCATCTCTTCTCAGATGTGGAATGCAGTCCATAGACCAGACAGATAACAGCAGGGGACAAGCTTCTTTCTATTAGAACAATGAAAGCCCTGCCCCCCTTGACAAGTTTTTCAGCTTTTTCCCCTTATCTTAATTGAAGATTGTCCCTCTCTGCAGTCTACCTGGGCACCTCCCTTCTGATCTGGCTGAACGGGGGGGGGGGATACTTTGCTTGTGAATATCTCTTAAACCATAAAGGTTTGAGAGATAAGACTTATATCGTTCTTCATGTTTTTTTAATGCCTACAAAATAAAATAAAGATAAAACAATGTATTACTATCCCTTTAAAGGGATAGTAATGTCCAGGGAAGGGCTGACAACTTGTGACCTGGAGGGCAACTACAATCAAATGGCCCAATTCTACTATTGTTCCAGTCCTCTGTCCCAGCCCAGTCCCTTTTGTTAATTTTAAAGTTGCCATTAACCCTTTCAGTGCCAGAGGGGTATGACCCTCTGGCACTCAAAGGGTTAGTGTTGTAAAGTAAGGCAAGCAATACCACAGAGCTTACAATTGAAATAGGGTTACACTGGTGCAACTACAGAGCTTACAATCTGAGTAATGCTACACTAGTGATACCATAGAACTTCCAAGAGAACTAGGTTATGCTACTAGTGTAGCTCCACTTGGATTGTAGCTCCATTTAAGTTGTAAGCTCTGTGGTATCACTAGTGTAGTTACATTGCAGCAACAAGGGAGAGTGTCCCACCAGCCCAGACATATGACTGGCCCAGGGGGCAATTGCCCCTCTGCCCCCCAGGCCAGCCCTCCCCTGGTAATGTCTTTTTAAAACATAACGAAATATTGTAGCTACCTTTATGGTTTGAGAGATAGAACATTTTAAAGTTCCCCCCTCCCTCCCCTTTCCCTGACGTCATCTCTAAACTGACAGTGGAGATATGTGTCGGCTGACTCGAGGCGGCTCTTCAGCAGAGCCTAAATACCGAGATCTAAACAGAAATACTTCATTGGAACGGTCTACAAAGTGTGCCTGGTTTGCAAGCACACTTTGTAGACCGTTCCAATGAAGTATTTCTTTTGTAGATTTTGGTATATCGGACTGGGATCATTTAGTTTATTTTTTTCATAGCTACAATATTTCATTATGTTTTAAAAAGACATTACTAACCTTTAAATCCCCATGAATGGTAGGGTGGTCTCCAATGCACTGAAAAGCAATGCATTTCAAACCTTTATAACATTTAATGGGTTAACCCGTTGAATGTCAATGGGGTAACCAATGAATTGCTAAGCAATTTGATGCACGTAAAACGTAACCCTTTGAGTGCCAGAGGGGTATTCAACGCATTGCGGAGCAATGCGTTGAATACCCCTCCGGCACACAAAGGGTTAAATGTAGGGATGAGCAAACCAGTTATGTAAGTTAGGTTTTAGTATGAAATAGGTTGTATCAATAGACCTGAACCATGTCTTGAAAAACAACTACTTTTTTTAAAATATATTTTGTTTGTATTTCTAAGCAATCAGAAAGCTGGAAATCAGATCATGTGATCACCATCAAGAAAATTGTTTCTAAGCAATGGTTCTAATGGTTTTCTAAGCAATCAAAAACCTGGAAATCAGGTCATATGATCACCATCAAGAAGAAAATGGATTCACTGACCTTCAGTGACCAATCACATGCGTTTGAGACCTCATTATCATGAATGGCATTAAAAGCTCCATATAAGGCAGTAGGGATATGAAAACAATTTTTTTTAGTCCCAGAGGTGCGGTTGCCCCTGGATTGCCCTGATTCTTCATAATTCATCAGTCTCTATGGCTGATTTACAAAGAAAATAATGTAATTCTAAGGAAAACAAGCTGAACCAATGATTTTAATTGGCTTGTACCCCTTTGAATGTTGGAGAGTACTCTAGCATTCAAGGGGTTAAAGCTTCGCTCAAATCAAATTTTTATTTGTTCACATTTTCATTTGTGGGTTTACCCTGGAAATGCTTCAGTTTCTTTGTACATATGCCCCTTAGAATTGCTGAATCTGATGTATATGGGAAAGGCGGAACTGTTCTGGAGTAAACTATCTGGTTCACAGGGGAATATTAAAGGGATAGTAATACTTAATATGCAAAAAAATATATATTTTAGTGTTTATCCCCCTGGGATTAAAAAACGGTACTCTCACTGCTGAAAGGTGTTTTATTCAAATGTTATTACAGCTCAAAGTTGATTTTTTGGTGCAATATCACAAGTGGCCTGAAATTGTACAGTGGCGCTGTTGTTACACCATCCTATGGACAGCTCTGGTCCGTAGATCATAAATCTCCATAGGATGGTGTAGCAACAGCGCCACTGTACAATTTCAGGCCACTGTGATATTGCACCTAAAAATTCAACTTTGAGCTGCAATAACTTTTGAATAAAACACCTTTCAGCAGCAGGAGTACTCTTTTTTTACTCAGGGGGATAAATCCTACAACACATTTTTTTTTTACATTTTAAGTATTACTATCCCTTAAAGTTCCCAAATTCCCATTGACTTATATGGGATTTCTATACCCTTGAACTCTAGAAACGTTAAGGAAATTTTCAAGAGATTAAAACCCCCATTTAAGTCAAATGGACTTTTTATTTGTCCCCTATTGGTTTGCCCCAGAATTACTCAACTTTAATTTAACCCCTTAAAGGGATAGTAATACTTAAAATGTAAAAAAATATATGTTGTAGGGTTTATCCCCCTGAGTAAAACAAGAGTACTCCCACTGCTGAGAGGTGTTTCAGTCAAACGTGATTAATTTTCAAAAAATTTTTAGGTGCAATATCACAGTGGCCTGAAATTGTACAGTGGCGCTGTTGCTACACCATCCTATGGAGATTTATGGTCCTGGGACCAGAGCTGTCCATAGGATCGTGTAGCAACAGCGCCACTGTACAATTTCAGGCCACTGTGATATTGCATCTAAAAAAATTCAACTTTGAAAATGAATAACTTTTGAATGAATCACCTTTCAGCAGTGGGAGTACTCTTGTTTTACTCAGGGGGATAAACCCTACAACATATTTTTTTTTTACATTTTAAGTATTACTATCCCTTTAAGGCCCCTTGACACGCCAGCACTTAAGGACCAGTGATGGGCCGAACGTCATTGACCTGTGGTCCTTAACTGCCGGCCATGTGTTATTGCGGCTGGTCGTTCAGGGGTTAATACATCAGAATCACTAGTTTTGTGTATTATGTTCATTGTAACCTCAACCCTGGAATTTCAGGGCAGGGAATGGTATGGAAGAAGAAAAGGAAAGTGGGAGGGAATCGCCTTCCAAAAATGTCATCTAAAGAATAATGGATCATCAGGATAGAAGGGGGAGAGAGCCAAGAAATCGCATGTGTAATGAAACACTGGTGTGCTTTATGAGAAAGGCATGTGTAGCACAAAGTTGTGTCAATGTATGTAATGCTGAAGCCCTATTGGAAGGCACGGACATGAGTTCAGATAGCCAGGGAGATTTGCAGCCCAAAATATGGCTATTTAGTAGCAAGGGTCCACAGGCATCAGTAGTCAATTTAAAGGGACCTGATCACTTCAAAACTATCTGATGATTTTAAAAGGACTTTCAGAAGCACTAGTATTTTGTATGAGGCAATTTTATGAAAAAAACTAGTTTTTGAGATATTTAGATTGTAAATTATTATAATTACAGATGTGTCATGGATGCATTTCCTCTCTTAGCAAATACTTTGAAATGAAGGAGGAAGCAGGTTTGTGAATTGCTTTATAAGTCAGTGTTATTATCTATATTTGATCCTTGAGGCTATGAGGAGCCAGTATAGGACTTGGCAGAATGGGGCAGCATACCTCCCAACATTTCAAAAGGCCAGAGAGGGACATTTTTGTTTTAGGTGATGTTTTTGGGAGCGTGGCTGGTGGGCGGGGCATTACCAATAATTTTAGGTAATTTTTTGACCTTCTGATACCTCGTGGTGTAACTGAATGAATGATTTAGAGCAAGGATAAAGAATGTTATTTACACAGACTAATTTATAAAAACATATATTTAAGTTTAAACAAACAATATGAGTTTTATTACTGTGGAGCAATGTGATACACATATATATACCACTTACAGTCTGATCTCCTAAAAAGAGGGACATCAGGGTGGTAAAGAGGGACAGAGGGATTTGGGTCTCAAAGAGGGACTGTCCCTCCTAAAGAGGGACACTTGGGAGGTATGGGGCAGTAAAAGAAGAACGGTTAGGGAGATGAACAAGTGTGGCAACAGCATTCAGAGTAGATTAGAGTGGTGTCAGTCTCTGGAAGGGAAGATCAATTAATAGGGGGTTGCAGTATGTAAGGTGTGCTATGATGAGGGAGTGACAGTGTTTTGGCGCATTCTTTTGTGAGGCAGGGTAATAAAAGCAATAGGATTTTGTGAACGATTGAATGTGGGGAATGAATGAGTGAGCAGAATCAAAGTGACTCCGAGAGAGAGAACCTGAGATATTGGAGTTGTTGACATTAAGAGAGAAATGTGGTATAGCAGCAGTGGTAAAAGGAGAGAATATTCTGTTTTAGAAGATTTCAGCTTTAAAGTGATAGTAATGTTTCACAAAAACAGCAGCTCTAATTAATCTTCATAGTATTTGGGCCATGGAGAGTGTTATTTCAATAATGTCAGAGTTTAGTTGAAGAGTAATGATAAAGTATCCCCAGACCAGACAGCTCACAGCAAGGGGTAATCTTCTTACGGAAAACCCTGTCCCCCTTAACAGGTTTCTCAGGTTTTTCATTATGCTCACTGAAGATTGTCCCTCTTTGAGATCCATCCTGACAGTCTTGCTACTCTGAGGTGAGCAGTGTTACCTCAGTAAAAGGGGAGGGAGGAGGATACTTTATCATTCAACTACTCTTGAACTACAACTCTGACAGTATTGAAAAAACACTTTCCACTGCCAAATACTATGAAAATGAATTGGAGCTGCTTTTATTGTGAAATATTTCTGTGCCTTTAGGAAGAAGTGGAACATCCATGAGAAAATTGCAAATAGGCATGTTAGTAAGGAGAAGGAATTATGAGGGGGATGAAAAATAGACTTGAGTATCGCTGGCACAGAGGTGCTGCTGAAGTCCATAGCAGTTAGATTATCAAGGGATGGAATGTAAAAAGAGAAGAAGAGAGGGCCAAGGATTAAGCCTTGTAGTATCCAGGGCTGCCATCAAGGGGAGGGGGCATTATGGATTGTTGTCCTGAGCCTGCCTTCTCCTATAATTGGTCTGGTGTTGCCATCTTGGATTGAATTTATAGCAGAAATGCAATGTGAGTGGATATCAGTACAGTGCGATCTTTGCTGTGCTGCCACATTCCATACCTCCGGAGTTCTGTATCTCTGAACATATCCCCACAACAAGACCTTTGGCCAATCATCTCTTTTCATCTCTGCTTCTGGGATGTCACCATGCACTCAGAATTGATAAGCTGTGCCAAATGTGCTACCAGTTCACAGAATTAACCCCTTAAGGACCCATGACATGCCTTGACCCTCATAATTAACTTGAGTTAAGGACCAATGACAGTTATGGCACGTCATGGAATTCAGGGGTCCCAGCGTAATCCCTGAATCCATATACTGAAAAAAAAAAAAAAGCTCTGTGATCCTTAACTGCCAGCCGTGCGGCCGGTCATTAAGAGGTTAATATAATCTGTTTCCCCCAGTCCCTCTTTTAACACTTGAAGCAGCAGCACTGTAGGCCTTAATTAATTTGTAGGCCTTAATGTGGTAACAGCTTCTTGATCATGCAGGTATGGGCCATAATTTATGTCAGTGCAGTCATAAGAGCTCCCTCTTTAAATCTTGTGCACCTCCAAGCCCACACTGTGCAAGATTTATAGAAGCAGTTTTTATGTGTGCACTCATATAAGTTATGGCTCAGATCAAGCAGCTGTTAACACATTACGCTTTTGCAACTGATGTTTCAATTAGCAACTACAGTATTGCTGTTCCAGGAGTGAGATGCACTAAGGTGTGATAATGAGATGATAAAGCAGCTGAGATGATCTCTCCAGTGATATCACTTCTCCATTTCACATGTTATTCTATGGAGGCTATGCACTATGATTTCTCAAGTGACAGAGATCTTAGTGCACTGGCTCCATAGAATAACATAGGAACTGGAGAACTAATCTCCACGTTATCATCTTTTAGAGTACCCCCCTCCCATATATATATGAAAAAGGGGTTAGAGTTTTGGGGAAGTAAATTCTATTAGTTATGTGAACTGGTGCAATGACAGGGTTGTGCTTACAGTGAAAATAAACTGTAAGGGTAGAAGAGGAGATTTTTCCTCTCGCCACCTGCTGCATTGCTTCTGATTGAACCCATACATTATATCCCCACTGCTTCTTTTTCCAGCCTAATACCTTCCCTTTTATTGCTAGTATATTCCTTCCCATTTCCTCTCTGTGTCTTACCCTGCATCCCACCCCCCTATCCTTCATTCCCACAATCCCATCTCATCTCCTTTCCAATTTCCCAGTGCAGTGCAAGGGTAGGGTAACTGGTGAGCACATGGGTGGAGCTAAAGGCACCCCGAGTTGACTTGCTCAGGAGATCCTGAGGCCTGATGCCTGACTTTTTTTCCTCCTACACATTAGTTGCCTCCTCTGTGTCTCTTTTTACCCCCATGCCACTCTTTCATGGTGTCCTTGGCCCCTGCAGTCATATGTTATCCCATGTGCTTCTACCCTACTCTGTGTGCTCTGGTACATCTCTGTACCTTCTGTTGCTAAACTTGATCTCTAAAGAGCAATTCTAAAACTGCCTGTGTCCACCTTTGGTCTCTTTTTGCCTTCATTTCTCTTCTGTTTGCCACTCACACAATAAACTCTATTAATTACTACAGCTCTGTAGGTCAGAGATCTCCTAACTAAGGGAATTCAATAGTGACCAGATCTTTGTCCTTCCAGCAATGCTAGAGTTAAGATGTTTATAATTCCCATTAGTTGACAGATCTATCCTTCCAGAGTAGCAGAAGTTAACATGTCAATATTTACTGTAAGCGATATATAACCTAATGGACACTGTAACTATGTTAACCCCGGCAGTGCTGAAAGGCACTTAACATAAATCAATAGCCAGTATATCTGTCCTTCCAGCAATATAGGACTCACATTATTTTATCTCAAACAAATTAACTGACACAGAGCTGGAAAGGCAGACCAACCCCGTGATGAAAGTTGTAGACAGGTTTACCTGCAAGTGGATTATTTGGCTACGTATCTCTGCTATTTTAAGAGAAAGCAACATAAATTTAAATCAGTCTATTCCAAGTATAGCCCTTCCAAATTGAATTGTCCACTTCTAAGCAAATAGATGGTCAGTCCATCTTAAATCCAGACTAAACCAATGGCAGTGACATTTATAGGCCAGTCCTTCTGAGGACCAAAGTTATTAATGACATGATCTGTTTATGGGTCAATCCTTTGTAGAATCAAAGTTATTAATAGCAGTGACATGGTTATGGGTCAGTCCTACCTGAGATCAAAGTGTACTAATGACAGCGACACGATTATGGGTCAGTCCTTCCTGTCCCTGACAGTGAGCTCACTGGATCTCTCTTTCGATCATGAAAGCAAGATTGGGATACAGTTAACACTAAACATGCAGCACTCTGTGATCTGTATGCTACCATTTTTATATTGTTTCACTACCCATGCTTTTGCAGTCCTTGGCAAGAAGTTGTCTGTAAATAGATCCAGGAATCTCACTGTCCAGAACATAAATGTGTAAATAAACAAAAAAATAGGTGACATTAAAAAAATGAAAAGTATAGGCAATCTGAGTTCATAATATGCACTTGCAAAATATGTACATTAAAAATAAAATGTTACTATCCCTTTAAAAGATGGAGGATGTGGCCCTAACAGTTATACCAGTCCTGGGCCCCATGGTTTCTGATGGCGGCCCTGGGTATGAATGCAACATGTTTTTGAATAAAGTCATTTTGGCTTGAGTGCCATTGCAGTTGATAACAATATTAAGGGTTGTATCTACAAATTCTTCAGTGGGCCTCACTGAGAATCTGGTTTGCAAGCACACTTTGTAGACTGTTCCAGTGAAGGATTTCTTTTTCAATAACTCGATCTCAGCTCTGCTGAAGAGCCTCCAATGGTCCTGGGACCGGATTCAACTGCAGTCAGCTACAGCGCTGACATCAGGGAAAGGGGAGGGAGGGTGGAACTTTGGTCCAGAAATATCTCTCAAACCATAAAGGTTTGAGAGCTGGGACTGGGGGCATTTAGTTTTATTTTTTTAATGCTTACAAAATTAATGTTTCTGAAAAAATGGCAATACTATCCCTTTAATTGCATCATTGTATCAAACTAAAAATGTACGGTGGCCTATATATTAACCCTTTGCTTCGTAATGCATTACATACCCTTCTAGTACACAGAGGGTTAAGCAGCATGAGCTATGTGCTGCTATGTAAAACAATCACAGATTAAAATAAAAAAACTCTGTATTTATCAATAATTTAGATTGGTTTCCCATTTAGAGACCTACAGTATATTGAAAATCAATGCAAGTAGCACTTTCGTGTTAGAGAGTTATCATGTATAAGTTATCCTGTTACTAACGTGTCACGACCTTACACTTCTGATTCACGTCACGTAATAATGACACAACACTCCAAGACTGGAAAGGAAAGGTTGCAGTAATTTATTGTTACAGAACAGAATAACCTAGCAATGATATCATAACATTAACCTAAGAAATATTCTTATGAGAATGTAAGAGGTTCCAATATTGCCATCCACATAACATAACAGAGCTTATAACATTATACCACTACTAGCTGAACAGCCAGTGTACACGGGCCACAGTGTCAGGCAGCAACGGCCGCAGTGCATTCATGCACAGTAGAGACTGCCCGCGACGCGGTTGATAACGGAGCGGTGTGCTCCGAATTCAGATTGCAGTCCTCGCTGCACACCTCCGTTATCAGCCGCAGCATGGGCAGTCTTTACTGCTCATGACTACAGCACATGGAGCTGTCTGTACTGCACATGACGGCTTCTGACAAACATACATTAGCGAATTATTATATAGGATTTGATATTGCCCACTCTGTGCCTCACTAGTTGATTATATCCTTGGCCAAGTGGGTACACTCATCAATAAGCAGCTTCCAGACAATAATTAATTACACACCATATTATTCTCACCTGGTGACTCCCCACCACAGCAGGAGAGCATGATCTTTTATTCTCTACTACTCCCCCATACTGCTATGACCATCTCCTCTCCATCCTGGATCTCAGAACACCAGATATCCAACCACACATCATTAAGGTGGACTCCATTGTCCCTAAAAAAACTCACCAATATGATCCACCAAAGGCATACGTTGAAGGACCTTGCCACCATTTCTACAGTAACATTTTGAAACAGCCCTGTTACTTTTAAATCTATCCTGGCTGATACTCTGAACAGAGTGTGCAAAGTTGGAGAAGAAAGATCTCAGATCAAACAAATCACACACACCCTGAAAAAGAAACAACAAAAGCAGCAGGTCACCCCGAATATTCCAAATTAGCTCCCTAATAGATGTGAGTCCAAGAAATGACATCAGCTATATCTGTAAATAACCCATATTTCAATAATTTTGACTTATGCATTGTATTTACAATATTCTTTTGACCTTATTTAGGTGTAAACACAAAAATAAATAAAATTATGTCCTGCACATTTTTAATGGGATAGTAATGTTTCACAAAAACAGCAGCTCCATAGTATTTGGGCCATGGAGAGTGTTATTTCAATACTGTCCGAGTTGTAGTTCAAGAGTAATTGAATGATAAAGTATCCCCCTCCCACCCCTTTTACCTTGTGTAACACTGCTCACCTCAGATGTGGAGTCTGGTCCCTTGACCAGACAACTCACAGCAAAGGACAATCTTCTTACAGTGATCATAAGGAAAACCCTGCCCTCCTTGACATGTTTTTCAGGTTTTTTTCTTTATGCTCACTGAAGATTGTCCCTCTCTGGGATCCACTGGGACAGTCTTACTGCCCTGAGTTGAGCAGTGTTACATCAGTAAAAGGGGCGGGAGGGGATACTTTATCATTCAGTTACTGTTGAACTACAACTCTGACAGTATTGAAATAACACTCTCCACTGTCCAAATACTATGAAGATTAATTGGAACTGCTTTTATTGTAAAACATTACTATCCTTGGATAGTCCTTGGATGCTAATGTTGTATTCAAAGCATTGCTTTGCAATGCTTTGGATACATCTCTAGCATCCAAGGGATTGAAAACATAATGCCATTATTTTGCATACTTCTTAGGTTACATGAGGTCTTGCCTTGGTTCTATTGCCAAGAAAGCAGAGAAGTAACTGAAAAATAAAAACAAATGTTAATACTTGTGGACTATAGGTATAACATTAGTACAGGATAGGACTATCTGATAATTTCACTGCCAATGGAGCATGCACAGTACTGCAAATTAATACACCTACCGATTCATTACCATCCACATTAACTCAGTCAGTTCAGATGATATTAATGGCACGTTTCTTATTTTATCATCTCTCCTGTCTTATTTGCATGATTAGGATCCTTGACATGTCTTCACACCTCACAAAGAACGATAAAAGCTGGCGCATTCCCCAGGGAAATGCAGTAACTTCACTGACCCCATCAGCAAGAATGAAATGTATGGGATTCTGTCGCCCGGGGCTGGGAAATATATTTGTTATACTGATTCATTTCACGCTGCTTTAGAATCTCAGAGCTGCAAGCTGTGCTTATTCACCCACAAACCATGTTCTGTTCTACAATGAGGACAGGACGTTCTAGTTAACAGGACCCCCCTCAAGATCCATGTTTTTGACCTCATGTGCAGTTAGAAGTCTGGGATTCTCTCCAAGCTGGGCACCGGAGAATATTTCCTTAACAAGTGCCAGCCAGGTAAAATTTAGCATTGTAATGCTGACTTTTAATTATAAATATTATCAGAACACAATCTCAGCTGTTAGGATGACAGACCGTACATGAATTAAAATACTAAATTAAGTATTAATCTCCTTGAATACTAGACACATAATTAGTGTGTTGATTCAAAATGTGTTGGGAATGTCTCTAGCATTCATGAGTTAACCCCTTGTATGACAGAGAGGCATCCAGTGCATTGTGTTGCAATGCATTGAATATGTCTCTGGCACTCATAGGGTCAAAGTTCATTCAACAGGTATTTGCCACAATCTATAACATTACCTGGCAAATAACATGCATTAAAAAGATATTTAATTAAGGCCAGAATTTATGAAGCAGTTGTAAAAGCAACCTATTACATATGGCGCGCTTCATCATGATCATTGACAGATTCCACCGCTCACTGATTTCATTACCTTGCCTTGTTAATGCGAGGCAGGAAAACACCAGGAAAAAATGGCAAAAATGCAGTCATTCCAAATATAGACACATACAGTACTGTTCAAAAGTTTGAGGTCATTTAAAATGTCCTTGTTTTCCATCAAATGGGTTGTAACATTAATAGGAAATACAGTCAAGATGTTGACAAGGTTAGAAATAATGATTTTTAATTTGAATAATAATAGTGTCCTTCAAACTTTGCTTTCGACAAAGATTCCTCCATTTGCAGCAATTACAGCCTTGCAGACCTTTGGCATTCTAGTTGTCAGTTTGTTGAGGTAATGTGAAGAGAGTTCACCCCATGCTTCCTGAAGCACCTCCCACTATTTTGATTGGTTTGATGGGCACTTCTTACATACCATACAGTCAAGCTGCTCCCATAACAGAAACAAGGACATTTCTAAGTGGCCCCAAACTTTTAAACAGTTGTGTATGTGCGAATAGAGTAAGTGTATGCATGTGTCTGTCCCCATAGACTTCCAGCCTAATATTCGTGGATAGACATGGTTGATCTATCTAGCATTCACTCACTGATGAATGAAAAACACTAGAAAAGTAGACTCTCTTGATCTACAGATGTCATTCTTTAAATGATACTTAAAAGGGCAGCTCCTCAAACTTGGGGAAAAATCAGTATACATACAGGACATTGTCGGAAATGTAATGCACACTACTGATCTGAAATGGCTAAGAAGGATTTCAATGGCTGATCAAAGTAGGCTATAGGTAAAAGGTGGTAGCATATCAGCCATAGGAAATCAGGAGACTGGTAGAGTAAAACTGATACCTTGAGTATCTTGAATGCTTGCATCCTAGAGATATTCAGCTGGACAATGAAAGGTATACATTTTACTCTACTTGCCTCCAGAATAGGGTAGACTGAGAGCAATCAACCTCCCCCCGCCCCACATTCCTATAGCAACACAAGAAGGCAGGCTTAGTAATTTAATTCAACGCTAAAATATTTGCTTGGACTGATTTACTTATATTGAGCCCAAAATGTTTCTCTTCATACTGTCTGGTTCACCACGGGAAGGGCAGTGGGGGAGTATATGGGTGCCCCTTGTTTCTCACTCTGTACTAGCAAGGCATAGAGAAATTTATAGTAAAACAATTCTATTTCCTGTGCATGCTGCAGGGGAAGGGTTATGGACTTGCTCACAGTGGAGCCTTAATGCTGGCATAGTGTGTGTGTGTGTGAGTGTGTGTGTCAGTATGCACTAAATCGGTCATACACTATCCATACCCTGAAGTGCAAGAGCATGGTTTTCATGCTAATGGATAAGTGCAGAAGATTAGAGGCACTGTTGGATTTGAACATTTCCACCAAGGATTTTCCAAACTGTTTTCTCTTCACGTTTTTTATTAAAGGAGCAGTAAACTTTTTTTTATGAAAACACGTATTTTATAGAGCTTTTCCTGCTGAATAAAACAAGGTCATTCCCACTGCTGTCAGATATTTTATTCAAAAATTATAGCAGTTTAAAAAATCAGGAAGTGAATTTACTGTGTTTACTTCCTGATAGTTCTAACTGACAGGAAGTGACAGGCAGTTTCTATCACATTCTATGGAGAACTGTATGTCTCTGACTTTTCTCTCCATTAGAATCTAACAGGAAATCTAATTAGAATTTGACCACTAGAGGGCACTGCTAATGTAAAAAAACATGGGTTTAAACTGTAATAACTCTGGAAATATAAATCTCTCCGCAATGGGAGTACCCTTATTTTACTCAATAGAAAAATCCCTACAATATATATTTTTTCATAAAAAAAGTTTACTGCTCCTTTAAATAAGCAACTAAAAGCAGACCTGACAAAGGGCTAGGCTCTATTGCAGGAGATACATGTTACCTCCTGTTTTATCAAAAAATTTCCTATTGGGGAAAACTGGAGATAAAAGCAGAGATAAAAATTAGCACCTGCAATAGAATCCATCCCCAAATCCTCATCTTATTAGAAGCATCCAACTTTACAACATTTTTTGAAGGAAGCAGATATGTACTGTCAGGAGTAGAATAGGGTAGACTAAGGACAATCAACCCTCACCCACGCCCCACATTCTTATAGCAACACAAGAAGGCAGGCTTAGTAATTTAATTCAACTCTAAAATATATGCTCGGACCGATTTACTTATATTGAGCCCAAAATGTTCCTCTCCATACTGTCTGGTTCACCAAGGGAAGGGCAGTGGGGGAGTATATGGGTGCCCCTTGTTTCTCACTCTGTACTAACAAGGCATAGAGAAATTTATAGTAAAACAATTCTATTTCCTGTGCATGCTGCAGGGGAAGGGTTATGGGCTTGCTCACAATGGAGCCTTAATGCTGGCATAGTGTGTGTGTGTGTGTGAGTGTGTGAGTGTGAGTGTCAGTATGCACTAAATCGGTCATACACTATCCATACCCCGAAGTGCAAGAGCATGGTTTTCATGCTAATGGATAAGTGCAGAAAATTCGAGGATTTGAACATTTCCAACAAGGATTTTCCAAACTGTTTTCTCTTTACGTTTTTGAGTAAATAAGCAACTAAAAGAGGACCTGACAAAGGGATAGGCTCTATTGCAAGAGATAAATGTTACCTCCTGTTTTATCCAAAAATTGCCTATTGGGGAAAACTGGAGATAAAATTAGCACCTGCAATAGAATCCATCCCCAAATCCTCATCTTATTAGGAGCATCCAACTTTACAACATTTTTTGATGGAAGCAGATATGTACTGTCAGGAGTAATGATGAGCGAGCACCCCGATGCTCGGGTGCTCGGGTGCTCTGACCGAGCACCCCCTGAGGCTCGAGTGCTCGGCCGAGCACCCGAGCCCCATTGAAAAGCATGGGAGCACTCGAGCATTAAACCAGGCACCCCCTGCTCTGATGAGCGGAGGGTGCCTGGTCAATGTCCCCCTTCATCTCCGCTATGCCCCTCTTCCACAATGTCCCCCTTCATCTCCTCTATGGCATAGGAGATGAAGGGGGACATTGTGGAAGAGGGGCATAGCGGAGATGAAGGGGGACATTGTGGAAGAGGGGCATAGCGGAGATGAAGGGGGACATTGTGGAAGAGGGGCATAGAGTCTATGCCCCTCTTCCACAATGTCCCCCTTCATCTCCGCAATGCCCCCTTCATCTCCGCAATGCCCCCGTACCTCCAGTCCCTGGTGGTCCAGCGGAGTCTTCGGATCTGTGCCTCTTCCGGCACAGATCCCCTTCACCCGAACATGTCGGGCGAGCACATGGCGGTACTCGTACGAGTACCGCCATGTGCCGAGCAGAGCGATGCTCGAGCCGATCCGAGCATCGGCCGAGCACGCTCGCTCAACACTAGTCAGGAGTGGAAGGAGGAATGAAGAGGAAATAGATCATTTCAGGACAGGTGAGCAATTATGCAGGTTTGTGCCATGAAGCTTTTCTCAGTCTGAGTGATCACATTCCGGTAGTTCAGCATCTTTCAGAGCTCACTTTTGGGCTGATTGGGAGCCTATAAAACAACCCATAGTGCCCATCAGAAATGGCTAGTTTAGCATTTTACATGCAGCCGATCAGGATTTATTATGTCACTTGTTACTCGGACAATTTCTTTTTCGACATCTTGAGACTGTTGATGCGATTTAATTTCACAGATGGGAGCCAAAATTTAGCATTTGCCATCTCGAAATGCATGTGTTCAGTGAACTAGCATAAATGGATGTCTCAATTACAATTTTAAACAATGCCCTGAATCAAACCAGTCTTGATTTTTAATATCTTGAAACCCCTTCAGTGCAGTATTCAATATGATACAGTAATGGGACAATGTACTGATTTGTAACTCTCAGTATTTATGTAAAAGAATTATAACCATTGATTGATGCACCTATTATGTTAATCTGTAAGGTGTTCACTAACAATTATCTACTAATTACCCTTATCATATGTTGCCACCTATTTGAGGGTTTCAGACACAGTGCAACATCTTGCTAATTTGCCTTGGTTGTGTTGAAGTTTCTGTAACAACTACTGAATTTGCAGGTTCAGGACTTTTGGCCATTCAAACCCAAAGCCGTTCTGGAGCTTTTTTCATCTTTCTTGATTCTCATCCACATATTCCAATAGCAGGAATTCAGGCTGGATATAAGGCAGGAGGCCAGTAATGGCTTTATGCTGCATTTGTGGAAATCTCTTGAAGTAACAAAAAGCCTCAGCAAGAGCCAAACTCAGCTTAAATGTAATTGAGGCCTAGAAAACCTCTTGTCTACTAAGACACCATGTATATGAAACAAAAAGCCCCACAAACCCATTACCAGAAGTTGCCTTACTATTGACATTTCTAACATCACACCTACAGCCTAAGATTGAAGCTTTTGGTGCATTTTTTTATGCCTTCATTCTCCACATCAAGAAGACCTATCATAAACCCTGTCGTGTTAGGCCTCTCCTGCTCATCTGTAATTGCTACCTCTCACACCTATTTGCCAATCGTTTCTATGGCTGCTCCACCTTATGGAACTCCCTGCCTTAGTTCATAATTGTTATGAGTCAGTGAAAAGAAACCACTATAATAAAGCTAACCAGATTATGTAATATCTCTTTCAACTAACCCACCCCCAGCTAACAATCCTCTTCTCCAGCCCTTACTATCACATCTCTCTGCTATAATATCTTGTTTGATGGCTGGATCTTACAATACCCTCAAAATCATCTTCTGAACACGGGTAAGCTGTGTCTTTTGTCTTTGCAGCACCCCAAAGCACTTTTCTAATTCCAGCAATCAGTACCTGTTGCACTCTCATATGACCTTGATGATGCTATCTGCTGAATAGCCTACCCATATAGAGAATGTCAATATCTACTCCCTATTGACTCAGATTGTGGCTGTACTACACAACCAGCAAGCACTTATACCTTTTCATATCAATATCCCAGCACTTCATATAGATTGTAAGTTCTAGTGAGCAGGTTCCTCTTAAGTTTCATGGATTGATCCAGGGGATCTTCGAAAAAGTCTGAATTTATACTGATTTAGAAATTATCCTGGAGGGACAGAGGGAAACAGGGATTTGGGAATATGAGAAAAGCAGCATGGAACAGTAGTGGGTGTGAGAGAGAGGGCGGAATGAGTAAAGGGCAAGAAGTGGGTCAAGAGGAATACCAATGATATGCACACCAAAGAGATGGTAGGGAGCAAAGCAGTCCAAAAACATGTAAGAGATAGGAGTGGGCTAAAGACATGAAAGGGAGGGTTGCAATTCAAGGACATAAAGAGAGATGGAGGGTATAAAATGGATGGGAATGGCTTAGAGCAGATGCATGGAAGGGGAAGAAGCCAGTGGAAATGAAAGGAACTGGAGTGGGACAATACGATAGAATGGAGGGAACTGGCTAAAGGAGAGGAAAGGGGTGCTGTCCTGGGAAAATGAACTAGAAACTGTTAATTGGGCAAGAGAAATCGGGAGAGGAGGAGAAGTTTCCTTCCATCCAATGACTGCCTTGGACTGGAACAAGCTGTACATGGTGACTAAAGGTAAGCGAATGGCCACTTTGTAATTAAAGTAGGAAAAAAACACCCGGTTTCAGAAAAAAGATAATTTACAGAATCTACTTATGTGCTGTTTCAATGAGAATGATGTACTAAGAAATGAATATATATATATATATATATATATATATATATATATATATATATATATATATATTAATTTCCACTTCTGCATACGGCCCCTGAGTACAGTAAAGCCCCCTATTTAGCTATGAGTTATGACAGGGGAGGATCATGCTGGTGGCTAATGGACTGCAGCAAATAGGGAAAGCCGGGATTGGATATTGTGATGGGAAAATAATCTTAATAACCAGAGTAGCACCAGCCCTGTGGTGTGTTCCAGGCACTGCTTATTGAACTGGGAGGAGGCTGGTGTTAACCTATCCAGCAGGGCTGGATTTTCATCCTGGGTGCCCCTAGGAAAGGCAGTCTAAGCTACCTTAGCTATGCCAGGCCACACCCCTTTTACCTCAAATAACCCCACCCACAATCTTATCCACTGTTTCCTGGAGTAGAAAGTATCCTTGGTCTATAACCAGCTTTAACCCCCTTAGTTGCTATAGAGATCTCAAATGCATTGTTATGCAACGTGTGGAGATCTCTCTAACATCCAAGGGGTAGGCTGACCAGATCTCACTTTTCACCGTGGACACATCCTATATAATAATTTTCTAAGTGTGTGTCAGAAGCTGTCATGCACAGTACAGACTGTCCACGCTGTGGCTGGTAACAGTGAGGCTCTGAATTCAGACTGCGCAGAGTGGACTACGGTCTGAATTTGGAGCACCCCACTCCGGTATCAGCCGTGGTGCGGGCAGTCTCTACTGTGCATGACTGCACCACGGCCGTTGCTGTCTGGCACTGTGGCCCATGTACACGGGCTGTTCAACTAGTAGGAAATAAGCATATTTCAGTATTTCACTGAAATTAAAGCAGTCCTGCAGTATGCATCCCCGGTTAAAGGTGAGGTCTGGTTAGCCTACCATGGGGAGAAATAAATATTCCCATTGATTTAAAAGAGGTGTTTAACCTATTGAATGCTAAAGACGTATCCAAAACACTGCAAAGCAATGCATCATGTACCCCTCTGGCACACAGGGTTAGGTCAGTGAGCATTGTGGGAAAGCTTATTTGTGCACCAAAATAATCCAATTATTCTTTATTCTTAGCACATCATCTGCCATGGGCCTTCTGTATAAAGACAAAGGGGAAGAATTCTGAGGTAAATCAACTGCACCACAGGGGCAAATAAAAAAATCCCCTTTGATTCATATATGGATTTTAACCTCTTGAATGCTAAACAAAAAAAAAGTCTCCATTGTCTTGCAGTACAATGAACTGGAGTCCTCATGAGCATTTAAAGAGTTAAACAGCCAATTTACAGCCAATACAAAATTAGGACATTCTGATGTCTCCTCCTGCAGTGCAGTTGGTTTTACCCAGAACTGAAGCTCAATGGCCCATATTTATATAAGCAAAGTGGAGTGAAACAGCTGCACCACATGGAAATTCTCATACAGGTGACTGGAGTTTTTAATGCCAGGGAGGGCTCCTCTAGCATTCAAGGGGTTAAAAAACTCGATTTAACCCTTTGTGCGTACCCCTCTGACACTCAAAGGGTTAATTTAACAGGAATTTTTAGATATTTCCTATGGCGCAGTTGGCTTACTCCAGAATAACTCACTTTTGCTTTATATATACTAATGTAAAAGCCCGTTTACATGAGCCAAAGTGAGTAAAACCGCAGAACTACATCTCTCAGCATTCTGTGCGTTTGGGCAGTGTCTATTGTGTGTGACTGCATCGGACAAACATCTGCATTCGGGCAGTCTCTACTGCGCATGACTGCATCGGCTTGCATTCGGGCAGTCTCTACTGCGCATGACTGCATCAGCTTGCATTCGGGCAGTCTCTACTGCGCATGAGTATAGCGGACAAACATACATGTGGCCTTTTATATTATAGGATTATATATATATATATATATATATATATATATATATATATATATATATATATACACATACAGATTAAGTTTAGGCACTCCTAATTAAGCTAATGTATCTACTGCCTGGGTGCTACTAGTCAATATATGTATAATAAAAGAAATGGTATATGGCCATGAGACCAGTGCACACACAGGACTTGTGAAACAAAGTGTTAATTTATTGCGTCAACGTTTCGGCCCCCTGGAGGGCCTTTATCAAGACAATGAACTCTACACCTCAGTGACCTTATATACAGTGATACTGTATATATAAGGTCACTGAGGTGTAGAGTTTGTTGTCTTGATAAAGGCCCTCCAGGGGGCCGAAACGTTGATGCAATAAATTAACACTTTGTTTCACAAGTCCTGTGTGTGCACTGGGCTCATGGTCATATACCATTTCATTATCTATATATATATATATATGTATATATATGCCATTATACAGGAGTTTTGTCATGCTGCCCCTGTCCCCAATTGTACAGTGCTGGGAATATGCTGTTGTTTTATAAATAAGTGATACTAATAGATTGGTATAACACAGAGCAGAGAATTTAGAGTGTTCTCATTAATCTGAACTACATCTCTCTATTGTAGGGTGTTGTCATGTGGAAGAGTTGATTTAGGAGCTTGTTCCTGCAGTTGGAGTAGCTAATTGGACTGCAGTCTTGCTGGTTAAAGTCTCATTGGGAGACTGAGTTATTCTGTGGCTCATTACAATGCATTTTTAGTCATTGAACTTGGCCTTGCTGGTTTATTTCCAGCATCAATATAGTTTCATAACATGGAATTAAATCTTTGTAATTGAAGACAGAACAGTTCCACTGAAATATATTTATTTTGGTCCAGAAACTCGATTCCCCATTTATTTGGAGCCACAGACCTTGCATGACAGTAAGGGTCCAGAGTGTGCTAATTACCTTCAGAGATTCACAGCGGGATCCTTAAAAACAGGTTTTAATTATGAAAAATATGTATTCTTGCCAAATGGTTATGTATTAGGGGTGGGTGAGGCATGTGTGACCAGTGTGTGGTAAGGAAAAGTTGTTTTCCTCAGTGTTTTGAGTGTCTAATTTCTGTATATACAGGGATACCTATGTATTAGAAGGAATGAAAGGTCTTACCCCATTATGGTATTTGGAACTAAAATCTATGTGATATGAATGTCTGTATAATAAGGAGATTGGAAGTGATGGGCCCCTGTTATTTGTGAGGACAAGGTGGTGAAGGCTATGAGCCCTGATGTCTGTGAATTAGGAGGACACATGATGAAGGCTATGAGCCCTGATGTCTGTGAATTAGGAGGACACATGATGAAGGCTATGAGCCCTGATGTCTGTGAATTAGGAGGACACATGATGAAGGCTATGAGCCTTGATGTTTGTGTAGTAGAATAAGACAAGAATGTACCCTGATATCTTGGTATAAATGTCTATTTATTAGGAAGAGCTGAGAGGTATGTGTCCTGACGTCTGTGTATTAGGAGGACATGGTGGTGAAGACTATGAGCACTGATGTTTGTGTATTATAAGAAGGCAACAACGTACCATTATATCTGGGTATAAATGTCTATTTATTAGGAAGAGCTGAGAGGTATGTGTCCTGATGTCTGTGTAGTAGGAGGACATGGTGGTGAAGGCTATGAGCACTGATGTTTGTGTATTATAAGAAGGCAAGAATGTACCATGATATCTGGGTATAAATGTGTATTTATTAGGAAAAGATGAGAGGTTTGTGTCTTGATGTCTGTGTATTAGGAGTTGTGGCGTCCCTAATAGTAACCATTCATCCAGTCACAAACTGGACATACTTCCAGAACTCTGAGTCAAGGCACTGCAATGTAGAAAATATCAAGAAATATATTAATTAAAAATTCAGGGTCATCCAAATTTCAGCAGTATACCTTCTGTCAGCATTCTGGTATGAGTGTTATATCTCTGATTCATGACTAGATGAATGGATATTTGCACATTGGCAAGATCGTCCACATAGAATGAAAGTACTGGTAACATGGTCTTATCTATATACAGTCCCTAATAGTAACCATAGTGGGTCCCTAATAGTAACCACAGGGGGTACTGTAGAAGCTCCTCATTCAGTACCTAGTGCTCTGATCTGAGCTATATGAGGCAGGTAAACAGCTCTGAGCTGCTGTTCAAAGGGGACCAAACAGTGTGCATGTACTCAGAGATAACACTGGGGTGAATGCACAACAAGGATTCCATGCTAAATTGGGTGCTGGAATTGATGCTTAGTCCATCCACAAGGTTAACGGCAATTTATTAAGCTAAGTACACCAAAAAGCTTCCCCTTAATGCCTTTTGTACCAAGGGGTGGGAAAATGGTCAGTGGGGGCATTTCGGGGTGTTCCTTTATACAGCACCTAAATCTATGCCATATATTAACCTGTCATAGTAAAATTCCTTGGGTATGCTATGCGGCTGGCATGCAGAGCTCTTCCAGTGCAGAAGTTGTCATTAGAGGTTAACTCCAAGAGGTTGCACTGCCATATTCATACATACGCCCCACTGTCTCTGATTGTCTGAGGACAATTTCCTCACTCTGAGGGGTCATCATGACTGTTGGATTTGTCCATGAGGTACAGGCAGAGAGGGAACCAGAACCAATCATAGTAACATAGTAACAATCCATTGCATTAGTAGGAGATTGTCACTCTGAGAGGTCTGCATATTTGAAGGATGTGATATGTATAAGTCCTGATGTCTATGTATTAGAAGAATATAATATGTACGCGTCCTGATGTCTGCATATTAGGTTCAGATGAGAGGGAGATGTTCCAATATCTGTGTGTTGGAGATGGGTCTTCATGTATATATATTAGGAGGATATCTTTGTATTAGGCAGAGATGAGAGGTAGCCTTCATGATATGTATCTTCATAGGAGGTGAAATGTATGTCTTCCTGATGTCTCTGTATTCGATAAGTTTAGAAGTATATGCCTTCATGTGTCTATATTAGGTGAAGGTGAGAGGTATATGTCCCGATATCTGCATTTTAAGATAAATTGATAAGTATATTTCCTGATGTTCTTATATTAGGATGTGAGTATACACTGATACAGCTTGTATAGTACATATTCTATGAATTCTATCCATTGTAGGTGTTTTTAATAAAATAACTTCTTACCTTCTTGGATTTTAGCTAGGTGTCAAATTCAAACTGCTGGACTGAGACCTAGCAATGTGTGAAAATGCTCCCCACAATGTGACATGTGCGGAAAAAAGGGCACTTTACATCTTAAGCAGAAATTCCAGCAAGTACAGTTTTCCAGCATATTTTCTTTTTCTCTCAGTACATTGAAATCAATGATAATGTATCCCCACCACAAACACAAGTGTACAGCCACATGTATTCCCACTGTGCTAACTATAAAAGGTATGTTAATTTACTGCATGTTGGCAGCCTGTGCTTCAGGGAAAGAAAGAAATCAACTGAATGTTTGATGCAAGAGGCAGAAAGGCAAAGAGAGGGAGCTGGAGTTGCGTGAAAGGATTATTTGTGTTAGCCAGTTGTCCTATGGGTGTGGATGTGAAGGGAGAAAGGAGAGTCAAAATAGATAGATAGATAGATAGATAGATAGATAGATAGATAGATCCTTCAGCTGCTTCTGAGGCTGCCAATGATATATACTAGAGACAGAAACATATGGCATACATTAATTTCAGATAGACAAAACATCACTCCACACACTATCAGTAGTGCTATACATATTAACAACACTAAAGATGATGATGGCCTGATTCTTACCAAAGGAGGAACAAACTGTTGAATAAGATGGTAACAGTAACAACCCAGCACAAACTAGTGGTCATTGTTCTATAATTCTTTTTCAGACTTCAAAAAATGTAGAAGAGTATGAAAATAGTAGGGGAGGAAGTAGATGATGCTGTTGCTGCCCTAATTATTGATAGCGTTAATCTAGAGTACATCCCTCCACCATCCTCCTCTTCTTCTGAGACAGATGAAGTAAAGACTTAAAGTAAACAAATTTTCTGAAAGAAAAAAAGCCTCAGACTTCCACAACTGAAAACGAGCAATATGCTTTTTTATAAATTCTTTCAGAGATCATCTAGAAAGTTTGACATTGAACAAGTAAACATGCATGAAAAAGCAATCATCATCTCTGTCATCACCATCAGCATCACAATTTTTAAGTCCAACCCCCATCCAGTCACAATCACTATTCTTGACAAAGCAGAAACACTGGTCATCCACATCCACAACCCTATTTATGAGTGCTTCTGCTACTAGTGCAGTGCCACTGACACCTACTGATAGCATTACTGCAACAGCTATCCCCTATATTAGTAATAGTAGTCGACCCTCAGGAACCCTTCAGTCTATGGAATGTACAGTATGGAGATACTTTACAAATGTTCCAAAAAGCCAAACGTGTTGCTTACTTGTGAGCAGGAGGAAAGCAGGATCACATCTAACCACATCTTCACTGAGATCCCACCCAAGGCACAATCACAGATCTCCTTGGGAGACAAACCAGCAGCACATCAAAAAGAAAAATACATAAATATGGAGCTCCTCATAGGTTTATATTGTTTAAATATAATGTAAATGGGTAAAATATAAAACCCAATTGCTAACTCAGAAAATCAGTTACCACTCCTGGTAACTGATTAACGAGCTTATGATGATATCTCTCTGCCTTCTCACAGATTCTTTCAGACACTTCCCAAAGACTGCTGCACCTCTCAATCCCAATATTTTCCCTTTAACTTTTTTGGCAGTCTCGCCATTTCCGCTGGAGTTAAACAATACTATATGATGCATTATTTATAGCATCACTTAGCTCCTGATGAAATGTAGACTGTCAAGAGACACATTGAGCTATTAGTAAACATACATTTTTTATTGTAAGTTTTTATTGAATTTTTATTAAAACATTGTTACGATTCTTATTGGAGTTCTCCATCCAGGCTTGTTTGGATTGCAGTGAAGAGATGCCCTGGTGCTATAGCCTGCGGGAGGGGAGGCAAGCATTCAAATACACCCTGGCATTTACAAGTAGCAGGGCTAGGTTGTTTATGTATGTCCAATCATCTTTTACTTGTCATTTGAGTGAGAGATTCTACATTATCCATTATGATATGAACTAGGGCCCTCTTTTTTCCTTTGATTTTTACAGCAGCATATCAGACATGTAATACCTAGCAGCAGCAGCAGAATACTCATAAATGTTTACGGGGCCAAGGGACACATAACAGTACTGATGTAGATGCCTCAGAGAATAACATTGCATTTTCTTCAGTGACAATAATATCCATGTCTACTACTGATGTCTGTTTAGCCAGTCATACAGTGCTTATAATACATTATATTCCATGCAAGAGAGTATCCACCTGTCCCATCACAGGCTTAAAATGAAGGTCCCTACCGGGTGGAGTTCAGCACTGTACATGCTAGACAATTTGCATGAGCAGAACAAGACAGTCAGTGAATATACAATGCTTACGTCCAAGAATTAGGAGGGTCTTCTTTGTCATCAGTGGCTTAACTATAGGGGCCCGTGCACTCGAGGGGACCGGCCTCCCCCTGTGACCGCTCCGCCTGGTGCCTGCAATCTCCCACCGGAGCTCTAGTGATGCAGAGCGCTGGGAGATGACATCATCTCCCAGCGCTTTGCATTACTAAGAGGACCGCACGGGAGCTCCAAGTAGGAGATGGGGGCATTGTGGAGGTGGTCAATGTGGTCAGGGGGGCCCGTGGCACTTCTTGAACCAGGGCCCGGAGGCTTCTCGTTACGCCTCTGTTTGTCATCTAGTCAGTGCCAGCTAATATTTGACTTATGTTAGCTGCTGAAGCTTTTTGACAAGGACACTTTGCTGGTTAGCCATGCAGGAGCAGGAATCAGTGAGATTCTTCCACTTATATATTTTCTGCAGAAAACTACTATATTTCCAAACAACATCATGTCATTGCTGGTGAAAACCATTCCCACCATATCTCACGCACTCCTGGTTTGTCTACTGGTGGGCTCTGGTGTTCCTGAGTTACAGGGCATGTGGTGAGGGTGAAGGCAACGTAATCTGCTGGTAAGCACTGCTGACCACTGCTGCTACTAGAACTGCTGTTTCTACAGGATTCTTCCATGTGAGGAAGACCAGCTCTCCAACTCCTCCTAACATATACAAACAGAACATAGGCGAAACAGTGTAAATAACTCATCCTACTCATTTTCTCCACATTACACTGGCACTGCCGTGCAGGAAGAAACACTAGTAACAGGTATAATGGGGTTAACTTTCTATGACTACACAACTACTCCAAACAATGCTGTTTTCTTTCTGTATCTCTCTCTTCTACTACAACTATCTCCACCTCAAGTCCACCTTACTTAAGAGCAGAAAGTTCTGGATTTTTATAGCAGTGTGGCACAAATGATCATGGGCATATAAATTATAGGCAGCAAATGACAAACTGAAAGAAATTCAGTGGTGGTAGCAGGAAGGAGGAGGTGAGAGGCATGTGATCTAATATTTAAGTAGTAGGAGGAGGTGGCAGGTGTGGGCCCTGATGTCTGTGTATTAGGAGGAGGTAAGACATATGTGTCTCCGATCTCTATGGATTGGGAAGAGGTGAGAGGTATGTATCTCTGATATCTATATATTAAGACGTGAAAGGTATGCGTGCCTGATCTCTGTGTATTAAGAGGAGGTGAGAGGTATGCATCCCCAATCGCTGTGTATTGGGAGGAGAAGAAAGGTATGCATCCCCAATCGCTGTGTATTGGGAGGAGAAGAAAGGTATGCATCCCCAATCTCTGTTTATTGGGAGGAGAAGAAAGGTATGCATCTCCAATCTCTGTTTATTGGGAGGAGGAGAAAGGTATGCATCCCCAATCTCTGTTTATTGGGAGGAGGAGAAAGGTATGCATCCCCAATCTCTGAGTATTGGGAGGAGGAGAAAGGTATGCATCTCCAATCTCTGTGTATTGGGAGGAGGAGAAAGGTATGCATCCCCAATCTCTGTGTATTAAGAGGAGGCAAGAGGTATGTGTCCCAGATCTCTGTGCATTAGGAGGAGGCAAGAGGTATGTGTCCTCAGTCTCTGTGCACTAGAAGGAGGCAAGAGGTATGTGTCCCTGATTTATGTGTATTAGGAGGAGGCGAAAGGCATGTGTGCTCAATTTCTGTGTATTAGGAGGAGAAGAGAAGTATATTTCCCAGATCTATATGGATTGGGAAAAGCAAGAGGTATGTGTCCGGGTCTCTGTGTATTAGGAGGAGGCAAGAGGTATGTGTCCCCTATCTCTGTGTATTAGAATAAGGGGAGAAGTATGTGTCCATGACCTCTGTGTATTAGGAGGAGGTGAGAGGTATGGTCCCTGATCTCTGTGCATTAGGAAGAGGCGAGAAGTATGTATCTCCGATATCTGTATATTAGGAGGTGAAAGGTATGTGTGCCTGATCTCTGTGTATTAAGAGGAGAAAGGCATGCATCCCCAAAATCTGTGTATTAAGAGGAGGCAAGAGGTATGTGTCCCAGATCTCTGTGTATTAGGAGGAGGCAAGAGGTATGTGTCCTCAGTCTCTGTGTATTAGGAGAAGGTAAGAGGTATGTGTCCATGATCTCTGTATATTAGGAGGAAGCGAGAGTTATGTGTCCCCAATCTCTGTGTATTAGGAGGAGGTGAGAGGTATGTGTCCCTGATCTTTATACATTAGGAGGAGGCGAGAGGTATGCATCCCCAATCGCTGTGTATTGGGAGGAGGAGAAAGGTATGCATCCCCAATCACTGTGTATTAAGAGGAGGCAAGAGGTATGTGTCCCAGATCTCTGTGCATTAGGATGAGGCAAGAGGTATGTGTCCCCAATCTCTGTGTATTAGGAGAAGTTGAGAGGAATGTGTCTCTGATCTCTGTGGGATATCAGGAGGAGGTGAGAGGCATGTGTCCTCAATATCTGTGTATTAGGAGGAAGTGAAAGGTATGTGTCCCTAACCTCTCTGTATTAGTAGGTAGTGAGAGGTATGTGTGCCTGATCTCTGTGTATTAAGAGGAGGCCAGAGGTATGTATCCCCAATCTTTGTGTATTAGGAAAAGATGAGAGGTATGTGTCCATGATCTTTGTGTATTAGGAGGAGATGAGAGTTATGTGTCCCCGACCTCTCTGTATTTGGAGGAGGTGAGAGGTATGTGTCCCTAATTTCTGTAGCTCAGAAATGGATGATGTGTACTGTTGAATTCTGCTTACATATTAGAAGGGAGGGAGTGGTACGTGTGCATGATGTAACTGTATTAGTGCCAGGTGTGTGTTACTGATTTCTGTGTTGTGAGCTGCCATTTTGAAAGCATACATATATATTTATATATAAATACTAAAATATGTAGTGACACACGCACACACATTCGTTTCCACATGAAGATGAAAGAAGAAGAAAACAATTTGTTGTTAGATGTGAGAAGCGAGGAGAGCGAATCCCCTCAAGCAGTGAATCCACGGCATCAGCTTTCAGAATAAAATCCATATAAACACTCATTCTGGCGTTTATCCCAGGCTCCACTGAGAGAAAGAAAAGAATTCTATATTAAACAATTACAATGAATGAAATGGCTCTGAATGTTTTCTTTATGCAGAGGGCTTTGTTTTCCTATTCGAGACGTGTTTTTGATTACGCCAGTTTCCATGCACACAGATCATGTTTTAAGAACCGTTTATTTTTATGGGGTTTTTTTATGTTATTTCTGGAGGTTTATTTTTTTATTTTTTTTTTTGGTAACTCGTCATATTCGCTGACTGCAAAAAAAATTAGGAGAACTTTTCTGGGAACGTTACCTCTACTACATATAAAGGAAACTTCCAAAGTCTGGAAGGGGAAAATAGGGCAGAAAGAATATGTCCCTCTTTCCTTTACACCCCAGTTATACTGAAAGACATTGTATTGTGTAATGTGGGAAATTATATATTGCAATATTTATCCTGATACATAAAACAAGGGTGCTCCCACTGCTGAGAAATTATTTTACTCAAAACTTATTGCAGGTAAAACATTTATTATTTCTGTGCAGTACTTCCATGTCCTGAAATGTTATGGTGGCACTGTTGCTGCCATAATTTATAGGCATATGATCAGTGACAATGACCCTTCTTTGACTGTTGTATCAAGAGTCCCACTGTAAAATTTCAGGCCAAGAAGATATTGCACATGCACCCAAAAAAATACAAACTGAAGTTTTAATAATTTTTTAATAAAACATCTCAGCTGTGGAATTACTTATGTTTTTCTCAGCAGAATACAACTGGCATATATATTTACACAATAATATGCCTTTAACCCTTTGAGTGCCAGAGCAGTACAGAACACATTGCTTTGCAATGCATTCCGTACCCATCTGGCACTCAAAGGGTTAACGAAGACTTTCTAAAGTAGATGTGAGATACATATGGCTGTCCTCCTATTGCTGGACTACAACTCCCATCATCTTTAACAGAGGCATAACTAGAAGCCACCGGGCCCTGGTTCAAGAATTGCCATGCCCCCCACCGACAACATTAGTGCCCCTTCAACCACATTGGTCCCCCATTGGCCATCTCCACATTGTCCCCAATCTCCACATTACCACCACACTGACCGCCATCTCCGCATTGCCCCCATGATCAATCTCCACGTTGCCACCACACTGCCCCCATCTCCACATTGCCTCCACATTGCTCCCATTCTCCACATTGCCAACACATTGCCCCATCCCCATGATTCATTTCCACTTTGCCACCACACTGTCCCCCCATCTCCACATTGCTTCCACACTGCCCCCCCCATCTCCACATTGCCTCTACATTGCCCCCATTCTCCACATTGCCACCACACTGTCCCCATCCCCACATTGCCTCAACCTTGCCCCCCATGATCCATCACCACATTGCCTCCACATTGCCCCCATTCTCCACATTGCCACCACATTTCCCCCCACCCCCATGATCCATCTCCAAGTTGCCACCACACTGCCCCCCCATCTCCACATTGCCTCCACATTGCCTCCAATCTCCACATTGCCACCACATTACCCCCATCCCCATGATCCATCTCCACATTGCCATCACACTGCCCCCCATCTCCACATTGCACATCTCCTACCTCCCTGGTGGTCCAGTAGCATGGCAGGAGAGGTCTGTGCCTCCTTCCGCACAGACCTCTATGCAGGTGGATCTCCCACGTGGTCCTCTCATAATGCATTGAGCTGGGAGATGATGTCATCTCCCAGTGCTTTGCATTACTAGAGTGCCAGAGGAAGATAAGCTAGGGCACCAGGAGGGGGGTCGCAGAGGGTGGCCGGGCCCCTGTAGTGACGGCCCAGAAGCAGGTGCGACCCCTGCAACCCCTATTGTTATGCCACTAATCTTTAACAAGTCTGAGCCTGTACAGCCCTTGTCAACCAGCTGTGGATGATGGGAGATGTAGCCTAACAACAACTACTGGGATATTTTTCATTCAGCTTAAACGTTTGTTTTTTTTTCAACAATTAAACTGTTAGCAACAGTGCCAAAAGGTAATGCAGTTTGTGGGAGAGCTTGAGTCCTTGACAATGGCTCTCTATACTAAGTGACTAAAACCGCACCCCCAGAAGAATAGAATAGAAAACTACATTTTTATTGAAAAAATAAACTGTTATACATTTTAAAAGAAAAATCTTCAAGCAGTGGTAGTATCTTTGTTTACACAGTAGGAATAGCAGAAAAGCCATATACCATTCATTAATTAATTTATATGTATCTACTCTACACAGTGGAACATTACAAGCCATGTTACTGGGAGTGTGACTTCATGTCCTGTCTTCATTTATATTGCTCTGTGTTTGGTATGGTGGGATGGTAAGGGAAGGAACTAGAAATGCAAACACTAGGTATTTGACCTTAAAATGCTTGTAAAAAAAGAAAAGAGAGTAAAAACCTTTGATACTGCACCAAATGTCTGAAGGTAATTGAGATAAACTTACTTAGGCATGGCATGCGTTTCTGGAGTCAGGAGATCCAGAACACTTTGTAACATGGGTAAGGTTCAAATATGGTTTTTATTGAGAGCTTCTCAACTGGGCAGGCCAGTTTGAAGTTCAATTATCTATGCTAGGTGGGCTGCATGGTAATAGAGTTTCAAGTAGGAGACTGATAGGATGCCCATATTTTTGTCCTTCCAAATAAAGAGTAGTATGTAAGATTGAAGGTTATAGATTATAATTTTATTGTGGTTATTCTTCCAAAACAGGACTTTATGGTGAGCTATTCATTCCAAGGCTTGAACAAATAACCAGGAGACACTTCTTGAGATTAGAGGAAAGGAGGTTACATCTTCAGCAGAGAAAAGGGTTATTTACAGTAAGGTCCATTAAATTGTGGAATTCCTTGCCCAAGGATGTGGTTATGGCAGATGCAATGGCTACTTTTAAGAGAAGATTAGATAGATACATTTATTTCAAAATGAAACATACAGGGTTATACTGTGTATTAGTAGGCAAAACAAGACGGTCTGTTAAAGACTAACTTATCTGGCAGCAGGAAAGCTATATAATCCTCACATCTCTGGATTATGAGGTAAAGGTTCACGGACTTGTGTCTTTTTTCAACCTAATTTACTCTTACTATGTTATGGCCAAATCCCAGCAGTTGATTTCATCACTGAGTTCTTAGATAAGAGTGGAGTAATTTATCCAGTAGGACGTCCCTATCTACAAGTACTCCTAGGTATTTAATACATTCCTTTAACCATTAGAACTTAAAGATCAACAAACTGTACCTGAAGGTATCATCTGAAACACTGATGTTAAAGGTTTTACTTAATTGGCTCTATATTCAAAGAACATTTTACATTTATCTAAAGTGTGAAAGAGCTTGGAGAAGGAGATGTGAGGCTGGGTAAGAGTAGGAGGTCATCTGCAAATTGTCTGATCTTCTATTGTGAGCCACTTTACGCCATGTATGTTTATGTTCCCCTGTAAAGTAATTTACGGGGTTTCCACTGTCAGAGCAAAGAGTAACAGCAACAAACCTTGGTGAGTTAACCTCTCGATTCTGAATGGAAAAGACTGGGTTCCCATTATCCTGATTGAGATTGTAGGTATGTTATAGAGGGAGTGAAGAAAGTTGGTGAACCTCCCCTGGATTCCAAAGGCTTAAAGTATTTTGTACATGATAGAACATGAGATTGTCAAAGGCTTTGCAAATTTGTATTTTCAACAGAATGCTGTATTGGCTTGAGGTTTTCAAGAGCAGGTTGATGCTATTTTATAGTCTGTGAAGCCTGCTTATCCTGGATGAATCCTACCTAGAACTGGTGTATTTGTAAGGAAGGATACAAGAATGTCTGTTGGCTAAAAATTCTGATTATTTTAGTGTCTATGCTAATAAGTCTGATTGGTTTGTACGTCTTGCATTTCTCAGAGTCCTTTCCTGGATTGAACAGGGCAGCAATGATAATGGAGTTGTATTCTAGCCTTAATTCATAAGGTGTGACTTCAATTCGTCAAAGAATTTCCTGTAGTACAAGAAGGTGAACCTGTTTTCTCCTTGTGACTTTCCCACTGACATTTGTTTGATAAACCCTTCAAATTTGTCTTGGTCAACATCCTCTTTCAAGGCATCATGTGATTGTTCAATGTTATATGAGGGACTGAGATCTTCCAGAAAAAAATTATCATCAGCAGCTCTATTGAGAACAGGGCCCATCCTATTTTTACAGATTGTGGTAGCAGTTTTGTAATCCTCTTAAAATGGATTTACGTGCAATGCACTACATGAGTGGAAAATGAGGAAGGCTTTAGGAGGCTGAGCCTCTCCAAACCAAATTGCCTGCTTCTGTGTATTAAAGGGATAGTAATACTTCGTTTTAACTTTATTTTATTTTGTAGGCATTAAAAAAACATGAAGAATGATATAAGTCTTATCTCTCAAACCTTTATGGTTTATGAGATATTCACAAGCAAAGTTCCCCTCCTGCCCCTTTTTCCTAGTGTAAGCCATCTCTTCTCAGATGTGAGTCTGGTTGTATGACAGGACAGATAACAGAAGGGGACAATTTTCTTTGTATGAAAACAATGAAAGCCCTTCCCCCTTGACAAGTTTTTCAGCTTTTTCCTTTATCTTAATTGAAGATTGTCCCTCTCTGCAGTCTACCTGGGCATCTCCCTTCTGATCTGGTTGAACAGGGGGGGGATACTTTGTTTGTGAATATCTCTTAAACCATAAAGGTTTGAGAGATAAGACATATTGTTCTTCATGTTTTTTTAATGCCTACAAAATAAAATAAAGTTAAAATGAAGTATTACTATCCCTTTAAATAACACAAATCTGGATAGTGGAAAAGAGAGAAAATATCCTCTACCCACAGCAGCAGAACCCTTAGAAATTAGAGGCACACAACCCAGTATAGTAACAAAATATTCCAAAATCATTTATTGAGGCAATATACATCAAATACATCATAACATCATAAAAAAACAACATAAACATGATTAGCTATTATTGAGTTTATTTTGATATGATTATGGATTTGTTATTTAGCTAGTCTGCACATATGGAGGTTTCCCTGTCCATTTGTTTTTTATGATTTTTATGAGTCCACTTGTATTTGATGTATATTACCTCAATAAATGATTTTGTAATATTCTGTTACTATACCGGGTTGTGTGCCTCTAATTTTTAAGGGTTCTGCTGTTGTGGGTAGAGGATATTTTCTTTCTTTTCCACTATCCAGATTTGTGCTGCTGGTATTATGACACCCTAGAGTGCACCGGATTATTTCATGTTTATGACCCCATCATTATGCTTAGTTAGTGCTGGCCGGTTCAGTTTGTCTATTATCTTTGTATTAGATGGCTTTAACTACCAGAAGTCACTGGGAGCCCACAGAGGAGACTGTAGAAGAGCCATCATTTGAAGGTCCCTGAGCAATTATCTGTACCAGTCTCTTTATATTTCCAAAGGTGAGCACCCCTGATGACATGCTACTTGTGTAGGAAAAAAACCTATGCAAGCTCCATTATCGAGGTCATGTGGTGAAGACGCTGCCCCCCCCCCGCCCTCTGCTTTCCCTCTGTATGACATGGCATAATTGGGAATGTATTTGTGTGTTAGGAAGTGGTGAGGTGTATCATAATGTTGATAACGGAACCTGTATGGGGTTCTTCCACACAAATGACATGTTGTAGGGGAAACTCTCCTCAAGTAGAAAGATGCATCCTGCTGTGCTTGTGAAGAGGAGAATAGACACAGGAATGCTGATGTTATAAAGAACTGGAGTAATTCTGGTGTAAAGCAACTATATCCAAGGGTTAAATAAAATCTCCAATTGATTCATAAGGTTGATTTAAGCTCTGTGGTGCCACAAGTGTAGCTCCATTTCAATTGTAAGCCCTGTGGTAACACTGCTGTCGCTCTGTGGTATCAACAGTGCAGCCCAATTTCATTTGTAAGCTGTGTAGTATCATTATTGTAGCTATATTTCAATTGTAAGCTCTGTGGTATCATTTGTGTAGCACCATTTAATTTATAAGCTCAGTGGTATTTTATTTGTAGTTCCACTTCAGTTGTAAGCTTTGTAGTATCTCAAAAAACGAATTAGATTGCATAATAAAGGTAATTCAAAGTCAATAAATGACTTGTCACGCACACTGCAAGGTTGCACTTCTCAAAAATGTAAATACCTCTTATTGTAAAGGTGATATGTCTACTATATTATAAAGATCAAAAGTATCATGGGAAAAAGGCTTTTATTAGCTTTCCAAAATATAAAATCCGCCCTCCGTCCATGATGCACTGGAGACCTCTATAGCATTCAATGTGTTAAACTCCATTTAAATCAGTGGGAAATATGGGAAGTTCGATTTGCTCCTATGGTACATTTGATTTGCACCAATATTGCTACTCTTTTCCTTTATGCATAATGTTCTTAAAGGTTAAGATGAAAAGCAGATTTTTTAAATCCCAAACCATAAAGATACATTATCAGGGCAATGTTTTGTTACTTTCCGGTACTTTGTCAACCTTGACTAAAGACTCTTTTCATCTTGATCTTTGTACTTTATGCTACTGGAAACAGTCAAAGTTTTGTTCACATGCACTGGTACAACCATATGTGAGGTGTGCACTGTCCAAAAACATTATTTTACAATTGCTAACCTTTTGCCATAAAATATCTAAAAGAGTACTTGGTAATCTAAAAAACATCATACTCACATTCTATTGAACAGAAGTGATTTCCAATTAAACCCTCAGGAGTCCCTAACAGGTCATTATTTAGGCTTTCCTATCTTAAGAAAAGATGGCTCTATAAAAATGAGTGACCACTAACAGTATCACCTGGCCTTCTAAGATCTGGAGATAAAACAAACCTATCATAATGATGTATTGAAGTGGAAAATCAAACTATTATCATCTGAATACATCTCTGTATTCATGTGTCTTCTATTTGGTGGAAAACCCTTGGGAGCAAAATATGTAACAACATCTTTGATCTAGATGATGTATATAGAAACACAGAATTTGGAGGGGAGATAAGAACCATCTGGGTTTCCTAGTCTGTCCTTTATCTACTGTACCTGCCTCAGGACTAACATAGGGTGGACTTTTATTCAGAGTGTTAGCCTCCTTTTATTTTAGGAAGAAGGTTAAATAAAGATATAGGCAAGAAAGAAACAAAAGTATGTAGTCATATGTTGTAAATCTTTCTTGTCCCTTTATGAAAGCTGTACTTAAAATAATTTTAATAATAAAGAAATTAGCACTTTGAATATTCCACCAATGCATATTTATTTTATTTCAATTCAGGAAAGCATTACATCTGCTCAGAACTTGTTTTGGAGTAAGAATGGTTCAGATGATTAATTGTTTGACTCTAAGGCCAAGACACAGCTTTGAAGCAGGGAAAGCCTAGTTCAAAGCTATGTGTCTGCTTCTTGAGACCTTAGGCAAGTTACATAGAGACTTAGGTACAAAGAAGTACTGGAGCATGGCCATAACTACAGAGGTTGCATGTGTGACAGGGCCCAGAATCCAGTAGTCTCTTTGGCACTGCACCATCCCGCAGTATTTTACAATTGGAACAGTTTATTTTCAAGATAAGAATAAGGCTGGTGAGCTCCTTGCCTTTTCTTCATTAAGCCACTGAGCACCCAAGAGGTGTCCAAGTTGGCACTAAAAGGATTAACTGTCAGAGTGTGAGTCACAAATCATGATACAGCTGGTACCAGGTGCTGCAAACATGTTGCTGTTCTACCTTCAGCTTTACTATCAAACAAAGACCTTCTGAGATCCTCTGGTGGTGAACTGCACCTTGACGGTTATTCAGACATGCGCATGGATTTTAATTAATTAAGTTGCATGTTATGGTGATGGCGCAAGCTGTTCATACTTGCTCCAAACCATTTGTGGGAAGCCAAGAGTTGTATTTTGCCCCAGGGACAAGCAGGCTCTATTTATGGCCGTGAAACTAGAGTAATTCTAGGACAAGCCAAATGCACTATAGGGGAAAAAAATAAATACTATCATTTGTTTAATAGGGTTTTTAACCCCTTGAATGCTAGCGAGTTAACCATACTCCCACCAACCATTCATAGAACTGGCTAACACCAATACGCCTTAAATCAAATAACTCCAGCTCCCCCTCTTTGACTGTCGGTCTCTACACACCTGTAGCTATTGTCAAAAGTTCAACAGTTTTCTCTTTTTTACCCAGGGACTGTAGTGTTATTTTTTTACCAGGATAGATCTGTTATCTGCAGAATGTCATGATCAACCACCTACCTTATGGTAAGTTGCTTTCTGGAAATAGAGTCTTTTTGCATAGAGGTGCAATCACGTGCAAAGCTACATTAAGGGTGGGCTTGAGGATAAAGACAGAGTACTCCGCAGGGAGTGTTTGAACATGGGCTGATCCAGATAGACAGGTACCAAAACATAGTCATGGAAGCTGGAGTCCAGATGTTGAGAACTAGTAGGCAGGCAAAGACTGGAACAGGTAATCCAGAATAGGGAACATCACTGGAAGCCAGGAGCTTGAGGTATATCCAGGAGTGATGACTACTTGCTCCCAAAGGTTGAGCCCCAATGTCTAAACAGCTGCTAAATGCATATAGTAAAGTCTGAAGCAAAGTACCAAAGCAGCACACAAGGCAAAGTCAGACAATCTGAGTCAAAGGCTAGAGCAGGCAAGTATCTGTAAGAAGCAACAGCTTGTCATAGAGATTGAGCCCCTATGTTTGTGTGGCCACAAACAGAGTATTGGTAATCTAGGTAAGGTACCAAAACAGTAAACAGAGGCAAAGTCAAACAATCTTAAGTCAGTGCAGGCAGCAAAGGTTCTTAAATGGAGAGACAGTCCAATGGTCAAGACAGGCAGCAAACAAAGTATTGGACATAAGACGAAGTCCAGGGCAGATGTCCATTACAATCAGGAACAAGCCATGGTCAAAACCAAAGTGTCTTTCATGGACAGGAACCAGGAACTCTGAGTTACAAGACAAGCCAAAAAACTAGGGACTCCTTGAGGATGGTTTAACTACCTGCTTATCAGGAAGTACCTAACGTGACTAGTCAATATAGACAGATGGAAGGCTACAGAAGGCCATTTGAACACAGCTGAAGCAAGAACCAGGCTGCCTCAGAATGAAGCTGTTCCAAGTAGGTCTAGTGGCTCATGCTGTAGACTTCAGGTTTTACAATGAGAATATCCCCAGTTCAAATCTAGGTGAACCAAATGTGGCTGTGATCTGCAGAACAGACAGACCTAGAACAGAATCAGTAGCATGCAATAAAAGATAAAGCACTCAGCATTTAGTGAAGCACCACCACACTTCAGTATACAATTGTCCCTTGTGTAAGCACACAGTATGTCAAGTTTTACCTGTCTTGAACATATGAAGTTTGTCTGCAAAGTATTTGTCACTCACTCCAAGTAGAGTCTCTAACCAGTCAGCCGGTTGAGATAGGAAAGATCATTTCTAGTGTTGAGCGAGCACCCCGATGCTCGGGTGCTCGGGTGCTCTGACCGAGCACCCCCTGAGGCTCGAGTGCTCGGCCGAGCACCCGAGCCCCATTGAAATGAATGGGGCGACACCAGGCACCCCCTGCTCTAATGAGGGGAGGGTGCCTGGTCAATGCCCCCTTCATCTCCGCTATGCCCCCTTCATCTCCGAATGCCCCCTTCATCTCCGCAATGTCCCCCTTCATCTCCGCTATGCCCCTCTTCCACAATGTGCCCCTTCATCTCCTCTATGGCATAGCGGAGATGAAGGGGGACATTGTGGAAGACGGGCATAGAGGAGATGAAGGGGGACATTGTGGAAGACGGGCATAGCGGAGATGAAGGGGGACATTGTGGAAGAGGGGCATAGCGGAGATGAAGGGGGACATTGTGGAAGAGGGGCATAGCGGAGATGAAGGGGGACATTGTGGAAGAGGGGCATAGCGGAGATGAAGGGGCACATTGTGGAAGAGGGGCATAGCGGAGATGAAGGGGGACATTGTGGAAGAGGGGCATAGCGGAGATGAAGGGGGACATTGTGGAAGAGGGGCATAGAGTCTATGCCCCTCTTCCACAATGTCCCCCTTCATCTCCGCAATGCCCCCTTCATCTCCGCAATGCCCCCGTACCTCCAGTCCCTGGTGGTCCAGCGGAGCGTCTTCGGATCTGTGCCTCTTCCGGCACAGATCCCCGCCACCCGAACATGGCGGGAGAGCACATGGCGGTACTCGACGAGTACCGCCATGTGCCGAGCAGAGCGATGCTCGAGCCGATCCGAGCATCGGCCGAGCACGCTCGCTCAACACTAATCATTTCACATGCCTGTCTGACTCTGTCACTTATCAGTCAAAAATAATTTATTTTCTTGGACCTTTATCCCTTCAGACCCACGCCCAGAGAAGAACTGGCTACTCCTGCATCAAGAAACTCCAGCTCCATCTTTGTCTGTCATCCTACAATAACTGCTGTCTTTCTTTCCCAAGCACAGACTGACAACATGCAGGACACTGACACAACTTTTATACTCCAGCACCATGAGAATACCTGGCAGACACTCTCCATACAGGGAGGGGGGAGATACATTGATATAATTTGTTTCAATGCAGTGATAAAGACAGGAAAGATGGCACTTTTTTCACTTTTGAGATGAAAAGTGGTGGCATAACAATAGGGGTCGAAGGGGCCACACCTGAGACCGGGACCGTCACTCCAGGGGCCCGGCCACCCCTTGTGACCCCCCCACACCCGGCGCCCGCAAAAAGTAACAAGCTGAGGTCTGTGCCTTCTTCTGCACAGACATCTAGCAGCTGAGCTCCCTCTCAGACCCTCTTGTAATGCAGAGCACTGGGAGATGACATCATCTCCCAGCGCTCTGCATTACTGAAGAGAGGACCGCACGGGAGCTCCAGTTTCTGAGGTCTGTGCAGAAGGAGGCACAGACCTCTCCTGCCACACTGCTGGACCACCAGGGAGGTAGGGGATTGACACTGGTGGGGTCAAAATGGGCAATGTGGAGCTGGAGACTGGGGGCAATGTGGAGATTGGGGGCAATGGGGGGCAATGTGGAAATTGGGGCAATGGGGGGGGCAATGTGGCCGGGGGGGGCATGGGAATTTCTGCACCAGGGCCCGGTGGCTTCTAGTTAACCCTCTGATGAAAAGTTTCACTCATTCTTGCAGGGAGATAAAGAGACTGATGAACTAAGAAGAGTATTATAATTATGGAGTAAACCAATCACACAATGAGGTACAAATACAAATTTCCATTGATTTAAATGAGACTTTTAACCCCTCAAATAAAAGAAAGGTCTCCCGAAATGTGCTGGACAACTTTCCAAGCATCCGGCCACTAAATGGCTACTGAACTACTATATAGACCAGCTAGTGTCTGGTGCAGAGGCACTGGTATTGATCTGGCCACACCCATAACTCATGTCCTGCACAGCTGCAGATAATAATAATAATATAATAATAACTAGTATTTATATAGCGCCTTTCTCCCAGTGGGACTCAAAGCGCTGTCAGCGCACGCTATCGGAATAAACCAAATCGGCAGCTGAAATAATAGATGTTATTATTACCCAATTAATGGTACTCATTTATCGACCTCGGAAGGATGAAAGGTTGAGTTGACCCTGCTGGGATTCGAACCTGCAACCTTGCGGTTGGAATAGGCTCTAGAGTCAGGGACTTTACCACTGAGCTATCTCACCAGCATGAGATATAAACAGTTTCCTACTCTTCCTAAATGGAAATCTGGGACTGCATGCACAAATGTATTTAGCTTATTCTGCTAATGGAATAAGGGACTGCATACCGGGTAAACGTGCTAATACTATTATATATTTGGTATACCGCACATAAAACTGGATACATTGGTAAAGGAAATATTGTATTTTTCTCACACGAGCAGCAGAGCGTGAAGAAGGGAACCTCTAACAGAGTGACGAGATTTTTTTCATACCCAGGACATGATCCCATTATAGGGGAATTACTCTCTAATTGATGCATAATTATTTCCTTTACAGATAATTAACCTATTGACTGTGTACACTGCAGCATCTGCATTCAATCACATGTAAGCTCCCACTGAGGGTCACCAGCGAGGACATTAATTTTATGGAACAAAACTCACACTTCCATCAATCACATGCATGGAGGAGCGATCCATAGGGAGGGGCAGGAGCGGAGGCGACAGGAGATAAGGGGATGGTGAAATTGGGAAGGACACAAGGTAACATGGGGATGTAATCACTGGTGTCTATTAATTCATTATTGGTTCCTCTCTAGCAGACAGCCGGGACCTACATGAAATATGGATACTAAAAATAAAGGGAAAAAGAGAGAATCACTGATTTAGAGCATATTTCTCAGACATTTCCTGTATGGTCTGGCTCTCCCTTAACCCTTTGAGTACCAGAGAGGTATCCAACGTATCTATGGCACTCAAAGGGTTAAAGGGATAGTAATACTTAAAATGTAAAAAAAATATATATGTTGTAGGGTTTATCCCCCTGAGTAAAACAAGAGTACTCCCACTGCTGAAAGGTGTTTCATTCAAAAGTTATTAATTTTCAAATTTAAATTTTTTAGGTGCAATATCACAGTGGCCTGAAATTGTACAGTGGCGCTGTTGCTACACAATCCTATGGAGATTTATGGTCCCGGGACCAGAGCTGTCCATAGGATCATGTAGCAACAGCTCCACTGTACAATTTCAGGCCACTGTGATATTGCACCTAAAAAATGCAACTTTGAAAATTAATAACTTTTGAATGAAACATCTTTCAGCAGTGGGAGTAATCTTGTTTTACTCAGGGGGATAAACCCTACAACACATTTTTTTTTACATTTTAAGTATTACTGTCCCTTTAAGAAAAGCACATTTTAAATTAAATTGGTCGCTTGAGCCAGTGAGGCTGATATACAAGAAGATCTGCTGCAATTATGGAGCAAACCAACTTCACCATGGGGAGGTTAACATTCCCATTCTATTTAAAGAGGAACTATCCCCCTAAATAAAGCCCCCCCCTCAATAATTAGGCTTATGGTGATATGCTTGGAAACAGTGCTATTACTGCACACAAGTACCGAGTTATGAAGAAATCCTTCTTCTTCTGATGCCGGCAGCCAGGATTGCACGCAGACATCTTGTCTTAGAGACATATGTGCAGCAGAGCTGTCAGTCAAGGTCTCCTCTATTGTACCTTAAGGTAACAAGAAGGGACTGACGGCACAGGCATGCAGAACAGGAAGAGACTGACGGCACAGGCACGCAGAACAGGAAGGGACTGATGGCACAGGCACGCAGAACAGGAAGAGACTGACGGCACAGGCACGCAGAACAGGAAGGGACTGACGGCACAGGCACGCAGAACAGGAAGAGACTGACGGCACAGGCACGCAGAACAGGAAGGGACTGACGGCACAGGCACGCAGAACAGGAAGAGACTGACGGCACAGGCACGCAGAACAGGAAGGGACTGACGGCACAGGCACGCAGAACAGGAAGGGACTGACGGCACAGGCACGCAGAACAGGAAGAGACTGACGGCACAGGCACGCAGAACAGGAAGGGACTGACGGCACAGGCACGCAGAACAGGAAGAGACTGACGGCACAGGCACGCAGAACAAGAAGGGACTGACGGCACAGGCACGCAGAACAGGAAGAGACTGACGAGACTGACGGCACAGGCACGCAGAACAGGAAGGGACTGACGGCACAGGCACGCAGAACAGGAAGAGACTGACGGCACAGGCACGCAGAACAGGAAGAGACTGACGGCACAGGCACGCAGAACAGGAAGGGACTGACGGCACAGGCACGCAGAACAGGAAGGGACTGACGGCACAGGCACGCTGAACAGGAAGAGACTGACGGCACAGGCATGCAGAATAGGAAGGGACTGACGGCACAGGCAGACAGATGGCTATTAAGCAAGAAGCCTGGCCGTCAATCTCAGAAGAAGAAGGATTTCTTCATAACGCTGTATTTTTTCTCGATAATACTACTGTTTCTAAGCATATCTCTATATGCCTAATTATTGGGGGGGGGGGCTTTATTTAGAGTGATTGTTCTGCTTGAAGGATTTTAACCTCTTGAATGCTAGAGAGCTTCACAGTGCTCTGGGTGGGAAGGCTCAAGCATTCAATGAATTAAAAGTCTCATTTAAAGGGGAACTACCACCAACTGCTTACTAGCGCTAGTCACCAGAATAATTACCTTATTTAATAGATTTAAGCTTTCTTTCATGGGTGACAGGAAGGACGGAGCGTGGACATCTTGCCATTGTGACGTCCGCGCACCTGCTCTGTCAGTTCCAGCCGGAGCCAAATGGCTCCTAGCAATGCATCCTAAACCCGGCTGGGACTGACAGCGCAGGTGCGTGGATGTCACAATGGCAAGATGTCCGTGCTTCGTCCTGCCTGTTACCCATGGAAGAAAGCTTAAATCTATTAAATAAGGTAATTATTCTGGCGACTAGCGCTACTAAGCAGCTAGTCGCCAGATGGGGACTTAGTTAACCTAAAGATTTTGTCGGGTGGTAGTCCCGCTTTAAAGGGATAGTAATACTTCGTTTTTTCTTTATTTTATTTTGTAGGCATTAAAAAAACATGAAGAACGATATAAGTCTTATCTCTCAAACCTTTATGGTTTGAGAGATATTCACAAGCAAAGTTTCCCCTCCCGTCCCTTTTACCTAGTGTAAGTCATCTCTTCTCAGATGTGGAATCTGGTCCATAGACCAGACAGATAACAGAAGGGGACAATTTTCTTTCTATTAGAACAATGAAAGCCCTGCCCCCCTGACAAGTTTTTCAGGTTTTCCCCTTATCTTCATTGAAGATTGTCCCTTTCTGCAATCTACCTGGGCACCTCCCTTCTGATCTGGCTGAACAGTGTTACATCAGTAAAAGGAGTGGGAGGGGGATACTTTGTCATTGAATTACTCTTGAACTACAGCTCTGACAGAATTGAAATAACACTCTCCAAAGTCCAGATACTATGATGATTAATTACAGCTGCTTTTATTATGAAACATTACTATCCCTTTAAGTCAGTGGGTTTTGCCACAAAATGGCCAACTGGGAAAACAGACCATTAGTGCCCTGGGATGGTATATGATAAAGGAAATCCACTATATATCTGCTCAGATGAGTGTATGCAGAAAAACAAAGAGAAGAAATTCTAAGACAAACCCACTACACATGGGGCAGCCAACCACAGTCCCCAGGAACTACCAACTGCTTGTTTTTAGAATATCCCTTCTTTAGTATGGGTGATTCAATCAGTGGCTCACTGATTGATCTGTACTGAAGCAGGGTCATCCTGAACATGTGCACTGTCTGTACCACTTGAGGACTAAAGTTGGTTACCCATGCACTACAGGTGCCAGAGGAGTATGCAAAGCTTTGTGTTGATACATTTGGAACTATGTGTTTATATCAGTATAGCCATTGACTGGTTTGGGATGAAAGGAGCTGTAGTCCCGAAAAGCTGGAGGTCAGACAAATGACCACCTCTGTACTAGATTGTAAGCTCTTATGAGTAGTGTCATCACTATCATTTGTTTTTTATCAGATTATGTATGTTATATAACTCTGCAGAATATGTTGCATCCCAAATAAATAAATGAAATTAACAGTTTGCGTGCCAGAGAGGTACGCAACGCATTGCAATTCAATGCTTTATCCACCTCTCTGGCTGTCAACAGGTTAACCCCTTAGTGGCTGGCCACGCGCGCACGCGTCCGGCACTTAACGCCCTCCGAACATTTTCTGTCGTTTGTTGAAATGACTTCTGAGACGTACATGTACGTCCTCTGTCCACACGTACACGTACATGTACGTCCTCAGCCGGTAAGGGGTTAATAGTTTTGGAAATCATGCTACCATGTTCCCTTCCTTTTTATATACACTGTAACAGATTAATAACAATAATAATAATAATTATCACTTAGGATGGCACTTGAAAAGGTATCACAGCTTGAAACAAAAACACTCCACAAGGAACAAAATGGCTGCCATAACATGGCTCTGCTTAGACATGTATAACACAGCATCTAATAGAGCAGGTCACATTCTGTCTCTTCATCCATGGCTGTCACAAACAATGCTCTCAGATCCTGAAGAGCAGTGTTCTAAGAACACCCCATTTGGTTCCCGTGATTTTCACACATCTTACATTGTTAGACTGCTCGTTAATTCCTCTGCGTGTTCCCCAGAGGCTCTTAACTTCCTTCTTTGAAATGACTTTGTGGCGTGATGATGAGAGCAATCAAGAGCAATCAGACTTAATGAAGATATTAACCAGACCAGAGCGAGAGAGACTCCCTCGGGAATCACCGCGGAAAACCTTTAAGGAGCATCGGGAAAGAGAATCAGGAATTAGCTGTAATAATATTACAATAATTATCTCCCTACAAATAGAACATTTCCATTCCCCTTAGCATTTTTATAGAATTTGCTTCAGCTGCTAGATACTAGACCTAAGGGTTCAAAGATCAAGGAGGACAGGAGCCTTTCGATATTGTTAACCCATACTGACAAAGCACTAAATTCCCCTTATGTTAGTAACACTTTTTCTGCTGGGGGGCATGAACAAAAAGGAATAAATGTTATCTGCTGGAAAATATGTTTTCAGGAATCATTACTCTCCTTTTGGAAGGGATCAGTTTCAAAGAAGGCAAAAAAAAAAAAAAGTTAGGCATCTCAGCTCATTTTGAAAGTCCCCAGGTATACATGTCAGATGCAGAAAGCCCTGAACATATTTACCTAAAGAATAGAAAGGGAACGCATAGTAAAAACTACATTAAAGGGATAGTAATGTTTCATAATAAAAGCAGCTCTAACTACTCATCATAGTATTTGGACTTTGGAGAGTGTTATTTCAATTCTGTCAGAGTCGTAGTTCAAGAGTAATTCAATTCAAGTATCCACCTCCCGCCCCTTTTACTGATGTAACACTGCTTAGCCAGAGCAGAAGGGAGGTGCGCAGATAGACTGCACAGAGGGACAATCTTCAATTAAGAAAAGGGAAAACCCTGAAAAACTTGTCAAGGGGGGCAGGGCTTTCATTGTTCTCATAGGAAGAAGATTGTCCCCTGCTGTTATCTGTCTGGTCTATGGACTGCATTCTACATCTGAGAAGAGATGGCTTACACTAGGTACAAGGGGCGGGATGGGAAACTTTGCTTGTGAATATCTCTGAAACCATAAAGGTTTGAGAGGTAAGACTTATATTGTTCTTCATGTTTTTTTTAATGCCTACAAAATAAAATAAACATGAAACGAAGTATTACTATCCCTTTAAAGGGAAGTCTATCCCAGCATCCTTCAAACTAGTCGTCCACAAACCTTTCACATTCCGTCTTTTTTCTTAAACACATGTGAGTCAACCACAAGTATATCATAGGCTCAGTTATTCTGATTGACTCATGTGTTCATGAAGAGAGTGCCCCTCCACACAGACCCCATCTTGCTGATATGATTGGCAGCAATTTAGAAGCTCTAGGTGAACCTATCAGTACAGAGCACAGAGAAGTTGATTTAGGACTGTGATTCTGATTATCTGGCCTGTACTCTAAGATGGTGGTTTTTCCAAATACAATAGGAGGAAGAATATTCCAGCCACTCTATTTCTACATAATAATTTTGCACATGATAAGCATACCTGGGAACTTTTCATGCAGGGCTACCCGGAGGGTAACCCTGTCAGTGCCGAAAATGACGCAATTCGCGTCATAAAGGGGGCGCGGCTTAGTCACGGGGGGGCAAAAAACCCCTTGAAAATGACGGTAAGAGGGTGGGGAGTGGGAGGAACCGGGCAGGATGGAGCACAAGTGGGCAGAGTTTCTACTTAAACTTTGCCCACCCGGTGATTCACACACTGCCCCGGAGACCCGGTAATTCAGTTTGAAATCCGGAGTCTCCGGAGCAAAACCGGAGAGTTCCCAGGTATGATGATAAGCATACCTGGGAACTTTTTATTGTTGTCTCCCCGGAGGGGGGTCCTCTGCTGCCATGGGTGGTGTGAAGAATGACACGCATAGCGTCAAAAAGGGGCGGGTCTTAACACGAGTGCAGGGGGAGGGCTTAAAGGGATAGTAATACTTCGTTTTAACTTTATTTTATTTTGTAGGCATTAAAAAAACATGAAGAATGATATAAGTCTTATCTCTCAAACCTTTATGGTTTAAGAGATATTCACAAGCAAAGTGTCCCCCTCCCGCCCCTTATACTGATGTAACACTTTTCAGCCAGGGCAGAAGGGAGGTGCCCAGGTAGACTGCAGAGAGGGACAATCTTCAATTAAGATAAGGGAAAAACCTGAAAAGCTTGTCAAGGGGTGCAGGGCTTTCATTGTTCTCATAGGAAGAAGACTGTCCCCTTCTGTTATCTGTCTGGTCTATGGACTGCATTCCACATCTGAGAAGAGATGGCTTACACTAGGTAAATGGGGCGGGAGGGGAAACTTTGCTTGTGAATATCTCTTAAACCATAAAGGTTTGAGAGATAAGACTTATATCATTCTTCATGTTGTTTTAATGCCTACAAAATAAAATAAAGTTAAAACGAAGTATTACTATCCCTTTAAAAGAAGGTTGGGGGGAAGGAGCTACACCGGGGGAAAAAGTGGAAGTTGGTAGAGTTTCAATAGAAACTCCCCACATCCGGAGGACTCATCCTCTGCCCTGGAGACCCGGTAAAGCAGTGTCAAAACCGGAGTCTCCGGGGCAAATCCGGAGAGTTCCCAAGTATGATAAGAATACACTCTTCTGTCTTCCAGTCTGAAACATCTGCAACTGTAGTTGGCCAAAGATTTTGAGGTCTCTATTACATGATACTCTGGGGTCAAATTATACACAATGGATCCCAAAATAACTCCCATAAGAAACATTATTCCTTACGTATATAAGCAAAGTGATTCAATTCCAGGTCAAACAAACTACATCAAAGGGAAAATTAAATATTCACTTTGATAAAATGTGGTTTTAATGTGGTTTTAACCCATTTAAATCAAAGCAATGCATTGGAGACCTCTCTTGTGTCCAAGGGGTTCATCTACATTTTCAGCCCCATATTTGGAATTTTTAAACATAATGGACAGCCATTTAATGGACCTGAGGGTCACATATGTGGCCCTTGGAATGTCAAGTTGTATGTCATTGATGTATATGAAATTATTAGAGTCTATACATGCTGTAATGCAAGATCCTGGCAGGAAAATGGTTAAGAGCATAATCCAAAGTTTTACCCAGAGCTTCCTTTCATCCTTAAAATAAATGAGGCGGAGGTGGACGGAGACGACAGGAGCTGGAGCGACCTGCCTTTCCTGTCATTGTTGCTGTCCAAAGTTTATCTGCTAGTCTTGATTACATCTTATCACAACAAGCAAATGGGTTGGGAGAGCCCTGTGATTCCCCTTTCATCAAACATCTCCCCTCCCCATCACTCAGGAACTAATTGTAGCACATGACTCATAGGGACGACTTCCCCTATAACCACTCTCATTGTGGATTTGACCTCTCTGTTGAGATGTAGCTTCCTTTAGAGTTTTATGGCAAGTAGTGGCTTCCGTTGGAGAGTCCACAGATCACTGTATAGACCATCAGATAATACAGCAGATGTAAAATGACAATACAATCCTGCTTGTGCCCAAAAGTGAAGTGGGACTAATCTACAAGCAGTTGACAAACTATAAAGTATAAAAGTGGCATTTGATCTATTGGGAACTTTCAGCTTCATCATTTCACATTTTTTAGTTCCTTTAAAAGGTCCCTGGACTTTCTCACAAAGAACAAAATCCCTCTGAAATATGTCTGCTGCTTGTGCTAGATAAATATGGCAGGCAGGATTATACGTAGCTGTTTTCCTTGTCTGAGGGCCAATAAACAATTAAAAGAAGAGTTGCAGTGGATACTGGGGGATGACATATACCATCTTCCTAATAAAGCTAGGTTTACACCTGTCAATTGAATCAAGCTAATATGCAGCTCAATTTAAGCCACCTGTTTACACATTTGATATGTCTGTATTCCATACCTCCCAACATTTCAAATTGCCAAAGAGGGACACTTGTGTTTTAAGGGGTGTTTCTGGGGGTGTGGCTGGTGGGCGGGGCATTACCGGGGATTTTTAGGCTATTTCATGACCTATTCATACCTGCTTGTGTAACCTAATAAATGACTTATAACAAGACCAAAATATATTTACACACACTAATTTATAAACACATATACTGCCATTTAAACAAACAATAATGCAAGTTATATTGCTGTAGAACAATATGATACACTTATCTACACACCACTCAGTCTAATCTCCTAAAAAGAGGGACATCAGAGTGGGAAAGAGGGACAGAGGGATTTGGGTCTAAAAGAGGGACTGTCCCTCCTAAAGAGGGACACTTGGGAGGTATGGTATTCCCCTTGCTGGGTGAGGGAGTAGAGGAGTTGTGACTAACAGATGGCCTATGTTAGTATTGGCTAATGTCAACATGGGCTGCGCATTCATTGGACGTTGTGATGTACATTGCTACATCCAGGTCTCTAGTGTGAAATATTGTCACAGTGGCCCATAGACGTACAGACCTCCTTTGCTCAACTTTATTGTACTCAATTAAAGAACACAGTTGAAACTGTATTGATGCTTTGCAAAATCTCTTGTTGGAGTAGCCTAGGAGACAGCAATGTGTTATAATGTACTTATGATTAGTGAAATGTTACCAAGCCCTAGAACAGTGATGGACAAGGTGATGCCCTTCAGTTGCTGCCAGACTACAACTCCCATCATTCCCTGCCAGTGAATGATGGGAGTTGTAGTCAGAGATGGATTAAGGCTCCACAGGGCCCTATGCAAGGTACAATTTTTGGGCCCCACATCTCTTGATCAGGTGCTTCTGACACAGAGTGCTGCTAGGTGGTACTGGCATTGTGACTCTAATGGAAGTGAGAGAAACTGAGTGTTGCTGGTCTTATTCAACAATAAGAGAGTCTGACACAAGATGTTAATTACAGCAACAGCAGGACCTCTGTCTGTGACCCATCACTTGCAGCTAGGGCCCCTCTTATTGTCATGGGCCCTAGGCAGTAGCTTAGTTTGCCATAATGGATGATCCTGTGCTGGTTGTAGTCTGCCAGTGGTTTGAGAGACTCACATTACCCATTCCTGTCCTTTGAGTAGTTTACCTCACTGATTGCCAGAACACTGTGAAACTAATTGCCCTGCAATTCACTGCATTATCATTTGGATAAACAGTGAGACTGATATTCCAGAACAGACAGGAGGAATTGTCACGCAAGCCAAACGCACCATAGGGGTCAAATAAAATGTAAAAATGTACATCGATTTAAATGGCAAAAAGACAAAAAACACACAAAGAGGGTGCCAATAGTGCTTAACTCTGACATACTGAGTATCAATAACAAATTAAGATGAATTACACTCACATTCAAGTATGGCTGTATGTATACTTATGTACACGCACAGCTAAACACACTTGCAGGGGTATCTTACCGCCATACCTGGGAACTCTCCGGTTTTGCCCCGGAGACTCCGGATTTCACACTGAATTACCGGGTCTCCGGGGCAATGTGTGAATCACCGGGTGGGCAGAGTTTAAATAAAAACTCTGCCCACTTGTGCTCTGTCCCGCCCGATTCCTCCCACTCCCCGCCCTCTTAGATACATTTTTCGGGTATTTTTTGGTTTTTCTTTTGTCCCGCCCCCTCTTCGCGGCTAAGCCCTGCCCCTTTTATGACGCGAATCACGTCATTTTCATCCCGGGTCGGCACTGACAGGGTTACCCTCCGGGTAACCCTGTTTTAAAAGTTCCCAGGTATGCTTACCGCCCTTGCTCTGTATCCTTTCATCAGCTCCCAAAGGATCCACCGTCCACTTTCAATCCAAAAAAGATGCTAGCCGCTCCAGCAAAAAATTCCCAAGATTGAAATTTATTCACAATAGTTAAATCTATATATATAAAAGAATAAGCCTCATTGCATAATTTATGGTACCCCACACACAGAACATAATTTATGTCTCCTCAGAAAAGAAACTCGCATTGAACAGAATGTCTAATTACATAATTTATGTCTCATTAGGAGACACAACTCCTATTGGGTGATTGAATGGGGACTTTACTGCTCTCATTGGGTGATTCAATGGGGGCGTGTTTATCATACAGGGAGTTGGCCCGCCCCCTCCAGCCCGCCCACCACTATCCAACTGACAAAAAATATAACTGCCACTCGCTCCTGAGGTAGGGATATCAGTAACTTCTCCCAGTCCACTCACACTCTCACTCAGGATCATGACCCCACAAACACACTGTTTCACCTCCCACAGATAACTGTAACCCTCCATGCACTCTGTTTCAGTATGAGGGTGTAATGTTCCCATAAAATACAAACTTAATAGCAACTCTTATTTAACTCATCATCTCTTCAGTCACCTCACTGTCTCAACTGTCACTTCTCCACTTCCTGCTTCCTGATTCCCACCCTTTCTCCTTAAAGGGAGAGAGATTCTTTGCTGTATGTTACAGAGGGGCAAGCCTCAAACACCACTTTCTATTTGATCCCTCAGCATATTGCTACATTGCCTCAACTGAAGAGCCACCGTGTGTTATATTGCTATCTTAGCTCAACTTAACCCTTTGAGTGCCAGAGGGGTAAGCAACGCATTGCAAAGCACACTCTCAGTCTCACAGTCTCACACTCTCTCTGTCTCACACTCTCTCGCAGTCTCACACAGTCTCTCACAGTCTCTCACACTCTCACAGTCTCTCACACTCTCACAGTCTTACACTCTCAGTCTCGCAGTCTCACACTCTCGCAGTCTCACACTCTCGCAGTCTCACACTCTGTCTCACACTCTGTCTCACACTCTGTCTCACACTCTCAGTCTCTCACAGTCTCTCTCGCAGTCTCACACAGTCCCTCACACTCTCACAGTCTCTCTCGCAGTCTCACACAGTCCCTCACACTCTCACAGTCTCTCTCGCAGTCTCACACAGTCTCTCATACTCTCACAGTCTCTTACACTCTCACAGTCTCTTACACTCTCAGTCTCGCAGTCTCACACAGTCTCACACTCTCGCAGTCTCACACAGTCTCACACTCTCGCAGTCTCACACAGTCTCTCTCGCAGTCTCACACAGTCTCTCACAGTCTCTTACACTCTCACAGTCTCTCACACTCTCACACTCTCACAGTCTCACACAGTCTCTCACACAGTCTCACACTCTCACAGTCTCACACAGTCTCTCTCGCAGTCTCAGTCTCTCACTCTGTCTCACACTCTCAGTCTCACACAGTCCCTCACACTCTCACAGTCTCTCTTGCAGTCTCACACAGTCCCTCACACTCTCACAGTCTCTCTCGCAGTCTCACACAGTCCCTCACACTCTCACAGTCTCTCACAGTCTCTCTCGCAGTCTCACACAGTCTCTCACACTCTCACTGTCTCTTACACTCTCAGTCTCACACTCTCTCAGCCCCTCACACTCTCACAGTCCCTCACACTCTCAGTCCCTCACACTCACACTCACACTCTCACAGTCTCTCTTGCAGTCTCACACAGTCTCTCTCGCAGTCTCTCACAGTCTCTTACACTCTCACAGTCTCTTACACTCTCACAGTCTCTTACACTCTCAGTCTCACACTTTCACACAGTCTCACACTCTGTCTCGCACTCTTTCTCGCAGTCTCACACAGTCTCTCTCGCAGTCTCACACAGTCTCTCTCTCAGTCTCACACAGTCTCTCTCGCAGTCTCACACACTCTGTTTCACACACTCTTAATCTCACACTCTCAATCTCGCACTCTCACAGTCTCACACAGTCTCTCTCGCAGTCTCACACAGTCTCTCTTGCAGTCTCTCTTGCAGTCTCACACTCTGTCTCACTCTCAGTCTCACACTCTGTCTCACTCTCAGTCTCACACTCTGTCTCACACTCTGTCTCACACTCTGTCTCACACTCTGTCTCACAGTCTCTCACAGTCTCTCTCGCAGTCTCACAGTCTCTCACAATCTCACAGTCTCTCAAAGTCTCACACTTTCACACAGTCTCACACTCTCAGTCTCACACAGTCTCTCTCGCAGTCTCACACAGTCCCTCACTCTCACAGTCCCTCACACTCTCACAGTCTCTTACACTCTCAGTCTCAGTCTCACACAGTCTCTTACACTCTCAGTCTCACACAGTCTCTCACACTCTCACAGTCTCACACTTTCTCTCACAGTCTCTCTCGCAGTCTCTCTCGCAGTCTCACACACTCTCACAGTCCCTCACACTCTCACAGTCCCTCACACTCTCACAGTCCCTCACACTCTCAGTCCCTCACACACTCTCAGTCTCACACTCTCACAGTCTCACACACTCTCAGTCTCTCTCGCAGTCTCGCACAGTCTCTCTCGTAGTGTCTCACAGTCCCTCACACTCTCACAGTCTCTTACACTCTCAGTCTCACAGTCTCACACTTTCACACAGTCTCACACTCTCACACAGTCTCACACTCTCACAGTCTCTCTCGCAGTCTCACACAGTCTCTCTCGCAGTCTCTCACAGTCCCTCACACTCTCACAGTCTCTTACACTCACAGTCTCACACTTTCACACAGTCTCACACTTTCACACAGTCTCACACTCTGTCTCACACTCTGTCTCACACTCTCACAATCTCTCACACTTTCACACAGTCTCACACTCTCAGTCTCACACTCTCACAGTCTCACTCTCAGCCTCACACACTCTCTGTCTCACACTCTGTCTCACACTCTCGCAGTCTCTCTCGCAGTCTCACACAGTCTCTCTCGCAGTCTCACACACTCTCAGTCTCACACTCTCAGTCTCTCACAGTCTCTCTCGCAGTCTCACAGTCTCACACAGTCTCACACTCTCACACAGTCTCGCACTCTCACACAGTCTCTCTCGCAGTCTCACACAGTCCCTCACACTCTCACAGTCTCTCACACTCTCACACACACCGTCTCACACTCTCACACACACCGTCTCACACACACCGTCTCACAGTCTCTCACACAGTCTCACACAGTCTCTCACACAGTCACAGTCTCACAGTCACAGTCTCACACACTCAGTCTCTCACACTCTCACAGTCTCACACTCTCTCACAGTCTCACACTCTCACGGTCTCACACAGTCTCACACACACTCAGTCTCACACACAGTCTCACACACACTCAGTCTCACACACACCCAGTCTCACACACACACTCTGTCTCTCACACACACACACTGTCTCTCTCACACACACACACACACACTCTGTCTCACACACACACTCTGTCTCACACACTCTGTCTCACACACTCTGTCTCACACTCTCACACTCACACTCTCACACTGTCTCACTCTCACACTGTCTCACTCTCACACTGTCTCACTCAGTCTCGCACACACAGTCTCGCACACACAGTCTCGCACACACAGTCTCTCTCACACTCTCTCTCATACTCTCACAGTCTCACACTCTCAGTCTCTCTCACTCTCTCACACTCTCAGTCTCAGTCTCTCTCACACTCAGTCTCACACAGTCTCTCACACTCTGTCTCACAGTCTCTCACAGTCACTCTCACACTCTCAAAGTCTCTCTCACACTCTCACAGTCTCTCACACTCTCAGTCTCTCACACTCTCACAGTCTCACACACTCTCACAGTCTCACACACTCTCTCACACTCACATTCTCTCACTCTCAGTCTCACACAGTCTCTCTCACTCTCTCAGTCTCACACCCAATCACTCACACACTCAATCACACTCACACAGTCTCACTCAATCACACTCTCACAGTCTCACTCTCACACTCAATCACACTCTCACAGTCTCACGCTCTCACAGTTTCACACTCAATCACACTCTCACACTTAGTCTCGCAGTCACACTCAATCACAATCACACTCTTACACTCAATCACCCTCACCCTCAATCACACTCACACCCGCAATCACACTCACACCCTCAATCACACTCACACCCTCTCACTCACACCCTCTCACTATCACACACTCTCACTCACGCATTCTCACTCAATCACACACACTCACTAACACACTCACTCAATCACTCACACGTAATCACACCCCAGGAGCCAGCACGATCCACCTTCCACTCTGTCTCACACACTCTGTCTCACACACTCTGTCTCACACACTGTCTCACTCTCACACTGTCTCACTCTCACACTGTCTCACTCTCACACTATCTCACTCAGTCTCGCACTCACAGTCTCACAGTCTCACAGTCTCACACTCTCACAGTCTCTCTCTCTCACTCTCACACTGTCTCACTCAGTCTCTCTCTCTCACTCTCACACTGTCTCACTCAGTCTCACACACAGTCTCACACACACAGTCTCACACACACTCTCTCACACACACTCTCTCTCACACACTCTCACAGTCTCACACACTCTCACAGTCTCACACTCTCTCACAGTCTCAAACTCTCTCACACTCTCACAGTCTGTCTCTCTCACTCTCTCACACTCTCAGTCTGTTTCTCTCACTCTCTCACACTCAGTCTCACACAGTCTCACAGTCTCTCACACTCTCAGTCTCACAGTCTCTCACACTCTCTCTCACACTCTCAAAGTCTCTCACACTCTCACAGTCTCACACACTCTCACAGTCTCACACACTCTCTCACACTCACATTCTCTCACTCTCAGTCTCACACAGTCTCTCTCACTCTCTCAGTCTCACACCCAATCACTCACACACTCAATCACACTCTCACAGTCTCACTCTCACACTCACTCAATCACACTCTCACGCTCTCACAGTTTCACACTCAATCACACTCTCACACTTAGTCTCGCAGTCACACTCAATCACAATCACACTCTTACACTCAATCACACTCACCCTCAATCACACTCACACCCTCAATCACACTCACACCCTCAATCACTCACACCCTCAATCATTCACACCCTCTCACTATCATACACACTCTCACTCACACATTCTCACTCAATCACACACACTCACTAACACACTCACTCAATCACTCACACGTAATCACACCCCAGGAGCCAGCACGATCCACCTTCTACTCTGTCTCACACACTCTGTCTCACACACTCACATTGTCTCACTCTCACACTGTCTCACTCTCACACTGTCTCACACTCACACTGTCTCACATTCACATTGTCTCACTCTCACACTGTCTCACTCAGTCTCGCACTCACAGTCTCGGACTCACAGTCTCACACTCTCACAGTCTCAGTCTCACAGTCTCACTCTCACACTGTCTCACTCAGTCTCTCTTTCTCACTCTCACACTGTCTCACTCAGTCTCACACACACAGTCTCACACACAGTCTCACACACACAGTCTCACACTCTCTCTCACACTCTCTCTCACAGTCTCACACTCTCTCACAGTCTCACACTCTCTCACAGTCTCACACTCTCTCACACTCTCTCACACTCTCACAGTCTCACACTTTCACAGTCTCAGTCTCTCAGTCTCAGTCTCTCTCACTCTCTCAGTCTCTCTCAATCTCTCACACTCAGTCTCACAGTCTCTCACACTCTCAGTCTCACAGTCTCTCACACTCTCTCTCACACTCTCAAAGTCTCTCTCACACTCTCACACACTCTCACAGTCTCACACACTCTCTCACACTCACATTCTCTCACTCTCAGTCTCACACAGTCTCTCTCACTCTCTCAGTCTCACACCCAATCACTCACACACTCAATCACACTCACACAGTCTCACTCAATCACACTCTCACACTCAATCACTCAATCACACTCTCACAGTCTCACACTCTCACAGTTTCACACTCTCACACTTACAGTCTCGCAGTCACACTCAATCACAATCACACTCTTACACTCAATCACACTCACACCCTCAATCACACTCACACCCTCAATCACTCACACCCTCAATCATTCACACCCTCAATCATTCACACCCTCTCACTCACACCCTCTCACTATCATACACACTCTCACTCACACATTCTCACTCAATCACACACACTCACTAACACACTCACTCAATCACACACACTCACTAACACACTCACTCAATCACTCACACATAATCACACCCCAGGAGCCAGCACGATCCACCTTCCACCATTGTATGCAATTACCACACACATTTCAATTACATGAATGAATGCCAGTCACTCACATCCCGGGAGCCAGCACGACATGCATTTCAACTATATGAATGAATGCCACAGTGGAGGCATAAGTACAAACACAAACTCATTACAATGACACATAAGTCACCCCCTTATGACTCACTTGTGTGTGTGTGTGTGTGTGTCTCTGTGTGTGCCTGTGTGTTTCTCACTGTGTGTGTTGCATGTCTGTATCACACTCTATCTGTCTGCATGTATGTGTTTATGACTGTCGCTCTTTAAGCATCTCAGTGCATGCGTGTGCATTTGCGTGTGTGTCTCTGTGTTTGTCTCGCATCCGTGTGTGTGCATTAATTCCCTATATATCCTGACGGGCAACGCCGTCCCACATTGCTAGTACACATATAAAAATATTGAAATTACCCACTAAAAAACGCGTTTCGCAGCGTTACAACGCATTCCTTCTAGAGTGGAGGTGAAGAGTGGCAGCCATACTCTGAGGTGGAGAGAGATGGATAAGGGACAGCTTGAATATCCCTGTTTTATAGCTGGTTTACACATAAGTGTATTTCCAGCCAATAATTTTGTGAGTACCATTTTTATAGGTGGTGGTGAGGTGTCCATCAATTATAAGGATATTACACCAGGAAGCGCTTCTTGTTTCTTTTTGTTTCCTCTATATCGATTTAAATGGGACTTTTAACCCCTTGAACGTTTCCGAATTCATTCAATAAGCTGGAGACCTTTCTAGCATTCAAGGGGTTAAATGACTCATTTAAATCAATGGGAATGTTCATGTGTCCTCTAAGGTGAGATTGGTTTGCACAGCCATTAAATGTTGAACAGGTTTTTCTTAGTCAGTTTTTAGAGGTTTTTCTTTTTTTCTTTTTTTTAAGCATTCTGGATATTTGTACTGGGGTCATACAGTGCTCTTTGTGGGCTTATAGCTGTAAAGAATTTTAATGAGAAAGATAAACTTTTCACTATGAAGCAATGACCACATTGTAGAAAGCAGTTTCTTTCTGGTTCTATCAAATGACATCACCATACCTGGGAACTTTCAAAATGGGCTGACTCTGAGATCTTTGAAATATTAACCATTAAAGTTCTCCAGAACATACATATATATATATATATATATATATATATATATATATCCTGGTCGACATGTACAAACTTGCTGTAATCCAGAAGTGCTCCAATCACTAAATGAGGAGCCCTTAACATGCTACAATTTAGAGATCTTACTGCTTGAACATACATTAGACAAGCAGTACTTCTCTTTCTGTCTTTCAGGAAGAAATTACACCAATTTAGAGACTAAAGAAGCAATTAATTATATAGATCATATAGCTGTAAACACTGGTCTCTGAAAATGTGGGTCAGCCCCTGAAAGCTTTTCAGGGAGCAGCTGTATACGAAGAGATCTTTGTGGAGGGCAGTGAAATACCCCCGTAGCTGAGAACTCTCTGGATCTGCACCCAGGGGCTGAGTCTCCGGATGTGGGGAGTTTCTATTGAACCTCTACCCACTTCTGCTCTTTTTAATTCTTTTCTCCTACTCCCTGTGGCTTCTCCTCCTTCTCAGCTAATTTTATGCTATTGTTTTCTAGTCCATTTAGCTCCGCCCCCACTCATGATTAAGCCCCACCCCCTTTTGGAGCAAATCTTGTAATCCCCCTTTCCCCCGCACACTGGCACCACAGGACTCCCCCAGAGGCGTAACTAGAAGCCACGGGGCCCTGGTGCAAGGATTGCCATGGGCCCCCCGACCACATTGGCCACCTCCACATTGCCCCCCATCTCCACATGGCCCCTCAATCTCCACATTGCCCCTTCCATAATGCCCCTCAATCTCCACATTGCCTCTTCCACAATGCCCCTCAATCTCCACATTGCCCCTTCCACAATGCCCCCATCTCCACTTTGCCCCTTTCACATTGCCCCCATCTTCACATTGCCCCTTCCACAATGCCCCTTCCACATTGCCCCTAAATCTCCTACCTCCCTGGTGGTCCAGTGGCAGAGGACAGGCCTGTGCCTTTTTCTGCACAGACCTCTTCTCCTGCACGGTCCTCTTCAGTAATGTAGAGCGCACTGAATTACTTAATTGTGGGTGTCAGGGGAGGGGGTCACAGGGGGAGGCCAGGCCCGGTCGTAGGTGCGACCCCTGCGACCCCTATAGTTACTCCACTGGAATCCCCTCCGGAGAGAGCAAAGAACAAAGTTCCCAGGTATGAATACCCCATGTGCTGAATTTGCTGTTAACCCTTTGAGTGCCAGAAGGGGTATGCAAAGCAATGTATTCTGCACCCCTCTGGCACTTAAAGGGTTAAAGAGACAGTAATACTTATCACTTTGGATGTCAGAGGGGAATCCAGTTCATTGGTTTGCAATGCACTGGATACCCCTCTGGCACTCAAAGGGTTAATATTGAAAAAAATATATATTATAGAGTTTATCCTGCAGTGTAAAACATGAGTACCTCCACTTCTAAGAGATGTTTTATTGAAATGTTATTGCATCTCAAACGTGCATATTTTAGGTTCAGTACCTCCATGGCTTGAGCTTTTATGGTGCTGCAGTCACTATTGTACTCTATGGACATCCCTGGTCAGTGGACCACAAATTTCCATAGGCTGCTGTAGCAATAGCACCACCATAAACATTCAGGCCATGGAAGTACTGCGCCCAATAAATGCAAGTTTAGCCCCTTAATGACACAGGACGTACATGTATGTCATGGCTGGATGTCCCTAAAGGACCAATGATGTACATGTACGTCATCGATTTCAGGGCTCCCCGCATTGCTGCACGCCATTCGGGGAGCCCTGAATCGGATTTAAAAAAATGGTCCGTGGTCCCTGTGTGACGGCCACATGCACGATCGGCCATCCTTAAGGTGTTAAGCTACAATAACTTTTTAACAAAACCTTTCTTTGCAGAGAGAGCACCCTGCAGTATATTATCATGTGAGTAGGATGGTTTGCTCAATATTTTTTATGTGTATCAGAACATATTTATCCTATGAGTGTCTGCTTGTTTCCTTCTGAAAAGAAAATGAGGCTTATGTACAAAGAAAACTGAAACAGTTATTGAGAAAATTAATTGCATCATTGGCATACCAGAGAACTCTGCAGATCTGCCCCAGAGACTCCTGTTTTCAGACGTAAATAACAGGGGGAGATTCACTAAGTGGTGATAAAACAGGTGATAAAGTAGAGATGACTTCTCCAGTGATATTACTTCACTTCCTATGTTATTCTATGAAACCTATTCATCTAAAGCATGAGACATTTTAGTGCATAGGGTCCATAGGGTCCATAGAATAACAGGAATTGGAGAAGTGATATCACTGGGAAATTATCTCCACTTTATCACCTCTTTATCACACCTTAGTGAATCTCCCCGCTGGTCCAGGGGACAGAAAATGAGTCTCTAGGTACCCTGGTAACCCCACCCTCTGCCCTTCTAATTTCAATGCCTAGTCTGGCTTTGCACCTCCCAGTCCAGCCCAACTCAATTAAGCCTCTGCCCACATTATGATACGACTCACGTCATTGGACAATAGGGCAGAAATAAAAAATGTTTCCAAATTCCCATTGATTTAAATGGGACTTTTAAGGTCCTTCATAATCTCTCATCTTTAACGGATTAATATTCTCCCATCACCTATCCTGAGTTGGGAGGGGGCATCTTCTAGGCCTTTCTTATATTAAAAGCCTTTTATCCCAGTTCACAGTGGGTATGGCTCAGAGTCCATCCAAGTCTGTATTTCATTTTTCATGTATATTTAATGTTTAGCCCAAAACCCCAAAGTCTAGGGGTGTTGAAACTTTTAAATGAAATATCACTTTTAATATTCTCAATCTACGATTCCCATTGAAAGCCTTTACTTGTGCCTAGTAGTTCACCTGCCAAGGGCAACCCAAGAGAGGGTTTTCATTCGCCCATCAGTCCTCTCCTTGCATTCCTTTGTACCTAGAAAATCAGCGAGAAACAAAGGACATTATGTATCAAAGCAACAGGGATAAATTCTGGGACACGCAAAATGAACCACAGGGAGAAATAGTGAATGCCGGGGATTTAAATCGAGCTTTTAACACCTTTGCAAAACTTTGGCGACCACTCTATCATTCAAGGGGTTAAAAGTGCAATTTTAATCAATGGAAATTTTTGGATTTTTTATTTGCCCCCTGTGATTTACTTGGTTTGCCCCAGAATTGCTCCTAGTTTTCTTTGATGCATAAGGCATAAAGGTTTAACCCTCTGAGTGCCAGAAGGATAGCCAACGCATTGTTGGGTACCCCTCTGGAACTCAAAGGGTTAACACCCAAATAATGAGAAATCATTGCTGCTCTTGAGCTGCTGCCTGCAAAACAACACTACCTCTACAGTAAATTGTTCTAAACTAAAGTATGTTGATGACGTTGAGCTAAGGAGAACTGGAGTAAACTAACTGCACCACAGAGGCCAAATGACCTAAATTCCCATTGAAATAAGCGGGGCTTTAAATGCTTAAAGGAGCAGTAAACTTTTTTTATTAAAAAATACATATTGTAGGGATTTTCCTATTGAGTAAAATAAGAGTACTCCCACTGCCGAGAGATTTATATTTCCAGAGTTATTACAGTTTAAACCCATGTTTTTTTACATTAGCAGTGCCCTCTAGTGGTCAAATTCTAATTAGATTTCCTGTTAGATTCTAATGGAGAGGAAAGTCAGAAAAGTCAGTGACATACAGTTTTCCATAGAATGTGATAGAAACTGCCTGTCACTTCCTGTCAGTTAGAACTATCAGGAAGTAAACACAGTAAATTCACTTCCTGTTTATTTGAACTGCTATAAATTTTGAATAAAACATCTGACAGCGATGGGAGTGACCTTGTTTTACTCAGCAGGAAAAGCTGTGTAAAATATGTGTTTTCATAAAAAAAGTTTACTGTTCCTTTAAAGGGTTAGTAATGCCCTCTTATAAGTTCATGCTATATTGTAGATTTAAAAAAAAAAAAAATGATGTGGTGCAGCTAAAGTTCCCCCACGCTCATGTCAGCTGTAAAGTTGACAGAAGGAGATCTGTCTCGGCCGACCAAAGGAGGCTCCTCAGCTGAGTCGAAATAGCGATATTTAAAAATAACTACTTCATTGGAACGGTCTACAAAGTGTGCCTGCAAACCAGGCACACTTTGTGGACTGTTAATATCATTATTTCCACTTTGTGGACCATTAATATCTGCTGAAGAGCCGCCGGCTGGTCCCAGGACCGGGATCACCTGCTGTCAGCAGAGCGCTGACGTCAGGAGAAGGGGAGGCAGGGGGGAACTTTAGCTGCGAATATCTCTCAAACCGTAAAGGTTTCAGAGATGGGACTTGCGCCACAAAATATTTTTTTTTAAATCTATAATAGAGCATAAACGTATAAGAGGGCATTACTATCCCTTTAAATGCTAAAGATGTCTCCAATGCATTTCAAAGTAATGAGATGGAGATTTCACTAGCATTCAAGCCCCACCCCTTGAAAGCTAATGAAGGGGCAGGGGAGGTCCAGTTTAATCAATGGGAAAGTTCATTCATCCCCTATGGTGATTTTGGTTTGCCCTAGGATTATTCAAGTTCATAGTATTAAATCAGTCTCACTCTCTATAGGTATACCTGGGGGAACCTTCTTGTCCCAAGCCTCCTGAGGTCTGGTCGTGGGATTGTACAAATGATGCAAGTCACGTCATAAAGTTGGTGGGGCTTGATTTAGGTGGGTGGGATTGAGAGGAGGGGAGGCGGGGTTTGCACTTAAAATGGGCAGAGTGAGAAGAACAGGGAGGAGAGTGACCAGAGGTGGCAGTGAAGTGGGCGGAGTTACAAAGAAACTCACTGAGACCTGAGAATCAGCCTCTGTACCCAGAGACACAATAATCCATAAATATATATATATATAAATCTAAGTGAATCTGATTCACTGTCTGATAGCATGAGGCCTCCTTAACCAACCACCGCTGCGACTGTGTTTAAAAAAAAAACTAATAAAAAAAAGAAGTTGCTATGTGGCTTAGGAGCAGCTACCTCCTCAGTTAATCGCATAAAAAACAAAAAGTCAGACCTCATGGTGGAGCATCCGGACCCCTCCTGATGCCCCCCAGCTACTGATTTCCCAGATGATTTGGCTGGGAGATCAATAGAGGCGACGCAGGGGCGCAAGAGAGCTCCCTGCTTCCATTCTACCCAGAGCGACCGGGTTGAAATGGGACTGAGAAATCTTCTGTAGAGCTTCCAGGTACTTTTATAGGTCAAACGCATAAATGCAAAGTGAAGGAAACTAACTGTATCATTGGAGAAAAATAAAACATTATATGACTTAAATCAGTCTTTTAACCCCTTTAATACTAGATAGATCTCCAAAGCATTGCTCTGCTATGTGTTAGAGACCTCCTCCTTAATATGATAATGCAAAAAACGAATGTACATGGCATATAAGAACCCAAAGGCATGATATATTATTAAGGGTACTGTGCTGTTGAAGACAAGGAAGGAAAGGGATTTGGGAGTAATTATTTCTGATGACTTAAAGTTAGGTAGGCAATGGAACAAAGCAGTGGGGAATGGAAGCAGGGTGCTGTGTTTTATAGCTAGGGGCATTAGTAGCAGGAAGAGGGAAGTGGTCAATAGGGTGACCACATTTCCATTCTGCCATTCCGGGACATGTGGTCACCAAAGTCCCGTGGCTGAGGCTCCCGCAGGAGGGGACCATCTTTCTGAGGCTGACACAGAGTAAAATTTCCCAGTGGGAACTCTTACGCTGTGTCAGCCTCAGAAAGATGGTCAGCGCCGGCAGGAGCCTCAGCCGCGGGTCTAACTTGCAGCTCCAGCATACCTACTCCATCCCAGCTGTCTCACACGCACCAGTCCAGCCAGCCAATGAAATGTATTTGCTATCTGGTCCTCATTGGCTGGCTCAGCCAGCCAATGAGGACCATACAGCAAATACATTTCATTGGCTGGCTGGACTGGTGCGTGTTGCTCCATTCCGGGACTCTTTGTTGTCCCTGTGGGGGGTGACCTGGGATGCGGGACACAGACCCCCAATTAGGGACAGTCCCGGGCATTCCGGGACATGTGGTCACCCTAGTGGTCATGCCACTCTACAGACCTCACCTGTATTGTGTACGGTACTGGAGACCTCATCTCCAGAAGGATATAGATATTCTGAAAAGAATTCAGAAAAGGGCTACTAAAATGTTACTAAAATGACCAAATAATATTTGAGGCTTTTAAGGTACGAAAAATGGGCAAACTAGATGGGCCGAATGGTCCTTATCTGCTGTGAATTTCTATATTTCTATGGTTAAAATCCCCATTTAAATAAGTGGGAATGTTTGAAATGTTTAATGTCTGCTACAGTACAGATACTTTGCTCTATAATTGCTTCACTCTGACTTTGTACATATGGCCCCGCGACAGCTAATTTTGATTATTCTGTCTCTGAACATCTAATCCCAGAGCTGTATATGTGTTGTTATAGTACAAATTAGTGTGCTTGTAACCCACACATTTTCCATTTATAAATCAGTGGGCCTAATAATGTACCTCATATTATGTAAAATCCAGCTGTGATAGGATTTAATCAGAAACTCAGAAACTTGCTCAGACATTTAGCCAATTCCTGCTTGAACTGAAAAATAAATCAGTGTTAATGATCTCTACAGATGAGAAGGGGTTAAGCATACGGACTATCGGGAGGAGAGACTCTGTATTATCTGTCACTAATCTGTTTGCCACATCTTGGGTGGTTTTAGTAAGACCCTGCAGGGGCCTAAGAAATTGTGTTTATTACACAAATCGGGACTGAATATTAGAGAGCAGGAGGGGACTGAAAAAATAATCACTGAGTCTGTGCCAGAGAAATGTAAGGCAAGACAAGTCATCACTTAACCTCTCTATTATTTGGAGATACTCTTTAAAGGGATAGTAATGTTTCATAATAAAAGCAGCTCTAATTAATCATTATAGTATTTGGACTTTGGAGAGTGTTATTTCAATTCTGTCAGAGTTGTAGTTCAAGAGTAATTCAATGACAAAGTATCCCCCTCCTGCCCCTTTTACTGATGTAACACTGCTCAGCCAGAGCAGAAGGGAGGTGCCCAGGTAGATTGCAGAGACGGACAATCTTCAATTGAGGGAAAAACCTGAAAAACTTGTCAAGGGGGGCAGGGCTTTCATTGTTCTCATAGGAAGAAGATTGTCCCCTGCTGTTATTTGTCTGGTCTATGGACTGCATTCCACATCTGAGAAGAGATGGCTTACACTAGGTAAAAGGGGCGGGAGGGGAAACTTTGCTTGTGAATATCTCTCAAACCATAAAGGTTTGAGAGATAAGACTTATACTGTCCTTCGTGTTTTTTAATGCCTACAAAATAAAATAAAGATAAAATAAAGTATTACTATCCCTTTAAAGGTACAGTCAGTCCATTAACCCCCTTGGATGTTAGTGATATCTCTAGTGCGTTACTTTACTCTGTGAGTCTGGTATTCTAAGAAATCAGAGCAATTCTGTGGCAAACCAACTACACCAGAGAGAACATAAAAAATTATTTAAACTGGGCTTTAACCCCTTGAATGCGAGAGAGGTCTCCAACGCATTGCAATATGCTGTGTACCTCTCTGGCACTCAAAGAGTTAAATAAATGGGACTTCTGGGAATTTTTATTTGTCCCCTATGGTGTTGTTGGTTTGCTCTAATATTAATTCAGCTATGTGGCCACCTGGTGCATTGGATAGGTGTCAGGGTATCTGGATGCTGGTAGTGATATAAGGAGGCATCAGAATATCAAACAGAAGTCTGTGGATCATTGAGATGTCAGGGGAACAGGGATGGTATCAGGGGATCAGTGTCCTAAGTCCTTGGAGGTATAAAGGGATAAAGTGTTGGGGTATTAGGAAAGTGTCAGAGGAAATGTCAGGGGGATGAGGGAGATATCAGAGGAATAGAAAAGCATTGGGAGATCAGACATTGGATCAAAGAGGTGTCAAGAGGACAGGGAGGTATTGAGATCAGAAAGGCATCAGTAGATTGGGGAATCAGGTACCTGACTTTATCCGGGGCCTTCATTTTCAGGAGGCCTGATCTTGAGTTCCCATAGATGCCAGTGCCAGATGTTCAGCAAGGGACCAATTTAATCATTCGATCAGAAAGGAAATAGGTTATTCTAAATGAACAACTGAAGTGAAGCAGAAGTGGGGGTATCAGAGGATCAGGCTGGCGTTAGGTAATCACAGAAATAAGGAGGAATCAGCTGATCAGAAAGGCATCTGTGGGTCAGAGCGGTATCAAGGGAAGAGTGAAGTTTCAGGAAATCGGAAAGGCATCAGTGGATCTGGGACATGTACATTTTAATATATGGAGTATGTGACGTTTACCGTGGACCTCACCTTGAGTTCTCAAAAGTTCCAGTTTTTCAGCAAGGATTAGGAACCAATTTAATCCTATGAGCAGGAAAGAAGGAGGCTGCCCTTAGTACCTAACAGAGCCATGTGGCTGCTTTTGACACACACATATTAATCTGCTTAGAAAGTCAACCATGAAAACTAAAGGGATTCTAAATACTTCTATAAATGAGGGCGTCCAGTCATTATTTTACAGGGGAATCAAAGGTTCTTGAAGCTTCTTGATTTGGGAAGTGATAGGGAAACAAGCAGGTGTGAGCGGATCAGACATTATCAAGGAGGCATCTGTGTATCAGAAAGGTGACAGGAAATCATGAAGGTGATGGGATTATGGAAGCCTCTGTAGATGAGGGATATGTATGTGGACCAGAGAGACATCAATGGATTGGAAAGGAATCTGTGGATCGTTGTGGTATCAGGGGATCATGGGGAAATCTTTGGATCAGAGAGGAAATAAGGAATCATCATGGTATTGGATCAAGGTGTCAGTGGCTCTGAGAGACATCAGTGGATCATGGAGGGAACAGTATATCAAGAAGGCATTAGCAATTCTGGGAGGTGTCATGGGATCTGGGAGCCATCACTTGATCAAGGAGTGTCAGGGGATAAAGGAGGTGAGAAGAGATCATAGATGGTACAGGGATCATGGAAGTGTCAGGGGATTAAATATTATTTATATAGTCAGTAATACACTCAAACGTGAATATGAAAGAATCAAATTTAATCCATTCTTCTACAAACTGCCAGTTCATCAGCCATTGTGCCTTTTATAGAGCAGTCAAGAGAATACTTTGTTCTACAAATTGCCTTTACTTAACCATGTTCACCCTGAGCACATGCATCTCTGAGAACCCCCCCTCCCCTTCTTCCAAGCCGTTTTGAATTTCATTGAAATATTAATGTAATTAAATCTTGAGCATTACAGATATGAAAGTGTTGCAGCTGCTTATTGTGCTGTGAGCCCCTATTCATCTTGTACAGAAAGCAAGGCAGTGGTTTGTTTCTGTTTGTTACCCACAGGCATCCAGGGACCAGGGTTAGATAGGTGCATAGCAGGCTGCTTGTAAGGAAAGTAATTAAAATAATGTAGCCAGGAAAGCACATGCAAAATGTTCTTGATGGCATTGCCGAAAGTAGTGAAAAGTTAAAATGAAAATTTTTACACTTTTAATGCTGGAGGGCCTTGCAAGTGTTTGTGTATTATGATTCAATATATTTATTTCTACTGTGAAAATGTCTATAATGCAACAGCAAAAAAGTCTTAAATGGATAGTAATACTTCGTTTTATCTTTATTTTATTTTGTAGGCATTAAAAAAACATGAAGAACGATATAAGTCTTATCTCTCAAACCTGTATGGTTTGACAGATATTCACAATCAATGTTTCCCCCTCCCGCCCCTTTTACCTAGTGTAAGCCATCTCTTCTCAGTTGTGGAATCCAGTCCATAGACCAGACAGATAACAGCAGGGGACAATATTCTTCCTACGAGAACAATGAAAGCCCTGCCCCCCTTGACAAGTTTTTCAGCTTTTTCCCTTATCTTAATTGAAGATTGTCCCTCTCTGCAGTCTACCTGGGCACCTCCCTTCTGCTCTGGCTGAGCAGTGTTACATCAGTAAAAGGGGCGGGACAGGGACACTTTGTCATTGAATTACTCTTGAACTACAACTGTGACAGTATTGAAATAACACTCTCCAAAGTCCAAATACTATGATGATTAATCAGAGCTGCTTTTATTATGAAACATTACTATTTCTTTAAAAATAAAATAAACACTTTTATTATAGTTCCCAGGTGGACAAGTGGACCAATTTGGAATATTCTCCTAGTCCTTACCTACCCTTTGGCTTTTCAGCTATTGGAGGCTATAACTTCCATCATCCCGTGTCAGATACCTGAATAGAAAAGTAGGGAAACTCTGTGACTCTATCCAACATCACATCTCCAGTTGCTAGGGTGTTTGTGTTGGAGATCTTTGCTAGAGTGCACCGAAGTCCCAAACCCAGACTTGCTGTGGTCTAAGCCAGACTACAGGTGCTGGCCACTGAGCCAGAAAAGCTTCCCCCCCTACACATACACACTGGTTGAGCCAATGGAAGGCTAGGATGACTGTAACAAGGGCACAAAAGGTGGTGATGTTGGACAGAATCACAGAGAAGTGGACCCCTACAAGGAGCTAAAACTAGAAAGGCAATAAGAATACAGTAAGCTATAGATTGACACAAAGAATATCCTGAAGCAAAAAACTAATATAAATACAACTAAAGGATAACATACTCCTATAAATGTTCAGACACAACAGCAACAAGGAAGCACCTTATTGATGATAAAAAAATGAGAATATAGGCATACCTGGGACGTCTGCAGATCTGCCCCCGAGTCTCTGGTTTTTGCTGCTAATTACCGGGTCTCCGGGGAAAAGGCTGATTCTCTGGATGTGGGGAGTTTCTACTGAAACTCTGTCCACTTCTGCTCCTTCCCACCCTGTTCCTCCCATTTTACCCCACTTCTCCTCCTTCCCATCCTGTTCCTCCCATTTTCCTCCCACTTCTCCTCCTTCCCCAACCTATTCTTACCACCTTTTGACATGTTTGTTAAGCCCCACCCCATTCACGATTAAGACCCACCCATTTTTGTACGCAAATAACATCATTTCTCTCTGTCAGCAGCACCACATTAGTCCCCTCCGGGGACTCCACAAGACAAAGTTCTCAGGTATGGCTATAGGTGTTGCTGAACCACCAGGATAATATGATCAAATATTTTTATAATTCAAGATTGCTTAACCTGGAAAATAGATACATTGATTATAAGCCCTGATTGGAGATAACCACATTGCTAAGAACAAGGATATACACATGTCCGACAATGCTATGAGGATGCTCCACTCAGAATAGGCACTAATATCCACCAATGGTTGCTGAACAAGGACAAGTTAGGGGAATGAACAATCTTCTTTTCAAAGTACTCCTGATAGAAAGGGCTGTCAGCACAGAAAATAACAGAGCTATTTTTATTATGTGCTATTTTATTATTTTAATAAATATTTCATCAGTTCACAAATGGGATCCTACCTTATAAAGCTGAAATGCCAGAATGATTGTCCACGAGCAGGGTGGGTTATAGTACCCTGTATGTGGTAAACTGTGTGGATCATTATAAGTAGGTTTGATTACACATTTGAGTCTTTTTTTGCCCTTTAATTTATTATTGGAACCCATATTGTCTGGTCTTTGCCTCCTTCTTTGTGTCTTGGAACAGCGATAAGCCCTCTAGTAGATAGAGTAGTCACAAAGAAAACAAAGACCTATACAATTGCTAGCTGCACAGTAGAATTCTGGGAAGACATTGAGTGTAGTTTGAAGACATACATCAGCACAATTACTAGACGAACAGAGAGAACTTTGGAAGGATGCTGAGTAGCAGATGAAGATATGGACTAGTACAGTTGCTAGTAGCACAGCAGGAACTCATGAAAGATGCTGGAAGCTTGACTGAAAACAATTATTATTCTTTATTTATAAAGCACCAACTTATTTCACACAGCGATCACTGGAACTATAGCTGTATACTAACACCAACAAACAGTATACATTCTGACACAAAAAAAAGCAAAAGAGAGAGGGGTACAGGCCCATCTAAGAGCAAATCTGTATATAGAAGAATGAAAGTATGACGGCCCCCAATAAATGGATGCTCACCAGACTTCACAGTATATATATATATATATATATATATATATATATATATATATATATATAGATCCACTTAAATGGAAATGTTGGAATCCCACAGCTGTCATACTTTTATTCTTCTATATATAGATTTGCTCTTAGATGGGCCTGCGCCCATATTGAGAGATATATGTCTTATCTCTCAAACCTTTATGGTTTGAGAGATATTCACAAGCTACGTTTCCCCTCCCGCCCCTTTTACCTAGTGTAAGCCATCTCTTCTCAGATGTGGAATCTGGTTGTAAGACCAGACAGATAGCAGAAGGGGACAATCTTCTACCTATGAGAACAATGAAGGCCCTGCCCACTTGAAAAGTTTTTCAGGTTTTTCCCCTTATATTAATTGAAGATTGTTCCTCTCTGCAGTCTACCTGGGCACCTCCCTTCTGATCTGGCTGAGCAGCGTGACATCAGTAAAAGGGGCAGGAGGGGGATACTTTGTCATTGAATTACTCTTGAACTACAACTCTGACAGAATTGAAATAACACTCTCCAAAGTCCAAATACTATGATGATTAATTAGAGCTGCTTTTATTATGAAACATTACTATCCCTTTAAGGCATCTATTATATTGGAGTCAATGGGCTGGATTCTATTGCAGGTGATAAATGTTAACACCCTTTTTATCAAACATTTTCCTATTGAAGTCTATGGGGAAACCTGGAAATAAAAGCAGAGATAAAATTAGCAAATGCAATAGAATCCAGCCCAATGTCAGCAGACACAAAGCCAGCTTTCAAGGAGTTAGGAACAAGCTGTTTGTCTATGACCTGCTGCAGTTTGATTAACGCAGCTACAGTTTGTGGGGCAGTCTTTCAAAGCTCTTAATGCATAAAGTAGTATGCCAATGGATGGGCTACCTTGCAGCTGGCCTTTACTACTAGTGTTAGAGCCAAGAGGAAACATTGGTGGTGATATGCTGCATGCTACTGCCAACTGATGAAAAAAATAGCCAGCAGCTGGTTTCTGGTGCCCTTAAAGGGATAGTAATACTTTGTCTTATCTTTATTTTATTTTGTAGGCATTAAAAAAAACATGAGACCTTTATGGTTTGAGAGATATTCACAAGCAAAGTTTCCCCTCCCTCCCCTTTTACCTAGTGTAAGCCATCTCTTCTCAGATGTAGAATTCAGTCCATAGACCAGACAGATAACAGAAGGGGACAATCTTCTTCCTATGAGAACAATGAAAGCCCTGCCCCCCTTGACAAGTTTTTCAGGTTTTTCCCTTATCTTAATTGACGATTGTCCCTCTCTGCAGTCTACCTGGGCACCTCCCTTCTGCTCTGGCTGAGCAGTGTTACATCAGTAAAAGGGGCAGGAGGGGGATACTTTGTCATTGAATTACTCTGGAACTACAAGTCTGACAGAAATGAAATAACACTCCCCAAAGTCCAAATACAATGATGATTAATTAGAGCTGCTTTTATTATGAAACATTACTATTCCTTTAAAGACACACTAACACCTCCTACTAATACCTCCCCCAGCTTCATTAAACAGGGCAGACAATCCTAATGAGTACTATGAATTAATCCTGCTTGGATTGGTTACCCAAACATATTCTTTCCTGTACTAGATATCATGTGCACCAATGGGATATCCAGTGATAAGTAAAGATTCATTTTGTGGAAGCAGCCCACAGAGAATGATCCATAGTGACCATTAGGGTGTGATGTCCAGATTAAGGAAGGTGGGTTTTATTCTTAGGAGGTTTTAGTGTCCTCTGGCACACCTAAAATGGACCTACCAATTTGCCTATTAATTAAAATGAAAGGTTTTCTTTACGTTATTTTTTTCCCCATCTTTTCTTTATTTTTAAAGAGGACCTATCACCTTTCCAAATCTTCCCCTCAATGGGAGCTTCCATCTTTAATGGATTTGCATGTTTACTCCTCCTTAGCTATCGATTCCACCCCTCTGGTGGGAACTGATACATTTTAGCAGTCTAAGAAGGAGAAAAGAGGTTATTTTCTGGACATGTGAGTAACTAATTATACAGCTTTTTTTGCCCAAATCAGAGAACAAAGCTCTGCTGAGATTAGATTCCCTAACTACCAAATCACAAATCTATAACACAGTTAAAGGGATAGTAATAATTAAAATGCCAAAAAATATATTTTATAGGTTTTTCCCTATGAGGAAAACAAGGGTACTCCCACTGCCAAAAGTTATTACAGCTCAAACTTGACATTTTCAGGTGCATTATCTCAGTGGCCTGAAATTGTACAGTGGCGCTGTTGTTACACTATCCTATGGCCAGCTCTGGTCAATTGACCATAAATCTCCATAGGATGGTGTAGCAACAGTGCCACTGTACAATTTCAGGTCACTGTGAGACTGTACCTAAAAGTTCAAGTTTGAGCTATAATAACTATTGAATATAATACCTTTCAGCAGTGGAAGTACCTTTGTTTTACTCAGGGGGTTAAATCCTTCAACATAGATTTTTAGTTTAAGTATTAAATGTCCCTTTAATCAGTTTGCAAAACAAAAAGCCAGTAGCGTAACAATAGGGGTCACAGAGGTTGCTCCTGAGACAGGGCCCGGCCACGCCCTGCAACCTCCCGCCTGGTACTCACATGAAGCAAGTTGAGGTCTGTACCTTCTTTGGCACAGATCTCTAGCAGCTGAGCTCCCTCTCTGGCACTTTAGTAATGCAGAACGCTGGGAGATTACATCATCTCCCAGTGCTCTGCATTACTGAAGAGAGGACCGCATGGGGCTCCAGCTTCTGAAGTCTGTGCGGAAGGGGGCACAGACCTCTCCTGCCATGCTGCTGGACCACCAGGGAGGTAGGAGATGGATACAGGGGAGGTCAATAGGGGCAATGTGGAAGTGGAGATTGGTAGCAATGTGGAGATTGTGAGCAATGTGGAGACTGTGGGCAATGTGGAGACAATATGGATATTGGGGGCAATGTGGAGATTGGGGGCAATTTGAAAGCAATGTGAAGATTGGGGACAATGTGGAGATTGGGGGCAATGTGGAGATTGGGGGCAATGTGGAGGCAATGTGAAGATTGGGGACAATGTGGAGATTGGGGGCAATGTGGAGGCAATGTGGAGATTGGGGACAATGTGGAGATTGGGGGCAATGTGGAGGCAATGTGGAGATTGGGGACAATGTGGAGATTGGGGGCAATGTGGAGGCAATGTGGAGATTGGGGACAATGTGGAGATTGGGGGCAATGTGGAGGCAATGTGGAGATTGGGGACAATGTGGAGATTGGGGGCAATGTGGAGGCAATGTGGAGATTGGGGACAATGTGGAGATTGGGGGCAAAGTGGAGGCAATGTGGGAGATTGGGGGTAACGTGGAAGTGATGTGGAGACTGGGGGCAATGTGGAGGTGGCCAATGGGGGGACAATGTGGTCGGGGGGGGCATGGCGATTTTTGCACCAGGGCCCGGTGGCTTCTAGTTACGCCTCTGCAAAAAGCATAAACTATAAGCAGTTTAAATCAACACCTTTAATGAGACTTAAATCTCTGGAGGTAAAAACTCCATCTTACAGTAATTCTTACTTGGAAATCCTGTTCCTTTTATATGACGGGGTGCCCAGTTCTGTCTCTATTTTATATGTCCCCATGTGATGGGGTAGGTAACAGACTGCTGGCATTACAACAGAAGCCCTGATGGCACAAAAAAAGCCTATCATTCATTCTATTTTTACAGCGGTGGAAGGAAAACTTGAGTGTTTTTGTTTAATTCTCATTCCTTTTAACATCATCTGTGGTTTAAATTTGTTTATAAACAGAACGCAGCAGCAGCATTACCGAACCATAAAAATAAACCGCCTGCTCTTCTATTCCAGCTGTCACACCGCCCTGACATAAACCAGTTAATATGAGAAATTGGGGGATGCTGACCCCCTTTTGAGGGCCAGAGGCATTCAAAGGATTACGCTTTGGATGTTAAAGAGCTCTCCAGTGCATTGCTCTGCAATGCACTGGAGACCTCTTTAGCATCCAAGGGGTTAAAGGGACAGTAATGTTTCACAATAAAATCAGCTCCAATTAATCTTCATAGTATTTGGGCCATGGAGAGTGTAATTTCAATGCTGTCAGAGTTGTAGTTCAGGAGTAATTGAATGATAAAGTATCCCCCTCCCGCCCCTTTTACTGATGTAACACTGCTCACCTCATAGAAGTAAGACTGTCCAGATGGATCACAGAGAGGGACAATCTTCAGTGAGCATAAGGAAAAACCTGAAACACCTGTCAAGGGCGGCAGGGTTTTCCTTACTCACAGTAAGAGGATTGTCCCTTGCAGTGAGCTGTCTGGTCTGTGAACCAGATTCCACATCTGAGGGGAGGTGGCATACACTAGGTAAAAGGGGTGGGAGGGGGATACTTTATCATTCAATTACTCTTGAACTACAACTCTGACAGTATTGAAATAACACTCTCTATGGCTCAAATACTATGAAGATGAATTGGAGCCGCTGTTTTTGTGAAACATTACTATCCCTTTAAGCTCTTTAAAGCCCATGTGTTGTGGCCTCCTCTGGGATGCAAGCTGTCCCTCTCCAAATATACACAAACATATGGGAATTAGAGTGCTTTATTGGGAAGAACAATTGAGTATAATAATTCACTAATAGGACAATGACAATTCTCTGAGAGGAAATGTGGATATTGTTAGACTATCTCTGTCACATTGTTCCTGATTGCTGTGAAGTCCGAACCAATTATTTAGGACCCTATATTAAGGCACACCCTTTGTCTTTAATGAGAAATGTTGTTTGTTACTGATTGAAGCTGTTTCTGGATTAGAATTGACCAAAATACCATTCACGCTGTTTTATAAAATGTATTTGCTAGCAGGAAAGATTTCTAAAAAAGAATGTTCTCTACAGAATTATTTTTCTGTCTCCAGATTTCAGAAACTCCATGAGACTGGTCACCAAGACCCCTGCTTTGTAATAGTTCACTATCAAAATGTCACCATCAATTTGGCGACCAACCCAAGGGAGCATTCAAGGGTTAGTAATCTCCATATTTAACTTGATTCAATATTGTAGATGTTAAAAAAATGAAGTATACGGAGAAATTTATAGCAAAATTTAAAAATAATTACTTCATTGGAAAAGTCTACAAAGTGTGCCTGGTTTGCAAGCACACTTTGTAGACCGTTCCAATGAAGTAGTTCTTTTGAAGTATCGCTCTGCTGAAGCGCCTCCTCAAGTCGGCCGACACAGATCTCCTTCTGTCAGCTTTACAGGTGACATGAGGGAGGGGGGCACTTTAGCGGTGAATATCTCTCAAACCGTAAAGGCTTGAGAGATGGGACTTTCTCCATATACTTTATTTCTTTAACATTTACAGTATTGAATCAAGTTAACTATAGGCATTACTAACCCTTTAAATATTTTGCCAGGCTGAAAATGGCAACATAAGAATCTCGCCCGAATGACTAGAGCGACATGCCTAAGAAAGAAAGCGCGAAAAAGTCTCCCAAGCTGAGACGAATGAGTGAATGAGCTTTACATGTAGCAGAAGCGGAGGAGCAAGCGTGACTGTGATGCCCCATTGGCGTGATTGCAGGGGCTGTGATGCAGCATCAAATGGATGGTGTGAGTATGAGTTTTGGAGATAAAATGCTGCAGAGTTGCAGGAAATGTGGGATAAGTGTAGGGAGAACGTAGCACTGCTAGTGTTGAGCGAGCATGCTCGGCCGATGCTCGGATCGGCTCGAGCATCGCTCTGCTCGGCACATGGCGGTACTCGTACGAGTACCGCCATGTGCTCGCCCGGCATGTTCGGGTGGCGGGGATCTGTGCCGAAGGAGGCACAGATCTGAAGACGCTCCGCTGGACCACCAGGGACTGGAGGTAGGGGGCATTGCAGAGATGAAGGGGGCATTGCGGAGATGAAGGGGGCATAGCGGAGATGAAGGGGGACATTGCGGAGATGAAGGGGGCATTGCGGAGATGAAGGGGGACATTGCATCGGGGTGCTCGCTCAACACTAAGCACTGCCATTTCATCCAATAACCCTTTCATTGCCGCATCACAACCCCTGCAATCACGCCAATGGGGCATCACAGTCACACTTGATCCTCTGATTCTGCTGCATGTAAAGCTCATTTGCTCATCCGTCTCAGCTTAGCAGACTTTTTCTGCACTTTCTTTCTTTGGCATGTCACCCTTGTCAGGCTGGCAAGATTCTTATGTTGCCTTTTTTAACCTGGCAACATATTGAATGCTCCCCTGGGTTGGTTGCCAAATTTAGGATGACATTTTGATAGGATACCTTTTGTGATCTAGTCCCTACAACTGACGCTGACATTCAGATTCCTTTTCAGCTTCAAATATTAAAAAATAAAAATATCTAATCTATTTTCCTGCTATTAATTTGTACATTGCATTTTATACTATGCATTGTCTCGACTGTTTCATTCTTTTCTCGGATTTGTATTGTACTGTACTTTGAATTTAATTCAATAAAGAGTTTGGAAATGAAAAAAAAAATTATATATATATATATATATATATATATATATATATATATGTACCATATATAACCCTTTGAGTGTCAGAGGGGTATTCAACATATTGCAAAGCAATGTGTTGGATACCCCACTGGAAATCAAAGGGTTAAACCTCAAGGCAAGCATTGAGCCTCAAGGTGTCGAGACTTTTCTACGATCCATGGGGCTGAATGAGTGTGTAACCAATGTGAATAGTCACGTGCGAATTTATTCAGAAAAAGTGGTAAATTGGGGGTTTTACACCAACATTTCTGCAGAAAAAAATGTTACTTTTCACCCATCCCTATAGCTCAGATAGTTATTCTATCTCAATCTATGGGATACCTGAGTCACGAGCTGTAGTTCACCATAGAATGTGATAGTAGCAGCTCCTCCCCTTTGTGACAATTTGACCTATAAGTTTTGAGTAAAGCAACTGCTTGTCGTGAGAGTACTCTTGTCTTACATGACAGGAAAAGTTCTGTGATTGTTAATAATAAAGGTTTACTGGACCTTTAAATGTTTACATCATTGCTTAATATCAGGTAAGGATTATAAATTCCTGATCTAGCACATTATTAACCCCTTAAGGACCAGCGGTCCCGGGGTGTGCTGTCCCTTAAGGACCACATAGAAGACTTTGATGTGACGTCCCACGTGACTGATCACGTGGGGCGGCACGCCGAATGGAGGGACTGAAAGAGATTGCTCCAGTCTTGGAGCGATCAAGTTCAGTCCCCGATATTACTCACTGTGCTCCTGCAGGAGTGCGGTGAGTAAAAGTACGTGACGTGGCAAAACCATCGCTGGTCCTTAAGTGCCGGACCAGTTTGACGGTCCTGCCATGTCAATGGTCCTTAAGGGGTTAAAGTCCCCGATACAGCTCCATAGGATCGAACACTCAATTTCATCCCGCTGTTGACGTTGCTCTTCTCACCCCGGCACCTACATGCACCTATGGTGGACCTGTCCTTTGCTTCATATTTTTTGGACAAAGTGTCTAACTCATATTAATTCATTCTTACATCTTTCTATTCCTCATAGCCCTATGCCAGTCCTGTTCTTCTCCAATTTGCCCCCACTAGCACAGGATACAACATCAGTCCTGCTTACTACGCTCTCCATGGCTAAATCGCTGATACCTGCCCAATGAAGAGACTCCAAGCCTCTGGCACTATCCGAATGTCTGTGATCTTCTACTATTAGTGAGACTCTCCTGGTATAAGAGGGGATTAAACACCTCATCCATCTCCGAACTATTAACTAAATAGTATCTGGTTGATATGAGTGGATAGTGGAGTATATGGAGTTTCTTGTCACGAGTGAGAGTATTCGATCTGAACCTCCTATTTCTATTTCTTACGGTTCTTTCTTCTCCTTTTCTTTAACTTTCTCTCTCTATCTTTGCTAATAGCTCACTCTCCTTCTCTGTCTCTCTTTGACTCCTCTTCTATCCTGAACACCCCCCCATCTTCCTCTCCTTGCTGTCCCTGCACCCTACTCGCCTCAATTTGCACTTTTACTTTTTCAAAACGTGACACTAGTGCAGCATTATGGCCGATATAACTGTTCTGGTTCATGCATTTCTAGTTAATTGCTACATGATTGTGTTGCCATTTGCTCTTATTGTTCTTATTGTGACATTGAGGTACTATGTTGTAACAAATTTGATGTATCTTCTCATTGTATTGTCGCACTGATGTAAAAAATGTATTATAAAAAGAAAAAGGTTATTATGTACATTATCTCTCTGTCTCTCTCTCTCTCTCTCTCTCTCTATATATATATATATATATATATCCAACTAAAAGCCAGTGATTTTGCCAGGAGTAGCCAAGTTGGTAAAGCCCCTCCGGCCATCCCTGGCAAAATCGCTGCAAGGAGATTCACAGGGGCAGCAATTTTAACAGGAGTGAACAGTGGGGCTAATCCCCCCCCCCCCCGGACAACTCCTGTGAAAATTCCCACAATGAGACACATCTCCTTTGACATCCAGTGCTTTAGTGGTGCAGCGAATCTCTGACATGAACATTTGCTATATCAGATGGGCACATGCAGTGCAACATTCCCTAGTGTGTGTATGTATGTGCATATCTATCTGTATGTATATATATTGTATGTATGTATGTGTGTGTATATATATATATATATATATATATATATATATATTCCCAAGTGTGTGTGCCCACTTTAGTAATCAGGTTGTAAGCCTGGGTGCTAATCCATAAAATGATCAAATAGCAAAATCCAAAGGAAGAATTGCACTCACAAGTCTTCTTAAAGGTAAAACATGTGCTGTTTTATTCTATCAAAGTTTCGGCCCTGACCTGGGCCTTTATTGAGATAATTTTATCTTGATGAAGGCCCAGGTCAGGCTTGAAACATTGATGGAATAAACCAGCACATTTTTTTCACCTTTAAGAAGAACCGTCAGTGCAAGCTATACTTATATATATAATAGTGTATAAGCCCGTGTACACGGGCCAATGTCCGGTAATGTTAACCCTTTGAGTACCAAAGGGGCACTCAAAGGGTTATAAGTAGCCACCACCTCACTGCTCCACGCGATGCAGTCTTGCGTCGCCTCACTCACGCGATGCAATCATGGGCAGTAGAGACTACTGCGCATGACGGCTTCTGACAAACATCCTGGCCAATTATTATATAGGATATATATATATATACACACACACACACACACACACACACACTAGCGTAAAAGCCTGTGTGCACAGGCCATGGAGCAGAGAGGCAATGGCAGCACAGAGCAGTACTGGCCTCTTAACCCTTTGAGTGCCATGAATTGTGTACCCCTCTGGTACTTAAAGGGTTAACAAACATTACCCGGACCTGCTCTGAGTACTGCCGACACCTCACTCACATGATGCAATCATGCGCAGTGGAAACTGGCCGAACGTGGGCAGTCTCTACTGCTCATGACTACATCATGACATACTTCTGCCCTTTTATTATATAGGATATATAGATGAAAGATTGTGTCTTAATTTTCTCAGAGTTTGGTATTGTTGATCATCCCAATGAAGATTTTACAATGTAACTGAAATGTTGATCATCCTCAGGAAGGTTATACAATGTAACTGAAATGTTGATCAACCTCAGGAAGGTTATACAATGTAACTGAAATGTTGATCATCCTCGGGAGTGTTATACAATGTAACTGAAATGTTGATCATCCTTAGGAGGGTTATACAATGTAACTGAAGCACTGATCATCCTCAGGAAGGTTAAACAATGTAGCCAAAATGTTGATCAAACAAAAAAATTCAATTGTTCAATTATTTTGTGTGTGCCTCAACACTGGACCAAGGCAAAAAGCCTACAACAATTGTGAGTGCTTCCTTCAGTATTTTATATGTACAAATAGATATAGTATAAGTATGGTATGGGTTACTGCCACTTTAACCCCACTAGCATGCAGGTGGTCGAGTTCCCTATATCAACTAGCAATCACATACAGTTACTATTGTTACTATGTTAGTCTCTTGAATTGTAAATGCCTCCAGTACATTACAAATCAATATGTTAAAGAACTCCTTGTCATTCAAGGGGTTAAATGGTTTGATTTTAGAGTTCCACAGGGAGTTCATATAAACACAATTGTCACAATAAAGCAAAAATCTTGACAACCACTGCTTAAAAAACCCAAACATTTGGTAATACTACTTTGAAGATTATACACAGTAATAACTAGTCAGAGATAGGCAGGCGTAGAAAGCAATTACATAATTACTGGCAACTCACTTGAAACAGCATGTGTTCAGATGATCTGTATCCAAAGTTTATTTTCAAAGGGGATGGTGCATTGGTTGACAAACAGATCAGTCTTGGGGTTGTATAAAACAGTTCATATTAACATGTTTAAGACTGCCTGACTCACAAATCCAGCTTTTAGTTCTTTGGACTCCCCTACATTGCATTTGGTTAACCCTTTCTGGGCTAACTAAGGGGAAATAAACGACAGGAACGTGGTGCAATTCTGGAGCCAACTACCTGCATCTTAGGTGAAAATAAACATTTCCATCAAGTGAAATGGGGCCTTGAACTGCGTGAATGATTATGAGGTGTCTAAAGCATTCCTTCCCAATGCATTGAAGATTTCAAGCATGCAAGGGGTTAAACACCACATTTTATTTGCTCACCTATGGTGCAGTTGGATTGTTCATGAGTTACCCCTCTTTTGTATGGTATCCTTTTGATATGTCACTATACCTGGGAACTTTGTTCTGTGCTCTCCCTGGTGGGGAGTCCTGTGGTGCCAGTGGGGGGAGAAAAATGACAGGATTTGCGTCAAACAGGGGGTGGGGCTTAACTGTGAGTGGAGGTGGGGCTAAATGGGCTAGAAAAAAGAGCAAAAACTAGGCTGAGGAAGGAGGAAAAGTTGGTGGGGAGTAGGAGGAAAGACTGAGAAACAGCAGAAGTGGGTAGAGTTTCAATAGAAACTCCCCACATCTGGAGACTTAGTCTCTGCCCTGGAGACTCGGTAATGCAGTGTGGAAACTGGAGTTTCCGGGGAAAATCCAGAGAGTTCCCAGCTATGTATGTCACACACTATTGGGTGACAAACCAAATGCCGCATTAAACATGACGGCGACATTAGAATCTCACCAGTATCAAAAGGACAAGTTTCTTAAATCACGTGCTGAAACATCGCACAAATCAGACGCTCACAGGGAGCGACGCATTCTACCACTTTATGTTATGGATTACACATTACAAACTGCTTGCTCTGCCGCTGTTTGATGTTTAACTTAATCCCTTAAAGGGGAACTTTCACCCCTTAATAACTAAATCTCCCCTTACTGCTGACCTGGCGACTAGCTGCTTAGTAGCGCTAGTCGCCAGAAATCTTACCCCGTTCTCAAGATTTCGGCGTTTCAAAGGATCAGGAAGCACGGACGTCTCTTCACAGTGACATCCGTGCGCCTGCGCTGTCAGTCCCTTGTCAGTCCCTTGTGCACCGTATGCACCGTACGGTGCACAAGGGACTGACAAGGGACTGACAGCGCAGGCGCACGGACGTCACTGTGAAGAGACGTCCGTGCTTCCTGATCCTTTGAAACGCCGAAATCTTGAGAACGGGGTAAGATTTCTGGCGACTAGCGCTACTAAGCAGCTAGTCGCCAGGTCAGCAGTAAGGGGAGATTTAGTTATTAAGGGGTGAAAGTTCCCCTTTAAAGGGATAGTAATGTTTCAAAATAAAAGCAGCTCCAATTAATCTTCATAGTATTTGGGCCATAGAGAGTGTTATTTCAATACTGTTAGAGTTGTAGTACAAGAGTAATTGAATGATAAAGTATCCCCTCCCGCCCCTTTTACCTAGTGTAAGCCACCTCACCTCAGATGTGGAATCTGGTCCTGGGACCAGGCATCTCACAGCAAAGGACAATCTTCTTACTATGGACATAAGGAAAACCCTGCCCCCCATGACAGTTTTTTCAGGTTTTTCCCTTAAGCTAATTGAAGGTTGTCCCTCTCTGCGATCCATCCGGACACCACCTTTCTGTTCTGAGGTGAGCAGTGTTACATCAGTAAAAGGGGAGGGAGGGGGATACGTTATCATTCAATTACTCTTGAACTACAACACTGACAATATTGAAATAACACTCTCCATGACCCAAATACTATGAAGTTTAATTGGAGATGCTTTTATTTTAAAACATGACTATCCCTTTAAGGACCTGAAGCAACGCATTGCACACTCCTCTGGTCCCTAAGGGGTCAAAGGGGGAAGGTTTATAAATGGAGGTGAAGCTGACTTTGTTTCTGGGCTCAGGACACCTATTTATGAATGATCAGTTTATGTATCGTGGTTCTGTTGACAGCAATGTTGACCTGGATTAATCAAGTAACAAGATTTAATTGGGCACGGAAAATCTGTGAGGATTAACCCTTTGAGTGTCAGTGGGGTATGCAACGCATTGCAAAGGGCGTATCCTTCCGGCACTGAAAGGGTTAAGGTGGTTGGAAGAAACACATGCACCAATAGACCATCGATTCATTGATGGAAATATGAGGAAGTTGATTGTTGAATCATTCTAACAAATTAGTTTGGTGCTGATTTGCATGCATTTGTTTGAAGGGGTCATCCACATGAACATGCAGGTCAGGACAATTGTGTAATATTTGTTCAGAGATGAATATAATATACCAGTTCCATTTAACCTATTAACCTTGCTGGTTCCCAAAGGGATTTAAACATATCAGCATGCTTGGAATACGATTTTATTTATTTATTTTTTTTTTTGAGAAAGGATTTACGTGATGAAAATCTGTCTTTGTCATTGAAGTGTTTTTATCAGCATTTCTGAAGCAAGTGAGAATTTAACCCTATACGTGCCAGAGGGCTATGCAGCCGGGGACAGAAGAACAGAACCCAAAGGACACTGTTGATATTGGATGTGTTTAACCCCTTAACGACCCTTGATGGTCATAGTACGTCAAGGATCGATCTGACTGAACGACTCATGATGTACTACGACCGACATGGAATTCCGGGCTCCCCCCGCGGCTGTTTGGGGAGTCCGGAAGCAGAAGAAAGAAAAAAAAAATGCTCCGTGGTCCTTAACTGACAGCGCCGCGCCGATCTGACGGTCACATATATTACATACATACAAAAAACAAAAGAGGCAGCACCAGTGGGACTTGTTCTTTAGCAAAAAATGCTGATTTTATTTGGGTCAACGTTTCGGTCCAACCCCTGGACCGATTTTCACAGGAGTGGACAGGGGGAGCGAAGCCGCAGACTCACCGATACAGTGGTCCAGTGGGTCCCTGAACTGCTCGTTGTGCCCAATCATATGGGCAATACCGTGCACCATTTGCTAGTATATATAGATATATAAATATATTTTTATTTATATATAGTCTATGTTATGCAATTGCTTGTCTTTAAAGGAGAAGTAACACCTTCTAATAGCCCCTACTAACCTTGGTTGGGCCAGAAAATGGTAAACTGTTCAAGAGATAACATTTATAATGAGCCAGTGTTATGTCCATGGAGGAGGACATAACAGCTGCAAGCAGAACCATAGGACACAATCTTCACCACTGCACATGGTTATCTTATACCTTTAACCCTTTAACAGCCAGCGGTCCAGGGAAGTTAACTTCCCTTAAGGACCACTTTGACCATTGTTGGAGCGCCAGCACATGTGACTGAATGGGGGTCTGAGAAAGAGAGCTCAGCACTCGGAGCGGTCAATTTCAGACACTGTTTATACTTACAGGAGCGCTGTAAGTAAAAATACGTGACGTGTCCGGACCATCAATGGTCCTTCAGGAAAAAAATGGTTATGGTCCTGGGATGTCTGCAGTCCTTAAAGGGATTACTATCCTTTTAATTAAGTGCATGAACTCTGCCAGATATAGATTGACAAAAACTGTTGTGTCCATCACTATTGCCATGACATCCAGAACTGACTGAAGATGTTATTTCTTCAACTAATGCATAGTGGTCATAGGATTTTCTGGCCAAAAGTAAAGCAAGTGTGGTTATTTTCGGAGGTATTACTTCTCCTTAACCCCTTAACGACCCATGACGGTCCTGGACCGTCATGGGTTGTTTTGCCTTAAGGACCCATGACGGTCCTGGACCGTCATGGGTTAAATGATAGCAGCGCACCTCCATGCACGCTGCTATCATTCATTCCCTGCTGAGACTGAACATTCAGCCTCCACCACTTTAACAAGTGCTGGGTCATGTGTACCGGCATTGTGAAAGAATGAATGAGGCAATGTTCTACACTGCCGCTAGTGTCTCTTCTCAGCTGTCTGTCCCTTGCTATCAAAGTAAGGGACAGAGAAGCAGAGAGGAGATACCTAGCTGACAAATAAAATGCAGCAGCTGGGGGTATTAACCCCTTCACTGCTGTGCTGGAGGCTAAATAAACTTTTTTTTTTTTTTTTTCTAAAAAGACACAACACTTTTTTTTTTGTTTAACAAAAATGTTATTAAAAAAAAAAATCTCAACAACATAAATTGGGAGTGTGATTGATGTGGAGCCATGTAATACATTTATACATACCACCAAATGTCATCAATAAAAAAGTGGGAAAATAGGGTGGGAAAAAGGGACATGGGGTTTTTCACCCGGGGCGACAGTGACCACTTAAATCTGCCCATTTTGTAGGTATGACCGACCGGTCATACCTTTCATGCAGTGTCCATAAAAATGTAACCCATTGTGCCCAAATGATCCCAAGAGAAAAAAAATGTTTTTTTTTTTTTTTTTTTTTTATTTTACATTTTTTTATACCGTTTTCTTGAATTTTATTAAAATAAATGGTGGGATATCCATATAAGTAAGGTATTAAAAGAAAGCCCAAATTGTGCGTAAAAAAACGGTATATAGTTTTCATGGGTAAAATAAAGTACTTAGAGGGAAAACACTGTTGAACAAAAACATAGTCAAAAAGGTCAGAATTGCTCCAGTCCTTAAAAGGATAGTAATGTTTGTAATAAAAGCAGCTCTAATTAATCATCATAGTATTTGGGCTTTGGAGAGTGTTATTTCAGTTCTGTCAGAGTTGTAGTTCCAGAGTAATTCAATGACAAAGTATCCCCCTCCCGCCCCTTTTACTGATGTAACACTGCTCAGCCAGAGCAGAAGGGAGGTGCCCAGGTAGATTGCAGAGAGGGACAATCTTCAATTAAGATAATGGAAAAACCTGAAAAGCTTGTCAAGGGGGGGCAGGGCTTTCATTGTTTTCACTGTAAGAAGATTGTCCCCTGCTGTTATCTGTCTGGTCTTACAACTAGATTCACATTTGAGAAGAGATGGCTTACACTAGGTAAAAGGGCAGGAGGGGAAACTTTGCTTGTGAATATCTCTTAAACCATAAAGGTTTGAGAGATAAGACTTATATCGTTCTTCATGTTTTTTAATGCCTACAAAATAAAATAAAGATAAAACGAAGTATTACTATCCCTTTAAGTGAAATCGACCTCAAATTTTCCTGGTCCTTAAGGGGTTAAAGGAGAAATAAGCCCTGACATTATTTTTAGGTCTATATCATATACTGGCCAAGTGTTATAGTGTTTTTTCACACTTCTGCAACTCCCCAAGCTAAAGCTGACCGCAAGATAATCAGGTTTCTAGTAAACTAGGAGTTTAATTAGATGCTGTTAACATCCAAGCAATAACACCTTGCTGCTAGAAACCACTCAGTGCATAGATCTGTGAAACTGCTCTCTGCCTTCTATTACTGGCCTCTGGGTCATTATAAACAGAAGAAAATATAGGATCACTTTATCTGATGATACATTAGAAACTAATGACTAATAAGCAGGGTACAAGGAAATAAATACAGATGAATAGATGAAAGAAAAAGGCAGAGATGTATATGCATATAAAAGATACACATGAGAGGAGTGGGAGAAGTACATGAGATCCAACAAGACAAAAGATAAGGGAATAAGGTGAGTGTTACATGACAGTAAAAAGGAAACATTAATATCCTGGTTCATGTTTGTCATCATTACTTATGCTGCCTGTGCTTGTATCATCCTCTGAAGACAGCAGATTACTTTCATTTAACTGCACATCACATAAAACAATTTACACAAAAGCCTCTCTGGGCTGTTTGACTTAATAAGAGTGCATGTTTCTCCTGTAAGTCAATCAGTTGGAGACAACACCCCATCTTGCACAGTTTTGTAGGGTCATATTCAATAAGCTAAAGATGTGAAATTCTGGTGTAAGCTGGTGAGAGAGCTCAGCTGGTTAATGCAACAGCTGTAGAATGTGTTAAATCCTCAAGGTCATTGGCAGGGCTGGTGCAAGGACTTTTGCCACCCTAGGCAAAACCTCCTTTTGCCTCCCCTTGGCTCCGCCCCTTGTTCCCCTCCCTTGAATGTGAATAAGTGTCAGTGTGTTTGTGTGTTCCCTATATGTGTATAAGTGTGTTAGTGTGTGTGAGTGTGTCTTCTATATGTGTTTAAGTGTCACTGTGTGTGTGTGTGTTCCCTATATGTATATATGTTGGTGTGTGTGTTCCCAGTATGTGTATAAGTGTCAATATGTGTGTTCCTTATATGTGTATAAGTGTGTCAAAGTATGTGATCTGTATATGTGTATCAGTGTGTGTGTGTCTCTGTATGTGTATCATTACATGTGTTCCTTATATGCATATGTGTGTCAGTGCGTTCCCTGTATGTGTATGTGTGTGTCAGTGTGTGTTCCCTGAGTGTGTCAATTTGTGTGAGTCTCTGTAGGGGTATGAGTGTGTGAGTGTGTGTGCTTCTCTATGTGTGTATCAGCGTGTCAGAGTGTGTGTATTCTATATGTGTATAAGTGTGTCAATGTGTATGCTTGTCTGTATGTGTATCAGTGTGTTAGCTAATGTGTTTGATTCTTTCTCCCCACTTTACTGTTGATCCCCCTTTTGACTCTCTCCCCCCTTTTCGCTCTTGATCCCCTCTCTTGATTGTTGATCCCCCTTTGACTCTGTCCCCTGTCTGACTCTTGATCCCCCCTCGAGTGTTGATCTCCCTTTGACTCTTTCTCCCCCCCTTTTGACATTCTCTCCTCTTGACCCCCCATTTTGACTCTCTCTCCCCTTTTGACTTTCTCCCCCTCTAGTTTTGACTGACCCTCTGTTGCCTCTTTCCCCCCTCTTGACACCTCCCCCGACTCATTTTCCTCCCCTTACCTCTTTATGCGAGGAGGAAGGGAGATGGTCACTGCAGAAGTACTCCTGACATGAAGGGCTGTGGTGTCTTGAGTCCTCCTGCATCTTTCTGATGCCACTGGAGGTGCGCAGATGCAGAGCGTCTGATGTCACTGGCCGCGTCCACTCACTGACTGGACATAGACGCGTGAGGGAACACTTGGTAGCGTAAAGCTGCGGTCCCTCACGGCAGATATTTATAAAAGATAAATCAGAAAAAAAAATAATAATAAAAAAAAAATTGCAGCTCCTCCCATTTCAGCGCCCCTGCGCTGCAGCGCCCTAAGGCAGCTGCCTAAGCTGCCTTATGCTAGTGCTGGCCCTGGTCATTGGTTCTCATCCAGGAAAATTTCCCTTTTTAGGAAGGACAATTCCTCTTTGAGACCCAAATCCCTCTGCCCCTCTTCCCCACCCTGGTGTCCCGCTTTTTAGGATATCAGACAGTGTGGTGTGTATATAAGTGTATCACCCTGGTGTCTCTATGATTAGGGGATCAGACTCTGTGGCGTGTACATAAGTGTATCACCCTGGTGTCCCTGTGTTTAGGAGATCAGACTGTGTGGTATGTATATAAGTGTATCACCCTGGTGTCCCTGTGTTTAGGAGATCAGACTGTGTGGTGTGTATATAAGTGTATCACCCTGGTGTCCCTGTGTTTAGGAGATCAGACTGTGTGGTGTGTATATAAGTGTATCACCCTGGTGTCCCTGTGTTTAGGAGATCAGACTGTATGGTATGTATATAAGTGTATCACCCTGGTGTCCCTGTGTTTAGGAGATCAGACTGTATGGTGTGTATATAAGTGTATCACCCTGGTGTCCCTGTGTTTAGGAGATCAGACTGTGTGGCGTGTATATAAGTGTATCACCCTGGTGTCCCTGTGTTTAGGAGATCAGACTGTGTGGCGTGTATATAAGTGTATCACCCTGGTGTCCTTGTGTATAGGAGATCAGACTGTGTGGTGTGTATATAAGTGTATCATCCTGGTGTCCCTGTGTTTATTATATCAGACAGTATGGTGTGTATATAAGTGTATCACATTGCTCCACATCAATAAAACTCACATTAATATTTGTTTGAATTTCATTAGTCTGCGTTAATAAAATACTTTGGTCTTGCTCAAAATAATTTATTCAGTTAAATAAAGAGGTGTCAATAGGTGATAAAATAACCTATATATTCTCAATAATGCCCCTTCTATTAGCCACCGCCCCTGCAACACCTCCTTGACCATTTGAAATGTTGGGACGTATGCCTTTTCCCTTTTCCGGTTAAATAAAATGAGTACCCAGGACATGCTTGAAAATGAGTGTTTCCTTCCTGGTAAAATGCTTTCAACAACAAAAACAAAACGCAATATCGGGCAAATAAAATCCCTCCAATTTTCCATTAAAGAAATACTAACATCAAAAAAGAAATCAGCTGATATGACTTTAACCCTTTGAGTGCCAGAGGGGTATGCAACACATTGCAAAGATCCATGTATGCCCACACTCACATAAATACACACATGCTCTAGCACACAAACTGCAAAGCAATGATTTGTGTATCTCTCTGGCACTCAAAGGGTTACATTTCATGCCCTTACAACTAGCATATGTAAATGATAGTTATTCTTATGTTACATCCCTGAAATATAATCCTAAATTTGCTTTTTAACACATTTCAATTGTTCTGCAGATCGATTATTTCTTTAATGTTGTACGTGCTGTTTGTATTAAGAGACAAGAACTAAAGTCCATTCCTTGATTGTGATTAGTGCCCACTGCTCAGACTTATTTTATCAGAAAGACTTCTCTTATCCCCTTCACTGTACAGATAATCATAGGAAATCAATGAAATGGAAAAGGCAGGGATGTCTGCTCTCTCAGCACAAAGTACAAGGTATTAGGAGTTAGTGTTCCTTTCATTTAAATGGGTGTTTAAGGATGGAGGTGCATGCATCCCATTGAGCCATTTCATCTATCCCACAGACTTTGACAGCTGTCATCTCCATATTAGGCTTCCAGTGCCAGAGCGAGCTTCCCTCCTCAGTAGCTGATTCACTCATTTGTTCTGCTATCTGAGAGAAGAGCTCTTCTCTCCAACAACAAGACAAGTACTGAGTGAATCAGCCGCTGCATAGTGGATTTTTTATAAGGACAGTAGTTGACAGTCTACAGTCTGTGGGCCAAATCAAGCTGACAAGATAGTAAGTCAAACTATTGGATGCTGGAAATGCCTCCACTACATTGCAAAGCCATATGTTGTAGACAATTCTAGCATCTAAGAGAATTATGTTAACCCCTTAAGGACCGGCCGCGCACGCGGCGGTCACTTAAAGGGATAGTAATACTTCGTTTTATCTTTATTTTATTTTATTACTAAGCAGCTAGTCGCCAGATGGGGACTTAGTTAACCTAAAGATTTTGTCGGGTGGTAGTTCCACTTTGAAGGGATAGTAATACTTCGTTTTTTCTTTATTTTATTTTGTAGGCATTAAAAAACATGAAGAACGATATAAGTCTTATCTCTCAAACCTTTATGGTTTGAGAGACATTCACAAGCAAAGTTTCCCCCCCACCCCTTTTACCTAGTGTAAGCCATCTCTTCTCAGATGTGGAATGCAGTCCATAGACCAGACAGATAACAGAAGGGGACAATCTTCTTCCTATGAGGAACAATGAAGGCCCTGCCCCCCTTGACAAGTTTCTCAGGTTTTTCCCTTATCTTAATTGAAGATTGTCCCTCTCTGCAATCTACCTAGGCACCTCCCTTCTGATCTGGCTGAGCAGTGTTACATCAGTAAAAGGGGCAGGAGGGGGATACTTTGTCACTGAATTACTCTTGAACTACAACTCTGACAGAACTGAAATAACACTCTCCAAAGTCCAGATACTATGATGATTAATTAGAGCTGCTTTTATTATGAAACATTACTATCCCTTTAAGAACCAGGGACCATTTTTTTTAGCGAATCCAATTCCAGACTCCCCGAATGGCGTGCAGCCGCGAGGGGAGTCTGGAATTCCATGAAGGTCCAGGACTGTCATCGGTCCTTAAGGGTATAACAACCCATGACGGTCCAGGACCGTCATGGGTCCTTAAGGGGTTAAAGCTACTGAAAGGGCAGTAGAAAGTGTGTGTGAGTAACTGAGGGAAAGATCCTGTAACTGTCGAACTTTTCTTTTTCTCATTGTTATCATGCATCTGCCCATTCCCCGTTCTTGCCTTCCCTTCCTTTTAGGGTGACCACAATTCCAATCTGCCATTCCGGGACATGCGGTCACCCTATGTTTACATTAAAATGATCAATGGGACACTATGCTGCTATTGATTGCATCACACACCTATTCTCTTCTTTCTGTGACTCCTGTTCCTTCACGATGCACCCAGAAACGCACTTTCAATCAAAGGCAGCTCCTGCACGCCCACTGTCTCACACACACCACCAGTCAGCCAATGAGGAGAGGACCATTCTGCAAATACTCTTCATTTTCATTGGCTGTGGTGGTGTGTGTTGCTGTAGTTAGGCTGTGACTGTGGGCTCAACACACTAGCTTTATAGGGTTGAATGACAGTCACAGATACTGTCTATACTGTTTGGGTGGCTTTGCTTATTCCAGGACTCTTTATTTGTCCCGGTGGGGGGTGACTCGGGACACAGGACATACACCTGAATTAAGGGGCAGCCTCTGGTATTCCGGGACCCGTGGTCACCCTACTTCCTTTCCCACCCCCACCCTTTGATCTCCATCTTCCCGTTTTCTACTCTAATCTTCTCTACTTTTACTCCTTCTTATCTTTGCTCTCCTTCTCTGTTCTTCTATTTATCTCTGTCAGTCACTGCAGAGTTCTTTTTTGCCCAGTTCCATATGATATTGCATATCGTTGCTGTACAATATTATGGATCATTCAGTTGGTTTATTATGGTGACTGTTTTCATGGTCCACTCTCATACCTCCCAACATTTCAAATTGTTAAAGAGGGGCACTTGTGTTGCTGGTGGGCGGGGCATTACAGAGAATGTAAGGCTATTTCATGACCTGTTGATACCTCCTTGTGTAACCTAATAAGTGACTTATTGTTTTATTTACAAAGACTAATTTATATAAGCACATATACTGATGTTTAAACAAACATTAATGTGAGATTTATTACTGTGGAGCAATGTGATACACTTATAAATACACCACACAGTCTGATCTCCTAAACATAGGGACACCAGGGGATATACACTTATATACACACCACGCAGTCTGTTCTCCTAAAAAGAGGGACGCCAGGGTGGGAAAGAGGGACAGTGGGATTTGGGTCTAAAAGAGGGACTGTCCCTCCTAAAGAGGGACACTTGGGAGGTATGCACTCTCTGTATGCTATGTTTAATGCTCTGTCCAGTTGATATGAACTTCCTCTTCTTTTACTCTTTTGTATTTCCCTTTTTACGTCTCAATAAAGCTTTTAAAACTTAAAAAAAAAGAGTGTGTGTGCGCTGTGTATGCGTGCGTGCGTGAAATTGTGCAAGCTCATGTGTGTATTTGTGTGTGTGAAAATATCTTTGTTGTATGCACATTTTTGCTCGCTTCTGTGTATATTTGAGTTTTTATTTGTATGCATATATTTGTGTGGGTATGTATATTTGTGTGCACCTATGTTTATATTTTAGTGCTGCAGCTTGTGTATTTTTATGTGGGTGTGTGAGTATATTTGTGTGTGTGTTCTTGTGTGTGAGTATATCTGTGTATCATACCTCCCAACATTTCAAATTGCCAAAGAGGGACACCTTTGTTTTAGAGGGTGTTGTTGGGGGCGTGGCTGGTGGGTGGGGCATTCCTGGGGATTTTTAGGCTACTTCATAACCTATTAAAACCTCTTTATGTAACCTAATAAATGACTTATAACAAGACCAAAGTATTTTATTTACACACACTAATTTATAAACACATATACTGATGTTTAAACAAACAACAATGCAAGTTATATTGCTGTAGAACAATATGATACACTTATATACACACCACTCAGTCTGATCTCCTAAAAAGAGGGACATCAGAGTGGGAAAGAGGGACAGAGGGATTTGGGTCTAAAAGAGGGACTGTCCCTCCTAAAGAGGGACACTTGGGAGGTATGGTGTATGCATCTGTGTGTATATTTGTGTGTGCATATGTATATATATATATATATATATATATATATATATATATATATATATATGTGTGTGTATATGCTCTGACCATCTCACAAAATCAATTTCTTAATTGTGGCCCTTGGACGGAAATTTTTACCCACTTTTGATTTAACATCTTGAATGCTTGCTGGCTCTCCAAGACAGAAACATTCAAACATTCAAGAGGTTAAAACCTCCATTTAAATTATTGGGAAAGTTAATTTCTCTCCTCTGGTTCAGAAGATGTGCAATAGAGTTGAATAGAGTTTTGAATACAGCCCATAGTGTGGTCCTATATCCATCCTAATGTAGGTATTTAGGTCCAGACAAAGAGAGGGGATTACTAAAACAGAGAGAGATAGAGAAGAGCAAGCACACACAGAGAGACAGAGAGAAAAGGGAGGACTAGCATGGATTACCGTGAAAGACTAGCAAATAATTCAGCTAAATGGATTGGTGACATCTTAAACCACAAGATTATTACTGCAGAAAGGACCCCTGAGAGCACATTATTTTATGCGCTGTGCATTTCTAATGTTCACAACACGTGGATCGCTGTCTGCACTCTATTGATGTGGTCCTGCCTAGATCTAATCATGATTTCATTGTTTGTATAATAAATACAGTATATGGGGATAAAGAGATGGACGCATACATATACATGCTTTCTTTCCTTGAGGCAAGCCATGTCATGGCACAATATCTCATCTACCGCAGCATAATTAAATCCCATTAGCAAGCAAGGATGTCTATAGCCTATCTTTGTAATAATGTTTCATAGTCCTCTCTACGTGTGCAGCTTCTGAGCGCAAACTCTCAGCTTACCGGATAATAATAGCAATAATGTTCACTTTGTAAAGCAGAAGCGGAAAAAGGCTGGTGACAGATAAATCTTTTATTTGCTAAATGGAAGAAAGATTTTAGAAACATTTAGGTTCCTCTTATACATAAGATTTACAGGGTTGTGAAAGTTGCATCTCTAAACAAAGAAGAAAAATCACTTTGAGAAAAGCGTGTCTTAGTATTCTATTGTAAGCCATTTTACTGTAGTTAGCTCTACAATCTTCTGACTGGCTCCAAGGTTCTTATCTCCCAACAGCTGTGTTCTCTGTGTTGTTCCGTTCCTGAGTGCCTTCATCTTATCTGTCCCATATTGCCAAGTGCTGTTATTGCTAATATTATTAATAATACTTGTGACATTATTTTTTGGAATGCACTACAATTATGTGTGGAATTTGGATGATGGGCATCTGCTTTCTGGGCATTCAATGATATGTCCTATGTAAGGGGTAGGCAACAATTGGATATACAGCTGTTGGACACTATAGTTCCCTGGGGATGATGGGATTTGAGGTTTCCACAGCTGGAGCACCAAAGGTTGCCTACCCAGTCCTTGTCCATGCTAACGAAGGAGATAGGATTTGGAAATATTTGTAAATTGAGAGATTATGGCTGTGTAATCATTAAAACTTTATTAAAGGGAGAGTAATACTTAAAATGTAAAAAAAAAATGTTGTAGGGTTTATCCCCCTGAGTAAAACAAGAGTACTCCCACTGCTGAGAGGTGTTTCATTCAAAAGTTATTAATTTTCAAAGTTAAATTTTTTAGGTGCAATATCACAGTGGCCTGAAATTGTACAGTGGCGCTGTTGCTACACCATCCTATGGAGATTTATGGTCAACTGACCAGAATTGTCCATAGGATCGTCAGTGATTCTCAACCAGGATGCCGTGGCACTTTGGTGTGCCACGAACATCAACTTAGGGTGCTCTGTGTTTTCTATGAAGACTAAATAAAATGGACCTCTAAATAAAGATTTATTTAAACTCAGCTGCACGAATCACCACACTCTCCCCAAAAACTGAACCTGCCCACATAATTCTCAGACATCTGTCATGGCTCCCTATTCAGCAGCGCATCAATTACAAAGTCCTTCTTCTCACCTTTAACGCTCTCCACACTGCTACCCCTCCTTACATCTCTTCCCTCATCTCCTCTTATGTTCCTGGTCGCCTCCTTCCCTCAGCACACAAGGCACTTCTTGTTACACCATCCACACCCTCTGCCCTCTCCCGTCTCAAACCTTTCTCGCTTTCTGCTCCATACCTATGGAACTCCATAACCCTCTCCTTACGCCTAGAAAAATCCCCCTCTGTCTTTAAGTCTAATCTAATATCTTATCTTCTGGAGCACTAGGACCATGCACTGCCTTTGGCCAAACTCAGCACTTGTAATCTCAGCACTTAACACCCTCTTACCCCATTGTATGTCTCCCTTTATCCATTTAGACTGTAAGCTCCTTGGGGCAGGGAACTCTCTCCCATTGTTTCTATGAATGTCGCACTTATTTCATCCCCTCTTATTTATTGTAACATATGTCTATTGTAAGGCGCTGCGTACACTGTGTGGCGCCATATAAATAAAGATACATACATACATACATACATACATTTATAGAAATTAATATGTACAATATGTTATGTTTTGTTATTATGATTATAAGACCTAATAATAACTGTATATTTGTGTATTGTACGGATAATGTTGCTGCTACTGCCTCAGATTTAGCACTGTAACTAGGACCAGGAGTATTGCTGGCGCTGGCAAGTGGAACCTGTCCTAGTCCCGCATTACTTGTTGACCCCATTCCCACTGTGTCCATGGTGGTCTGTGGCACACTAGCCTGGTCCTCAGCACCCTGCTGCCCTTTCATCTCAGCAGCAGCAGCAGGAATTAGACCAGTTGCAATTTCCACAAATTCCAAAAGCTGATTGCTAGTGGTGGTGGTGATGCCCATCCTCATCCCTGTCTCCCATTCCCTCTCAGTTTCTACTAAACAGGCCATCAATCTCTCTTCCACCCCAGCTTCTCCGGTATCATCATCACCACCCCCACTAGTCCCTATGTGCTGCTGCTCTATTCCAGACATCTCACTGCTGCTAGCAGGAGGTGACGAGCAATGTGACAGAGGGTCCCCTGCTGTCACACTTGGCATCATTTCCCCCCCCCCCCGAGTACTACAAGAAACACTAGCAGCAGGCAAAGTATTGATGGCAGCAGGTTCAGCACTGGCAACAGGTACAACACTAGTGGCAGCACATCTGACAGCAGGTACAATACTAGTGACTGCAGGTACAGCAATGGTGGCACTGGCATCAGGGGCAGCACATCTTGCAGCAGGCACAGGCAGCTGACCTGCTCTCACTAGTACTATCCTTTTCTCCCTCCCTCCCCATTCCCTTTTCTCCCTTCCTTCCCATTAAATTCCCCAAGATCCCTTGAGGTGATTTAGGGGGACTGGACAGCATTGGTTCAGTACTGCTACTCACTTCCACCTCCTCCTCAGACTCAGTGGACACATAAGGGTCCTTCCAGCTCCTCCACTGATTATTTTTCACCCTGCCCATAGTGATAGGAGTCACTATGAGCCTTTCCTGCCTCAATTTTTGCAAAAATACCACAGAAGAACAGCACAGCATGCCTATCTCGCTCTGTAGCTGCTTCTATTCAAAAACGTTACCTTTTTATAGCAGACGTGCGAAAACAACGTAAATCAATGAGCGGAAACTTTATAGCCATTGAAAAAAACGGCTAGTTTTAAAGCGGATTTTCCAGTGAGAAAGCGGATAACAACGTGGTTTTCGTGAAGTTTCCCGCGGGAACACGGAGACAAGTTTCCCCCATCCCTAATGCTCATACTTTTAATTGGTACATACTTTTATATATGCCAATTAACTGTTCGAGTACCAGAGGGTATGCAAACGCATTGCTTCGCAAGTAAGTAAAGTAATTGTAACCCTTTATTTTCAACTTTATATATTTTGCAAGTAAACAACATGCTTATAATTTTTACCATATTCACCTATTTTTTACAGTTTTATGCCCCTGACAGTGAGATACCTGAATCTCAGTTTTCAGGGAGTTTTCAAGTCAATAGACAATCATAGTAGTAAGTAATACATTGCTACAGAAGGCAAATATAGTTGTTGATACCTTTATTGGCTAACTATGCATATTTAGGATGCAAGCTTTCAAGACCTCTTAGGTCTCTTCCAGGTTAACATGCCTGAGGAAGAGACTTAAGAGATCTTGAAAGCTTGCATCCTAAATATGCTTAGTTAGCCAATAAAGGTATCAACAACTATATTTGCCTCCTGTATTTTTACAGCTAACACGGTACCAACTCTCATCTGCTAGATACATTGCTACAGTCTCTCTTCAGCACTGAATGTTCTCTGTTTTTTTTGTTTCACAGTAGTTCTTTTTAAGATTGGTTCTTTTTTTACATTGTATCACTGGACCTGCTTTCATGATCCCTGACAGAAAGCTCTCTGCAAACAGATTCAGGTAACTCATTGTCTAGTACATAAAAATGTTTAAAAAAGATTGGTGAGGATGAAGAAGAATAATAATAAAACATATAAGCAATTTAACTGTATATATTATGTACTTTCTGAATATGTCCAGTGAAAATAAATGGTTACTATTCCTTTAAACTCTGTGCTTTAACAAAACAGTAATATCTCTGGAACTATACATCTGTTGGTCTTCTGGCTAACATGACACGTAACCAGGTTATAGCTCCATTTTCAAATAGACAACCTTGATAGGAAAACTTTATTTATGCATATTAGTGAAAAAACAAAATAGCAAAGGAAGCATAAGATAAGATAAGATAAGATAAGATAAGATAAGATAAGTCAGCAAATGGTAGATTTATGGAAGGATATAAGGAAATAGCTGACTTCTTTATTATTCTAGGGAGCCTATGCGCTAATATCTCTCCCACTTGATAAATCTTAGCACATAGGCTTCATAGAATAACATAAGAACTGGAGAAGAGATATTACTCAAGAAGTCATCTCCACTTTATCACCCCTTAGAGCGTCTCCACCTATGTGTCAGAGCCTGACACACAGACGTCTATATACAGAGGGATGCTGAGAAACAACAACCTAAAGAGTAAAGTAACACAGGAGTAGAGTTTATGTCAGCATATGGCAAAATGTGACTCATTAAACATAAAAGTAAATACAATTTATGATTTCTTGGTAACTGTTATAAATAATAACTAAAGAAGTTATGAGGGTATAGATTCACTTTAACCATTTAAGGACCAGAGGGGTGTGTAACACATCATGAAGCGATGCATTGCACATCCCTCTGATCCTTAAAAGGATAGTAAAGTTTCACAAAAACATCAGCCCCAATTAATGTTCATAGATTTGGGCCATGGAGAGTGTTATTTCAATACTGTCAGAGTTGTAGTTCAAGAGTAATTGAATGATAAAGTATCCCTCTCCCACCCCTTTTACTGATGTAACACTGCTCACCTCAGATGTGGAATCTGGTCTCTTGACCGAACAGGTTGCAGCAAGGGACAATCTTTTTACTGTGACCATTAGGGAAATCCTGCCCCCTTGACAGGCTTTTCAGGTTTTTCCTTATGTTCTCTGAAGATTGTCCCTCTCTGTGATCCATCCAGACAGTCTTGCAGCTCTGAGGTGAACAGTGTTACATCAGTAAAAGGGGCGGGAGGGGGATATTTTATCATTCAATTACTCTTGAATTACAACCTGGACAGTATTGATATGACACTCTCCATGGCTCAAATACTATGAAGATTAATTGGAGCTGCTTTTATTGTGAAAAATCACTATCCCTTTAAAGTGATAATAACCACACAAGTAACAAATAGGGGACTGTGTAGGGAGGCAAGGCAAAGGAAGGCTTCAGTATCCTGTTCCTGTTTCTCTGTGGCCTGCGGATATTTAGTAAGCTGAGAGATATTGTGTATTTTTAGATGTTCTTCCCCATCGTCAGAGACATAAACCTTGTTTATCACGGCTGGATGTGGTGAGGACAGATTAGCCCCCATCCCAAGTCATCTATCTTTCTTACCCGGAGCTCTGTGCCTGATTTATGATCCCAATGCATGCTCCATCCTGCCAGCCTCACACTCTGATGAATAGCTACAGCTACCTTTGCCTTTGTATTGCCTCCTCCAGTCTATTTTTCTTTAAAGTAAACATGTCTGATCCCTGTGTCCTTCACTCTGACACACTCACCTGTTGCCTGTCTGTGAGCTTTGTGCTGCTCTTGGAATATATTTGGGTAATGCTTAATACTTGGAGCAAGCCAACCTCACCTTTGGGGAAAAATAAAACTTTCCAATATTCTTATTAATTTAAATGGGGACTTTAACCCCATGAGTGCTAAAGGAGTTTCCGAAGTTTGGCTTTACAATGCATTGGAGACTAACATTCAAGGGGTTAAAATACCTACTTGACTCAATGGGGATTTGTATCCTATGGCACAGCTACATTTCTGCTTTGTACATCAATCTCCCTGATTTCGGCCTACATTACATTAACCCCTTAAGGACAGGCGGTCATGGGACATTTCCGTCCCATAATGACCGCATAGGCGCACTTGGACGCGCCTGTACACGTGACCTGTTGCGTGTATCGGCGCGTCACTATGGGGCCTGATAGAGATCGCTCCGATCTTGGAGCGGTCAATTTCAGGCCCTATTTTTACTTACAGCGTTCCCGGTAGAGCGCTGTAAGTAAAAAGTACGTGACGTACCATGACCGTCATCGGTCCTTGAGTAGTTCAAGGACCGTGACGGTCCTGGTACGTCAAGGGTCCTTAAGGGGTTAATGCACATTCACAAAAGAATTTCAGAGGAGGGCAAAGCCAAAATCAGCATAGGTCCCGAATTCCATGTCAGAAATGACATTCCAGGTGCTCATAGCACAAATAATACCACACAGCTAACAAATGAAATGGAGGTACTAGTAATACCATGGACATACCTGAGAACTCTTTGTATTTGCCCCAGAGACTCCAGTTTTGACACTGCTTTACCGGGTTTCCGGGGCAGAGGCTGATTCCTCTGGATGTGGGGAGTTTATATTGAAACTCTGCCCACCTCCACTATTTCCTCCTGTGTTCTGCCTTCCCCAGCCTTCTTTTAAGCTGTCTCACACTTTTAGGCCCTGCCCCCCAACTCATGTCAAGCCCTACCCCTTTTTGACATAATTCACGTCATTTTTCACAACCCCTACAGCACCAGAAGACTCCTTTCCAGGGAGACAACAATTAAAGTTCCCAGGTATGACCATGGAGCTTACAATTGAAATGGTGCTACACTACTGAGACCAAAGGGCTTACAACTGAAATAAAGCAACGCTAATACCACAGAACTTACAACTCAAACTGAGCTACACTAGCGATATCACAGAGCTTACATTTAAACTGGCGCCACACTAGTGAAACAACAGAGCTTACAACTGACATAGTTACACTAATGATACCACAGAGCTTACAACTGATATGGTGCTACACTAGTTATACTACAGAAATTACAAATGAAATGTGTTACACTCAGGGGCTGGTGTTCCTAGTGGGGGATCAGGCATCCTCCAGTGGGTCACTAGATCATGGGCCGGTTGGGGAGATTGGAGGATTTCACCTGACCAGCCCACAACATTTTGAAGCACTCCGTGACAGTCTTTGAATTTTTTGCGAATAATGCAGAGCACCAGGATATGACCTAATACCCTGGGTCCCTGCACTCACATGCTGCACTGTGACCTCAGGGGATCGTTGAGATGGAGGCCAGGGCCGGCCCTAACATGGGTCCCGGTGGGTCCATGGACCCAGGCGGCACTTTGGCAGGGGCGGCAATTTGCCACCCAAGGTATGTTATTTTGTGCGCTAGCCTGCCACCAGGTCAGTGTCCCACGTCACCCCCCACAGACAGGGACAAACAGTTTTGACTCCCATCTGCTCCTGTCATCAGCCTCCTGCGCACCTCCACACTAGTATTAACTTTCTGGGAGTCAGTGAGTGTCCTGACATAGGTTGCTCAAGAAATAAGTGGCTGAGTGCATCATGCTTCTGAAGACTGCATAGGCCTCTCGCTCCTCACACAGCACCACCAGGGAATGCAAGACAAGAAGAAAATAACTTAACACTTTGAGTGCTAGCGAGGTATAAACAGCATCACAATGCAATGCTTTACATACCTCTCTAACACTCAAAGAGTAAAAAAAAAAGATATGTGGGGAGGCAGAGGGAAATAGGGGACAAAAAAGCTAGAGAAAGGGGAGAGGGCTAGGAGAAAGGCAGTGGACTGAGTGGGTCTGACTGAACAATATTAGGAAAGAGGGGGGGAAGCATGGGGAGAGAGGGGAGGGGGAGCAGGGAAAATATGGAATGAAATCGATTGGAGGAAAAAGGGGGAGAAGAAGCATCAGAGAGGGCTGTAGGTAGAAATAGAAAAGACAAGATTGAGAAGCATTTTATATTATTACTAGTGTAAAAGCCCATGTACATGGCTCAAGGTCCGGGTGATGTTAACCCTTTGAGTGCCAGAGGGGTACGCAACGCATTGCTTTGCAATGCGTTGCGTATCCCTCTCACACTCAAAGGGTTAAGATGCCGGTCCTGCTCTGCATCCTACCGACAACACAGTCATGCACTGTAGAGACTGCCCGAAAGCACAGAATGCTCCCAGCACAGAACTCCCAGCATTCCGTGCGTTCAGGCAGTTTCTACTGTGCATGACGGCTTCTGACAAACATCCTAGTGAATTATTATATAGGATTATTTTTATTATTAAATGAAAAATAATATTACAGTGGGATGATTTGTACATAGTACCAGACTGAATTAGCAACCGTAAAGCTGGTACATTTTTCCTCAATGAACAAGGTAGTTAGTCATTTATACCGATTTATGTGCACCCAATGAGGGATACCTCTAGGCTCCATTAATGCAGCCTGAGAGGACACAGTTGCCCAAAAATAAGGTTCATTGTACTTTATGAAGCCATGCACATGGGTGACTACATCAGCCAACAGCTGTTAATAAATGAAGCATCCTGCAACCTGGAATCTAGGAATGGTTGCTATATGAGAGTCTATAACTCAGAACTAGGGTGACCACGTGTCCCGGAATGCCCGGGACTGTCCCTTAATTGCAGTCTGTGTCCCGCGTCCCGCGTAACCCCCCACTGGGACAATAAAGAATGAAACAAAGCCATAAACATATTAATTTATGAGTGATTTGCTGGGTAATAATGAAGCTTAGGTATTAATCTTCCACTCCGTTCCTGTGCTGCTCTGGTTGATAGCTCAATGACTTCAGTCACTCACAGCAACATGCACCACCAGCCAATGAAAGAGGAGAACATTTGCACAATAGTCCTCATTGGCTGGCTGGTGCGTGTGAGAACCAGTACTGCGACACATTGATGGATTGCGAGGGAGTGCATCATGGGTTCTGTGGCCATCACAATGGAAGGAACAGCACAATCTCCAAACTGCTAGGTATGTGGCGGCAAACTGCAGCTTTCAAGCTGTTGGTATGCAACTACTCCCATCACGCTTAGCCTTCGTGTTGGACAATAACTCCCATCAGCCTGTAAGCCGAGGATGATGGGAGTTGTTGTCCAGCCACAGCTGGAACCACTGAATATGTTTCCCTGATTTTTTTTGTGGATGAAATGTCTAATGGACATTACCATACATACATATAGTTTATAAAATGTTGCTGCAAACAGGTTTTCTGGGTTCTAGAAGAATCACATCATGTGAATGAAGTAGCAAATGCATCAAGCTCATTTGGCTGGTTAATGTTCAGATTTAGAATTAGTCATGAAGCATGGTTTGATGGCTGTTTGGCATTTCTGTTAGATTGTGAAGTTCCAGACAAAATATGAAACCCATGAACTGGACAATTGCAGACATTTAGGTCTCTGGCTGGAGTTCTCTCTCCTGTGGTTGGTGAAGTCTGCTTTCCGCAGTTCTCTTTTAGGCCTTCTGTGTCCAGATCTTTTAAAGGGATAGTAATACTTCATTTTAACTTTATTTTATTTTGTAGGCATTAAAAAAACATGAAGAACGATATAAGTCTTATCTCTCAAACCTTTATGGTTTAAGAGATATTCACAAGCAAAGTGTCCCCCTCCCGCCCCTTATACTGATGTAACACTGTTCAGCCAGATCAGAAGGGAGCTGCCCAGGTAGACTGCAGAGAGGGACAATCTTCAATTAAGATAAGGGAAAAACCTGAAAAGCTTGTCAAGGGGGGCAGGGATTTCATTGTTTTCATAGGAATAAGAGTGTCCCCTTCTGTTATCTGTCTGGTCTATAGACTGCATTCCACATCTGAGAAGAGATGGCTTACACTAGGAAAAAGGGGTGGGAGGGGGAAATTTTGCTTGTGAATATCTCATAAACCATAAAGGTTTGAGAGATAAGACTTATATCATTCTTCATGTTTTTTTAATGCCTACAAAATAAAATAAAGTTAAAACGAAGTATTACTATCCCTTTAACAGTAGTAAAATAGCATTGATGTTGCATCACCTTGTTCTCGCACCTGCACTAGCGTAAAAGATAAGTACTTAATAGTCCCTGAATGGCAGAAAGGAAATGTGGTCACCTTACTCAGAACGCTGCGGATTAAGTAGTCAGAATTGTTGGGATTCACATCAGAATTATACAATCAATAGCTGGGCAACAAGGGGTCAGCATATCACCGATGTGTGATATCCAAGTGGACCGCTCCACTCCTTTGCAAAGAATGCCCCCTCCCCGCCTTGTGGATGATTCAGATTGAATGGTGATGAACTGTTATGTGGTCATAACTTTAACCCTTTGAGTGCCAGAAGGGTTCGCAAAGCAATACGTTGCAAACCCCCTCTGGCACTCAAAGGGTTAAATGTGGTCGGTTACCAGCAATTGTGGAGCTGAGCTGTCTACCTGTTATTATCTTTTCAGATCATTTGAAGCGGAGTTAACCTTTTGAGTTCCAGAGGGGTTGGCAATGCATTGTAAAGCAATGCATTGTTCAACCGTGCTGGCACTGGGTGGGTTAAGTCTCCAGATGAATCGGTCAGCAATTTGGAAGGGCACCACTAATAACGATGCAGCATGTATGGTCTTACAAAATTGCAGGAATGTTCTTAATTTTCAAAGAAACCATAAAATGATCTGTTTCTGCTCCATTCATGACACCATTTATTTAATGGTGCTGCTGCCACACAGCAATCTGCCCAGCATGTGTTTTGTGTACTTTTAAGGGACATGGAAATAGGTCCTGTCTACATTTACGCTGCTTGCCTATTCAGCACTCAGTGAGGCTGGTTTACTAAGTATTGGAGCCATTCTGGAGCTAATCAACTGTGCCACAGGGGGCAAATTCAGAATCCCAAAATGTCAATTGATTTAATGGGGCTTCTTGACTGCTAGCGTTGTCTCCAGTGCATTGCAAAGCAATGCATTAGAAACCTATCTAGTATTCGAGATGTTAAAAAGAGGTTTCCTCCAGAATTGCTACTCCATTGCTTCCTGAGTGTGGCTCCAGGGGCCATAGCCAATAAGATAAAGAGGAGTCATTCTGCAGCAAATCAACTGCATCATAAGAGACCAATCAAAATTCCTCACATTCCCATTGGTTTTAAATGGGGCTTTTAACCCCCTAAGGCTAGAGAAGACTTCAAGGCATTGAGAAGTGATGCCTTGCCGACGTCTGCAGCATTCAAGGGGTTAAAAGTTCTATTTAAAATCAAGGTGATTTTTTATTTTTTGTCCCCTGTGGTGCAACTGATTTGCTCCAAAATCCCTCAAAAGGTTAATGCCAGCTCCTTCCAGCGATCTTGGATTAGTCTAATTTTAATGTTATTATTCATGTGTCCTGGGCAACGAAAGTAAGACTGCAAGCTCCGAGACAGGACTTAATGCCCCTGCCAATCTCACACTGCCAGGGCTGCAATAACATTACTGTTATGATAGTGGATTTCATGAGCCAAGCGGAGATAACTGGGCTGGTATTACAAACAGCAGCTCTCGTCTGCAGCAGCTGCCATGGTGATTTACAGGGGCTGTTATAGACAAGTTATTGCAGGCCATTTCATTTAATGGCTTTACAAGCTCATGAACAATATTTGTAAACAGCATCCACTAATAGGCTTGGCCTGCAGAGTTATCTTTCTCATGGTCTATCTCCATATGTTATCCTCCCGGCTTCTTCTTTATGTCCTACTTACCGTAAAAATGAAACCCAAACAAATACATATGGATAAACTGAAGTTTATGTTGCTGAATTGGGCAACTGAGTGCAGGGCAGGTGAAAGCATAAGGCAACCAATTAGGGCATCAGAGTTAGGGGGCAGCAAGAGGGTAGCTGTTATAGGTGGGCTGACCACATTCTAGTCACTTTCGTCCCCCCTACAGTCTCCAATTTAAAATAAAACAAATGTCATTTATAGTGCTAAAATGTTTTTTTATCATGTTTTACGAAGTCTGCTTTTATTGCGGAAAACTTAGTAAAATCCTAAGGTTCTGCTGTTACATAGTAAATTAGGTTGAAAAAAGACATAAATCCATCAAGTTCAATCTTTGTCACGGTATAACCATGAAAATGAGGGTTATATAAGCCTTCCAGACTCCTAAGTGGGTGTTACCCTGTTTACCAGAACTTCCTGTTTTATCTACTAATCATCCTATATAATAATTCGGTAAAACGTGTGTAACGACGCAGTCGTGTGCAGTAGAGGCTGCTGTGCATACTGCAGTCATGCACAGTAGAGACTGCCCGCACCGCAGCTGATACAGAGCTGGATGCTCTGAAGGAGTGTTCCGCTCTGTATCAGCTGCGGCACGGGCAGTCTCTACTGCGCATGACTGCCCGAGACCGTCTGGCAGTGACACTGTGGCCCGTGTAACGGGATCTTCAACTAGTATAACATAAAGTCCTAGAATACATTGCTCACTGTGTGAGTAACCACAAATGCACAGTAGGGACTCGCAGAACAGGCTGATCCGGAGCGGAGAGCTCCGGAAGGCTGACAGCCTGTCTGTGCTCCTGGCTCCGGGGCAGCAGTAGAGGAGGCTGGGTAACAAACTGTCACCCAGCGCCTCTGCTGCTGCCCCGGAGCCGGGAGCACAGACAGGCTGTGAGCCATCCGGAGCTCCCCGCTCCAGATCAGCCCGTGTATACGGCTTTGTAACTAGTACACATTATAACTCTGTATGTCTCCTTCTGCTGGAAATGCAGCTAAACTTCTCTTAAACGTATCCATTGTATCTGCCATTACCTCATGCTTGGGCAAAGGATTCCCCAACTTAACAGACCTTACTGCTTAAAAACCCTTTCCCTGCTGAAATTGAAACCACCTTTCCTCTGCTCTTAATGGGTGACCTTTAGTCATTTGATCTGGCCTTGGAATTAAAAGCTCAGCAGAGATATCCTTGTTTTGACCTTGCATATACTTATGCAATGTAACAAGATCTCTTCTTAGTCATCTTTTATCTAAGGTAAATAAACCAAGGTTTTCTAGACCAGTGATTCTCAACCAGGGTGCCGTGGCACTTTGGTGTGCCGCGGACATCAATTTAGGGTGCCCTGTGTTTTCTATAAAGACTAACAAAAATGGACCTCTGAATAAAGATTTATACAAATTAATATGTACAATATGTTTAGTTTTGTTATGATTATAAAACCTAATAATAACTGTATATTTGTATATTGTACCCTTCATTATGCCCTTGATAAATTACATTAAATATGTTAGGGGGTGCCCCGAATGTTCAAGATTATGTGTTAGGTGTGCCCCGAACAAAAAAGGTTGAGAAACACTGTTCTAGACGTTCCTCATACATCAAGTCCTCCATTCCCTTAATTCATTTTGTTGCTCTTTGCTGTACTCTCTCCAGTTCTAGAATGTCCTTTTTCAGAAATGGTGCCCAAAGCTGCACTACACAATCGAGGTGAATTCTTACTGTGGCAAAATGATGTTATCCACTCTTGCTTCAATACCCCTTTTTATGAAAGACAGGACTTTGCTTTTGCCACTGATTACTGTTTCCAGGTTTGTAGTTTACAAGAACTCCCAGTTCTTTCTTTAGCAACGACTCTCCTAAATAATTCCATGAATCGCATAAGTAGCACTGGAATTTTTCTTCCCAAATGCATAACATAACACCCGTATTAAACTTCATATTCCATTTGTTTGCTCAAGCTGCCATATTATGTAAATACCACCATAAATATCCTGTTATGAATGTATTACCTTACCTAATTTAATGTCTTCTGCAAATACTGAAATGTTGCTTTCTATGATTATTTCCAGGTCACTCATAAACATGTTATATAGCAATGGACCAAGTACTAAACCCCGAGGTGCTCTACTCTCATTCGTGGATAATTTTCCATTTACAAGAACATACTTTTACCTATCCTTCAACCAGGAAACGGTCCAAAATGGCTCCTGTTAGCCATTACAGGGTCAAAAGTGTACCCATTTTGTTGACAGTGGGCTGCAATGTAATAACTAAAGTGTTTGTAGCTCACAGCCACGAAGTTTGTGTGTTGCAAGAGCTCCCTCCATAGATGCACAAGTGTCAGGATTAGACACCCTTAGTGTGCTTCTGAATCTCACAGTTCAGCCTCTCACAGTTCAGCAAGACAAAGAGAGAGAACCAGGCATCTTTTTTCAGTTCCCAGTTGCACTGTCCTACTGATCCGCTGGGACTCACAATACATCCCCAGTGTCACTGGTAGGTCTTCTCCCAGGATAACAGATCTACCAGTAGAGCAATATTCTTGGGATAGCTTCTCTTAAATACCAAGGCATGATTTATTTTGGAAAGCCTATTGATTTTTTGTGAGCCACAGTGGAGTCCTAAATGTTGTTCCATAATTCAATGGACACCCCACTGGCACTCAAGGGGTAAGGGAGGGTGTAATGGGGGTATTTTGAAAGGTACCAGTCTGAATGTTCATCTACAGTGGCAATCAGTTACAATGGTCCTGAATTAGAGACATGTTCATTTTTAGAACAACGCCACCTAGGTGCAGAATGCTGTGTTGCCCATAATGCTTGGTCTCCTGTGCATGTTCTCCCAGTAGATATGCAGAAGCCAAGGGTTGCCCAGTGTATGACTGGTCAAATAGAAATAGTATAAAGGGGTTGCTCTGTTCCTTAATCTTTTAAGCACCAGAGGGGTGATCAAGGCATTTCAGAGCAAACCTTATACCACTTAAAGGGCAATAATAAATCTATTACCTAATGACAGAATTCGAACAGTATTGGAGATATGATAAGTTGCATTTTACATCCTGATTCTTATATTACTCCCTCTCTACCAGTGCAACACTTTATGCAAATTCAGCTCTGTGCAGATCATAAGAGGATAATGATATTGGTGTGTGTGTGTGTGTGTGTTTGTGTGTGTGTATGTGAGTGTGGGTAAGTGGCTCAGCCATAGTGTTCCCATTCTACAATTCTAGAACTAGCCATATGGGATAATGGGAACATATCAGCTGTATTTATAACGTACCAACTTGTGCCTCTGTGTCAACTCTACTTATAGAGCATTGATCAGTGCCGCCATGTCAGACCTACTTATAGTACACTGACTACCTCTATGTCAGTCTTAAGTACAGTACACTGACTACTACCTCCATATCAGTCCTAAGTATAGTGCACTGACTACTGCCACAACGTCAGCCATAAATATAATACACTGACTACTGCCTCCATAACAGTCATACATATAATGCACTGACTACTGCCTCCATATTAGCCATACATATAATGCACTGACTATTATACATTACATAGTAACATAGCTTATGAGGCCGAAAAAAGACATGTGTCCATTAAGTCCAGCCCATGCCAAAGACACCCCTGTTGATCCAGAGGAAGGCAAAATAAACCCTCTGGAGCAATTTCTAATTTAGCCCAAAGTGGGTAAAAAAAATTCTTCCTGACCCCCTATGGCAGTCAGATATTTCCCTGGATCAATATCCTATCTGCTTTGAAGCCTTCTGTCATAATTTTCAATATTGTTCTGTGCTAGATAGGCATCCATTGCTTTTTTGAAAGCAGTTGCATTATCTGCAAGTACACCTCCATGTCAGCTATACATATAATGCACTGACTATTATACACTGACTACTGCCTCCATGTCAGCCATACATATAATGCACTGACTATTATACACTGACTACTGCCTCCATGTCAGCCATACATATAATGCACTGACTATTATACACTGACTACTGCCTCCATGTCAGCCATACATATAATGCACTGACTATTATACACTGACTACTGCCTCCATGTCAGCCATACATATAATGCACTGACTATTATACACTGACTACTGCCTCCATGTCAGCCATACATATAATGCACTGACTATTATACACTGACTACTGCCTCCATGTCAGCCATACATATAATGCACTGACTATTATACACTGACTACTGCCTCCATGTCAGCCATACATATAATGCACTGACTATTATACACTGACTACTGCCTCCATGTCAGCCATACATATAATGCACTGACTATTATACACTGACTACTGCCTCCATGTCAGCCATACATATAATGCACTGACTATTATACACTGACTACTTCCTCCATGTCAGCCATACATATAATGCACTGACTATTATACACTGACTACTTCCTCCATGTCAGCCATACATATAATGCACTGACTATTATACACTGACTACTTCCTCCATGTCAGCCATACATATAATGCACTGACTATTATACACTGACTACTGCCTCCATGTCAGCCATACATATAATGCACTGACTATTATACACTGACTACTTCCTCCATGTCAGCCATACATGTAATGCACTGACTATTATACACTGACTACTGCCTCCATGTCAGCCATACATATAATGCACTGACTATTATACACTGACTACTTCCTCCATGTCAGCCATACATATAATGCGCTGACTATTATACACTGACTACTGCCTCCATGTCAGCCATACATATAATGCACTTACTATTATACACTGACTACTGCCTCCATGTCAGCCATACATATAATGCACTGACTATTATACACTGACTTCTATCTCCATGTCAGCCATACATATAATGCACTGACTATTATACACTGACTACTTCCTCCATGTCAGCCATACATATAATGCACTGACTATTATACACTGACTACTGCCTCCATGTCAGCCATACATATAATGCACTGACTATTATACACTGACTACTTCCTCCATGTCAGCCATACATATAATGCACTGACGATTATACACTGACTTCTATCTCCATGTCAGCCATACATATAATGCACTGACTATTATACACTGACTACTGCCTCCATGTCAGCCATACATATAATGCACTGACTATTATACACTGACTACTTCCTCCATGTCAGCCATACATATAATGCACTGACTATTATACACTCACTACTGCCTCCATGTCAGCCATACATATAATGCACTGACTATTATACATTGACTACTTCCTCCATGTCAGCCATACATATAATGCACTGACTATTATACACTGACTACTTCCTCCATGTCAGCCATACATATAATGCACTGACTATTATACACTGACTACTTCCTCCATGTCAGCCATACATATAATGCACTGGCTATTATACACTGACTACTGCCTCCATGTCAGCCATACATATAATGCACTTACTATTATACACTCACTACTGCCTCCATGTCAGCCATACATAAAATGCACTGACTATTATACACTGACTACTGCCTCCATGTCAGCCATACATATAATGCACTTACTATTATACACTCACTACTGCCTCCATGTCAGCCATACATAAAATGCACTTACTATTATACACTCACTACTGCCTCCATGTCAGCCATACATATAATACACTGACTATTATACACTGACTACTGCCTCCATGTCAGCCATACATATAATGCACAAACTTCAAATTCACCTTAACTCTTTGGATGCTAAAGACTTCTCCAATGTATTGGAGTCTGTTGAAAATGTATCTGGCATTCCAAAGGTTAGTAAAATTCAGATAATCTTAGTGGACAATAATTACTTGTTTTTTATGTTTTGTGATATTGGTGGGTCTATGGTTTAACATGTCTCCCTTTTTTAATGTAAATCCCCTATTGTGATGTCTTTAGAATATAGAACATTAATTCTTATGCTAAGAAGGAGTTCACGTTTCTTATGATTTAGTGATGTTTCCCAAGAAGGGTTAATTCCCTTAGTCTTCCCCACTGTGGGATTTTCTCAGGTTTATACATTGTCCTGCCTCAGGCAGACATCTGAACTGTAATGTGTGTGCTTTCTTTTTATAGAAGAAACAAACAGAGTTCAGAACTTTATTTAGCTTGGAAACTAAGATTCAGGGGATCAGATACAAGATCTTAATCCCCTGACATGGTGCAGATACTGAGAAATGGGTGGGGACATTAGTCAAAGAAAAATATAAAGTATTTTGTTCTGTCAGACAAAGAATATAATATATAATTGTGGCAATTTATCTGTGGAACCCATAATTTTATTTTATGGAAACAGAGATCAATGCTAAACAGAAGCAATATTACGTTTCATCACCAGAGATGAGCCCAACATGTTGCTTCATAATGCATTGGATCCCCTGTGACATTTTGTATGGGCCAGAACGGTACAAAAATAATACAGGATTACACTTTCTTTCTGCTATTAAGAGACACTGGTGAGACAAAAGCAACAGAATACATCTCCCTTGGACCTTGTAAGACTGCACGGTGGGGTCATGCAACATCACTGGATGTCAGAGACCTATTCTCTATCTCTGGAGCACCACTATAGAAGGAACCACTCATTCACTGCTTTGACAGAAATTGATGCTTTTGCTTGGTTACAAGAAAATATACACTTTACACTCCAAGTTTCAGCTCCTGTTTAATGTCAGGACCTAGGGCTCAATTGTACCTCTATTGTTTAGAATTCTTTGCTGAGCCACGTCCAAAATAGACATCACTTTGTCACAGCAGCCAATGGGCAGTTCTCTATCAAGTGTTTTGGAATTCCATTCTCGACTCATTGAGGACTGTGTATTGTCCTGAAGGGTTTGCCCAGGACAAAGGAAAGGCCAGATAGATCAGGTTCTAAAATACATATTTGGTAGAGACATAAAATGGATAAAGAAATATACAATTTCCAGATATACAGCCATATCAGAAAGCTCAGATACAGCCATGAACAATTGTCTTGTGTACATCAAGGAGACAGTTCAGAAATCAATATGAAGTAGAATAGCGCCCTAATGGCAGATCTGTTCTCCTGGGAAAAGACCTGCCAGTGAAGCTGGGGATGTGTTGTGAGTCCGGGCAGATCAGTGAGTTGAGCACAACTGGGGTCTCATAATCAGAATACAGATACCCGGTACCATTGTATTGTGCTTAGTGTTCATTATCAGTGAAAAGATACGCTCCATCATTTTAGAGTGTGGTATACTCATTATCAGTGCACAGAAACCAGTAGCATGATATAGTGCATAATGTCCATTAACATTGTACAGTGTGGTGTGTTCATTATCAGTGTACAGATCCCAGCCCTACAACACTGTGAATTGCGGTCATTATTAGTATACAAATACTCAGCATCATTACACAGTGAGGTGTGCTCAGTATCAGATACAGTACATGCCAGAATTGTAGGTATTTTGTAGTTGGAGGGCCTCACATTGCCCATCCTGGGTATAAACCATGTCCCATGTGTCTGTCACTTAGACCATGCCAGTCACTATCTGCCCCACATGTCCATCAGTCTGTGCACTCTGATCCTTATTTTGTGTGTCCAACGCTCTCCATGCCAGTCAGTTCTTGTTTGTATATCTGTCACACTCTCCATGCCAATGAGCCTGTGTACTCTCTCTGTCACACCCTCTATGGCAGTCAGAGCGTGCTGTGTATTTGTCATATTACTCATACAAGCCAGTCTCTGTGCCATGGTGGTCTGTCCACAGTCCGCACCAGTCAATATATTTTCCAATCCTCTAAGTTTCTGTTATTCTGCACATGCCAATCAGTCTCTGTTCCATGCATCCATCACGCTGTCCATGCAGAATACATGTCTCACATTTGCACCACCTGTTAGACTATGTGCATTTCAGGATCTGATCACACATGTGTCACTATCTCTGTGCCTGTTCATCTGTGTGATTGTCAGTTTCTGAGCCTGTTTAATCAGTCACTGTATTCATCTGTTTCTGCAGATCAGTGTATGCATGTATCAGTCTCTGGCTGTAAGTCACTCTCTGTTCTATATGCATCAGTTTATCATGCACAGATTCAGCTACTGATTGGTGATTCGCTGCATGTGCTGTGGGCTATATTCAACAAGATAAAGAGGTGCAGTTCTGGTGCAAACCAACTGAACCACCTGAGGTGTGAGTGTAGCATACCTCCCAAGTGTCCCTCTTTAGGAGGGACAGTCCCTCTTTTTGACCCAAATCCCACTGTCCCTCTTTCCCACCCTGATGTCCCTCTTTTTAGGAGATCAGATTGTGAGGTGTGTATAAGAGTGTATCACATTGCTCCACAGCAATAAAACTTACATTATTGTTTCTTTAAATGTCAGTATATGTGTTTATACATTAGTCTGTTTAAATAAAATACTTTGGTCTTGTTATAAGTCACTTATTATGTTACACAAGGAGGTGTCAATAGGACATGAAACAGCCTAAAAATTCTCGTTAATGACCCACCCACCGGCCACACCCCCAGCAACACCCCCTAAAACACAATTGTCCCTCTTTGGCAATTTGAAATGTTGGGAGGTATGGTGTAGGGGGAGTTGGAGACATCTTTTGCATTCACAGAGTTAAAATCCTTATTTAGATCAATGGGAATTTGAAGACTTTCCATTTCAGCTCTATGGTGTTGTTGGATTGTTCCAGAACTGTACCTCTTTAGCTTGATTAACAAGGCCACTAGTGTGTGCGCATTAATGTATGTACATTGATCACTGCGCACCACTCATTCTCTATGCTGGAATAGCAATGTGTCAGAGGCTGACTCATATACATACTGACAGCAAATGTCAGGCTGCTAAATATCTCCTCTTCATGCTGGCAGGGAAGGAATATCAGAACCTAGCTTAGAACAGAGGAGGGCTGGCAACTTGTGGCCGTGGGGGCAAATACAATTAAAGGGATAGTAATACTTAAAATGTAAAAAAAAAACATGTTGTAGAGTTTATCCCCCTGAGTAAAACAAGAGTACTCCCACTGCTGAAAGGTGTTTCATTCAAAAGTTATTAATTTTCAAAGTTGAATTTTTTAGGTGCAATATCACAGTGGCCTGAAATTGTACAGTGGCGCTGTTGCTACACCATTGTATGGAGATTTATGGTCAACTGACCAGAGCTGTGCATAGGATCGTGTAGCAACAGCGCCACTGCACAATTTCAGGCCACTGTGATATTGCACCTAAAAAATTAAACTTAGAAAATTAATAACTTTTGAATGAAACACCTTTCAGCAGTGGGAGTACCCTTGTTTTACTCAGGGGGATAAACCCTACAACATATTTTTTTTTTACATTTTAAGTATTACTATCCCTTTAAGTGGAACATTTCTACTATCGTTACATCCCACTGTCTCACTACACCCCCTTTTGCTAATTTTAAAATTGACATTAACATTCTGAAGTAAGGCAAATTGTACCATGTAGTGTGCAATTGAAATGGGTTTACGCTTGTGATACTACAAAGCTTACAATTTAAAGGGATAGTAATGTTTCATAATAAAAGCAGCTCTAATTAATCATCATAGTATTTGGACTTTGGAGAGTGTTATTTCAATACTGTCAGAGTTGTAGTTCAAGAGTAATTCAATGACAAAGTATCCCCCTCCCGCCCGTTTTACTGATGTAACACTGCTCAGCCAGATCAGAAGGTAGGTGCCCAGGTAGACTGCAGAGAGGGACAATTTTCAAGTAAGATAAGGGAAAAACCTGAAAAACTTGTCAAGGGGGGCAGGGCTTTCATTGTTCTCATAGGAAGAAGATTGTCCCCTGCTGTTATCTGTCCGGTCTATGGACTGGATTCCACATCTGAGAAGAGATGGCTTACACTAGGTAAAAGGGGCGGGAGGGGAAACTTTGCTTGTGAATGTCTCTCAAACCATAAAGGTTTGAGAGATAAGACTTGTATCATTCTTCGTGTTTTTTTAATGCCTACAAAATAAAATAAAATAAAGTTAAAACAAAGTATTACTATCCCTTTAAGTAAAGCTACACTAGTGATACCATAGAGATTATAAGGGAAATGGGTGATGCAACTAGTTTATCTCCATATGGACTGTAGTTCTGTGTATCACCTGTGTAGCTCCATTTCAATGATAAGCTCTGTGTTATCACTAGTGTAGCTCTATTTACAGCAGCAAGAGGGAGATTGAGAGAGGCAGTGGCTCACTGGTCCAGATATATGACCGTCCCAGGGGGCAACTGCCCCCCAGGCCAGCCCTCCCCTGGCTGAGAAGTAGAGCAGCAGCTACTGTAGAAAAGTGCACAAGATAAGCTGAACCATATTTATTCCTGAGAATAGCCTTTAAAGGGATAGTAATACTTCGTTTTAACTTTATTTTATTTTGTAGGCATTAAAAAAACATGAAGAATGATATAAGTCTTATCTCTCAAACCTTTATGGTTTAAGAGATATTCACAAGCAAAGTGTCCCCCTTCCGCCCCTTTTACTGATGTAACACTTTTCAGCCAGATCAGAAGGGAACTGCCCATGTAGACTGCAGAGAGGGACAATCTTCAATTAAGATAAGGGAAAAACCTGAAAAGCTTGTCAAGGGGGGCAGGGATTTCATTATTTTCATAGGAATAAGAGTGTCCCCTTCTGTTATCTGTCCAGTCTATGGACTGCATTCCACATCTGAGAAGAGATTGTTTACACTAGGTAAAAGGGGCGGGAGGGGGAAACTTTACTTGTGAATATCTCATAAACCATAAAGGTTTGAGAGATAAGACTTATATCATTCTTCATGTTTTTTTAATGCCTACAAAATAAAATAAAGTTAAAACGAAGTATTACTATCCCTTTAACCTCTTTGGTACAAGAACTGCCTTCCGCAGTGAGTTGAAGACATATTTAGCCAATTGGGCGTTATTGCTCTGCGCTGCATGCCCCTCTTGCAGTCAAAAGGTTAAATTCCGTTACTTGCTTTTAACACTTAACAGTTGCTCTAGGAGGCCATTCCATTTAATTAGCATAATTTCTATAAAGCAGTACTTTGGCACATTCCCCCTTTAATTCTTCCACCCTCTAGTTTAAGATCAAGCTCCAAAGTTACGTGCTAGAACACACACTGGGAATCTGATACGGAGCACACCTGCCATTTTACTTATTCTCAATCCTATGGTAATCCCCCTCTCCTCTGGGGCGTACAGATAAGACATACCACTTTATACTAATCTCCCCCTGCACACAGCACATTTAAACCCAGTGGGCTAGATTCCACTACAGGGGATAACTTCACGACTAGTTATAGGGGCAAACCCAGGATTTCCAGAGAGCTTTTCAAAATATAAACTATCCATACAATAACAATTAATACAATTTCAAATGGAAGTATTGCACAGTATGAGAAAATCTATGTTACAGAGTTTATCCTGCTGAGTAAAGCAAAGCTATTCCTTGAGATGTTATATTTAAAATGTGTTAGAGCCCAAAATTGTATTGTTGTGTTCAGTAAGTCCATGGAGATAAATTTGATTGTAGTGCTGTTGCTACAGTGATTGTCAGTGACAATTAGCCTCCATACTCTACTGCAACAACAGAATCACAGTATTAAAGGGATAGTAATGTTTCACAATAAAAGCAGCTGCAATTAATCTTCATAGTATTTGGGCCATAGAGAGTGTTAATTCAATACTGTCAGAGTTGTAGTTCAAGAGTAATTGAATGATAAAGTATCCCCATCCCGCCCCCTTGCTCACCTCAGAGCAGCAAAACTGGATCGCAGAGAGGGACAATCTTCAGTGAGCATAAGGAAAAACCTGAAAAACCTGTCAGGAAGGGCAGGGTTTTCCTTATGATCACAGTAAGAAGATTGTTCCTTGCTGTGACTTGTCCGGTCAAGTGACCAGATTCCACATCTGAGGAGAAGTGGCTTACACTAGGTAAAAGGGGTGGGAGAGGGGATACTTTATCATTCAGTGTGGAATCTAGTCCTTTGATGTGGAATCTGGTCATATTATGGCTTTGCCCCCCCCCCCCCGGAACATTTTTATGGATGCCCATGTATCCTGGAGCCATCTGAAAAACACAGTTCGCAGTCCGTTTGCAGTTCTCCTGACATAATACATCTATTTTCAAAGTGCTAACACTTCAACGGCCAGAGGGGGTTGCAGTGCATTGCTTTACAAGGTGTTGAAGAGACAGATTAAGGCTCCATAGGGCCCTGGGCAAGTACCAATTTGGGGCCCCACATGTCTTGCTTCTGACACTGAGTGCTGTTAGCAGGTACTGTCATTGTAGCTCTACTTGAAGTGGGAGACAAATAGATGATGCTGGTCTTTCAACAAAAAGGACATTGGACGGAAGATATTAGAAGCAGCAACAGAACTTACTCTGTCTGTGACCCATCACTTGCAGCCAGGGCCCATTATATTGCCAGGGGCTCTAGCAGCAACTCAGGCTACTATAATAGATGAGCTGGCTCTGATGTATTGCAAACTCTTCTCCTCAAAAGGTTAAATGTAAGTGAAAATCTGCAGAATCAATTGAAATACACAAACAGCATTGTGTTACAATAATCTATGGAAAATAACATAAAAAATGGTAAATAATGCAAAATACATTCATGTCTTTGCATTTTATCAGTGAAGCTGATGTACCTGGAAAAGTAATGCAATTCCAGAGCATACCCGCTACACCAAACTGAGCAATTACAATTTACCACATTTCCTATTTATTTAAATTTGGCTTTTAATCACTTGAATGAAAGCAATGCGATGGAGACCTGTCTAGCATTCAAGGGGTTAAAAAACAATTTTAAATCAATGGATAATTTTAATTTATTCTCTAAGATCCATGGTTTTATCAAGAATTGCATTTTGTTTATAGGTACATCAGCTTCAATGTTGTCATTGGCATCTCAATCTTATGACAGACATCTCCAATTTTAGCAATTTTTTTTCTTTCACAGACTGTCAGTCAGAAACCTTGAAGATAATAACCTCCACTGCCTGTTTTGGACAGTCATTTTGAAGATGTTGTCCTTAGATTTAAAAAGCATTTGTGATTATGCAGATAATTTTAAGCATGGACATTCAAAGCTTTATGATTGTTCTTAGCAAAATTAAAGGAGCAGTATACTTTTTTTATGAAAACATATATTTTATAGAGCTTTTTCTGCTGAGTAAAACGAGGGTACTCCCGCTGCTGTCATTTTTTTTATTCAAAAGCTATAAACGTTCATATAATCAGGAAGTGAATTTACTGTGTGTTTACTTCCTGATTGTTCTAAGTGACAGGAAGTGCCATGCAGTTTCTATCACATTCTATGAAGACCTGTAAGTCACTGAATTTCCTCTCCATTGGAATGTAACTGAAAAACTAACTGGAATTTGACCACTAGAGGGCACTGTTAATATAAAAAAAACACAGGTTTAAACTGTAATAACTCTGGAAATATGCATCTTGCAGCAGTATGAGTAATCTTATTATACTCAACAGGAAATGCACTACAATATATATTTTTTTCATAAAAAAAGTTTACTGCTCCTTTAATGAAAACTCCAGCATGAATTTGTTCCTAATTCTTGATTTTCTCCCCCCCCCCCCCGATGTTAAAGAGGTAGCTTGAGACTTTCAGAATTTAAAGCAGAACTATCAAACAAATTAAATTTACCCCCAAATATTTATGCACATAGCGATAAGCATACCCATACAAGTATTATCCGGAATAAGTCCAACATTATTGACAAATCCAACTCATTCTGAGACGGTCAGGCAAGCAGCTTGCTGTAGAGGCATCTGTGCCCCTGTGCCGTCAGTCCTTTGCTGTACCTTAAGGTACAATGCAATGCCTCCTAGAGGAGACTGGGTTGGACAGCGCAGGCGCACAGATGTCTCTTTGGCAAGATGTCTGCGTAGATGCCTGCCTGACCGTCTCAGAACGAGTTGGATTTCTCAGTAATGCTGGACTTATTCCCGGATAATAATAGTATGGATATCTAGTATGCTTTTATCGTTACATGCATAATTATTTGCGGGTAACTTAATTTGTGTGATAGTTCCGCTTTAAAAGTTTATTGATCAGAGGGAGTGTACAATGTATTGCTTTTGTTACTCATTGCCCTCTGGTCCATAAAATGTTAACAAGGTTAACACTTTTGGGTGCCAAAGAGGGTCTCCAGTGAATTATAGATTAACCTCTGGCACCCAACGTTTTAAAAGGAATGAGGATATTTTTAAAATTCGGTCCAATTTATGGATATTGAATAATGAATTGATTCAAATCTACATCTGCTCCAACTGGTGACTCATGGGAAGCATGTGGTCATCTTGTGCTTGTGTCTTATATAACAACTTGACTGTCAATATTATACTACACTTTGCCAATTTTATCAAACAGCCAGGTCTCCGATGAAGTTCAAAAAGCATTTGCAATGCGTGATTGTGCTGGGGGGGATGCACTAAAGTGAGAGAACAGTGATATAAACTCTCCAGTTCCTAAACATATTCTCTGTAGTATGTTTTGAAGCTTTAGGGATCTTAGAACATTGACTACATAGAGTAAAATAGGAACTGGAGAGTTTATCTCTCTCAAGTGAGTTTAGCCTACCTTTATCTCTTACCTGCATCTTCACCATGGAGTTTTGGGGGAATGCACTACAGCATTGGCACTCAAACCTGTTCTCTGGCCCCCACAACGATACAGGTTTCAGGATCTCCTCACATGAACACAAGTGAATCAATCCATGTTTCAACCAGATCTTTTTGAGTTAAAAGGATGGTCATGTTTTAAAATAAAAGCAGCTCCAATTAATCTTCACAGTATTTGGGCCATGGAGAGTGGTATTTCAATACTGTCAGAGTTGTAGTTCAAGAGTAATTGAATGGTTAAGTATCCCCCTCTTGTCTCTTTTACTGATTTAACACTGCTCACCTCAAAACAGAAAGGTGGTGTCCAGTTGGCTGGCAGAGAGGGACAATCTTCAAGCGGAACTTTCAGATAATAGCAAGTTGTCATGCATTCATTAAATCCATGGCAACTAGCTTGAAAATGTATGTCTTACCAAAAAAAATACTTGTTTCTAAACGAATCTGTCCCGTTTGGAGACCGGAACTGAGGCTAGAGTGCAGACATCTTTTGTGCATGCGCTGTCAGTCCCGGTCTCCATAGAGTAGACTGCTTTGCACCATATGGTCACCAGAAGGGACTGACGGCGCAGACACACAGACCGCACTAACCTGCCCGTCAGTCCCGAAAAGGGATGGATTCCTTTACATACAAGTATTTTTGATTTTTGGTAAAACATATATTTTCAAGCTAGTCGCCATGAATTTAATGAATGCATGGTGACTTGCTATTATATGAAAGTTCCGCTTTAAATTAGCATAAGGGAAAAGCCTGAAAAACCTGTCAAGGGGGCAGGGTTTTCATTGTTCTCACAGTAAGAAGATTGTCTCTTGCTGCCAGCTGTCTGGTCTTAAGACCAGATTCCACATCTGAGGGGAGGCGGCTTACACTAGGTAAAAGGGGCGGGAGGGGGATACTACAACTCTGACAGTATTGAAATAACACTCTCCATGGTCCAAATACTATGAAGATTAATTGGAACTGCTTTTATTTTGAAACATTACTATCCCTTTAACGACATTCAATTGTGTTTAATTGCGGAGAGCCTGAAAACATGCTCTGATGGCGGGGGGTGCAGAGGACAGATTTGAGGACCTCTGTACTAAGGAGAGATAAAGATCAAAATGATCTGTTCAGTTCCCATGTTATTCTAAGGGGCCATGACTAGGATCTCTATATGCTGAAAACATGAGTCTACAGAATAAAATAGGGGTGTGAAAATCTGGGCCCTCAAAGCTCCTGTTGGATTACAATTCCCATTATCCTCAACCAGCCAATCGCTGGCTTAGGATGATGGGAATCGTTGACCAACAACAGTTGGAAATCCCCAGCTTGCCCGCCCATTCTAGAATCTGTGGGACCTTCAGACCTCTTATATTAGAACATATTTATCTAGTCATTCAATTTCAGAAATTCTTTTTAACTCTTTGAGTGCCAGAGCAAAGCAATGTGTTGCGTAGCCCTAGGGCACTCAAAGGGTCAACCCCTTGAGGACCAGAAGATTGTGCAACACATTAACAAGCCATGCGCTGCATACCGTCTCAGTCCTAATAGTGGGTTATATCTTTGAGTGCAAGAGGGGCGTCTATCACATCTTTAATTAGTTAAAAACAATGTCATAAGCAGTCCTTCCCCCTTGGTTTTACAGACTTTATCAGAGAAGTTCCCATACATTAATTAAACTTTTTGGCTTACACAATTTTCATTTCCTAGTTTGTTCACTGTTCTAATCCCCCCGATCATGGTGGAACATAAATACAATATCCTATACCTACCAGCACTCCCCCACACGTGTAATACATTCATTGCACAGACAGAATGATCACACTTTCCATGAAGCTTCACTGAGATGAATTTAGTGAAGATTATGTTTCTAGGTCCACCCCCAATTACCTACATGGAGAAATATTTATAATTCAATACTGCCCCCCTGTGGTGAGAGGTGTGGTTTATTGTACGGAATGGTGCTATAGTCATTGCTTTTCTGTGATATTCTACCTTACTGGGCAGCACTGCATTCACATATCCATTATACAGTCCAGAAGAGCATAGAGCAAAATGTAAGTTTCCCATACAAATTAACCCTTTACATGCCAGGAATGTCTCAATGTAATGGAGACTTCTCTACTAGCCAAGAGATCAGTTTTATCATGCACAAACGAATTCGGGAGCAAACCAGCTGCACCCTAGGGAACTAATTAAAATGTTGCTAATTCCCATTGATTTATATTGTGCTTTTAACCTCTTAAATGCTCGAGATCTCCAGCCCATTGCTCCAGGTCTTCTTCTTGCACCATCAATTTAATTAACCCTTTAAGAAATAGATGGAGCTCAACGACTATTTCCTCTAAAGCCTGCAGATTTGTAATGCAGTAATGTGCCATCAATTTTATTAACCCTTTACGAACCAGCTGTGTGTGTAAAGCAATGCATTGCTCACCTCTCTGGTCATTAAATGGTTAAAAGTACATTAAAAAAAACCAATCTAATGTGTTGGATACCTCTCTGATGAAATATTGAAGCTGATGTTCTTTGAAGAACTGGAGGGAGATTTACTAAGTGGTGATAATGAGGTGATAAAGTAGAGATGACTTATTCAGTGATATCACTTCTCCAGTGCCTATGTTATTCTATAGAGCCAATGCACTAAGGTCTCCAGAACTGAAGAAATCTTAGTGAATAGGCTCCATAGAATAACATAGGAACTGGAGCAAAGATAAACTGGAGAAGTCATCTCTACATTATCGCCACTTTATCACTGCTTAGTGAATCTCCCCCCCCCAGTGTAATTCTTGGACAAACCAACTGCACCATAGTAGACAAATGCAAATGTCCACTGATGCAACCCTTTGAGTGAAGAAAGGTATGCATTGGATACTTATCTGTCACTGATAGGGTTAACTGGGTTTTTAAAGGAGCAGTAAACTTTTTTTATGAAAAAATCTATATTGTAGGGATTTTCCTATTGAGTAAAATAATGGTTCTCCCACTGCCGAGAGATTTATATTTCCAGAGTTATTACAGTTTAAACCCATGTTTTTTTACATTAGCAGTGCCCTCTTGTGGTCAAATTCTAATTAGATTTCCTGTTAGGTTCTAATGGAAAGGAAAGTCAGAAAAGTCAGAGACATACAGTTCTCCATAGAATGTGATAGAAACTGCCTGTCACTTCCTGTCAGTTAGAACTATCAGGAAGTAAACACAGTAAATTCGCTTCCTGATTATTTAAACTGCTATAAATTTTGAATAAAACATCTGACAGCAATGGGGGTACCCTTATTTTATTCAGCAGGAAATGCTCTATAAAATATGTGTTTTCATAAAAAAAAGTTTACTGCTCCTTTAACTTCTTGAATTTTCTATAGTATTCAAGATGTTAAAATACCAATGGGAATTTTGCAATATATATATTTTTAATTCTCTGTATCAAAGCTGTCCATGTTCAGTCCTTAAGGGCCACCAACAGGCCAGGATGTAAGGATTTCCCTGATTAAGCACAGGGGAGTCAGTCACAATGAATGATCCACTGATTAACTCACCTGTTACATCCTGGCCTGTTGGTGGCCCTTGAGGACTGAACTTGGACAGCTCTGCTCTATGGTGAAGTTGGTTTATTTCACAATGACTCCAGTTCCTCTTAGTGTATCATCCTCAGTAAGTTTTAAGATGCATATAAAACTGTAAAACACGTCTGCACCTTGTTAGAACCTCAGCTATATTGCAAGAGATGTTGGCTGCAGCAGTTTTTAATGGTCGCTCTTCATTTCCTGCTGTGCGATAATAACTCTGCTTGACAGGAAGCTGGGTGTACACAGGAAAATTGATTCCCCAAACTTGCTGACAAACAGCACTTGCAATATCACATATTTTAAGTTTCTATCAAGGGGTTGAAATGTACATATATATCTTTAAATAGTACAACAGTATATACACACTACAATATAGTATATAAAGGAACTACTTTTAAAGTGTTCTTTTAATCCTGTGGATGCAAAAAAGATTTCCAACACATTGCATAATCAATGTGCTAGAGACATCTCTAGCACCTTGCACTTTCCTTATAATGGCCAAAAATCCCAATGACCCTTATGAATTTTGCCTGTGTACCTTTCTTCAAGACATAACATCTTCAAGGAGGAGACTACATGGCAGTTGCTAGGAGGACTGGAGGACCTCAAAATCTGCTTAATTCACATAATAAACTTAACCTTTTAAGTATGAGAGAGGTGTGCTATGTATTGCTTTGCACTGTGTTGTCTGCCCCTCTGGTCTTTAAAGCGTTAAGTAGGCTCAGGCACTCTGCCTGCTTAAAAGAGCAATACAATTTTATTAATGAAAACATATATGTTATAGAGCTTATTCTGCTGAGTAAAACAAGGTCACTCCCATCGCTGTCAGTCGTTTTATTCAAAATTTATAGCAGTTCAAATAATCAGGAAGTGAATTTACTGTGTTTACTTCCTGATAGTTCTAACTGACAGGAAGTGAATTTGCTGTGTTTACTTCCTGATAGTTCTAATTGACAGGAAGTGACTCAGCAGTTTCTATCACATTCTGTGGAGAACTGTAAGTCACCGGCTTTCCTCTCCATTAGAATGTAACATAAATACTAATTGGAATTTGACCATTAGAGGGCACAGTTAATATAAAAAACATGGGTTTAAACTGTAATAACTATGGAAAGTGGAAGTACTTTTATTTTACTCAACAGGAAAAGCCCTACAATATATATTTTTCATTAAAAAAAAAGTTTGCTGCTCTTTTAAGTCTGCCAGCAACTGTCATGTCTACCTTCATGGACAGAACATCCAGACTGGTTGAAGATGTTCTCTTTTGAACAAAGGCACAATTCATAGGGGCTATTAAGATTTTCTGGTTGTAGTAAGGTAAATGGGAGTTATTATTAGGATGTTAAATTTATCATTTAACCCTTTGAGTGCCTCAGGGGTACGCAACACATTGAAAAGTGATGCGTTGCATACCCATCTGGCACTCAAAGGTTTACAACAGATGACAAAAGTTCTCTATGCTTGTAATGTATACAGTTTGGCTACTATGGACTGCTGGATGGATTGTAGCTATTCTAGTAAGGGGGACAAACTTGTCAAGTTATTTGATGGCCAATAAATCTAACAGTAAACTTAAAAGGCAGTGATAGAATAATTAATTTCTACAATTATTGTTTGTGGTCAATTACAAATTGCTGCCCCTGAACATACTTAGCTACCCCTAAGAAACATAGCTGGTCATTAATTTAACCTACTGGTTGCCTGAAGGTCTCCCAAAACATTGCCATTTATTAGCAGTAATGATGATTTATGACCAACATTTCTCAATTAGGACCATTTTTCAGACTAAGGCTGCCATTTGTCAAAACATGAGACCTGTAATCTCTTTCGTTCTCTGCGCCCCTAATCGTAACTCCTTCCAAAACAGTCTCAGTGATTATACATGTTTTCTTAGCTAGCCTATAATAGAAAGGGGAAGAGTTAACCCATAGAATGCCAGAAGAGTACTGCAATGCTTTGCACAGCACTTGGGCACTCAAAGGGTTAAAACAGAAAATAGGACATTTGTTTATGCAAAAAAAACAAAACAAACATGATGGGCCTTATTAATCAAGCTTGACCCTTTGAGTGTCAAAGAGGTACACACATACCTCCCAAGTGTCCCTTTTTAGGAGGGACAGACCCTCTTTGAGACCCAAATCCCTCTGTCCCCGTTTCCCATCCAGATGTCCCTCTTTTTAGGAGATCAGACTGTGTGATATGTATATAAGTGTATTACATTGCTCCACAGTAATAAAATGCATATTAATGCTTGTTTAAACTTCAGCATATGTCTTTATAAATTAGTCTGTGTAAATAAAATGCTTTGTTCTTGCTCTAAATCATTTATTCAGTTACACAAAGAGGTATCAGAAGGTCATGAAATGACAAAAAAATTATGGTCAATGCTCCGCCCACCAGCCACTCCCCCAACAGCACCACCTAAAATGAAAGTGTCCCTCTTTGGCCATTTGAAATGTTGGGAGGTATGTACACCCCGTATTGCCATAGCTGGGAACTTTCCGGATTTGCCCCAGACACTCCGTTTTATGCTGCTAGGTACCGGGAGTCCAGGGCAGAGGCTGATTCTCTATATGTAGGCAGTTTCTAATGAAACTCTGCCCACTTCTGCTCCTTCCCAGTCTGTTCCATCCACTCCCTGCCCACTTTTCCTCCTTCCCCAGCCTATTCCTCATATGTTTTCTGCATTCTATAAGCCTTAAGCCCACTCGTGATTAAGCCTCGGCCCTTTTTGACGCCAATCACGTCATTTTTCTCCCCCACCAGCACCACAGGATTTCCCTCTCTGTGGAGTCCATAAGAAAATGTTCCCAGGTATGGGTATTGCTCTGCAACTTACCACTCTGGCACTCAAACGGTTAAGGGGAGCAAAGCTGAAGCAAGAAAAGTGCACCATAGAATAAAATGCTAATTCAGAGTCAAATGAAGAGTCCGTAGCACCTTGGGTATGATCCCAAAATGCCCCAGCCCCCACCTCCGAAGCACCTGCCACAGACCTTTCTCGGTTCGCCAGCTGCCCGTCTGGGTAGTGGTGGAGCTACATTCTAAGTACATTCTCTAGTACATACATCCCAAGTGTCCCTCTTTAGTACATACCTCCTAAGTGTCTTTCTTTAGGACATATCTCCCAAGTGTCCTTCTTTAAGACATACCTCTCTAGTGGCCCTCTTTAGTACATACCTCCTAAGTGTCTTTCTTTAGGACGTACCTCCCAAGTGGCCCTCTTTAGTACATACCTCCCAAGTGTCCCTCTTTAGGACATACCTCTCAAATGTCCATCTTTAGGACATACCACCCCAAGTGTCTCTCTTTAGGACACACCTCCCTAGTGGCCCTCTTTAGGACATACCTTCCAGGTGGCCCTCTTTAGGACATATTATTGAAGGCACACATGTATACCCTTCCTTCAACAAGGACATTTAGAAATAAACAAAATGATGTGCATGACAGTTTACAGTCAAAAGTACAATAGTGTTAACAAAGTATGTATCCTAGTGTCTGCCTTTAGAACATACCTCCCAAGTGGCCGCTATAGTGCAATGGGTTTGCTCAGTGCTTGGTTTTGTATATAAATAAATATATAAATATATATATATATATATATATATATATCTATATATATATATATATATATATATATATATATATATATATATATATATATATATATATGGCTCTGTCCCTTTTATTTTCACTGCCAAATACACATGGCTGTTTCATTTCTGCTGCCTATAATAAAGCATCTGGAGGGTACCGTCTCCATCGCAGAACAGCTACAAATTACTAATTGATAGATCCAATTACATCCAGCTTTTACCATCTTGCAAAAAGTTATCTTAATTGGCAATTATGGCAGCAGTCAGTCTGCAGTTGAGTAAGGTCATGGCTCTAGAGCTGGAGCGCAGTCTAAGCTGCTCTGGAGTCTAATGGAGAAGGAAGAAATATGTATTTCTACATGGCAGTTAAATGTGTCATTAATATTCCATGTATTCATCTCACTATGATTACTCAATTATCATCAGGGCTGGAAGTAGAGACCTCCCACTCAGTGGCAGCATGGGGGAATGGTAATAGTACCCTCCCCCCATAAAGGGTGATCTGCACTCACTAACCACCTTAATTTACTAATTCTATGTATACATCGCAAGCCATGCGCACAACACTTTCCTGGGAGATAAACGCCACAGGCTTAACAAAAAGGAGAAATTCTGGGGAGAAAAAAATGCATTGGAGTTCTCTCTAGCATTCAAGGGGTTAAAATGGAATTCTTACTTTGTAATGAATATGTGATTTTGAAAGATATTTCAAAATCACTTGTATTTACATCATCCATTTTTTATTTAAAACAATAGTTTATGAGGTACTGAACTTTACTTAAGTTGTCATTTTATGCAAATTAGACAGAATTGCCTGGCATGTCAGCCAAATATTAACGTTCCACACTTCTCTCCATCCCAGCTGCAACTTACTGCCGGCCAGTACTAGCTAATTTGCATAACGTGACAAATAAATCAAGTTAAATATTTCGTAAATTATTGTTTGAAATGGAAAATGGCCAACATAAATATAGGTGATTTTTGGAAACGCTTTCAAAATCAAATATTTGTTATAAAGTGACAGGTCCACTTTAAAAGCCTCTTTCAATCAATGTGAATACTAGACATTTGTAAATGTTCCCCAGGGTGCATTTAGTTTACTCTTGAACTGCTCCCTTACTTTGCGAATACCCTTATATTTGCTGAGCAACCTGGTAAGAAGTAATGGTAACCAGACTCAAAACATTATCCCTCCCCCCAACGTAATCATTTCTAGTACTTTCTCTGCTTTTAAAATATGAAAATTGCAACTTCAAAATCTGAGTTTATACTTTATATTGTTTGTTCACTCATATATTCACAGGAAAAGTGTGGTACCCCACCCAAACACACACATACGTACCCACACACACCTGCACAAAAACACATACATACTTACACACACAATGTGACATGCACACATACATGCATGCATGTACACACACAGTGTGACACACATACATACACATAATGGGGATTATGCACTAAGGTGTTATAAGGTGGTGATAAAGTAGAGATAACGTCTCCAGTAATATCACTTTTCCAGTTCCTATGTTGTGCTATATAGCTTGTGCAAAGTTGGAGAAATCTTAATGTATATGCGCTACAGAATAAAACAGGAACTGGAGAAGGGATACCACTGGGGAAGTTATCTCTGCTTTATCACCTCTTTATCACATCTTAGTGCATAACCCCCAATGTGACACACACACACAAAGTGACATGCATACATACACACAAACAGATACAGTGGGGCAGATACACTAAGAAGTGATAAAGAAATGATAAAGTGAAGATAACTTCTCCAGTGATATCACTTCTCCAATTCCTGTGATATTCTATGGAACCAATGCACTAAGATTTCTTCAGTTTTGGAGATCTTAGTGCATAGGCTCTATAGAATAACATAGGGCCTGGAGAAATGATATCACTAAAGAAGTTATCCCCATGTTATCACCTCTTTATTATGCCTTAATGCATAACCCCCATTGTGGCACACATAAATACACACACCTTAATCTGAAAAGATAATCCAAATAATAACAATGGATTAATTAAGTATGGTCTGACTTTCCAAAAACAATCAGGGGAGGGTTGGCCTGGGGGGCAGGGTGCAATTGCCCCCTGGGCTGGTCATATGCCTGGGCTGGAAGGCCACTGCATCTCACTAAATCTCCAGATTGCTGCTGTAAATGGAGCTACACTAGTGATACCACAGAGGTACAATCCAGGTAAGCTTTACTTAAATTGTAAGCTTTGTAGTGGCGCACTAGTGAAGCTCCATTTCAGCTGTAAGCTATGTGGTATCATGTGACTCCCCGCGGCTGATACAGAGCTGGGCACTCCGAAGGAGCGTCCAGCTCTGTATCAGCCTGGCGCGGGCAGTCTCCACTGCGCGTGACTGCCCCGCGACCGGCTGCCAGAGGCACTGTGGCCCGTGTAACGGGCTGTTCAACTAGTACTGTGATAATGAATTAGAGCTGCTTTTATTATGAAACATTGCTATCCCTTTAAATTGTAAGCTTTGTAGTATCACAAGTGTAAACCCATTTCAATTGCACGCTACATGGTCCAATTTGCCTTACATCAGAATGTTAATGCCAATTTTAAAATTAACAAAAGGGGGTGGGCTGGAACAGTGGCCTGGAACGATAATAGAAATGGGCTACTTGAACGTATTTGCCCCCTGGGCCACTAATTGCCAGCCGTTCCCTGAAAACAGTCCTTAATTAGTTGTGGGTATCTTAGTCACAGAGACTGGCATGATGTTTTTTTGTTGCTGGACTCCAGGAGAATAAACTATTTCAAATATAGAGTTGCTAGTAAGGAAGGGAGAAGTTCTGAGTCTGGGGGTTATGCATTAAAGCGTGATAAAAAGGTGATAAAGTAGAGATGACTTCTCCAGTGATATCACTTCTCCAGTTCCTATGTTATTCTATGGAGCCTATGCATTAAGATACCCAAAGTTGGTGAGATCTTAGTGCATTGGCTTCATAGAATAACACAGGAAATGGAGAAGTGATATCACTGGAGAAGTTACCTCCACTTTATCACCCCTTTATCACGCTTTAGTGCATAACCCCCAGGAGTCCAGCAATAAAGCACCAGATCTGCATTTGTGGATATGATATCCACAAATTAATTGAAAATTAACTTTAGACCCAGCCCCCACAACACTGATTCATAGTAGCCACTAGGATTTTATTCCTAAAAAAAGGTAAGACGGACTTTATAAAAAGAAAGTAATCATAGTTGCATAGTTAAAAAACACCTTTAATCCATTAAACTCAACCTGTGCCATATCACGGTTTTTGATCCAAAGGAAGGCAAATAAAACAATACTGAAGTCATTTCTAATTATAGGAGGCAAATGTAGTCAAGTTGATACCTTTATTGGCTAACTAAGCAGATTTAAGATGCAAGCTTTCAAGACCTCTTAGGTCTCTTCTTCAGGCAGGTCTTGAAAGCTTACATTCTAAATCTGCTTAGTTAGCCAATAAAGGTATCCGCTTGACTATATTTGCCTCTTATATTTCTACAGCTAACACGGTACCAACTCTCATCTATTTCTAATTATGACTCAAAGGGGATAGTAAATATTCCTTCCTGGCTCCAAATGGCAATTGGATTCCTCCCTGTATAAACAACCTATTTGCATTCAAACCATTTATCATACTATCCTATTTATATATGTCATCATCATCTCCAGCCATTGTTGATCCACTGCAAGATGAAGGCCTCTTCAGTGAGCCTCCAACAACAACATATTAAAATAATAATAAAAAAAATATATATATAGTACTGAGCAACAGTTTTAGGCAGATGTGAAAAAATGTTGTAAAGTAAGAGTGCTTTCAAAAATAGAAATGTTAATAGTTATTTTTATCAGTTAAAATGCAAAGTGACTGAACAGAAGAAAAATCTAAATCAAGTCAATATTTGGTGTGACCACCCTTTGCCTTCAAAAAAAGCATCAGTTCTTCTAGATATACTTGCACAGTCAGGGATTTTGTAGGAGGAATAAAACTGGGTGAGGAACAGCCAAACTCAGCTAACAAGGTGAAATTGCTGAAGAACAGCTCCTAGCAACGCCTCCTAGAGCCGTCTGGGACTGACAGCGCAGGCGTGCAGACGTCACTATGGAAAGATGTCTGCACTCCTTCCTGCCTGTCAGTCCCGGAGTACTGGCTCATTCTCACGAACGCTGTAATAATTCTGGCAACTAGTGCTACTGAGCAGCTAGTCGCTAGATAGGGAATTATTTGGGACAATGTTTTTTAACTCCTTAAGGACTAGCCACACACACAGCGGTCACTTAAGGACCACGGAGCTTTTTTTTTTTCTTTTTTTTTTTTTTTTTGTGATTCGATTCCGGACTCCCCGAATGGCGTGCAGCTGCGCGGGGAGCCTGGAATTCCATGACGGTCCAGGACCATCATGGGTCCTTAAGGGGTTAAGGGTGGTAGTTCTGTTTTAATGTCAAAAGTCATACACCATGGCAAGAATGAGCACAGCAACAAGACACAAGGTAGTTATACTTCATCAGCAAGGTCTCTCAATGGAAGAAATTTCAAGGCAAACAGGGGTCTGTCCTGATACCCTAAAGAAGAGTTATCACTTTAAAATAAGTTTAGTTAATATTAATGAATAAAAATGACTACATGTTGTACTACCCATTTGATTGTAAAATAAATAATTTTTGAGAAATACAGATTTCTCAAAATGAGTTATTAATTAATTAAAAATGGATATTACAACATAAACACAGTTTCTGTTAGTCTTAAGATAAACTTAAAGGGATAGTAATGCTTCATTTTATCTTTATTTTATTTTGTAGGCATTAAAAAAACATGAAGAACGATATAAGTCTTATCTCTCAAACCTTTATGGTTTAAGAGATATTCACAAGCAAAGTATCCCCTCCTGTTCAGCCAAAGCAGAAGGGAGGTGCCCAGGTAGACTGCAGAGAGGGACAATCTTCAATTAAGATAAGGGAAAAACCTGAAAAACTTGTCAAGGGGGGAAGGGCTTTCATTGTTCTCATAGGAAGAAGATTGTCCCCTTCTGTTATCTGTCCTGTCATACAACCAGATCCACATCTGAGAAGAGATGGCTTACACTAGGTAAAAGGGGTGGGAGGGGGAAACTTTGCTTGTGAATATCTCTCAAACCATAAAGGTTTGAGAGATAAGACTTATATCGTTCTTCATGTTTTTTTTAATGCCTACAAAATAAAATAAAGTTAAAATGAAGTATTACTATCCCTTTAACCTAACAGGTCCGTTTTAATTGGAAAACAGAGATAAAGGACACTGCAAGCTTTCAGGATACTAAGGTCACTTGTGCAGGCAGATGCTAACGGTGGTTTGGCTACCTGCCACAAGAAGAGAACTTATTGTCCTAAAAGGTTGCAATGTCCTATTCTCTTAGCTTGCCATTATATGTATCACCTTTAAATCACCTTTGTTATTTGATTATTACAAAAGTATTTTGCTATCTTATACTGATAAATAGGTTCTGAGTGGCCTACCCATTTCTGGAGTATGCATTCTGAGTATTCTTTAAAGTGATCAGGGACACTAGTCCCCTCTGGTCTTTAAAGGGATGGTAATACTTTGTTTTATCTTTATTTTATTTTGTAGGCATTAAAAAAACATGGAGAACGATATAAGTCTTATCTCTCAAACCTTTATGGTTTAAGAGATATTCACAAGCAAAGTTTCCACCTCCCTCCTGTTCAACCAGATCAGAAGGGAGGTGCCCAGGTAGACTGCAGAGAGGGACAATCTTCAATTAAGATAAGGGAAAAAGCTGAAAAACTTGTCAAGGGGGGAAGGGCTTTCATTCTTTTCAAACAAAGAAGATTGTCCCCTGCTGTTACCTGTCTGGTCATACAACCATTTTCACATCTGAGAAGAGATGGCTTACACTAGGTAAAAGGGGCGGGAGGGGGGAACTTTGCTTGTGAATATCTCTCAAACCATAAAGGTTTGAGAGATAAGACTTATATCATTCTTCGTGTTTTTTTAATGCCTACAAAATAAAATAAAGTTAAAAAGAAGTATTACTATCCCTTTAAGGGGTTAAAATGTTTTGTTAAACTCTACTTAAAATGAAGCGACTGACAGGGAATAATTCTTCCCTTGGTCACCGCTCAAGAATGCTTCACATGACACGAATGGTACAAGAGACACGTATGCAGTGATTTTGTATGCAGAGTTTGGCTGCTGGAAAATATATGCTAATTGATAACACATTGGTCCGTTGGAATTGCTTTTCAGAATATATTGTTTACATGACTAAAATCCCTGCAGATTTTCTGTAATACTAGCCACTCAACTTCATATATATATATGTTTGCTTACTGTATATACAGGTGTGACATCATTTCTAGTCTTTGTATATTAGACCTGGGTATGATATATGGAAATTAATCGAAGAATGATAATGGTTTATACATCTGAATTTATGAAGAATAAAGTGTGCATTCCATGTTCATGTTCATAAAGAACATTACCTGGAGAAATGTTTCTGGGGAATATTTATTCCATTTCAACCATAATGTTAGCACTAGTGTTGAGCGAGCACCCCGATGCTCGGGTGCTCGGGTGCTCTGACCGAGCACCGCCGGAGGCTCGAGTGCTCGGCCGAGCACCCGAGCCCCATTGACTTCAATGGGACGACACAAGCATTACCCCAGGCACCCCCTGCTCTGATGAGGGGAGGGTGCCTGGTCAATGCCTCCTTCATCTCCACAATGTCCCCCTTCATCTCCGCAATGTCCCTTTCATCTCCGCAATGTCCCCCTTCATCTCCGCTATGCCCCCTTCATCTCCACAATGTCCCCCTTCATCTCCGCAATGTCCCCCTTCATCTCCGCAATGTCCCCCTTCATCTCCGCAATGTCCCCCTTCCACAATGTCCCCCTTCATCTCCGCAATGTCCCCCTTCCACAATGTCCCCCTTCATCTCCACACTGTCCCCCTTCATCTCCGCTATGCCCCCTTCATCTCCACAATGTCCCCCTTCATCTCCGCAATGTCCCCCTTCATCTCCGCAATGCCCCTTTCATCTCCGCAATGTCCCCCTTCCACAATGTCCCCCTTCATCTCCACACTGTCCCCCTTCATCTCCGCAATGCCCCCTTCATCTCCGCAATGTCCCCCTTCATCTCCACACTGTCCCCCTTCATCTCCGCAATGTCCCCCTTCATCTCCACACTGTCCCCCTTCATCTCCACACTGTCCCCCTTCATCTCCGCAATGCCCCCTTCATCTCCGCAATGCCCCCGTACCTCCAGTCCCTGGTGGTCCAGCGGAGCGTCTTCAGATCTGTGCCTCCTTCCGGCACAGATCCCTGCCACCCGAACATGTCGGGCGAGCACATGGCGGTACTCGACAAGTACCGCCATGTGCCGAGCAGAGCGATGCTCGAGCCGATCCGAGCATCGGCCGAGCACGCTCGCTCAACACTAGTTAGCACCTTCTGGAACACACTTTTATGCGGATCTATTCCCAATATAACACCACAGAACATCATTGGACCCTGCTGAAATAAGTATATAGCAGCAGATTGAGATTGTCAATTCAATTATCTCAATGCTTTAGAGGTGTCTCTAGTATAAAAGGGGATAAGCTATCAATTTGTCTGCTTCAACTAATTTAGCTTGTCTAAGAGTCTGAATGTAACTGATTGGAAGCAGAGTTTTATCTTTTTGATGGCTCAAAAGCATATGCATCCAATAACCGTGTATACAATAAACTCTCAGTTATAAATGTAAAGGATACACCAAATTGAATTAATCTGCTGCAACCCCTTCAGTGAAGTATTAAACACTTTACATTACTAAGTAAATATAATGATCTAGAGGTTTTTTAGCGCGTTCAAAATAAAGATCAGGAATAGCATTACAGACACCTGTTATGCTCATCTGTAGGGTGATCGGTATCATCTACCGGCGGCGCTTCTAGTTACGCCTCTGGGCCATGGTGCATGAAGTGCCACGGGCGCCCCCCCACATTGGCCCCCCTCGACCACAATGACCCCCTCTACAATGCCCCTCAATCTTCACAATGCCCCCCATCTCCTACCTCCCTGGAGCTCCCGCGCGGTCCTCTTAGTAATGCAGAGCACTGGGAGATGATGTCATCTCCCAGCGCTCTGCATTACTAGAGTGCTGGAGGGAGATTGCGGGCGCCAGGCTGAGGGGTTGCGGGGGGGCGGCAGTTCCCCTGGAGTAACAGGCCCGGTCGCAAGTGCGACCCCTGCGACCCCTATAGTTACGCCACTGTTATCTACTAATTGGCTTCAGCATATATTACTTTAATGTTCATTCAGGGTTAGTTCCTCGTCTCCCTACGCATGCACACCTAAACAATAACTGCATGCACTCATGGACGCACAGGCATGCACATGTTTACAGCAACCTACATATTCACATTTGATTTTGAGTTTCCATAACAACTACTGAATTTCTAGGTTTAGTCCATTCACAGATTTTCTAACACAGACATTCGGGGGGACTTTTTACTCTCTCGATGCTTAACGAAATGTTCAGAAGAGAAGGTTTCCTCTGGAAAATTTGCTTTATTAGGACTCTATGCGAGTAACAATGTGAACAATTGAAGTTGTACTAAATAAAGTATCTGGAATAAAAGAAACTCATTGAGAGACAGATTTGAATGTAACAGAGTCCAGGCCTTAATTGTTAAATAGTGAATTCCTGCCAACAGTCTGGGACAGGATTGTGAATTACGACTTGCAGAATCCTCAATTATTCATCCACCTTAAACTGGAACTACCTAGTTAGTTAAAGTCGCCCTGCAATAATTAGGCAGATGGCGACTAGCTTAATAATAGTTATCTTACCTCTAAAAACTACACGATGCTACAGAAAGCCTTAATCTTCCGAGACTGGAAGCCAGACATCAGCACAGACGTCTTGTCTGTGCGCCCTCACTGTCAGTCCTGGTCTCCCTTCAGAAGCATTGCACTGGCCCGAACGGCACCAGAAGGGACTGGTGGTGCAGGTGCACAGACTGCACTAACCTAGCTGTCAGTCTTGGAAGATTAAGGATTTCTCTAACATTGTGTAGTTTTTAGATGTAAGATAACTATTATTAAGCTAGTCGCCATCTGCCTAATCATTGCAGGGCGACTTTAACTGAATTGGTAGTTCCGCTTTAAGGACGTTGCACCCAGCACATTACACAAGTATGGTTAAAGGGATAGTAATGTTTCACAAAAACAGCAGCTCCAATTAATCTTCATAGTATTTGAGCCGTTTCAATACTGTCAGAGTTGTAGTTCAAGAGTAATTGAATGATAAAGTATCCCCCTCCTGCCCCTTTCATCTAGTGTAACACTGCTCACACCAGATGTGGAATCCGGTTGCTTGACCAGACAAATAACAGCAAGGGACAATCTTCTTACAGTGCGAACAATGAAAACCCGGCCCCCATTGACAGGTTTTTCAGGTTTTCCCTTATCTTAATTGATGATTGTCCCTTTCTGCAATCTACCTGGGCACCTCCCTGCTGCTCTGAGCCAAGCAGTGTTATATCAGTAAAAGGGGCGGGAGGGGGATACTGTATCATTCAATTACTCTTGAACTACTACTCTGACAGTACTGAAATAACACTCTCCTGGGCCCAAATACTATGATGATTAATTAGAGCTGCTTTTATTATGAAACATTACTATCCCTTTAAAGATCACAAACCCAGGGACATCAAACTATCCTTCCTGTGACCACTTCCCATTTAGCTCCGCCACTCCAGACAGTATTCTTGTGACTTAACTGTATGCTTCCCAGTTCCATGTACAGTTGCCTTTGCATTTATAGACTTGGCTACAAATCTTAATCTATAAGACTTGGATACAGGTTTTTCAGTCATGCAAACCTTGTTCTCATGGCTACAGGTCTTTTTGTCGAATCCACCCCAGAATGCTTCTCTGGTCACTATCCCAACTATTTAGTGCCTCATCTCCACCCTAAATGTACTTGGTAGAAAGGAACTAGGTAATAAATGCTGTCATTAATAAACCTGTATCTATAGTGTTACTTTTCTAACCAAGAAATCTCCGATTGGCAGCCCATAATGCACTTTGCTTGCGTTGTATTCTTTTAGATTTAGAAAAATGGAACAAGTATCAAAATTAATTTAGCAGAGGTGGGAAGAGTAAAACATTTAATAGTTTGCATTTAAACCACGTAAGTAAGTAATACATTATTTGATTCATACCTTTGTCCATTGCCATATGACATCAGGTACACCTTCAAGACTAAAAGATTTCTGTGCCCGGCATCACAATAGGAGGGCAGTAGAGGAAAGTGAAATCTGATAATCATCATGAGGTCTATGTCAATGACTACAGTCATCGAGGTACAACCATGCTTCAGCTTTTCAGCATATAGTAATAGCCATCACAATCACGAAGTAAGCAAAAAAAGGCCAGCACAAGCTAAATAATGAAACTGGGCCAATCAAACTGAATAGTCAGGTGCTCTCTGAACAGAGACTACTCGTGAGAGAAAAGAAAACTCTCAAAATAAGGAAAAACCCTTAATAGAGACACACAAGCCCAGTAATATACCAAAAAATGCAAAATATTTTGTTAGGCAATTATAGTAAATACAAATAGGACTATCAAAACACAATAAAAACATGTAGGGGGACCCACACTAATCATAAGCTAGATACATAATATGTAACAATCAATCACATATAAATTATGTTAAAGGGATAGTAACGTTTCACAAAAACAGCAGCTTCAATTAATCTTCTTAGTATTTGGACCATGGAGAGTGTTATTTCAATACTGTCAGAGTTGTAATTCAAGAGTAATTGAATTACAAAGTATCCAGCTCCCGCCCCTTTTACCTAGTGTAAGCCAACTCCCCTCAGATGTGGAATCTGGTCTCTTGACCAGACAGCGCACAGCAAGGGACAATCTTCTTACTGTGACTGTAAGGGAAACCCTGCCCCCTCAACAAGTTTTTCATTATGCTCACCGAAGGTTGTCCCTCTCTACAATCCATCAGGACAGTTTTGCTGCTCTGAGGTGAGCAGTGTTACATCAGTAAAAGGGGTGGAAGGAGGGGTATACTTTATCATTCAATTACTCTTGAACTACAACTCTGACAGTATTGAAATAACACTCTCTAAGGTCCAAATACTATGAAGATTAATTGGAGCTGCTTTCTTATGAAACATTACTATCCCTTTAAGTAAAATCTGGTCATTATGTACATGCTTATCTTCCATCAAGAGTATAACAACAATGTGAAAATACACGAGTGAGCAAATACAGGAATATATATTTGTGCAAATAATAAAGTGCTTATACTTCTCAAACACTGAACAAGAATCCAAAAAGCTCAATGGAAAAGATGAGCACTGGTGACCTCTACAGAACGCCACACACGTCCAATGCGTATCGTCTCAATGGCTTCGTCAGCGGATCACTGCTCATCTCTCCCCTTTAGCTTTTTAGATTTTTGTTCAGTATTTGATAAGTATAAGCACTTTATTCTTTGCACAAATATATGATTCTGTGTTGGATCACTCATGTATTTTGCACATTGTTGTTATATTCTTGATGGAAGATGACCAGATTTTACTAAACATCATTTATTGATTGATTGTTATATAGTATGTATCTGGCTTATGTTTATTGTGGGTCCCCCTACATGTCAGTTTTTATTGTGTCTTTAGTAGTCCTATTTGTATTTACTATAATTGCCTATTAAAATATTTTGTATTCTTTTGGTGTACTACTGGGGTTGTGTGCCTCTATTAAGGGTTTTTCCTCATTCTGAGGGTATTCTTTTGCCTGAGTAGTAACATAGTAACATAGTTGATGAGGCTGAAAAAAGACATGTGTCCATCAAGTCCAGCCCGTGCCAAAAACACCCGTGTTGATCCAGAGGAAGGCAACAAAGAAGCCCTCTGAAGCCACTTCCAATTTAGCCCCAAGTGGGTAAAAAAAAAACCTTCTTGACTACAAATGGCAGACAAATATTTCCCTGGATCAACATCCTATCTGCATTGAAGCCATCTGTCATAATTTTCAATATTGTTCTGTGCTAGATAGGCATCCATTGCTTTTTTGAAAGCAGTTACATTAGCAATAGTTTCAGATCAATCAAAATGACTGAACCACTGATCGCTCACCTGTGATTAAGCAGGAATATATGGAAAAGCTGACCTGTTAGTGTGTTCCAAAGACTAGCATCAAAAAACAATGGTCTCTGTATTTGCTGTCAGTTTTATAAACACATATCTTGATTTACTAATTCCACACCTCCCAAGTGTCCCTCTTTATGAGGGACAGTCCCTCTCTGAGACCCAAATCCCTCTATCCCTCTTTCCCACCCTGCTGTCCCTCTTTTTAGGACATGAGACTGTGTGGTGTGAATATTAGTGTATCACATTTCTCCACAAAAATAAAGCTCACTTAATGTATGTTTAAACTTCAGTATTTGTGTTTATAATTTAGTCTGTATGAATAAATTACATTGGTCTTGCTCCAGATCCTTTATTCAGTTACATAAAGAGGGGTCAACCGGTCTTGATATAAACTTAAACTTCTCAGCAATGCTCCGCCCACCAGACACACCCCCTAAAACAGAAGTGTCCCTTTTTGGCCATTTGAAATGTTGACAGGTATGTAATTCACAAATATAGCAGTGCAATTATGTGTATTTTCTTAGCCCTTACATGCCAAAACAGGGACATAGAAATCTAGTATTTACTAAAAAATTAGGCAATATAGTCTGTAAGGGCCATATGTTCAAAAAGAAAAGTGGAGGATTTACGGGGAATGCCAACTGTACCAACTAAAAATTAAAAAAATTCCTATTGATTTAAATGGGGGGTTTAACCCCTTCATTGCTAGATGGCACGTTGGAGACCTCTAGTATTCAGTGGGTTGAAATCTCAATTTAAATCAATGGGAATTTTTAGTTTACCCCTATAGTGCAAATGGTTTGCCCCAGATCTCCTCCACTTTTCTTCTGAACATACAGGCCTATAAAGAGTCTGCGTCAAGGATGAACGGCGAAAGAAAAACAAGAAAGTATCTTATTAGGCACAGTGAGGTTCATCTATATACAAAAATCTAAGTGTTTCTGGATCACTGTCTGCCCCATCCTGGGGCTGCAGGGGGTGGAGATCAGCAGCAGACAGCGAATCAGGGATGGCAATTTTCACAGAAGAGAGCAGGAGGCGGACTCACTGCTGCAGAGGTCCAGTGGGTCCCCGAACTGCAGTGAGTGCCCAACCGTACAGTCAACTCCATTCACCATTCGCTAATGTAATATGAATAACTGAAATTTGGGGCAAACCAACTGAACAATGGGGGGGGGTAATAAAATGTTACTTTAAATGGTGTTTTTTAAATCCTTGAATGCCACAAAGGTCACCATCACATTGTGAAGCAATGCATTGGAGGCCTCCCCAGCATTCAAGGGTTAAAACCCCAATTTAATTTCAGTGTAAGTTGTATTTGGCCCCTATTGTGCTGTTGGTTTTCCCCAGATTTTCATCAGTTTTTTTTACATACATCAGCCTCAGTGTCACCATTGAAATATGGACAAAACATTTTTGGCTCATACTCTATAATGAGATTGCACCAGGGCCTTAGATGGGAGAAAATAACTCTTCTTCCTGTAAGTAATCCCCTTATTAACCCTGTGAGTGCCAGAGGGGTTCTCAATACACTTGTTCAATATGGTGTCATCCCCTCTCTCTCAGTTTTTCAACCCCTCTCTAAACAACCCTTATAATATATACATCTGTACTTTCTCTACCGATCCCATATTTATTGTTTATGACAGGATCACTGTAAATTTATTTTCACCAATTTTATTAGAACACGTGTTTCATGGCTAAGTGCATTCCCTTTGTGCATCTCTTCTTCTTGTCTAGTGATTGTGGGTTCTGGGTTCCCAGGCCGTGCATTGCTTGTGGGGGAGAAAAGGGATCAGATTTTGCTTACTAAAACATTATCTTGACATTAGACCACAGAGTAACCTCAGACTGTCCGTCTGCTTCTATAGCAACATCCAGAGCCAGCAATGTTTCCTAGTGTCAACCACAGCGCTCAGCCTCATGCTGGTATAAATAGATGGCAGGCAGAGGGCACATGGTCTGCATTGCTTTGTTACCTGCTTGCTCTCCAGTTGCAGAGTCTTGGGAAGCAACAGCTTGCCCAGTCACGGTTCTGAGGCGATCGCCCAAGCTCAGCGGAAATTCTATCCTGTGAAGCTACCAGTCCGTGATGGATGAAAAAAAAAAATGAGTTGCTGAGGCTGTATTAGTTAAAACTGGCTTCTATTTGATCCAGATGAAAGGCTTTACACTGGGCTGGAATCTGCTTGAAATGGGACAGTATATCTGAGGGAATATCCAGTGTTACTCACTATGTAACACTCATGTACTTTATATAGTAAAATAAACTCCGGGAATGGAGCAGCAGTCCAAAAAGTTAGTATAATACCAGGAGGGGGGCACAATAGAAAACAGTATACAAGAATATAGAATGGAGCCAGCCTTAAAGGGATAGTAATACTTTGTTTTATCTTTATTTTATGTTGTAGGCATTAAAAAAAACATGAAGAACGATATAAGTCTTATCTCTCAAACCTTTATGGTTTGAGAGATATTCACAAGCAAATTTTCCCCTCCTGCCCCTTTTACCTAGTGTAAGCCATCTCTTCTCAGATGTGGAATGCAGTCCATAGACCAGACAGATAACAGAAGGGAAAATTCTTCTTCCTGTGAGAACAATGAAAACCCTGCCCCCCTTGACAAGTTTTTCAGGTTTTTCCCTTATCTTAATTGAAGATTGTCCCTCTCTGCAATCTACCTGGGCACCTCCCTTCTGCTCTGGCTGAGCAGTGTTACCTCAGTTAAAGGGGCAGGAGGGGGATACTTTGTCATTGAATTACTCTTGAACTACAACTCTGACAGAATTGAAATAACACTCTCCAAAGTCCAAATACTATGATGAGACGTAGCTCTGGGACAAACCAACTGCACCATAGTGATAAACCTTCCCCCCAAATTTAACCCCTTTTAAGATCAGAGAGGTGAGCAATGCATTGAGAAGTAATGATTTGCTTACCTCTCCAGTCTTTAAGGGGTGACATAGGTATTTTAATCCCTTGAATGATAGAGAGGTCTCCATTGTATATAATGGTACAGTTAGTTCAACTTCAGCCTCAATCACAATTTTCTTATCCTAAATTGATCCATTTAACCCTTTGAGTGCCAGAGGGGTAAGCAACACATTGCTCTGAAATGTGTTGAGGACCCCTCTGGCACTATGAGGGTTAAATAAGTGGGAATGTTTGTTTCTCTCTTGTGGTATCACTGATTTTTCTTTCAAAATTGTGGAATTTTGGATTGTGTACATTTTAGATTACAACATTTCCAGCTGTCTACAGAACAGCTAGATTGCAAAGAGTTAAAACGTACATTTTTGAAGAATAAGGTCATATCAAATATACAGTGCGCACTGCCAAAAAAAAAGCTGTTTTATAGTCTGGAAAATCTGTTAATTGATGAAATGAAGCACTGATGGGATACAGTGACCCTGCAAAAATATTTAGATAAAAAGCAGGTTCCAATGGTCGTAAGTGTAAATATAAAGCTGACTTTGGAAACTGAGAGATTTGTGAATGAAAGGCATATGGTTTTAGATTAATGTTCTTATAAAATAAGTTTTAATTATATACAGGGAAGAGCAGAGCCTGACTTCTTAATAGACTGAGGAGGCAACTGTTTAGAGAGCCATATTTTGAGGGGTGCCTCAGCTGTGCTGGCCACACCCACATCCTGAATTCTGGGTGTGGCCAGAGCAGTCTCCATGTCTCTTCTGCCCCAGTTTATATATCCCCTTTAGAGGCTATTATTTATCCCACTGCCTTTGATTTCCTGGTACATAATTTCATTTTTTTGTGTGGCATTCAAAGGGTTAAGCTATATATCGAACAAAAGAGTAAAAATCCTACATCCGTTTGTCGATATGTAGCTTAACCATTTGAATGCCACACAAAAAAATGAACTTATGTACTTGGAAATCAAAGGTAGTCCATTAGCTATCTAAAAAGATCTTCAAGGCCTGGACTACTGTAAATCTGAACGATTATGATTAAATTTACTTACAAATATTTGTATTTCTTCTGTGTACCTACAAGGCATTATGCATGGGATTATCTCCACCCTCCAGCTGGGTAGGACCAAACGAAAGGATTGAAAAGGATGCTCCGGTGCACGAGGCTTCAGTTCTCTTTTGGATAAGCTGTGAAAATACTAAGATGACATAGTTAATAGGGTGGGTATGCCTTGTAGGTACACAGAAGAAATACAAATGTCGGTAAGTAAATTTAATAATTTCTTCTGTGTACCGTGTAAGGCATTATGCATGGGACTTAAAAGCAGTGACCCCATGAGAGAAATAGGGTGGGAGTATTCTTAGCGATTAATGATGGACACACCCTCCAGGACTTTCCCGCCAAAACTGGCATCTTCCGAAGCCTGAACATCCAGCTGATAGTGTTTCATAAATGTGGATACAGAGAACCATGTAGCGGCCTTGCAAATGTCCAAAGGGCAGATTTGAGCTCTTTTGGCCCAAGAAATGGCTACGGCCCTGGTTGAGTGTGCTTTTGATGTTGGAGGGTGCAGGGAGTCTGGACTCCACATAGCATCTCCTGATACAATCCTTAATCCATATGGCAATGGATGGTTTGGAGGCAGCTTTGCCTTTAAATCTGCCTTGAAAATAAATGAACAAGGTATCAGAGGATCTAAAGGATTCTGTTCTATGGAGATATGTGGAGACACATCTCACAAGATCCAAGTTATGGAGAAGAACCTCTTTAGGGTTTTTAGGGTTACTGAAAAGGGAGGCAGGATAATGTCCTGATTAAAGCGGAACTAACACTGCTAAGAAACTTTGTAATGATTCCCTATATGGCGACTAGCTGCTTAGTAGCGCTAGTCGCCAGAATTATTACCTCTTTATGGAGAAATATGCAGTCATCCTCGGCTGACAGGCAGGACGGAGCGCGGACATCTTGCCCTAGTGACATCCGCGCGCCTGCGCTGTAAGTCCCTTCTGGAGCCGAATGGCTCCTAGCAACTGCTCCTACAGCCGCCTGGGACTGACAGAGCAGGCGCGCACTAGGGCAAGATGCCCGCGCTCCGTCCTGCCTGTTGAAACGTACGTAGAGAGAATCAGAGAGTATTGGCAGCAGTGCAGTGCCCTGTGGACTGATTAGGAGCGATTCCAGTTCCTACTGGGTGAGAGCCAGAACACATGGGACACCGTTCTCGGCGGCGTGACGTCACTGTTAGAGAGGTGGAAGTTGAGACAAGCGTGGAGGACACCCGTGGAAGGGAATAGAGGAATCAATATACCGTGACGATCCTTGGACTGCTTCTGTGTCAAATTATTGATGGGCTTTTAATATTGCTGATTTTATGAGTAGATTCCTTGAAGGGGAGTATTAATGCTATTGGGTTGAAAAATAAATGGTTTGATGCTACACTTATATTGTTCTTTTCTCTTCTCTTTTTTGCTCTCCATTCAATCTAGTTTCCCTCCAGATGTGCCTGGAAGTGTAGCAGGGCTTTCTTGACTGCCCTTGCTTCTAGGACATTGATGTGGAGAGACGTCTCTGACGACTTCCATTGACCTTGAATGACTTAGTGATTCCATACGCCTCCCCCCCCATCCATGGAGGCTGGCATCGGTGTATAAGATCTCCTAATCTTGGGTCAGTAATGATCTGCCCTTCTCCAGATTCTTGCCCTTCAGCCACAAACGGAGGTCTCTCTTGGCCAAGGGAGATAAGGGAATTTGTTGCAGAGGATTTCCAAGATCTGGTTGCCAATAAGTCAAAAAATTGGACTGAAGATATCTGAGGTGCAATTGTGCCCAAGGAACTATCTGGTTGGCAGAGGACATCAGTCCCAGTAATTCATGGAACTCATGAACTGAGTGACAAGATTGCTTCAGGAAAACCGAAATACTGGTTTGAATCTTGTGTATACGCGCTTTGGACAGAAGGACCAAGGTGTTCATTGTGTTGATCTGTAATCCTAGAAATATTCTGTCCTGGGAAGGAGATAGATTACTCTTTTCCAGGTTGAGAAGCCAACCGATATTTTGGAGGAACTGTAGCACTGTCACGGTTCCCAGAGAAGTTCAAGAGTCAGTAGGGTATAGTTAAATGCAATTTATTAATAGTAGTGGTAGGCAAATATATACAATAGGAAGTAGGCAAATATATACAAAGAAACAAGCAGAGGGTTAAGCCAGCGAGTACAGTTATCAGAAATAATAGGCTGCAAAGCTTGGCCACAATGCTAGAGACTAGGCCTCAATCACTGGTAGTCTCTACCGGAATCAGGAACAGAACAGGAGCAGGAACTGGGTCAGCTAGATAAAGTGGGTCTGCTAGATACAGGTGTTGATTGATTTGAGATCTAGAATGGTCCTGAATTGTCCTGAGGATTTTGGGACCAAAAAGAAAGTCAAATAGACCCCTTCTTTCCTGAGAAGGGACTTCCTCTATGACCTTGTCCGCCAGATGTTTGACTGTCTACAGAGCCTCTCTCTTGACCTTGTTGACTGGGATCCTGGACCTGAGAAATTTGGGTTGTAGAGGGACAGAAACAAATTCCAGTGGGTACCCCAGTTCAAGGATGTGAAAGACCCAGGCATCTGGATGTACCTGAGTCTTCCAGATCGAAAGGAAAGAACCCAGTCTACCCCCTATAGGGATCAGAACTAGGGCCTGCCGGGATTCATTGAGCTTCCTTCTTAAACTGGGGATTCTTGGAATAATCTCTCCTGAAATCCCCTTGCTGGGAGAAACGTCCTCTATATTCGCCTTGACGATTCGAGTTGCGTCTTTGATTGTTGTGAAAGAACTGGTTTCTGTATCTTGCAGGCTGATATGGTGGGGAGGATCTCTTCTTTTCCTGGGGACGAAAATGATTCTTACCCCCTGAGGCCTTCTTTATTATATCTTCAAGATGTTCCCCAAAGAGAAAGGATCCCGTGAAAGGCAGGGAAATCAATTTATTTTTAGAAGTTGTGTCTGCCTTCCAAGATTTTAGCCACAATGATCTACGAGCGGATATAGAGAGGGCCAAGGAGCAGACCAGAAGGCGAATAATATCTAGGGAAGCTTCACAGTAGTAGCTGGTTGCTTCCTTAATTAAAGAGACTTCTTTCAGCAATTTTGATCTTGATACATTAGACTCTATCTTCTCTTCAAGTCTGGTGAGCCATATGCGCATAACACGTGAGACACAGGCTATGACAGTGGCTGCTTTTAGGTTTTCACCAGTGATTGAATATTGCTTCTTCAAGGCGCTGTCGAATTTCCTTTACATTGGATCGCGTAATGTGGTACCGTCTTCTAAAGGAGAAAGATCTGTTTTGCGAGAAGAGCTATGGGGGCATCGATCTTTGGGGATGCTGACCAATGATGAATATCTGATTCACTGAAGGGACACTATGGAAAGATATCTACTCTGTTTCCTGCATGTCAGTCTGAGAACAGTGTATAATTCTCAATAACCAGGTGATAATTCTGCCAACTAGCGCTATTGAGCAGCTAGTCGCTAGTATTTTTTTGGGCCAAATTTGAACAGGGGTCGTAAAGCTTAAACCCAGAGCATTGCGGATCCGTAGAGCGCTCCCTACCAAGTTGTCTTCTTATACCCTTAAGGACCGGTGATGGTTATAACACTCCACGTACCTTTTACTTGTAGTGCACTACTGGGAGCACTGTATGTAAAAACGGGGCCTAAAATTGACCGCTACAAGACTGGAGTGATCTCTGTTAGGCCCCAAAGTGGTGCACCGATGCCCTTAACAGGTCATGTGTTCCGGCACATGGGTAAGGATCAAATCGGTCCTTAAGGGAAGGTAACTTCCCTGGACTGCTGGTCCTTAAGGGGTTAAGCTAAGTGCGAGACTGTGGAAGGACAAAAATAAAGAGCAAAATAATCAGGATATGCCTTTTTGCGGGTAAATACCACGAATGGGGAGAGGGACAATGTTGAAAACAAAATAGTTACAAGGGAAAAGTGAGGAGCACAAATGACTGCACACAATATAATAGAACAAAACTAGCAAGTGAGATCCCTAAAAAGTATCTTGAATCTGACAGGAATTGATCTGAATTCAGACCAAATTCCAGTATTGTCTAAGGGTTTGCTTTTTGCCCCTGGTTGTCCTGCCAATGGTTTTGAACTGTAGATTTGCAGTTCATTAGGAAATTGATTCTACAGAAACAATTCCTAAAAAAGGAAACACTGGAAGAGAGCTATGAGCGGAGAAGAAAGGTACAGGCAGTGGAAGCACTGCTAGATGAAGCTTTAACCCCTTAAGGACCGGCCACGCGCGCTCGCAGACGGCACTTAATCCTTTAAGGACTGGTGCGTGCACGTGAGGCCGGCGCTTAAGGACCACGGGGCATTTTTTTTTACAATCTGATTCAGGGCTCCCCGTGCAGAGTGTAGCCTTGCAGGTAGCCCTGAATTCCATGACATGCCAGGACCGTCACTGGTCCTTAAAGGAGCAGTAAACTTTTTTTTATGAAAACACATATTTTATAGAGCATTTCCTGCTGAATAAAACAAGGTCACTCCCACTGCTGTGAGATGTTTTATTCACAATTTATAGCAGTTTAAATAATCAGGAAGTGAATTTACTGTGTGTTTACTTCCTGATAGTCCTAACTGACAGGAAGTGACAGGCAGTATCTATCACATTCTATGGAGAACTGTATGTCACTGACTTTTCTGACTTTCCTCTCCATTAGAATCTAACAGGAAATCTAATTAGAATTTGACCACTAGAGGGCACTGCTAATGTAAAAAAACATGGGTTTAAACTGTAATAACTCTGGAAATATAAATCTCTTGGCAGTGGGAGTACCCTTATTTTACTCAATAGGAAAATCCCTACAATATATATTTTTTCATAAAAAAAGTTTACTGCTCCTTTAAGTGACGGCCCTGGCATGACAGTGGACGTTAAGGGTTTAAGAGCCACGGACGATTCTTTTTTTTAACAGCGTGCAGCCGAGCAGGAAACCCTGAAATCCATGACATCCTGGCACATCAGGGTCCTTATGGCTCGCCAACCCATGAAGTGCCAAGACCGTCATGGGTCCTTAAGGGGTTAAAATCTTGAATTTACCAAATCCTTGTAGTTCAAACTGGTGTCCCTGTTGTACCCCTCATCAATAAAGAGCCTCCAACAATACGTATCCAATCAACTACCTTTGAATGCAGTCTCAAACCATGCGGTTTATGGATTTGTTTTCTTTCATGTCGAGCATTGTTGAAGACTTTACTAAAATCTGTAAAAAGCTACATTTACTGCCCCAAACTGGTGTATAGTTTTAATCCAGAAGAGAGTTAGTACCGTGTTAGCCGTAAAAATACAGGAGGCAAACATTTAGTAAAGCTGATACCTTAAAATTTAGCAAAGTTGATACCTCAAAGGTATCAACTTTACAAAATTTTTGCCTCCTCATTTTAATTCCAAAGTAAAAAAAAAAAAAAAAAATCAATAAGATTTCATTGACATGACCTTCCTGAAGTAAATCCATGCTGAAGTAAATCTTGCAAATTTACATATTTCAGATAAACAACAACTGCTTTTGTATTAAAAAGGATTTTTATTAATTTTACAAAAGCCAATGTTAGATTCGCAGGCCTGTAGTTGCTAGTCTTCCCTACTATACTCTTATAGTGGAACTACACTAGCAATTCACCAGTCATCTGGGACTGTTCCTTTCAACAGGGACAGATTAAAAGGTTTCGGCTAAGGAAAGTACAGCACTAAACTCTGTTGATCCTCTTAGATGTACTTCAGTAGGGGGGAGTCCTCAAGTCCTGTAACAAACATGTCTGCCTCAATAATTCATTACTGATTAAATATTTAATTGATTAAATATACATATCTGTCTAAATGCAGAATTGAGTTTTAGTAGCCATTAGTAAATGCAGACTTGAATCTTGGTAGCCATTAGGATTTCCTTCTATGATTAACCCCTTAAGGACCAGTGATGTGTCAGGATTGTCACAATTGTGACAGTCCTGGCAGATCATTAATTTTTTTTATCAAATTGCTCATGCAGGTTCGCTGTGATCACGAGGGGAGTCTAAAACTGACCGCTCCCAAACCGGAGCATTCAGTTTATGCCTTTCCCATGGTGTTCTGGTACATGTGGTCACTCATGCGTACCGCATCTCCAAATAAAATGGCTTTGGTCCTCCAGTGCATGCCACCCAGGTCCACCTGGTCCTTAAGTGGTTAAGGTAAGGGTGATTATTACTAAGAGGTGTTAGTGTTCATTTAGTTCATAATAAAAATGAATACATTTCTGACATCTTGGACTTACTTGCACAGGGTTGAGCAACCTTTGGCTTTCCAGCTATTAGGAAATACAACTCCCATGATCCCCAGCCAGCCAACATGTGGAAAGCCAAAAGGATACCTACCCTACACTAGCACAGTGGTTTCCACACAATTTTCGTATACCTTTGCAAACACATTGATTACTCTTTTCCTTCCAAATAATTGCTACTAGGAGAAAAATATAATTCCTACAATTACCAGAGATTTAAACTGGGGTTTGTAATCCTTTGAATCCTAGCACTGAGAAACAATGCTTTCGAGACCTCTCTATTATTCAAGACATACCTGGGAACTTTAATTTATTGAAAGGGGGCGGACTTTAACTGTGAGCGGGGGTGGGGCTTTCCGGGGATCACAAAAGTGGGCGGAAAGTGGGAGGAACTGGGTAGAGAAGGAGGAAAAGTAGGAGGAACTGGGTAGGAAGGAGCAGTAGTTTTAACCCCTTAAGGACTGGCGGTCATGGGACATTTCCATCCCATAATGACCGCATAGGCGCACTTGGACGCGCCGGTACACGTGACCTGTCGCGTGTATCGGCGCGTCATTATGGGGCCTGATAGAGATCGCTCCGATCTTGGAGCGGTCAATTTCAGGCCCTATTTTTACTTACAGCGCTCCCGGTAGAGCGCTGTAAGTAAAAAGTACGTGACGTACCATGACCGTCATCGGTCCTTGAGTATTTCAAGGACAGTGACGGTCCTGGTACGTCAAGGGTCCTTAAGGGGTTAAAGCAAACTCCCCACATCCGGAGAATCAGTCTCTGCCTGGTAATGCACTGCACTCTCAAAACCAGAGTATGCTGGGGAAATCCAAAGAGTTCCCATGTATGATTCAAGGGGGTTAAATGTCCATTTAAATCAAGGCGGATCTCATTTCTCCCTGTGGCACAGGTGGTTTGTTTGATATTTGTGCCACTTCGTCTTTGTGCACTAACATCCGTATTCAATAAGCTAAAACTGAACCAATCTGGAGCAATCCAATTGCTCCTTAGTGCAGGATTTCCTAGCCTTCTCAGTAACAGGCACCCCTGCCAGGTCAACAACCAATTTCCTTCAATATTTTGCAAATAATTAAAAACCCTTTATAGGAGTAGAAAAGATAGAAACTGCAATTTATGCTATTGAAAGAACAATCCACTTGTACACATGCACACAGCGACACATTCTCACACACACAGTAACACATTCACTGTTATATTTTATCTTTTTTTTATTTTAATTGTTTTCAAATAAGATTTCAACAGTTCTTTATCGCATTTTGATGTTTCAACTATATTACTATGAGACTAGCCAAACTGGGATTGTTTGCAATAGAGAAGAAATGTTTAAAGGGATAGTAATACTTCATTTTAACTTTATTTTATTTTGTAGGCATTAAAAAAACATGAAGAATGATATAAGTCTTATCTCTCAAACCTTAATGGTTTAAGAGATATTCACAAACAAAGTATCCCCCCCCTGTTCAACCAGATCAGAAGGGAGATGCCCAGGTAGACTGCAGAGAGGGACAATCTTCAATTAAGATAAGGGAAAAAGCTGAAAAACTTGTCAAGGGGGGAAGGGCTTTCATTGTTTTCATACAAAGAAAATTGTCCCCTTCTGTTATCTGTCCTGTCATACAACCTGATCCCCATCTGAGAAGAGATTGCTTACACTAGGTAAAAGGGGCGGGGAGGGGAACTTTGCTTGTGAATATCTCATAAACCATAAAGGTTTGAGAGATAAGACTTATATCATTCTTCATGTTTTTTTAATGCCTACAAAATAAAATAAAGTTAAAACGAAGTGTTACTATCCCTTTAAGGGGTGATATCATTACCATTTACAAATATAGATGAGGCAAGTACAAAGAACTCTCAGGAGAACTGTTTATTAAAAGAACTGTGCAAAATGCAAGAGGTCATCCATAAAAACTAGCAGAAAGGTGGTTTTGACTAAAACAAAAGCAGGGATTTTTTTACAATAAGGACAGTAAAGTGGTTAAGTTCTTTGCCTTGCAGATATTGTGGATGCTTTCAAAAGGGTTGTGAATAAATTTCTAGCTCAGAAAAATACTGAGAATTACGGTGGCTCGTTTCAGTCCAGATAAGATGTTGAACCAGGAAAATATGCAACTGCCTTTTGGAGTCAGAAATCATTTTTACTCACTTTGGTCTTAATTGTAAATGGCTTCAGTAATGGTTATTTTGCCTTTAGGCTGAATTGATGGACATGCCTATTTCAGCCTTATCAACGATGCCATCACTTCACAAGTTTAAAGGAAAGAATATGAAAAGTAATAGGGGAGGACATTAGGAATATGAGAGGAATGGGGGTAGCTATCATCAATTTCTTGATAAAACAATGTGTTCAGCACTCACAAGACACTCACTAAAACTAAGACTTTCATGTGAGCAGTGGCTAAGATGTATTAATCCAAAGGATATACCTACAGTACAGACCTGATGGGATGTCCCTCGACCTCTGTATACGCATGGCCACTGTCACAACCAGGGACGCAATTCCCATTAGGCAGAGTAAGCAACTGACTAGAGCTCCAAATTTTGAGTGGTGCCTCCTCTGTGCTGGCCACACCCACTTTCTGAGTTGTAGGTGTGGCCAGTGCAGTCTCATTGTCCCTGCATCAATTTATAGGCCGTATTACAGGCAATTATTTAACGCTATATATGCAATAGAGGTCTCCTATACAATGCTTCACAATGGCCCAGGTCACTAGTTGCATCGTTTAAAGGGGATCTCTCACCCCCTATAAAAATTAGGCTTATTAGGTAGAGTATATATCAATAAAGTTGAAAATGTTACTTACTTAAAAAAAAACTCTATTTGGGCTAAAAGTATTGCTTATAGAATGCCCTACATCCTACTTCAGCTTACACTGGTATTGCCGCTTTGCCTCTGCTCCCTCTTCACTACCCAGCCTCCTCCGATGACGGAGGCTGTCTGTAAGCTGGAGCGGTCTAATTGGCTAGATATTGATCTCTGCCAATGAGATCGCTCCAGCTTACAGACAGAAAGCCTCCATCATCTGAGGAGCCTTGGTAGTGGGAAGGGAGCAGAGGTGGTGCGGCAAACTGTGGCAAGTGCAGTGTATGTGGAAGTAGGGTGCCAGGCACTCTATAAGCAATGATTTTAACCCAAATAGCATTTTTTTTTTTTTTTTTTTTTTTAAATAATTAACGTTTTCAAGATTATTGATATATACTCTACCTAATAAGCTTAACTTTTGTAGGGGTGAGAGATCGTCTTTAAAGAACACTGACTTGTGAAACACACAACATATCTACTCATTCCCATTGACTTAAGTAAGGCTTTTAACTCCTTGAAGGCTAAAGAGATATTAAAGGTATTGCTTCACATAGTATTGTACACTTCTATAGCATTCTGTTAGTTAAAAGCATCACTTAAATCAATGGAAAATGTCATTCCCCCCATGGTGCCTTTGGTTTGCTCCAGAAACGCATGTATGTAGCTTTCTCAATACAGCCCAAAGTCTCAATACTAATAATATATATATATTTTTTTTTTTTTTTTTTTTTTCAGAAGTAACATGTGGCCCTCCAGCTGGCTGAGGTTGATTGATGTTTTATACCAACAACAGCCTGTGAGCCAGATGTTGCCATGATGAGCAGAGCATAATGAAGTCTAGAAGAGACCAAAACATAACAACAGATTTAAAGGAGCAGTAAGCTTTTTATTTATGAAAACATTTATGTTATAGAGCTTTTTCTGCTGAGTAAAACAACAGCACTCTAACTGCTTTCAGTTGTTTTATTCGTAATTTATAATGGTTCAAATAATCAGGAAGTGAATTTACTCTGTTTACTTCCTGATAGTTCTGACAGGAAGTGACTCAGTAGTTTCTGCCCCCATTCTATGGAGAACTGTAAGTCACTGACTTTCCTCTCCATTAGAATGTAACAGAATAACTAATTGAAATTTGACCACTAGAGGGCATTGTTAACGTAAAAAACACAGGTTTAAACTGCAAAACCAGTGGAAATATGCATCTCTCAGCAGCAGTAGTACCCTTATTTTATTCAACAGTATAATATATATTTTTTCATAAAAAAAAGTTTACTGCACCTTTAAGGTGAGCTAGGCATTTCAAGCCTGCTAACCCTTTGAGTGCCAGAGGGGTCATGCAAAGCATTGCAAAGCAATGCATTGGGTACCCCTCTGGTGCTCAAAGGGTTAAAATATGTTCTTCTAACATATCTGCTAATATATTTCTTCTTCCATTGCCCTCTCTGAATCTACATTGTATGCTTTCTGGCGCTGAAACTTGTCTCCTAATGCTTATATTGAAGTCTTTACTGTTTATCCTCACTTATCGATGTACTATTATATTTGATTCTCCTATTGAATGTTGGGTACATTAGTGGCACTTATCATATAATATATTCATACAGAATTACCATTGTGTCCTTTGGAAACTGACGATATTCAAGAACTTCTAAAAAACTGAACAATCTTACTTGGGTACAAAGCAAAAAAGTACACATTCACAATAGAAATATTTTTGAATTAAGTTCAAAGTTCACTACTGAACTGTAGGAATGTACTACATTCTGTGTTCAACGTGGGTTGAATTATGAACTTTGTTTAACCCTTTGAGTGCTAGAGATCTGCCCAATGCATTGCTGAGTAATCACTCCTCTGTGCCCCAAAGAATTAAGGTGACAGAGAAGGTGGGAACTGGTGGGAAAAGGAAAGCAAGGGAGGGGGACAGCAATGATGCAAGAGGGGGCAGGAGAGCATGACAGAGAGGGTGAAGGGGCTAAGTATGGGGTAGGAAGAATATCATGGGACAAAGGACCAGCCAGTATTACATTTAAAAGAGGAGGGAAAGCTGGAGGGAGAAGGAGTAGAAAATATAGCTGATGAGAAATGTCCTGGAGACCTGCCAGATGTTTGCTACCCGGTTTGTGATGTTTAGGTTTTCGGAGCCCCCCCGTAACAAATAAGGAAGGGGGAACATGAAAAAGGGGAGGGTTGCAGGAAGTTAGGTATAGGGGTGGAGAGTTAGGAAGCGAGTTAGGCAGGAAGAGGAAGTTAGGTTAGTGAGATTGGAGCGTAACATCGAGCCCCGCCCTCCCACCCCTGTTGTAGGTTTTTGGGGTTGATTTGTATGGAATGGCCCTACATTGGATGGGGGAATGGTCAGTGTGATGAAATAATTCAGCTTGGTTCCTTAGGGAGGTAATCCTAGGGAAGCTGGCACCGGGCTAATCCCTCGGTTGGTTACATTACCCAATTGAGCTGGCTGGGTCTAGCCAAGTGGGGTAACTGGCTTAAATGCACTTTAAAAGGAGGTCAGTAGCTTGGTTTTAGGCATGAGCCAGTTTTCGGTTTTGGCCATGCAAGAGAAGGTCGCCATCAAGTGGGGAATCTGGTTTAAAAGGGGGTTAAGTGTTATTTCTAGGAGGGGAGGGCTGGCCTGGGGGGCAATTGCCCCCTGAGTCAGTCTTATGTCTGGGCTGGTGGGCCACTCCCGCTTGTTGCTGCAAATACTAGTGATACCACAGAGCTTACAATTGAAATGGAGCTACAATCCAAGTAGAGCTACACTAGTAGCATATCCCATTTCTCTTATAAGCTCTATGGTATCACTAGTGCAGCGTCACTTAAATTGTAAGCTCTGTAGTTGCACCAGTGTAACCCCATTTCAATTGTAAACTTCGTGGTATTGCTTGCCTTACTTCACAACACTAACCCTTTGAGTGACAGAGGGGAATGCCACACATTGCGAAGCAATGAATGGCATACCTCTCTGGCACTCAAAGGGTTAATGGCAATTTTAAAATTAATAAAAGGGGTTGGGCTGGGACAGTGGGCTGGAACAACAGTAAAATCGGGCGACTTGATTGTAGTTACCCTCCAGGCCACAAGTTGCCAGTCCTCCTCTGATTTCTAGTCTGGTTTGTGTACTAGTAATTTATGGTATATGTTATTTATTAGTATTAATAAAGAGGCCTGTTCTTACTAATGTTATATGTGATGTGTTTTATTCCCTCATACCCATGTACTTTTTCATGAGTCCCCAGGCCCAAACAAGTGCAAACACCCCCCCCCCCATAAACACTTTACCACAATTTGACTTTACAAAGAGTTGTCACTCAATCTGCTGGCCCTGCCAGTCTGCCATCTGAGGCCTACTTGCCCTAGGCCTAAATGCACCAATGCGTTACATACCTCGCTGGCACTCAAAGGGTTAACTTGATTAATTTATTTTATCGTTACATCATATAAAAGCTTTTCCATCTATCTGATTGCTTACCGGAGTAAACAAAACACAAAAACGTGACTGCTAAATGCAAATGTATGCTGAGCAAAGTACACATAAATAACCAGATGGACATAGCTGGTAACTCTCTGGTTTTGCCCCGCAGACTCCGGATTTGCCTCTGTATTACTGGGTCTCCGGGGCAGAGGCTGATTCTCCGGATGTTGGGAGTTTCTGCTGAAACTCTGCCCAAATCTAATCCTTCCCTGTATGTTTCTCCCATATCTCCTACATCGGTACCATTTCTTCTCCTACCCCAGTAGATTTTGCAGGTCTGTGAAGCCCCGCCCCCACTCATGATTAAGCCCCACCTCCTTTCTGATGCAAATCGTGTCATTTATCTCCCACAGCGGCACCAAAGGAGTCCCCCTCCGGGGAGAGCAAAATGAAAAGTTCCCAGGTATGCAAATGGAGGTGAAAGGCCATGGCCATAGGTCAGACAATACTCCAAGCCAGTTGCAACCTCAACAAATACATATCCAAATACCTGTATAACCAGAAGTATGTGCCAACTTTGGGGAGTGCATCCCCATATCAGTCGCCGCATAACAGTGAGCAGGTACCTGAGACACAGCATAGGTCAACCCATCACTGGTTGCCTTCCCAAACCCCATACAGGAAGTCCTAAATGACTGGCAAAGAGCATCACTGCCTCACGACCGATAACAACTTTATTGAAAGAAATGTCAATGCATAGTAAGCACCATATCTATCTAAAATCAAAATTCCTGACTACAACCCTGTCTAACTAACTAAGATAATCTGAACACAAACAAATTAACACACTGAAGAAAGAATAGCAGGCCAGGCTGTTGGGAAGGGTGATGCTTGCTGATCCGCTCCACGATAACAAGAGGCCAAAATGGTGGCAGATTCAGATGAATATATATATATATATATATATATATATATATATATATATATATATATATATATATATACCTTTGAGTGGCAGAGGGGTATGCGTTGCATACTCCTCTGCCACTCAAAGGGATATACTAACCCCACCCCACCACCTCACTTCCCCCATACCTCACTTCCCCTATCTGCCTACACAGCCTTTTGCCCTGTCAGTCACAATGGCCCAGACTTATTCCTGAGTCATCTCTGACACCTGTTTCTCAAGACATTCTTGTGCCACAAGTTTCATACAGAATTGAAATGATGGAATGGTTCACTCATCTTTACTTCTTAGACAAATAAACATACATAGCACTAACACAAACGTTTGGGTTTTGGCCCTTCTCTGTTTTGCAATGCTTATTATACTGGTCGGTCATGGAATGTGAAAATTAAAAAACTGGTAAGGTTGTTGAGTGTAAACATTTTTTAACCCTTTAAAGGGATAGTAATGTTTCATAATAAAAGCAGCTCTAATTAATCATCATAGTATTTGGACTTTGGAGAGTGTTATTTCAATTCTGTCAGAGTAGTAGTTCAAGAGTAATTCAATGACAAATTATCCCCTCCCGCCCCTTTTACTGATGTAACACTGTTCAGCCAGAGCAGAAGGGAGGTGCCCAGGTAGGCTGCAGAGAGGGACAATCTTCAAGATAAGGGAAAAACCTGAAAAACTTGTCTGGTCTATGGACTGGATTCCACATCTGAGAAGAGATGGCTTACACTAGGTAAAAGGGGCGGGAGGGGAAACTTTGCTTGTAAATCTCTCTCAAACCATAACTGTTTGAGAGATAAGACTTATATATCGTTCGTCATGTTTTTTTTAATGCCTACAAAATAAAATAAAGATAAAACGAAGTATTACTGTCCCTGTAATGATGTGTGCAACATATCACTTTGCACAACCATTTCATCCTTAAAGAGTTAATATCGTCTATAGCAGAAGAAAGTGGAGCAGGCACCCCCTCCCCAGGCAGGGTAACAATGATAAATAGGCCGCTGTTTTTTGATCCTGGATATTTGGACACAGCCTGCATGCTTTTTCTTAGCCTGCCAAACTGTTATGGTAGCATTAAATATATCTTTATAGATTGGGAGAAGGAGAGATCTGGAGAATGAATACAATAGATCATTTTGGATCACAGTAATGGATGTAGCAGGCAGAGAAAAGCTGTACAGCTCCGATTTCTCGCGTAAGGATTAAATAACTTACGACCCCAATTACCGCAGGAAGCAGAAATGCTCTGATGTTTAGAACTGAGGTTCTGTGTATATTCTGTGTGTTTTTATAACCACTTGAGAGCTAGAAGGGAGTGAAATTGTGGAGCTGTAGATACAAACGCTGTGCAGGCTTTTCTGAAACTGGAGGGGTTAAATAATTCCCATTAAACCAAGATTATGGGATTGGCTGGGAGTGGAAGGCAGCAGCAGCTTAGGGAATGGAATGTAACAAAGAAGGGCCTCATTACTAAGGCAGGGACTCCGGCCAACTGCAAATGCTTGGACGCAGCTGAGAGAAGCAGTGTGATCACCTCAGCGGAATCTGTGTTATTGCATAAAAAATACATCAAATCCAAACCACATGGTGTCCAGCTCTGTCCCCTGGCTGCCGCACACAGATCTTGTTTCTTTCTCCCTTTTCAGTTCTTTTTGTCCCTCTTTTACCTCCCTCTGTTTATGTCTATTCTAGCTATTTATTCATGTCTAACTCATTTTTTTCTTCTCTGTCTACGTCTTTTTTTCTTTCTTGAAGTAACATTATTGCTTTGCTAGAAAACCTGTTTGGTGCAGTAGAACACCTAACTAATTTGGAGTAAAAGGAGGAGTTATGGGATGTATATGGAGCAATGGAATGAGTTATGGAGTGGTATATGGCGCAATAGGAAGAGTTACTGAGTGCTATATGGAGTTATAAGAGGAGTTACGGAGAGGTATATGGAGTTATAGGAGGAGTTATGGAGGAGTGGTATATAGAGCAGTGGAAGGAGTTATGGAGTGGTATATGGAGCAATAGGAGGAGTTATGGAGTGGTATATGGAGCAATGGAATGAGTTATGGAGTGGTATATGGCGCAATAGGAAAAGTTACTGAGTGCTATATGGAGTTTTAAGAGGAGTTACGGAGAGGTATATGGAGTTATAGGAGGAGTTATGGAGGAGTGGTATATAGAGCAGTGGAAGGAGTTATGGAGTGGCTTATGGAACAATAGGAGTAGTTATGGAGTGGTATATGGAGCAATATGAGGAGTTATGGAATGATATATACAGCAGTAGGAGGAGTTACAGCATGGTATATGGAGCAATTGGAGGTGCTATGGAGTGGCATATGGAGCAATAGAGGGAGTTATAGAATGATATATAGAGCAATGGGAGGGGTTACAGAATGGTATATGGAGAAACAGTAGTAGTTACAAAGTGGTATATGGAGTAATAGGAGTAGTTACAGAGTGGTATATGGAGTAATGGAAGGAGCTACAGAGTGAGGTATGTAGAGCTGTATATGGAGTAATAGGAGGAGTTATGGAGTGTTATATGGAGCAATATGAGGAGTTTTGTAGTGGTATGTGGAGCAATAGGAGGAGTTATGGGATGTATACGGAGCAATGGAATGAGTTATGGAGTGGTATATGGTGCAATAGGAAGAGTTACTGAGTGCTATATGGAGTTATAAGAGGAGTTACGGAGAGGTATATGGAGTTATAGGAGGAGTTATGGAGGAGACGTATATAGAGCAGTGGAAGGAGTTATGGAGTGGTATGTGGAGCAAAGAAAGCATTACTGTATATGGAGCAATAGGAGGAGTTACAGAGCAGTTTATAGAACAATAGGAGTAGTTATGGAGCGGTATATGGAGCAATATGAGGAGTTATGGAATGAGATATATACAACAGTGGGAGGAGTTACAGCATGGTATATGGAGCAATTGGAGGTGCTATGGAGTGGCATATGGAGCAATAGAGGGAGTTATAGAATGATATACGGAGCAATGGGAGGGGTTACAGAATGGTATATGGAGAAACAGTTGGAGTGACTGAGTGGTATCTGGAGTAATAGGAGTAGTTATGGAGTGGTATATGGAGGATCAGAAAGGAGTTATGGAGTAGTATATGGAGCATCAGAAAGGAGTTATGGAGTAGTATATGGAGTAATGGAAGGAGCTACAGAGTGGCATATAGAGAAATGGAAGGAGTTATGGAGTGGTATGTGGAGCTGTATATGGAGTAATAGGAGGAGTTATGAAGTGGTATTTGGAGTAATAAGAGGAGTTATGGAGTGTTATGTGGAGCAATAGGAGGAGTTATGAAGTGGTATATGGAGTAATATGAGGAGTTATGGAGTGGTATTGGGAGGAGTTATAGAGTGGTAATAGGAGGATTTATGGAGTGTTATATGGACCAATAGGAGGAGTTACGGAGTGGTATTTGGAGGAGTTATGGAGTGGCAATAGGAGGAGTTATGGAGTGGTATGTGGAACAATAGGAGGAGTTATGGAGTGGTATGTGGAACAATAGGAGGAGTTATGGAGTGGTATGTGGAGCAATAGGAGGCGTTATGGAGTGGTATGTGGAACAATAGGAGGAGTTATGGAGTGGTATGTGGAACAATAGTAGGAGTTATGGAGTGGTATGTGGAACAATAGGAGGAGTTATGGAGTGGTATGTGGAACAATAGGAGGTGTTATGGAGTGGTATGTGGAACAATAGGAGGAGTTATGGAGTGGTATGTGGAACAATAGTAGGAGTTATGGAGTGGTATATGGAGCAATAGGAGGAGTTATGGAGTGGTATATGGAGCAATAGGAGGAGATACAGAGTGTTAATGGGTTAATCTACCAGCACAGCTCATTTGCTGCACTGGATCACTGGCTTCCTACTCCAGCGGCTGCACTATGGGGTATGTACTAGATGTATAAATGCTACAGTGCATACCAGCTCACACCCACCACCGTCATTAAGACCTTTGAGAAAGACGCAAACACCTCCCCTATTAGCCTGTGTGGGAAAATGGTGTTACGTTACTTTCCTCTGTGCCATATTAGTACATAGTGAAAAGCAGAAAGGAAAAGCCCCAGATTGCCCTTCTGTTGGCCAATGAGGCATATGGACTACCATTTTGGGCATAAGTAGTTTAATAAATACGTGTTAGACAGGCTCAAAGAACGCACATCCAGCACTTTTTTTAGAGCAGAATCATAGCTGTAACCCCCCCACCACCACCACCACCTCCCATAGAGATTGATATACTGAGAAGAACTGGGGTAATCCTACAGTAAACTAACTGCGCCATAGGGGACAAACATTCTCAGGGAATTTAGCCCCTTAATGTGAGAGAGATACCTAATGCATTTCTCTGCAGTACATTAGAGACCTCCCTAGGATTCAATCAGTGGAGATGTTTGCCTCCCACGGAGAATGGGTATTTGAAGCTGCAGGAAGTGATATAGGGAGGGGTTAACCCTTTGAGTGTCAGAGAGAGGAATTCAAGGCATTGCCCGTTAATCCCTCTGAGTGCCATACGGGTTGTGCAATGCAACCCGCTCTGGTGCTCAAAGGGTTAAACAATCCTGTATCAGGAGTTATAAGGAACGTGTATATAGGGCAATGGAATGAGTTATTTGTTATATGGGTATTTGGAGCAAAAGGAGGAACTAAAGGGAGGGTTATTTGGAGCAATAGGAGTAGTTAAAGGAAGGGTTATTTGGAGCAATAGGAGTAGTTAAAGGGAGGGTTATTTGGAGAAATAGGAGTAGTTAAAGGGAGGGTTATTTGGAGCAATAGGAGGAACTAAAGTAAGGGTTATTTGGAGCAATAGGAGGAACTAAAGTAAGGGTTATTTGGAGCAATAGGAGGTTATTTGGAGCTAAAGGAATAGGAGGTTATTTGGAGCTAAAGAGAGGGTTATTTGGAGGAATAGGAGGAACTAAAGTGAGGGTTATTTGGAGCAATAGGGGGAACTAAAGGGAGGGTTATTTGGAGAAATAGGAGTAGTTAAAGGGAGGGTTATTTGGAGCAATAGGAGAAGCTAAAGGGGGTTATTTGGAGCAATAGGAGGAACTAAAGTAAGGGTTATTTGGAGCAATAGGAGGAACTAAAGTAAGGGTTATTTGGAGGAATAGGAGGTTATTTGGAGCTAAAGGAATAGGAGGTTATTTGGAGCTAAAGAGAGGGTTATTTGGAGGAATAGGAGGAACTAAAGTGAGGGTTATTTGGAGCAATAGGGGGAACTAAAGGAAGGGTTATTTGGAGCAATAGGAGGAGTTAAAGGGAGGGTTATTTGGAGAAATAGGAGGAACTAAAGTGAAGGTTATTTGGAGCAATAGGAGAAGCTAAAGGGAGGGTAGTTTGGAGCAATAGGAGGAACTAAAGTGAGGGTTATTTGGAGCAATAGGAGGAACTAAAGAGAGGGTTATTTGGAGCAATAGGAGGAACTAAAGGGAGGGGTATTTGGAGCAATTGGAGGAGTTAAAGGGAGGGTTATTTGGATCAATAGGAGGAACTAAAAGGAGAGTTATTTAGAGCAATATGAGAAGGGTACATGATCCAATATGGAGGGATTATGGAGAGATGTTAATATGAGGATTTGTAAAAGCTACGCAGAGCAATAGGAGATATACTGATCTGCAATAGAAAACAACATGATAAATTATAGTTTGAGGGTCAACCTTTTGAGTGGCAGAGAATTATCAATGCGTAGGATACCTCTCTGGCACTCAAAGGGTTAATGGAGTGACGGGAATTGAATGGACGTTTCAAGGAACATTAAAGCCACAATTTTAACAGGGAGGGGGATTTTCTAAAGTAAACACATTTCTGCTGTTATTAAGCACACACAATATTTTTTATGTTTTTATAAAATTGGTTGCATTAGAGTGCTCTGACCAGTTGGAACAACTTATGTCAAATGCATTAGCTTTTGTTTCTGTGACACTGAGGCCTCAAGTATCTCATGAGTCCTGCGTCATGGCTCCCATAGAGTCAGCTTAACACAACCATTCCCTGTCCTCTATAGCTGGCAGTGACGCCTTTTTCTATTTCGCTCTCTCTTTGTATTTCAGCTTTGTCTGACAGTTTGCTCGCTGGATGCCCGCAGAGCTTGGTTTTCATCTGTTAGTCGACATTAGTGTGTGAATGTGTATGCTGGCCGTGCCAAGCGAGAGCTGAGCTGACTCAGATGTTATCACATGAAGCCTTTCCGCATGGCTGAGCATATGTGTTACCCGCTCATTAGCTGTGCTCATAGCTTGGCTGATCCAAGCACTCACATGGTAAAGGCAGCTGGAACTGACAGCAGGGTAAGGATTGTGCTAGTGAGATTATAGCTGCTTTGGGAGGGGCTTGAAGAGTTGGGATGATTTTATGGCAAAGGCATGCGGACTCCCTCCCAATCACTAAACAGCTTACCTGGAAAAAGTCTACATTAACTGATCCCGATACCCTTAAACCAGCAGTAATCTCTTAACTATAAAACTACTCACATTACTCTAAATATTGGAAAACTAGTTTAACTGTTCAACGCTAAATGCTATCTTCAGGGAGCTAAATAGTGGCATTTCTAGAACAAACCAACTATGCCATAGGGAACAAGTGAAATTTATTGAAATTGAAATTTTAACCCTTTGCGTGCCAGAGATGTATCCAGTGCATTGCAATGAAATTCATTGCATACAAATCTCGCACTCATAGGGTTAACCTTTTCAATGCTATGGAGATCTCCAAAGCATTGCAAATCAGTGCAGTGGAGACTGCTTTAGTATTGAAGGGGTTAAAAGCACTTTAAAGGGATAGTAATACTTAAGTATTACTAATCCCTATAGCAAAGTACTACTTAAAAAAAAAACGTATTGCCCCCAGTGTCATCTCTCAAACCTTTATGGTTTGAGAGATGAACGCTTCTAAAGTTGCCCTCTCCCTCCCCCCTTCCCTGTAGTCAGCATTCTAGCTGACTCAGGGAAATCCTGTCAGAGATCATCAGGCGGCTCTGCAGCAGAGCCGCGATCGCGTTAACTAAAAAAAAAACTTTCACTAAAACTGTCTTCTACGTGCGCTTGCAAACCAAGCACACGTAGAAGACCATTTCAGTGAAAGTTTTCTTTTTTAGTAACGCGATCAGGCTGTGCTGGAGAGCCGCCTGAAAGTCGTACGACTCTCTTCCATTCAGTCAGCTAGAATGCTGACTACGGGGAAGGGGGAGGGAGAGGGCAACTTTAGAAGCGTTCATCTCTCAAACCATAAAGGTTTGAGAGATGACACTGGGGGCAATACTTTTTTTTTAAGTAGTACTTTGCTATAGGGATTAGTAATACTTAAGTATTACTATCTCTTTAAAGGACTTTTTAAATGTATGGGAATCTTCATTTGTCAGCTGTGGTGCAACTGATTTTCTTCAGCATTGCTCCTTTTTAGCTTCTTCAGCGTGGCCCTAAGTACTTACTCAATCGCTCATCCGATCCCTCTGAGTGAATTCTGCTACTTCCATCTTGCTTGATGGAGGATGAGATATGTAGAATCTGAGTAGGAATCAACGTTTTCTCTGCTTAAACCATATCCTACTACAGGACAAGACTTTGCACATGACCAGTAGTAATACAGACTTAAAGGGATAAGGGATAGCAATGTTTCACAATAAAAGCAGCTCCAATTAATCTTAATAGTATTTGGGCCATGGAGAGAGTTATTTCAGTACTGTCAGAGTTGTAGTTCAAGAGTAATTGAATGATAAAGTGTCCCCTTCCTGCCCCTTTTACTGATGTAACACTGCTCACCTCAGAGCAACAAGACTGTCCGGAAGGATCACAGAGAGGGACAATCTTCAGTAAGTATAAGGAAAACCCTGAAAAACCTGTCAAGGGGGTAGGGTTTTCCTTATGCTCATAGTAAGAAGATTGTCCCTCACTGCGAGTATTCTGCTCAAGCGACCAGATTCCACATCTGAGGGGAGGCATCTTACACCAGGTAAAAGGGGGAGGAGGGGGATACTTTATCATCCAATCATTTGATCGGGTGAACTACTTAAAAAATACGTAACTTTGAGCATTTAAGTTAGTTTCACTATATTAATGCAGCATGTATTTAGATAGATTCATATTATTATCAAAATTTATTATAATAAACACTGATACAACATATCACAGGATTGGATCTTATCACTCAGGTATGTATAAACTGTGTTCTCATCCCTCACAAGAGGTTGTAATTCACTCACATAGAGACAGCCTGGTGCACAAAACGTTTGTTATAAGATGACTTCACATGATAGAAAAAGAAAAAGTCGGCACTCACTCATTAAACTATCTTGTAATGTGTACTCAGCGTAATGGACGGAGTGACTGCGAGACGACAACTGTTTTGTGCCCCGCGGCACTTTGTCAAGGCAAAATACTTTGTATATTGCCTTGACAAAGTGCAACGAAGATCCCCCTCCTGCCCTTTCTGGCTGCATCAAGCTGCCTCTCTGTCTGGTCCAGATGGATGCAGCGAGGGACAATCTTCAGTAAGCAAAGGAAAATCCTGCCTTCCTTCGTCAAGGGGGGCAGGATCTTCCTTATACTTACTCAATGAAGTTTGTCCCTCGCTGCATCCATCCAGTCCTGGGACCGGATTGCATATTCAGTGGGATGCGTCCAGAAGGGGAGGGAGGGGGGTCTTTCTACATTTAATACCTTGAGAACTACATAAAAGTAAGTTGCTAAATATAGTGCAATGTGTTACATTTACAAAAAAGAAGACTCGGCGATTTACTTAATTGCAAACATTACTATTCCTTTAAGACTATCTAGTCACACCGTCTGTAACACTGAGTACACATCCTATATTATAATTCGCTAAGAATGTTTGTCAGAAACCATCATGTGCAGTAGTCGCCTCTCTGTGCACCTGACGGACAGTTAGTACTGCGCATGACTGCAGAGCCGCCAGTGTTGGCCCGTGTACACGGGCTTTAAAACTAGTTAAAAGATATTTTAACAGGTGAGTGCCAGCTTTTTCTTACTGTCATGTGAAGACAGACCAGTTCATGGTATTGGTATGTCATTCTAATGGAATCTTGCATCATAGTAAGAGAGATCTGAGATAGAAGTAGGTCAAACATGGAGAAATTCTGGGCAAACCAACTACCCCATAGGGGACACATAAGAATGGTCTTGGATATAAATGGGGCATTTAACTCCTTGAATGCTAGTCAGGTCTCCAGTGCATTGCAAAACAATGTGCTGGTGACCGCTCTTGCATTCAAGGCATTTTATGCCCGATTTAAAAAAAAAAAAAGTATTTTTTTTTGCACTTACATATTCTGTAAGTACACACTATTTAAACTGGAACTTTCAACTCCAAAACGCTTTATGTTATGGGATGTTACTCTTAAAACTGTCCATAGGTTGTTAGATAAGGTTGTTTTTATCCCAGTACTTTATTAGATACTAGTGTAAAAGCCTGGTAACATGGGCCAAGGTCCGGGTGATGTGTCACTGCTCTGGTCCTGCTCTGCATACTGCCGCTACCTCACTGCTCCGGTCCTGCTCTGCATACTAACTCCCCCTCACTGCTCCAGTCTTGCTCTGTGTACTGCCGTTACCTCACTGCTCCGGTCCTGCTCTGCATACTGCTGCTACCTCACTGCTCCGGTCCTGCTCTGCGTACTGCCGGTACCTCACTGCTATGGTCCTTCTCTGTGTACTGCCGTTACCTCACTGCTCCGGTCCTGCTCTGCATACTGCTGCTACCTCACTGCTCCGGTCCTGCTCTGCGTACTGCCGGTACCTCACTACTCCAGTCTTACTCTGTGTACTGCCACAACCTCACTGCTCCGGTCCTGCTCTGCGTACTGCCGGTACCTCACTACTCCGGTCCTGCTCTGCGTACTGCCACAACCTCACTGCTCCTGTCCTGCTCTGCGTACTGCCGGTACCTCACTACTCCGGTCCTGCTCTGCATACTGACTACACCTCACTGCTCCAGTCCTGCTCTGTGTACTGACGCTACCTCACTGCTCCGGTCCTGCTCTGTAATGACGCCGCCTCACTGCTCCAGTCCTGCTCTGTACTGACGCCGTCTCACTGCTCTGGTCCTGCTCTGGATGGTAGAATAACCTTGTGTAGCTGGTGAAGCTCAGGGTCTTTTCATCATTCTGCTGAATGCAGACTGTCATCAGCTGAGCATGGAGCACTGACTGCTCCCTCCACTGTTCCCGTGGGTGAAGGGACTCACAGCCTGTGCTATGTGTCAGGTCACTGGAGTGCCCCTGTAAGACTTACTCAGGGGTTCTGTTGTGTTTTATTTTTCTTTTATAGCTGAATAAGTCCTCCTGACTTCCACACAGTTAACCCTTTGGGTGCCAGATAGCTATCCAATGCATTGCAAAAGCAATGTGTGAGTGTGATATCTATCTAGTACTCAAAGGGATACAGATGGTGCTGCTTTTGACAAGCGCTTTACTATAAAAACAATAACATAGATAGCTACTATGCTTTTACAACATTCATTCATACATTCTGCATCTCTAACATGGGACTAACATTTCAGCCACAAAGTAACACACACACATATATATATATATATATATATATATATATATATATATATATATATATATAACATAATAACAGAGTTGATGAGGCGGAAAAAGGACAAGCATCCATCAAGTCCAGCACATGGCAAATCACCCCTGTTGATCCAGAGGAAGGCAAAAAAAAACAAACAAAAAAAAAAAACACTGAAACTATTTCCAATTAAGCCCCAAGTGGGTAAAAAAATTCCTTCCTGACTCCAAATGGCAGTCAGATATTTCCCTGGATCAATATCCTATCTGCTTTGAAGTAAACTGTCACAATTTTCAATATTGTTCTGTGTTTTGTTTTGCCTGTGCTAGATAGGTATCCATTACTTTTTTGAAGGTAGTTACGGCATCTACCAGCACAGCATTCCAATGCAAAGAATTCCATAACCTTACTGCCCTTACTGTAAAATAAAATCACTGCCTTTGTTTTAGTTGAAAGCACCTGTCCTCTAGTCTTAAAGGATGACCTCTTGCTTTTCACTCAGGTCTTTGAGTAAATAGTTCCTTGGAGAGTTCTTTGTATTGAACGTGACTATATTTGTAAATGGTAATTATATCACCTTTTTGACGTTTCTTCGATAATGTAAACAAACCCAATTTGGCTAGTTTCTTTATAACTCAGATCTTCTAATCCCTTTATCAGTTTTTTTGCACATCCCCACACTTTTTTCCTGTTCAATAAGGTTTTTTTTTAAGAACTGGTGCCTAAAACTGTGCTCCATATTCTAATTGAGGCCTCACCAAGGATTTATATAGAGATAGAGTAATATTAGCAACTAGTGCATCCTTACTCCTTTTTATGCAGGATAGTACCCTATTTGTTCTTGCAGCAGCTGAGTGACTCTGCACACTGTTGTGAAGTCTATCCTCTATTCGTCATCTATCAGTATATATTTATTTATCTCCAAGAAATCAAATATGTTTTTGTTATGTTCATATATAAACCACTTTCTCTATATTGTATGCTTTTCTGACTAAAAGCTCTCAGATTAAAAACAGCAACTCTAATCTGCACTATTCCTTTATATAGTTGAGATATATAGTGTTAGTGAATATGCTGGACCTCTATAGACACATAATTAATAATAGTTTTACCTGCAGATTTGACCAAAATATATCACATCTTATTGTAAATGCTTTGGAAAGTTGTGAATCAGGCATTATTTACACCTTGATGTGGCTGAGATATTGGATCATGTTGTAATTACCTTTCATGAATAATCCCTAGGACAGAGAATATTTTGTACCTTTAGAACCAGCTCAAATTATACACATTTTGCTAACTATATTTGTGTTTGTTTGCATGAGCTGACTGGAAAGGAGTGGTGAGCACACAGGGATGACGAGGGTATCAAATGTATCATGAAGGGCTCAAAATTTCCACTCGCCAATGGCGAGTGAAAATTTAGCCCTGGTGAGTAGAAATTCAGCCCTAGTTGGTATGTAATGGCTTGCAGTGGCGAGTAACTTTTCAGGTCTGGCTAGTAGAAAAGGACTTTAAATTTTAAGCCCTGGTATCATGTATGTGTTGGGGTTGGTGTGTTAGTGGGCAATGTTAGTGTGACGCCAGTAGAGACAAATTGGGGTGGCTAAACTCAGAAACATAGAATTTGACAGTAGATAAGAACCATTCAGCCCATCTATTCTAACCATTTTCCTGTTGTCAAAACATCAAACCTTTTTTTTGGTCATTGGCCTTGTCTTATGCTAGGACGGCCATATGCCTAGCCCATGCCTGCTTCAATTCCATCACTATATTTACTTCTAAAACTTCTTATGGTATGCCATTCCACTTCTCTACTACCTTCTCAATGAAGTAAAACTTTCTTTTATTACATATCAAAATAGATGAATAGTGGTAGAAAGTGTACATAATGTGGAGGGGTACAGAGTTAAGTGTTGGGTAGTGAAGCAAAAGGAGGCATACATACTGGGATTGAAGGGGAAGGGGAAAGGGAGGGATGCAAACAAGAGAATGGTGGGCATCAGCTTTAGTAAATCTTAGCATGGGACCTAGACAGATTACTCCTTCAAAAGAACTAACCTATTTTTACTATGATGTTGGACATGGGCAGTGATTGTGACCTAGACCAGCTTCAGCTTGACCAGGCATATGCTTAGATTTACTAAATGTTACTGATTTTGTCATAGATGAAATAATCAACATAATTGTTACTCGCTTCTTCCCTCACAGGACCTCCTAAAGCTAGGGATGGATGCACCCTCATTTTGTAGAACCATTGTCTCCAGTTGCCTTCCACTGGGCAAGTTTTCACCAGAGTTCTCCATGCAGTGATCTTCTCTCCATGCGTACCATCCCATGGAAACCATATGCCATGTTGTTTTTCTCCACATATTGCAGAGAAGCATTTATCCACTTTTTAGCAAATAACATATTTCTCCCCCCAAAAAAGAAGTTTAATAGTATGTTATAAATTATAGACAGTTAGTTATATGTGTTGCCTTGTGTTTCAGTCATTCTTGTGACCATTTGTTAGGAACACATAAAAAACTTTCATGTTCCAGTGGCCTGTTGTACTCAATAGCAAAAATGGGCAGGTAAATTGAAATACACACCTTGTCATTAGCCTCTATGTTGTGTCACACAGCAGTGGAAGGATTAAAAGGGTTGATTAAATAGCATCTCTGACATTATGGCATGTTTGAACAGTACAGAGTCAATAATCTAATCAAGGACACTAATTTGTCCTCAAGACCGTGGCTATATTGGTTATGACAATTATCTATTGACCTTTGCATGCTCTGGCACCATATCTCAAGAACATGCTGCCCACACGCCAATGGGGAGCAGTAAAAACATCATTGTCACTTTGGCCTATCTTTGCCTCCAATAAATGTCCACGTGCAACATGTTATTATGGGCACACTGTAGATGCCAGGGGCTATAGCCACGTGCAGAAAGGCTGTGCCCAGCCAAGCCTGATATAATGCCCACTGGCTCAGAAGGAATCCCTCTTGACAAGAGTACTGCATGTACAAAGCAAAGTGAAACTGACCTCATCACCACTAATCATATCAGATTGTTTAGTACACTGGGAAAGTTTAGCCTGCAAATGACCTACTTATTTATTTAAAGGGCACTTCCTCCAAAAAAATGTTTATGAGAAAATGAGAAGAAAGAAGTGAAGTGATGCTCCTGAAAATGCTTACTAAGCTCCACATGCAAAAAAACTAAAGAGTACTATTTCTAGGGCAATCCAACAGCACCACAGGGGGAAACAGAAAATCCTATTGATTTAAATAAGGATTTTAACTCTTGTATGCTAAAGAGATCTCCAATAAATGGCTTTGTGTTCACTGGGGAACCTTTTTAGTATTCAGTGAGTTAAAGCCGCATTTAAACTGAAGTAAATTTGGGGAATTCCTATGTGTCCTCTATGGAGCATTTGGTTTGCTCCAGAATTACTACTCTTAGGCCTTAGGAATCTCATTACACCTTAAAGGGATACTTCCACTTCCTAATATTACCTCCACATACACACACACCCACTGCGAATAATTTTAACGTGGACAGGAAATCAGCGTGAAGTAATTCTGGAGCAAAACAATTCCACCCCCAGTACAAATAAATATTCACAAATGTCCACTGAATTAACTCTTTCAGTGCCAGAGGAGGGCCCACACATTGCAGAAGAATGAGTTGGACACTCTTCTGTTACAAAACAAGGGATAATTGGAACTTTTAACCCCTTTGAATGCTAGAGAAGTCCCCAACACATTGTGAAACGATGTTGTCCATGGAGGCAGACATGATTCTTTCTGCCTGACCACAGGACTCCAAGCTCCTCCCACTGATGTTTTGTTGAGAAGTAAGACTTTAGTCGAGGAGTTTAGAGTCCTTGAGTCCTGCAACAAATCATCCTGTTGGTTAACTCCATGAATTTGGTATCCAAAATTACTTAACAATTCATTTTGGAGAACTGATTCACATTAAATTGATTCATAGTGGCCATAAGGATTTTCTTCCCAGATTAAGACAAATGTGGTTTTATTATTTGAAGGTTTTATTGCCCTTTCACACTTATCTGTGTGCATCCTTTTTATTAACCCCATGTGGACCAGAGTGGTCAAACCTCTAGTCAACACTGGGTTAAGAATGTGCATGTTCCATTTCTCCCTTTCTCCTCAGAATACAGTCACATATGCTGCTTATTTTATTTTACTTTTCTGGAATCATTTGAAACTGATGGTTTTTCTCTTGACCTTGTCTCTAGTGAGTTGGAGACATTCTTCCCCCCTGCTGGAAGGCTTAATTCTATGCTCCATTCCCACAATAAAATGTATTCCTGAGGTAAAATTATAATCATTAGAATATGCTACCCACACAAAGGCATGACTGCTGAGGGAGGGCACAATCTACCTCTTCCCCCAAGAAAGACTCAGGACACCTGCTTGGGAAGAAGAGGCCACAGCATTTATTAACATCAACCATTAACAGTATGCCAGTCCTGGCAACAGGCCAAGGGCATGATTAACCCGCAATAGCCAGAGTCTCTGCCCTCCCCGAGCAGTTAGCCAACTGGTGAGGGTCTAACTTGCCAAAGTACTGATGGGCAGGTACCGTTTCTTCCTCCACTGGCAAGGACACATCCACACACCACGACCTGCTGTGACAATAACAGAAAGGAAGGGAGGGAGGGACAAGAGCAATTTCTACTTCACTGAATGGAGGCCGCACTGCAAGTGCATCCCCCACGACCCCCGGGATATTTATTTGGCTCTGAACCTTTCCCACCCTTTTAAACCCTTATAGCCAATACCATTAATAATACTTCACAATATTTTGGAACACAGCATGGGGCAGTGCCCCCAGCAGTCAAGCCCTCCCACCACTTCAGTCCTGGAAGGTAACATTTTTATTATTATTATTATTATTAAAATACAAGCCCAGTAACCTTAAAACCCTTTGAGTGCTGGAGAGGTGTCCCACCCATTGTGAAGCAATGGGTGGGACACCTCTCCATCGCTCAGAGGGTTAAAGGTTTATACAGCACTGCTGAACAGCACCAAGGTTCACCTATTCTTCAGTTGTGTCACAGACCACAGAACAATACAGAAGCCTAGATCTAACGTTGTCATCTTCTTGGTTTCCTAGAGGGGGATTGGCTGAATGTAGAGCACTGACTGCACCATCTATGAAGTCCTACTGATATGATCACAATGTGGAGTGAGCCCTGATGCATCTGGGAGATATGGCTGCCTTAGATTTTGTTTTCCATCACAGACAATATGTTGTTGCCAAACTCTTAAGTTTTCTTAGTTCTGTGTGGTTTCTTCTTTACAAGTTGATACTTGTCCATTTTATTTTACCAAGGAACACTGGGGTAATGTTTGTAGACTATGATCTACATTATTTTCACAGAAAGAACACTTCTTTCCAGTCAAATTACTGTAAGTTACTCATCATAACATTTGACCTTATATATAAGCACAAAGTGGAACAATTCTGGAGCCCACCAACTGTACCATACGGGACAATTAAAAACATCGCAAATTTCTACAGATTTAAATGGAACTTTTAACCCCTTGAATGCTAGAGAGGTGTGATAGATAGATTTGATCAACCTAGAATTCCCCCCTTTTTTAAAGAGATAGTAATGTTTCACAAAAAACAGCAGCTCCAATTAATCTTTATAGTATTTGGGCCATGGAGAGTGTTATTTCAATACTGTCAGATTTGTTGTTCAAGAGTAATTGAATGATAAAGTATCCCCCTCCCCCCCCCCTTTTACCTAGTGTAAGCCACCTCCCCTCAGATGTGGAATCTGGTCCACCAGACAGCTCACAGCAAGGGACAATCTTCTTACTGAGAGCATAAAGAAAACCCTGCCTCCCTTTGACAGGTTTTTCATTATGCTCGCTGATGTAGATGCAATTATACCGCTACAACTACTAGGTGTCAAAGGTGCAGCACTTCCAGCAGCAGCAGGGGCACTCATCATAACTAAGGCTGTGGATATTAATAACCTGTGTTATTGTTTTTGTTGTTGCTGCTGGTTACTCACGTGGACACCCCTGTGACAGCCGGGGAGAAGAACCCCTCATTTGGGACTAAACAGCATGAGTAATCAGAATATGAATAGTTGGAACCAGAAACAGTAACAGTGAGGGGAAAGAAATAAGTAAGCATAGTCCCCGCAAAATATGGTTACTGGGAAGACCCCCCCACAGGGCCAGAATACTAAGACCAACAGAGTAGCAGAGAGAGAATAAGAACATAGAGAAACTGAGGCATATAACAAAACAGACATAGCTGCAGGACGAGTGTCTGCTACAGGTCCTGCAGCATCAAGGCACCCTAGATCAAGGAGAATCTTTCAGGGATACCCTTGTGGAGATATAATCCCTTATAGTGGGGAAGGTTGCTCTGCACCAGGTTATACCATTTAGCTCGGGGGACCCGACATCCAGACCAAAGACACCACCCTGCGTGCCATGACAAACAGTTCTCTAACTAAAGCAAGGTTTGAGTGGTAGTGCAACTGGTCCGGAAAGATGGATAACAAACATACCTTGGGATTTAGTGAGTCCCTCCAGTGCACTACTTTAGTGATGGTCTTTTTCACCGGTCTCCAGTAGACCTGCACAGGACTGCATTATAACAGAAGCTATGGACGCCGGATTGTCCTTAGCCATTGTTCTGGGTCTCTCCCTCCTGGATGCGGATACAAGCGGGTAGCCTGCCCAGTGAAACAGGATTACTGGCTGCAACTCTGTAACACTGGAACCCAATCTGGAAACATCCACTGCAACTGCTGGAAACAGAGCTCTTAGCTGGCTTGGATGGGCATCCTTAGAGACACTTTAAACCATCCACAAGGACACAGGAAACCTTCTTAGTTCCAACGACTAACAACTTTATTCAACAACACAGGGGGGTTTATACAGTATTTTGGAAATGTCCCAACATGGCAACAAATGGCAACATAATATAATTCAATAGATACAAAAGGGAACAGCAAATGGAGGAGAATTGACACAATGGGGTATTCACAGGAATAATGTAATCACAACACCTAACACAAAGAACCAACAACAGAGGGCTCAGGTATACACAATAGGACAGACATGAGTACATTAATACACAAAGGACTTGGGCTAGGGTAGACAATAGAACAACACAATGTAAACACAAGACAATAGGACAGTACAGTGAGACTGATCAACTCAAAACAGAACACTAGAAACAGGCAATCAGGACCTCATACTAATCCCATCTACCATTTGGCTGGTTTTGCAACTGTCCAACAGTTTAACCCCTTCAGGGTAAGGTTGTAGGCTCACAATGCAAACAGGGGTCCAGCATGTATTACAGTAGTAACCATTCCCATAACTGTTAACATAGAATGGCAGAGATGGCTGCTAGTATAATGTCCCACAGTACTTCATAGTCTGAAATAAGGGCTGACAGTCTGTATGTCCAGACATGGTGTTTCCAGTAACAGAGTATGATCCGTTACATGCATGTCCATATTAAATAATTTGTTTTTACTTTTACTTTCAAAAATTCGCTACTACTTTGAAGACAGGTGTCAGATGCAGCAGCTGGTCCAGTTATGCCATCATCAACACTAGAAAGCGACTCGTTTTCGTCAGTGTTCTTATTATATGTTTTTTTATAGTACTGATGTTAGTGGTGCTGGTGGAACTTTTGGTGGGACTTTGACAAACTGTATCCTCCCTGGGAGGAGAGAGATCATCATCATTTATTACTCAGGTTGAAGCAACCATGGCTGCAGTCAGTGTTTGAATTACCACTTTACTACCATGTCCCTGCACTGCTCCTCCTTTCCCCCTCTCCCTGCCCCTTTTTCATTTGCTCAACATTACTCAACTGCTGTGTACGTGTTTACTCTAAAGCACACAATCAAATAGAACTGATGGATTGTGATGTCTTTCCTTGGCCCTCAACAAAATACTCAATCTTGTATGCTATCTATCAAGTCTGCCTCAGTCACACAGCTCACATCAGGGTCCTGTCTGCAACCATATCTTTTCACTGTCCAAAATATAAAAAATTAAAACTAAAAAAAAAAAAATTAACAACTTCTTTCCCCTGTCTTCTCCAGCACAGACATAATAATAGCAAGATCAGGAAGGAACATGGACTGCAGCTGCCTGTGTCTTTCAAATCAAGTCAGACAGACTTGGGACTTGGGGTATTTGGGGGTCCACCTCCTTTGCTCCCTTATTTTACCCCCAGACACGTCCAACACAGAGATAATAACAGCAAGAAACTTGGACTACAGCTGCCTTTGTCTTTAAAATCAAATCAGACAGAATGTTGGGGTATTTGTGGTCAACCTCCTTTGCTCCCTTCTCAGACCCCCAGACACGTCTAAAAATGGATAATAACAGCAAGATTAGCAAGGAAACTGGACCACAGCTGCTTGTGTCTTTCAAATGAAATTAGTCAGACAGAATGTTGGGTTATTTGGGGTCAACCTCCTTTGCTCCCTTCTCACACCTGCAGACTCCCCTAGAACAGCTATAATAGCCAGACCTGGAAGAAACTTGGATCACCTCTGCCTGTGTGTTACCATTCAGTCACACAAAATTTGGGGGTATTTGGGGTAAAAAACTTTTGCTCCCTTCTCACACCCTTAGACTTCCATAGGACAGAGATAACAGCCAGATCAGGAAGAAACTTAGAACACTGCTGCCTGTGTCTTTCCAGTAGGTCACGCTAAATTTTGGGGTATTTGGAGTCAGACTCCTTTCTCCCTCTCCTGTCCCCCAGACTCCCCAATTCAGAGAACAGGTTTCCTGTCTACAGGACTCCCTAAACTAAGCTTCAACTCCACTTTATTAGCTTGTCTTCTGTAGCTCAAAAATGTACTGCTTTTTCCCTCTCACAAACACAGAATGGCATGCTGTGAGCCCACCACCTTTTATATGCCTGTGTGGGAAAAAAAGAGAAAATTACCATGTGTTTGGGAGAAATTCTGTCTTTCCATTGATTTCAATGCAAACACCTAGGTGAAAAAAGTGAGAAAACAGCACTTTTCATGGGAAACCTCCAGCTAGGAGGAAAGTGCCATTTGTTGCCTATTTCTGTGCTGAAGGGAAAACTTTCACCCATCCCTACTGAGAATGAAAGAAACTGCACATGACCCAAACTATAGCACCTCATCTATGAAACATGGTAGCAGTATTGTTACAACTTGGGCTCGTATGGCTGCCACTGGAACCGGATCACTTGTTTTTATTGATGATGTGACTGCTGGTGGCAGCAGCAGGATGAGTTCTGAAGTGTACTGAAATATCATAACTGCTCCGATCCATCTAAATCCCTCAAAACATAGTGGAAGGCACTTCAACTTGCAGCAAGACAATACTCCAGAACATACTGCTAAAGAAATAAAGGAGGTTTTCATGTCACAAAGTGTAATGTTCTTGACTGGCCAAGTCAATCGCCCAACTTTAATCTAACTGAGGACATTTCATTTGTTGAAGACAAGACTTAAAGGGATAGTAATACTTTGTTTTAACTTTATTTTATTTTGTAGGCATTAAAAAAACATGGAGAATGATATAAGTCTTATCTCTCAAACCTTTATGGTTTATGAGATATTCACAAGCAAATTTTCCCCCTCCCGCCCCTTTCTCCTAGTGTAAGGCATCTCTTCTCAGATGTGAGTCTGGTTGTATGACGAGACAGATAACAGAAGGGGACAATTTTCTTTGTATGAAAACAATGAAAGCCCTTCCCCCCTTGACAAGTTTTTCAGCTTTTTCCATTATCTTAATTGAAGATTGTCCCTCTCTGCAGTCTACCTGGGCATCTCCCTTCTGATCTGGTTGAACAGGGGGGGGATACTTTGTTTGTGAATATCTCTTAAACCATAAAGGTTTGAGAGATAAGACTTATATCATTCTTCATGTTTTTTTAATGCCTACAAAATAAAATAAAGTTAAAATGAAGTATTACTATCCCTTTAAGGGAAAAATGCCCAAAACAAACAGGAACTGAAAATGGCTGCAATACAGGCCTGGCAGAGAATCACCAGGGAAGATACTCAGTGTCTGGTGATGTCTATGTGTCACAGACTTCAAGCAGTCATCGAATGCCAAGGATTTGGAACAAAATACTAAATACGAAAATGTGTTATTTGTCCAATTAGTTTAGGTCCCTAAACTATGTATAAAAAGGGCTCCCAGCTCACAGATGACACTATCCTCTTACTCTTTGTTTCATTTCAAATCCAACGTGATGGAGAGCTGAGCCAAAACAACAAAACTTGTATCAGTGTCCAAATACACATGGACTGTACTGTACCTCTCAAAATTCCCCAAGGAAAAGAGCCCTAGGTGCTCTTGGCCACCGCCAGTGACTAAATCCCCACTCTGAATAAGCATACCTGGGAACTTTTGAATTAGGGCTACCCGGAGGGTAACCCTGTCAGTGCCGACCGGGAGGAAAATGACGTGAATCGCTTCATAAAAGGGGCTTGGCTTAGTCGTGAGAGGGGGCAGGACAATAAAAAAACAACAACAACTGCAAAATACCTGGGAATGGAGGGTAAGAGGGTGGGGAGTGGGAGGAACCGGGCGGGATGGAGCACAAGTGGGCGGAGTTTCTACTTAAACTCTGCCCCCTGGAGATTCACACACTGCCCCGGAGTCCTGGTAATTCAGTTTGAAATCTGGAGTCTCCGGGACAAAGCTGGAGAGTTCCCAGGTATGCAAATAAGAATCTGCCCCTATACCACATTGCGGACACACTGTTGCTTGGCACTGGGAAATATCCATATGTAAACAAAAAGAAGGTCTTAAACCTTTGATAACAAAAGAGATCTTCAACATATTTATTTATATTGCACTGGAGACCTCTCTGGCTTCCAAGGGGTTACATTAAATGTTCAGTTAAGTTATATATTTTTATATAGAATAGCTGTTATTGTACTGGCCACACCCAAAATCCGCAAACTGGGCATGTCTAGCATAGCTGCTTCCCTCACAAATCGGTGCTCTAGATTTTGCCTATTCTGCCTACTGCAAAATCCAGCCCTGGATATAGTTTCCTGAAATGGAAAAGGGGTAATCTGCTATGGTGTGGATCAAGAGTCATGTCAGTGAATTTCCTAATTCTCTTTAATTTGCCTGACATGAATCATGAAGCCAAAAACAGCAAAAGTTTCATATTCCATTAACTGCTACAAAATGTGACACAATGATTGATGATGTCATGTGATCTGGGAGACTTTGTGAAGGGTAAACCTTCTATTAAAATAATAATTATTTTGTCAGCTATAGCGATACATTTTTTTCAGTATGGTACCTAAAAGATCATTTAAATTAGTCTAGATCAGTGCGGGCCACCAGCTTTTGGGAACTACACCTCCCATCGTCCCCAATCATCCAATGGTTTTGATTTATTATGGGGAATGTTTAAAAAGTAATTCTTAAATTCCTGTTTGAAAAGAACACATGATATTATTTAGGGTTTACAGACCTGTAAATTTAATTAACCAACAAAATAAAATAACTAAAGATTTCTTCATTTTGCTATGATAACTATAATCAGATGTATGATTTTTTTCTGGAATGCACCAATGGGTTCTTTAGTATGGAGAACAATGAAAGGCAATTCAGAATTTTTTGTTTCAGAATCTCTACTTAAATCAAAGGGAATTTGTACAACTTTAATTGCAAACCAATTATGTGGTTGGTTTCCCCAGAACTGTACCTCTTTAACTTGACGAGTAAGGCCCAAATTGTGTTCTTTTTAAAACAGAACTACCATCTTCATAATATTGCCCCCAATACATCGTACAATAATATAAAAGGCCAGATGTATGTTTGTCCGATGCAGTCATGCGAAGTAGAGACTGCCCGAATGCACAGAAGCAGTCATGCGCAGTAGAGACTGCCCAAACTCACAGATGCACAGAATGCTGGGAGGTCTGTGTGTAGTTCAAATTTCTTTTTTTACGCACTTTGGCCAGTGCACAAAGGATTTAACACTAGTTCCTAAAATAACGATAAGTAAAACCATACTTGTATTATGTTGAACAAGTTGAAAGCACCTCTGTAGGCATGAGCTGTAGACAGTGGGAGCACCGCAGCTGATACGGAGCAAAGCGCTCCGAATTCTGACCGGAGTCCTCTCTGTGTGGCTCTGGTCTGGATTCGGAGAGTCCCGCTCCGTAACAGCCACGGCACGGGCAGTCTGTACTGCGCATGAATAAAGCAAACGTAGCCGTCTCTACTGCACATGATGGCTTCTGACAAACCTTAGCAAATTATTATATAGGATAAGACTGCGTTATTGAAGTAATCCAGCTTCTTTTGCAGCCACCGGCAGACAACAGCACAGACATCTTAGAGGAAAGTTACCTCTGAGTCTGAGCTGTCTGTCCCGTGCACTGGCTGGACTGGTGGTGACATGCATTGGTTACCTTAAGGTAACGGAAGTTGCTGCCTGCGCAGGCACACAGAGCTTCTCTTGTGAGCTCTGTGACCTGGATGCCTGAAGAAGAAGCTGGATTACTTCAATAACGTGGTTTTATTCAGCATAATAAGAGTATGCCTTTGCCTATCACTATATTAGTAATGTAATGAGGGGCAATATTATGAAGAAGATAGTTCCACTTTAACATAGTAACATAGTACATTAGGTAGACAAAAGCAAGTCCATCAAGTTCAACCTTTACCTTGTAACCCAGAGAAATTAGAATTATATAATCTTTCCTGCTGCCAAATAAATTAGTCTTTATCTACAACTGACAGTCAGCTTCCTTTTTGACTTTATATATATTCCGAAAGTGCATCATATGTAAGCTCAAATTACCTATACTTACTTTTTTCATCTTCACCTATTTTTTATATTTTTATGTCCCTGGCAGGAGTTTTGAATTTCTGTTTCTGGGGAGCTTGCTGTCAGGGGTTGTGAAAGCAGGAAAAGTGATATAATATAAGAATTTCCTTGCCTCCATCCTGTTAAGTACAGTACAGAACACTAACGGCTGCAGGGTTAGTGTTACATTGTATCACTCTCTCTCTCACTTCATTGTTCCCGATAGAATCCTCACTGAGGAAAAAAATCTGTGAGCACAATGTCAGTGACATGACAGTGTTAAAAGAAAAGGTGGAGATGAAAAAAATAATAGGAAATTTGACTTTACACAGTGCACTAGCACAATATGTCAAGAAATAAAGATGGTTGACTGTCACTTTAAAGGGATAGTAATACTTCGTTTTATCTTTATTTTATTTTGTAGGCATTAAAAAAACATGAAGAATGATATAAGTCTTATCTCTCAAACCTTTATGGTTTAAGAGATATTCACAAGTAAAGTATCCCCCCCTATTCAGGCAGATCAGAAGGGAGGTGCCCAGGTAGACTGCAGAGAGGGACAAACCTGAAAAACTTATCAAGGGGGCAGGGCTTTCATTGTTCTCATAGGAAGAAGATTGTCCCCTTCTGTTATCTGTCTGGTCTATGGACTGCACTCCACATCTGAGAAGAGATGGCTTACACTAGGAAAAAGGGGCGGGAGGGGGAAACTTTGCTTGTGAATATCTCTCAAACCATAAAGGATTGAGAGATAAGACTTATATCATTCTTCATGTTTTTTTAATGCCTACAAAATAAAATAAAGTTAAAACGAAGTATTACTATCCCTTTAACAGTTAGAGCTGCCTTTCAGATCATTTTATTGGTCTATAATTCACTGCTTGAACCAGACTAAAATGTTATACAATGTACACATTACCTCATTTTAAGATAAATAACCTAGCACTGTGGTAGGCAGCTGTTAAAGACAATAGCTCTGGGGATGATGAGATTTGTAGTTCATAAAGCCTCTGGTTGCTGATGCCTGGCCTAGTTAGATAGTAGGAACCTGACGATCAGGGAATTCAAAGATGTATAAGGTAGGAATAGTGTTTTGTTGTTACAAGGATCTGTATTTAAAGTGATAGTAATGCTTAAAACATAAAAAAACAAATTATGTAGCACGTATCCTCCTGAGTAAAACAAGGGTTGTCCAACTGCTGAAAGGTGTTTTATTCAAGAGTTATTGCAGCTCAAACTCAAACCTTTTAGGTACTGTATCACAGTGGCCTGAAATTGTACAGTGGTGCTGCTGCTACACCATCCAATGGAGATTTATGGTCAATTGACCAGACCTGTCCATAGGATGATGTAGCAACAGCGCCACTGTACAACTTCAGGCCACTGCAGGCCACTGCACCTAAACAAAATCAAGTTTGAGCTGTAAGAACTTTTGAATAAAATATGTCCAAGCAGTAGGGGTATCCTTGTTTATCTCAGGAGAATAAACCCTACAATGTATATATTTTTCCATATTAAGAATTACTATCCCTTTAAATCAGTGTCTGCAAACCTAACTAAGAAAGTGTTATTGGGTAAGGTGACAAAATTTCCCTTTAGGAGAACTAACACCTGACCATTAATGGGACTGTATATACTGCATATACTTATTACTCTGTACTTCCTGCTGGCATCTGAGACCTGAAATCTAGTCTTACATATGCTCTGTGGGTGCACCCATTATTGCCTTTTGCAGGACCTCCTGACTCCCATACATAGCATTCTTGTTAGGCATCTCTGAAGTGTTAGTGTAGTATTGTCAGTAAAGTATCTGCTATAAGGTTATAGACTTTCTGAACACAACAGAAATGGGTTATAATTAGTGATGAGCGAGCGTGCTCGGCCGATGCTCGGATCGGCTCGAGCATCGCTCTGCTCGGCACATGGCGGTACTCGTCGAGTACCGCCATGTGCTCTCCCGCCATGTTCGGGTGGCGGGGATCTGTGCCGGAAGAGGCACAGATCCGAAGACGGTCCGCTGGACCACCAGGGACTGGAGGTACGGGGGCATTGCGGAGATGAAGGGGGCATTGCGGAGATGAAGGGGGACATTGTGGAAGAGGGGCATAGACTCTATGCCCCTCTTCCACAATGTCCCCCTTCATCTCCGCTATGCCCGTCTTCCACAATGTCCCCCTTCATCTCCGCTATGCCCCTCTTCCACAATGTGGAAGAGGGGCATAGCGGAGATGAAGGGGGACATTGCGGAGATGAAGGGGGCCTAGCGGAGATGAAGGGGGCATTGACCAGGCACCCTCCCCTCATCAGAGCAGGGGGTGCCTGGTGTCGCCCCATTCATTTCAATGGGGCTCGGGTGCTCGGCCAAGCACTCGAGCCTCAGGGGGTGCTCGGTCAGAGCACCCGAGCATCGGGGTGCTCGCTCAACACTAGTTATAATATCTTGTCTCCAATGAAAAAGCACCAGCAAAATTAAAGGGGATCTATCACCTCTATACAAGTTTGTCTTAAGGTTATATAGCGACTAGGTGGAATACTGTATTAATTTCTTTTTTTTTTAATTGTTATTTGGCCGAAATTCAACGTGTAAACATTATCCTGTTCCTTATTTCCAGACAGACTGAGGTTACCAGCTCTGTACCGCAGTCTGTCACTCTGCTCCCCTCCCTCTATCCAGCCTCCTCCAATGACAGAAGCTTTCTCCTTGTAAGCTGGAGTGGTCTCATTGGCCAGAGACAGTTCCATCTTATATGCAGAAATCCTCAGTCATTGGAGGAGGCTGAATAGAGGGAGGGGAGAAGAGGCAGAATGACAGACTGCGGTACACAGCTGGTAACAGTAGTCTGTCCGGAAATAAGGAACAGGATAATGTTTACATGTTGAATTCCATCCAAATAACGATTTTAAAAATAAATTAAAACAGTATTCCACCTAGTCGCTATATAACCAAAGTTTTAAGTAAACTTGTATAGGGGTGATAGATCCCCTTTAACTAAATGTTGTCTGAATAGGACAGATCTATACATGCATTACAAAGGCAAGATTAGGATTATATTTTATGGTTCTGACATAGAAAGATGTTTTTACAAATATTACCTGTAGGTACATGATGCTTCCATTTACATAAACCAATTTCATTTTTAGACATTAGTGTCCCTGTAAAGGGACACTAACAACAAATAAGGAAATTGGGGCATATTATTTTAAATGTCACATAAATCCAGCTAGCATCTGTAAAAATCAGGTATTTTATGTTAGATCCCTAAAATCAGATTCGAAACTTGCAATTTGAATACATGTATAAACTACTTTGAAAAGCCTGTGTACACAGGCCTCAGTGCCTCATCTGTTGTGACTGGTCATTTTGCAGTCATGCGCAATAGAGACTGCCCACATCGCGGCGGATACGGAGCGGGGAGCTCCGATTTCAGACCGTAGTCCTCTCTGCGCACCTTCCTGGCACCGCTTGCTCCGTATCAGCCGTGGCGCGGGCAGTCTCTACTGTGCATGACTGCAGTGCACGCAGCCATCTCTACTGCGCATGATGGCTTTTGACAAACATCCTAGCGAATTATAATATAGGATTCTGCACTGACACAGTTTGGTGAATTGTCTGTGCACAGCTAATGTTATTAATGTATTGTGATTAGCTCTCACTGCTCTGCTATTTAGAAAGGCTGCTATAATAATAAAATTTTAAAATTTCCATATGAATATTTGTATGTATATTTAATAACATGTAATATATAATGTTTCTCAGTTTGTATAAATAAGCAACCCTCTACTGAAAACTGTCCAGGACATACTTGAAAACGAGAGAAATCTCAATGTATCCTTCCTGGTAAAACATTTTCTAAATAAATAAATATCCATACCTGAAAAGAGCCTCTTCTTCAGCCCTCAGGGTTATGTGCTGCCAGCCGGGGGGATATAAATGACGTGAGTTACATCATAAAGGGGGTGTTGATTACCTGGGTAGAAGTCGGTTACCAACATTGTATCATAAAGTGGGCAGGAAGTGGGAGGAATCTGGTGAAAATGAGAAGTGAGTGGGAACTGGATGCAACAGGGAGAGAAGGAGGAGAAGTGGACAGAGTTTCAGGCTCACCACCACTGGAAAATCAGAAAAATCAATGCTGTCAGAGTTGTAGTTCAAGAGTAATTAAATGATAAAGTTTCCCCCTCCCGCCCCTTTTACCTAGTGTAATCCACCTCTCTTTAGATGTGGAATCTGGTCCTGGGACCAGACAGCTCACAGCAAGGGACAATCTTCTTACTGTGAGCATAAGGAAAACTCTGCTCTCCTTGACAGGTTTCTCAGGTTTTTTCCTTATGCTCACTGAAGATTGTCCCTCTCTGTGATCCATCCGGACAGTCTTGCTGCTCTGAGGTGAGCAGTGTTACATCAGTAAAAGGGGTGGGAAGGGGATACTTTATCATTCAATTGCTCTTGAACTACAACTCTGACAGTCTTGAAATAACACTCTCCATGGCCCAAATACTATGAAGATTAATTGGAGCTGCTTTTATTTTGAAATGTTACTATCCCTTTAAGTAACAGAGTTGAATGCAACGCATTGTTATGCAGTATGTTGTGCACTTCTCTGATCCTTACTATACTGGATTACATTTTACATTGAAAACCAACATTCTGGCAGCAGGCCCGCCTGGCATCTATAATATCCTTATGGTTTATATGTCCCAAAGGATCACTAAATAATGCAATGCTCAACTTTATGGATACATACTCAGGAAGAGTTAGTTTTAATTTCAAAATAAGCAAGCAAAAAGCAAATAATGATGATTGTTCCTATGTATAGTCAAAGAAGCTTAATAGCCTCATTGCTACATTAAACAATTACTGGTAATAATAGAGATACATAGCTATAAACTAACAGCACACAAGTGGTTATCAGATGTGATTAGTTCTTTGCGAGATGAAAGTTATATCTGGCTACAGAGCATCCCTCTCATGGTTGTGCTTGGCCTATGATTAAACAGTGTTTTGTGTTTAGATTAAAGTAAGAATTAACCTCCCACCATTGGCTTCATTCACTATGTAAATAGCTGTGATTAATGTGGGGAGCCATTGATGGACGACATAGGAAGCAAGAGACTCTGTGTTTTGCATGTTACCGCAAGTGGGAACTTAATGAGTTACTTATGAATTGCAGGATCAGAGGGTAATTAAAAAGTTTGAGCCAATGTCTGTGCCTGGATTTTATCTTATGATTTGTTTCCACATTATTAACTCTTTAAGAATGAAAGGTCCGTGCCCCTTTAGTCCTTAAAGGGTTAATTAACTAATCTTATAGTGATAACCTGAAGTTACAGGGAGGGTCTGACATTTGTTTTGAGATATTGACAGATAGAATTCAATCTTTATCTGGGAGGTAAGGGTTGTTGTGTCTCTCATTTCAGAATTTCAATACTAAAAGGCAGTTGTCTTGACATGGAGGTACAAATATATACATGTCACTGCATGTGGGTTTTATAGTATTGTACATAACAGGGATCTCCAGAGTCTGAAGAGCTTGCGCAGGTCCAGGAAAAACACTAAGATTATGAGCCAATCTGCAAGCAATGAGTCATAGCAAATGAACAGCCAATCAGAAGTATGGTGCCTGTTGGGGCACTAACATTAGTTTTTGACACATATCATACTTAACATAACATAGGTGATGAGGCTGAAAAAAACATAGGTCCATCAAGTTCAGCCCAGAAGTCAAAGAAAAACTAATTGAAGCTATCTCCTATTAGGTTCCATTGGGTAAAAAAAAATATCTCCTGACTCCAAATGGCATTTGGATGTTTTCCCTGGATCAACATCCCATCTACTGTGAAACCAGCTGTTATAATTTTCAATATTATTCTGAACTAGAAAGGTATCTCTATTACTTTTTTTAAAGGATCTACAGAATCTCCAAACTCAACATCCAGCAACAAAGAATTCCATAACTTTACTGCCTTTGCTGTAAAAAACATGCCTTTGTTTTAGTCTAAAGCTCCTTTCCTCTAATCTTAATGGATGACCTCTAGTTTTTTGTTCAATTCTTTGAGTAAATAGTTTATTAGAGAGGTCTTTGTACTGACCTTAATTATAATTGTAAATGGTATTCATTTCACCCCTTAGACATATTTTCTCTAATGTAAACAAAGCCTGTTTTGGCTAGTCTCACTTCATAACTTAGATACGCCAGTCTCTATCAGTTTTGTTGCACTTCTCTGCATTATTTCCAGTTTAATAATGTCTTTTTTTAATTAGTGTCCAAAACTGTACTTTATATTCCAGAAGAGACCTAACCAAGGATATAGAATTATATTTTATAGTCACATCCTGTGCATCTATAACCATTTTTATACAGTATAGTACCCTACTGGCTTTATATATATATATATATATATATATATATATATCATGTTGGTTTATGAAGCGCAAATGCATAACCTTTCATTTATCTATATCAAACCTCATCTGCCACTTTTCTGCCCATTCACTCAGTTTATTCAAATCTTCCTGCAGAGAAAAACACCCTGCTCTGCATGTATTTCCTTTATTAGCTTAGTGTCATCAGCAGTGACTGACACATTACTTTCAGTACCTACTACTAGATCACTAATAAATTAGTAAGCATTGGTTCAAGACTGAGCCCTGGCTGTGACACCTCACTTACAACTTTAGACAAACTTGAAAAGGTTCCATTTACAATAACTCTCTGCCATCTACCATTTAAAGGGATAGTATTACTTCGAAATTACTATCTCTCATATTGTAGCCCTTAATAAACTGAGTTAAATGACACCAGCGGCATCTCTCAAACCTTTATGGTATAAGAGATAGCCGCTTTCAAAGTTTCCTCTCCCCTGCTATCAGCGTTCTGCTGCCAGCAGGAGAATCTGGTCTCTGAATCAAGAGGAGGCTCTTCAGCAGAGCCGATATCTCGTTATGGAAGGAAAAATGATTAATTGAAACAGTCTTCTACGTGTGCTTGGTAACCAAGAACACGTAGAAGACTGTTTCAATGAATCATTTTTCCTTCCATAACAAGATATCGGCTCTGTTTAAGAGCCTCCGCCTGTCCCGGGACCGGATTCCCCTTCTGGCAGCAGAACGCTGACAGCAGGGGAGAGGAAACTTTGAAAGCGGCTATCTCTTAAACCATAAAGGTCTGAGAGATGCCGCTGGTGTCATTTAACTCAGTTTATTAAGGGCTACAATATGAGGGATAGTAATGTTGAAGTAATACTATCCCTTTAACCAGTTCTCTATCACAGATACCACCTCCCAAACTGAAGCCAAATATACTACCTCTTTATGTGTATCAAAAGTTGATCAACGGTGTCATGGAACTGTGACTTGGTGAATAACATTTGACTTCTCATGAATCAGCATCTCAGTTCAGTTAGACCACAACTGACTGGTTAATATGCCCTGAAAGGTGCATTACGACTGTGTGTAGAAGTCTGAAGCAGTGTGCTATTCAAATTTTACATGTCACTCTTAGAGATAATAGGGGAGTACAGTTCTGAATATTTTGAACAATAAGTTGAATGCCGGCACTGTATAATAGCATTAAGAAAGTAATCCATAGCTCTTACATGGTGATATTTCTGCAATTCTAGTGTTGCCAAATTAAAAATAGCAAGATGGGCTTGAGCGTGACAGTCCTGAGGTTCACTTCCAACACATTTCGCCCACAATCTTTTTTTTCAAGATGTCCTGAAGTGAGTTATCGTAACCATGGGGATATTTTCAATCCAAATAAACAAAATTTGCCAAGTTCCGTAGCTATATAAAGAGCAATGGAACAGATGAAGTGCTAGTTCCCCATTTAAAGCGGAACTACCACCCAACACAATCTTTAGCTTCAATAAGTCCCCGTCTGGCAACTAGCTGCTTAGTAGCACTAGTCGGCAGAACTAGAGAGAGTGCAGAGGAGGGCTACAAAACTAGTAAGGGGAATGGAAAGTTTTAGTTATGAAGAGAGGCTAGAAAAATTAAACTTGTACACACTAGAGAAACGGCGTCTTAGAGGAGATATGATAACACTATATAAGTATGTTCAAGGCCCATATAAAGGGCTCTCCAAAGACCTGTTCATTAACAGAACAGTACACAGGACAAGGGGCCACCCGCTTAGACTTGAGGAAAGGAGATTTAATCTACAACAGCGAAAGGGTTTCTTTACAGTAAGGACAGTAAAGGTATGGAATTCACTTCCTGAGGAGGTGGTGCTATCAAATACATTAGATGCCTTTAAAAGGGGCCTGGATACTTATTTAAAAGAGCATAACATAGAGGGCTATGTACGTTAGTATTGGGATTAATATTTAGTTAGGGATTGCTGATCCAGGGAGAAATCTCTTCTTTTGGATCAACAATGGTAAACAGGAATAGGAAAAGGGTTGAACTAGATGGACGCAAGTCTTTTTTTCAACCTAAATTACTATGTTACTATGTTACCTTATTTAAGAGATTTCTGCTCTCTTTCATGGGTGACAAGCAGGACGGAGCGCGGACATCTTGCCATTGTGACGTCTGCACATCTGCGCTGTCAGTCCCAGCCGGAGCCAAATGGCTCCTAGCAACGCCTCCTAGACCCGGCTGGGACTGAGAGCGCAGGCGCACAGATGTCACAAATATCTTAGTGTCATTTGGAATCAAAACATTAATTTATGGTAGAACATTTTCTGTTGTAAAATAAGGGATCTCAAACTACTAGCAGATGTTTCATTCAAACATTATTATATTTCACACCTGAAATCCAGACCACAAACCTGAATTACTATTGTTCTCTATGAAGAGCTTTTGTTTGAGTTGAAAAAAAATTGGTTGAATTAACTTTATTTTGATCCTCACAAACAGACCTACAATATTTATTTCATAATAAAACATTACTATTGGGAGTTTTTATTTTAGCATATTTTATAAAAGCCCACTTGCTTTACTCATTCATTGCTATTAATTGTAATACTACAGATCACAGGTTCGTCAAGACAATCTATCCCCCCTATTAAGTCCCACCCATCTCTTCCACCCACCAGCTGTAAAGCGAACTGAATGGAGAAGAAGACTGGTAGTGAAAGTGGTCTGTAAAGAGTGTGTGGAAGAGGGAGATGAGCTTGAGGGAGATAAATGTGGCGAGAGGAGAGGAGGAGGGCCAATGAAAAACCCAGGATTGTCTAATCCTGAATCCAAAACCATTGTACTTGTGCAGACTATGCCAATGACAAATAAAGTTTATTTCTCAAAAACAATTTATGCTATAAATGAATGTCATAAGCAACATATAGACAAAGTTTAATTCTCTTTAAAATCAACTAAATTAATCTCAAGGTGACAGGTCCACTTTAAGTGCCTTCCACTTAAAGGGATAGTAATACTTTTTGTTTTAACTTTATTTTATTTTGTAGGCATTAAAAAAACATGAAGAACGATATAAGTCTTATCTCTCAAACCTTTATGGTTTATGAGATATTCACAAGCAAAGTTCCCCTCCCGCCCCTTTTTCCTAGTGTAAGCCATCTCTTCTCAAATGTGAGTCTGGTTGTATGACCAGACAGATAACAGAAGGGGACAATTTTCTTTGTATGAAAACAATGAAAGCCCTTCCCCCCTTGACAAGTTTTTCAGCTTTTTCCCTTATCTTAATTGAAGATTGTCCCTCTCTGCAGTCTACCTGGGCACCTCCCTTCTGATCTGGCTGTACAGGGGGGGATACTTTGTTTGTGAATATCTCTTAAACCATAAAGGTTTGAGAGATAAGACTTATATCACTCTTCATGTTTTTTTAATGCCCACCAAATAAAATAAAGTTAAAATGAAGTATTACTATCCCTTTAACACACAGACTGCTCTGCATTTGGATCAAAGGTTGGAGGAATGGTCATTTTTTAACTTCAGCTGGCTCAGGTATATTGTGTTGTCAAGCACCAAGCTTATCCTGTCACTGTCATGATCGCAAGCAGAGACAATTACAAATATGTTAATTGCAGGCATTTTTCACTGCAATTGTATCCAGTTCATTTTGTTATTTAAAAGGTATATATAAAAATGGTGATTTCCACTAGTGCCTTAACTCATAACCAGTTAAACCCTTTGTGTGCCAGAGACATATGCAACTCATTGCAGGACAATGCGTTACATACCTCTTTGGCATTCAAAGGGTTACATGCCAGTGGGGTATCCAACACAAAGCAATGCTTTGAATATCCCTCTGAAACTCAAAGGGTTAAAGGATTAGAGGGGTGGTTGAGGCATTGCTAGGCAATGTTGTTGCACATCCATCTAGTCCTTAAAGGGTTAATATAATCTTGCCTGTAATTGCCTATAATTATTTTATGCACATTCTTACCAAGATAGCATGCACATTCCGCCCAACACATTGTAACCGTTCTATACTACCCATTGTATTCCATTTGTGTGTGATCTATCCTATACATTCTAACCTGCACATTCCAGTCATTCTACAATATGAATTCTAATCCTTTCTATTGTGGACATTATCATGATTCCATCCTGTGCATGCTAATGCATTCTATCCTATACACGCTAACCCAGTCTATTACATCTTTATCATTCTAGTCACATCTATTTGACGTATCTGATTCTATACAAACTAACCGTTTAGTACTGTACATTTCAACCTTCTTAAACATGCACATTCTATGTAAGTCGTTACTGGATATTCTTGCACATTCTACACCACACAATCATGGCATCATGTTCATCACACTGAAACTAGAGAATTCTAGACAATATAGTATAATTATGAGCAGCACCACTCCTCCGACAGAGAGTCAATATGTAAAGTTAAAATGCCAATAGAAGTTATAACACTCACCATCAATATTCACTTCCACGGTGCAGGCAAAGGAATCCCAATCCTCAAAAGACCACAAATGTAGAATAGATAATGCCGCACAAAAAACGTGGATAAATTAAAATCTATTTTTATTCAGTGAAAAAAAACAGACATCACATCAAGACTAATAGTCTAACGCGTTTTGCACAAGGTACTTAATCATAGACTATGAGTAAGCACCTTGTGCGAAACGCGTTAGACTATTAGTCTTGATGTGATGTCTGTGTGTTTCCCACTGAATAAAAACTGGCTTTAATTCATCCACGTTTTTCATGCGGCATTATCTTTTCTGCAATTCTAGACAAGCCAAATTCACCACGTGTCACAATTAAAAACTCTTATAACTTGCAGGGGGACTTTGTCTTTGTTAAATATGAAGTAGGCATAGCTAAAGGGGTGCAGAGCATGTAGATGTGATGGGGCCCAGGCATCCAAGGGGGAAAAGGGGGTGGACTCTTCACTATTCCTTACGTAACCCCATACAGTTAGACATGTTTCTTATCTACACTGGCAGCCACTGACATTACACATGGCTACTGATAGTCAGTAACATTTTGCTGATTGTAACCATTCTGTACACTTAAAGGGTTAATATAAATTATTTTAAATTATTTTATCATGCATATACTAGTGCATTCAGTTGTGCATACATAGTTACATTGCTGAAAAAAAAACAGGCACAGAGATGTCTTTGAGTGAGTTGTGTTATGCACAATGTTCTTATTGGGTTTGTATTGATAAAGCTTGATGATACAGTATGTTTGCATACATTCATGGTTTGCTAAAAAATTAGTGGAAGTGATGTAGTAAGAAGGACTAGAGCAATTTTGGAGCTGCCTGCATTGTAAAAGATAAATAAACATTCAGTTTTATTTAAATGAGGATTGTAACCCTTTAAAATGCTAGACAGGTATCCAATCATTGTATTGCATTTACATCTGAAATTTGGAATCTTTAATTGTCCCCTATGGTGCAGTTACTTTGCTCCAGTTCTATGCAGTATATCAGTCTCAGTATTTTCGTATTGGCCCAATGACTGATTACTTGGAAGAAGGAGACATTCTGTGAAGTATTCGAGAAGACCAGCTGTGTGAAGTGAAAAAGAGTTTATCAGGGAGATACTCTTATTATCCCTTTGAGTAGAGAGATGGGCAACACTTTTAATCTCAAAAAGAGAAACATTCAATAAATTAACACTGTCTGCTATATTGGAAAATTCCCAAGAAAATATGGTAGCTTCTGCAAGCAGACAGGCAAAGAGAGGGAGCTGGAATAGCTTGATAGAAGTGTTGGTGGTAGCCACTACCATCTGTTCTCTGAGTGTGCGTGTGAAGGGAGAAGGCACGGTTGAAAATGCAAACCCAATTTTTATTGATAAGTTATAGGCAGCCAGGCAGGTGGTTATTCCTACTTGAGCTGACTGAGCCTGGTAGAGCTTCTAATGAGACTTAGTGACAGATAATGTGCAAACAATATATCATACATGCAAGACAAGACAAATAGACAAGTGGTATAACATGACATACTGTGTTATTTACACTCACTCCAGCAACAAGAGGGACAAGCATATACTGAGGGGAGGTGGGTGTTGCACCAGATGCTGTGCACTTTATTCTTTTATTGCAAGCTGGTGGCAATTCTGAAGCTAACACAGGTCTATTTCGTACTGTTAAAACTAACACAGCAGTCTCTGAGAGAGAAATAGTATTGATAACTTAACTAGCTAGTACTGTGAAGGCAGACAGGCAAAAGAGGAGAGTTAGAGTTGCTTGTATTTGCAGGGAGTGTGGATGTGACAAACAACAACACAGGGACAGGCCATGGTTGCTAAAGCTTGTGCAGTAAGTGATGCTAATGAGCCTCAACTTCGTGACAAGACTGTTTTTAGAATTGAATAGGAAAAGTTTAGCAGTAAGACCAAGTGCTGTGTCTAACAGTGATAGTAACACCCTGCCACAAACTATGGCCACCTTTCTATAAAACCCCCTAAGGGGAAAAGTTGTACGTTTTTACCGGTCGGTAGTTTATAAGGTAATAGAATGCCAAACTGTGACTTGAAACTACAGATGCTAGTTTGGGTTACCTAACGGAGGTAATTGAATCGAACCCTAGGTAACCATCCCGTCAGTGAGCAGCAACAGCAATATTCATCATCAAGTCACCACCAATGTTGCCTCTGGCTTTGACACTGGTAGTAAAGGCCAGCTGCAGGTAACCCATACCATCGGCCAGCTATTTTATGCATGCAGAGCTTTGAGAGAGAAACCCACAAGCTGTACATGAATTAAAGAAACTGCAACAGATAATGGACAAATGGCTTGTACCACGCTTCTTGAGAGATGGCTTTGTGTCTGCTGATAATGGTTCTAATCCCTGAGAATAACAGATATGGTGTATGTACTCTAATTCGTCCCATGATCTAACTCTAATTTGTACTTGATTGCTGTCAGAATCTGACACCCTCAAAGACAAGCTAAATATTGCCTGCAAAACAGTGCACGTTTTAGCCAATCCTACAGTGCTTGCAATGCATTAAATTCCACATAAGAGAATAACAGGGTGCCCTATCTACATAGAATTCCACACTGAACATGCTGGAACATTTGTATGTGCAGAGAAATGCTTTACTAGAAAGAGTTAGAGAGAGCTTCTTTGTCAACTGGTCAATTGCAACTAATGTGTGACTTATGTGAGCTTCTGAAGACTTCTGAAGATGTCACCTTGCTGGTTAGTGGTGCAGGTGCAGGAATGTGTGAAATAATTTCACTAATATATTTACTCCATAAAAAATTAAAATCATGGAAGACGATTCTTACAATAACAACAAAATAGACATGAACCAGCTGGTGAAACACATTAGCACACTTTGAGCAGGATCCTCACATTGCCTTCATTAAACGCTATGAGGAATACATTGTTACCCCTGCTTTAAACATAAAATTTCTGAATTTGATCCAAGACATGAGCAGCAGAATTTTGATAATAGGATTTTATGAAAGCATATAAATAAATTATCATAGATCAAGAGGAACAATGCATTGTGGAGGATTTGAGAGAGAAATGTAAGGGCAACTACTAAAATGCATATTAAGAAGAAACTAAGCAAAATGATTATACCCTCAACAACAACACTACAACAATTTGCAGAAAAACTGACATCATCACAGAAAGCAATCTATGTGTCTCAGGGTTGGCAGTCTAACATTTACAAAAAATGCCCTGTGGTCCTTAACTGCCAGCCTGTTACGTGTTCCAGATGCCCAGTTACTGGGGGGGGGGGGTGTTAAACATTGACACTTTTGTCTAGGGAACTAGGGCTGGGAACATCCCATGTCCTGGAAGAGAACTTTCTCCGCCTAAGGAGTGAAATTCACGGGGCCAGCGACCGCCGACAGTACTATGATGAGCAGCCAGGATTTTAGTCCTCGGCTGACCCCTGATTGGGGCATCGGAGTTAAAGGGCCAGCATTGACACAACAAAGGAGAAAATAGGCCACCCAGGGCTTGGTCAGTGAGCTGCCCGCCCAAAGGGTTTGATTCGCTGAGATGGCCAGCACAAGCTGAGTCAGGATTGGTTAGCCGATTCTAGGCGCTGGATTGGCCAGAGGTTGAAGCGGAATATTCAAAGATGCTTCAACCCCCTGGCCATTGTTTTAGAAATGTGTATTCAAGCCCCTCAACCTTTTGTCCCAATGTGTATCCATTGTTGCATTCTTTGTCTAGCTAACCTAATCAAGTCTGAACTTTTGTACTGTGTATATGCCATATGTTTCAGTCCTTTGTATGCTTTGTCTGGTGTGATGCAGTTAACTGGGTATAAAGACCCAAGAGTTGTGCAATAAATCTCTCTCTGTTTTGCCCTCCAAACTGGTCTTGTCTGGTTCTTAGAGGGATACTGTTGACAGGAATGTCTGGACAGCAGTAGTGGTGAAGTGATGGTGGTACTGACCTCTGGTACCAGGACTCACGTCACACAGCCCTTAAAGGGTTAACTTAATATATGATAAAAAATATTTTTTTTTATGCCAAGTTTATGTCCCTTATAACTTAAAGGGATAGTAACACTTCAAATTTACTAATCTCCATCTTGTACACCTTACAAAAAGAAATTAACTGCCCCAAATCACATCTCTCAAACTCTTATGGTTTGAGAGAAAATCACTGTCAAAGTCCCCCCCTCCCTCCCCTTTCCCTGACATCAGCGTGTACCTGACTGCCGGGGAATCCAATCCTGGGGTCATCCGGCGGCTCTGCAGCAGAGCCGAGATCACGTTAATGCAGAAAAAATCCTTCACTGAAATGGTCTCAGTTTCAGTGAATTATTTTTTTTTTATTACTATCCCTTTAAGAAAGTGTTTGACAGAAGACTTAACAAATTCAGCAGACCTTTCAATACATGTTTTTATTTACAACTGGTTTGTAGGCTAAGCAAACCATTCTGACAATAGAACAGTGCCTTACACATCGATTAGACTTTGCAAAAATAATTGTTAATACATGTGAAACCTTTAGAGAAAGTGGTAGCACAGACTAATACTGCAAGGTAAGCCTTCAGAAAAAGCTAGCAGGCCTACAGCAAGGCAAGCCTTGAAAAAGTAGTGTGGACTATGGAATCTCTGAGTCACAGGGGATGTGGTGTGGGTGGCAGCATTATCTGCTGATGGTGGGCTCTGGATTCTCTCAGTCACAGGAGATGTGGTAGGGGTGGTAGCAACACTATCTGGGGGCTGTGCTGCTGACCAGTTTTAGGCCTGCTGCTGTAGCTGCTGCTACTGGATTCCTCCACAGCATCATCAGCATACCTCCAACTATTAATCATTTCACCACACACACTCACACACACACTCACATACATGGCAGCAGGGAACAGCAGCAACAGTTTGCTGATTATGCTTGCTAACAGTCTCTCACAACTACTCCAAGTGTTTTTCTTCTCTTTCTATATACCTCTCCACTCCCAGAGCTCTCTCTGTCCAAACTACACCTCACAGAATGGTGGGAAGTTTAGGATTTTTCTAATAATAGGGAGGAAATTATCATAGTCATAGAATACATAGGTTGAAAATGGCAAAAATGTTGTGAGAAATTTAATGGTGTATTGGAAAGTTACACATTTTAGGGATTTTCAATGCAAAATAATTTTTGCATAAAAAGTGAAAAATTGTGGATTTACCATGACAATTCCAGGAAAAAAAGAGACTTTTCACCCATCTCTACTTTTAAGGGCCAGTACGTTGTGCTACACATTGCTTCACAATGAGTTGCACACTCCTCTGGTCTTTAAACAGTTAATTGCTACTTAGGAGAGACTGAAATTATTATTATTGGAACTGGACCAAGTTGAGTGTCTTTTCTGTACTGTTCTGCTCAGTACAAATAATGATCTACTGATAAAATGAATATTTAAGAGGAGCCTCACTCTATATATATTTTGGGAGTATATCTATCTTCTTTTGCTATTAAGTATACTGTTGTTATTTTGCTTTGTTCTCAGTGATGGTGGTTTATAAACGGTACCCTTAAAGGGACAGTAATGTTTCACAATAAAAGCAACTCCAATTAATATTCATAGTATTTGGGTCATGGAGAATGTTATTTCAATACTGTCGGAGTTCTAGTTCAAAAATAATTGAATGATAAAGTATCCCCCTCCCGCCCCTTTTACTAATGTAACACTGCTCACCTCAGAGCAGCAAGACTGTCCAGGTGGATCGTAGAGAGGGACAATCTTCAAAGAGCATAAGGGAAAACCTGAAAAACCTGTCAAGGAGGGCAGGGTGTTCCTTATGCTCACCGTAAGAAGATTGTCCCTTGCTGTGAGCTGTCTGTCTCAAGACCAGATTCCACATCTGAGAAGAGATGGCTTACACTAGGTAAAAGGAGTAGGAGGGGGAAACTTTATCATTCACTTACTTTTGAACTACAACTCTGACAGAATTGAAATAGCACTCTCTGTGGCTCAAATACTATGAAGATTAACTGGAGCTGCTGTTTTTGTGAAACATTACTATGCCTTTAACATATGGCAATGATATGTATTTGTAATTAAAGAACCACTTCCATGATATTCAAGTAGGTTTCTACACCACTAATTTGTAGACAGAATTTAAATGAATAGTACAATTTTATTATGAATATCATATATTGTAAGGCTTTTCCTGTTGAGTAAAACAAAGATAGTCACACCTGGAAGATTTGTTTCAAAGTCATAAATGTTAAAAAGTCATAAAAAGTCGTTTTGATGTTTTACATTAACAGTGACCTCTGGTGTCCAGAAAAGTCACCTACAGTTCTCCTGGGGCTTATGCACTAAGGCGTGATAAAGAGGTGATAAAGTGGAGATGACTTCTACAGTGATATCATTTCTCCAAGTCCTGTGCTATTCTATGAAGCCAATGCACTATGATCACTCAAGTTGTAGAAATCTTAGTGTATGTTCCATAGTATTAGACAGGAGAAGTAATATCACTGAAGAAGCTGTGAACACTTCATCACCTCTTCATCACCCTTTGTGCATCTCTCCTTGGTGTCATGACAGCTATTATTTTACATTCTATGAGAGAGGTAAGCCGCTGGCAACAGAGATCTATAGAAGGTGATAGTAACAGCTTCATCACTTCCTGACAGTTTGAAAGTGTATAACCTTTGAATAAAACAACTGCTAGCAGTCGGAACCCCCTTGTTTTACTTAGCAGGAAAGACATATAATATGTGTTTTTTATAATAAAGGTTTACTATTCATTTAACCCCTTAGGGACCCTTGACGTACCAGGACCGTCAAGGGTAAATTTGCTTGAAAGACCCTTGACGGTCCTGGTACGTCATGTACTTTTTACTTACAGCGCTCTACCGGGAGCGCTGTAAGTAAAAATAGGGCATGAAATAGACCGATCCAAGATCGGAGCGATCTGTTTCAAGCCCCATAGTGACGCGCCGATACACGTGACAGGTCACGTGTACCGGCGCCTCAAAGTGCCCCTATGCGGTCATTATGGGACGGAAATGTCCCATAACCTCCGGTCCTTAAGGGGTTAAAGAGCTATTGTCCTATTTCTTATATCAATGTATTATATTATCTATGTGATTCATCTTCCTTTATATCTAACCACTGTCTGGAATATGAGGAGGTTTGAGAAGATTATGGAACGAGGAGTCAAGGTAAGAGATATCATATCGACCTTTAGCTCTCATATCTAGATTCCAGGGATTATTTGTGGATTTATTGGACTAATATAACTAGCCTAACAGTAAGCAATTACTTGGAACTGAAGTTTTAGCAATTTGATTATTGACATTAGGTGGGATTCAGTGTAGCAAAAAAAACCTCACAAGAGTGATATAAAGGTGATGCCTTTTAATGGCTGAGGACATAGAAAGTGCAATCTTTCAGGACACTAAGACCCTTTCTATGGCTTTAGTGTCCTGAAAGCTTGTACTTTCTATATCCTCAGTTGGCCATTACAAGGTATCACCTTTATATCACACATGTGAGTGTTTTGCTACACTGAACCCCATCTACTCTACTGGCTAACACGGTACCATCTTTTCTTCTGGATTATTGACATTAGAATTAGTGTTGAGCGAGCATGCTCGGCCGATGCTCGGATCGGCTCGAGCATCGCTCTGCTCGGCACATGGCGGTACTCGTACGAGTACCGCCATGTGCTCGCCCGCCATGTTCGGGTGGCAGGGATCTGTGCCGAAGGAGGCACAGATCTTACACAGACGCTCCGCTGGACCACCAGGGACTGGAGGTAGGGGACATGTGGAGATGGAAGGGGGCATTGTGGAGATGAAGGGGGACATTTTGGAGATGAAGGGGGACATTGTGGAAGGGGGGCATTGTGGAAGGGGGGCATTGCGGAGATGAAGGGGGCATTGCGGAGATGAAGGGGGCATTGCGGAGATGAAGGGGGACATTGTGGAAGGGGGACATTGTGGAAGGGGGGCATTGCGGAGATGAAGGGGGCATTGCGGAGATGAAGGGGGACATTGTGGAAGGGGGACATTGCGGAGATGAAGGGGGCATTGCGGAGATGAAGGGGGCATTGCAGAGATGAAGGGGGACATTGTGGAAGGGGGACATTGTGGAAGGGGGACATTGTGGAAGAGGGGTTTTGTGGAGATGAAGGGGGGCATTGACCAGGCACCCTCCCCTCATCAGAGCAGGGGGTGCCTGGTGTAATGCTCGTGTCGCCCCATTGAATTCAATGGGGCTCGGGTGCTCGGCCGAGCACTCGAGCCTCCGGCGGTGCTCGGTCAGAGCACCCGAGCACCCGAGCATCGGGGTGCTCGCTCAACACTAATTAGAATCTATAATTGGTTACTTTGCAAAATGAAAGACACCTGTTGCCACCATATTGATGTCAGCATGGTCTTTGCTAACTGAGCTGTGTACAAGTTATGGCTGTTGCAGCATAGATCAATATTATACACATATCATTACATCCCTCTGGGTACCACTGGGGTATCCAACATATTGCTTTGCAATGAGTTGGATACCACTCAAGCACTCAAAGGTTTAAGTTTTGGTTTTTTTTGTTTTTGTTTTTTTTTTTACAAATCTAAAAAAATATTGACTTTTTTGATAACAGTGACTATAAAATATATCTAGTCAAAGTTTGGAAATGGCATATGCATAGATTTAGATGCTAATCCTTACTGTCCTGATGAAGCTGAAGCCAAGGGCAAAATATTGATTGAAAAAAAAAGCTTCTGTGCATAGTTAATAGATATTATTTTCCCTTTACAAATTCTAAGCTCATAGTACAACACAATGGAATATGCTGGAGTTCAATAAGTAAGCACTAATACACCAGAAAATAAAGATCAGTTTCAATGTTCCTGTCACCTCTAATCTGAATGATACAGATTAATGAGAAGAGTGAGTCTATGTAGGACACTGATTCTCAACTCCAGTCCTTCACGCACACAAATAGGTCATGTTTTCAGGATTTCCATACTTGAGCAAAGATATATGAGCCATAATGATTGAGCCACTAATTACTAGTGATGAGCGAGCACCCCGATGCTCGGGTGCTCGGGTGCTCTGACCGAGCACCCCCTGAGGCTCGAGTGCTCGGCCGAGCACCCGAGCCCCATTGAAAAGCATGGGAGCACTCGAGCATTAAACCAGGCACCCCCTGCTCTGATGAGCGGAGGGTGCCTGGTCAATGTCCCCCTTCATCTCCGCTATGCCCCTCTTCCACAATGTCCCCCTTCATCTCCTATGCCATAGCGGAGATGAATGGGGACATTGTGGAAGAGGGGCATAGACTCTATGCCCCTCTTCCACAATGTCCCCCTTCATCTCCGCTATGCCCCTCTTCCACAATGTCCCCCTTCATCTCCTCTATGGCATAGGAGATGAAGGGGGACATTGTGGAAGAGGGGCATAGCGGAGATGAAGGGGGACATTGTGGAAGAGGGGCATAGCGGAGATGAAGGGGGACATTGTGGAAGAGGGGCATAGAGTCTATGCCCCTCTTCCACAATGTCCCCCTTCATCTCCGCAATGCCCCCTTCATCTCCGCAATGCCCCCGTACCTCCAGTCCCTGGTGGTCCAGCGGAGCGTCTTCGGATCTGTGCCTCTTCCGGCACAGATCCCCTTCACCCGAACATGTCGGGCGAGCACATGGCGGTACTCGACGAGTACCGCCATGTGCCGAGCAGAGCGATGCTCGAGCCGATCCGAGCATCGGCCGAGCACGCTCGCTCATCACTACTAATTACCCAACTACTATTAAGCAGGGATACCATAAAAACCTGACCTGCTCCTTTGTCCTGACCACCATCATTATCTATCACTGATGGTACCGGACATAAAGGCTGACGTACTAAACAGAAGCGGAGTAAATCTGGGGCAAACCAACTGCATCATAACGGACAAATGAAAAGGGAACAAATCAAAAAGAAAGGTGCAGGAAATCTCCTCTAAGTGTTGTATATGATAACATTCTCAATCCTTCACCAACACCAAATGAAAGATTTTTTCAAAGGATCTACTTACATTCTTCAGAGGCAATGTCCTGCCTCCAGATGAACAGGCCATTTGATTTAAATAGTGCTTTAAATTGTAACATAGTAAATTTGGTTGAAAAAAGACAAGCTTATCAAGTTCAACCTTTGCCTCATAAACCAAAGAAATTAGAATTATATTAGTTTCCCTGCTGCCAAATAATTTAGTCTTTATCAGACCGTCCTGTTTTGCCTACTAATAAACAGTATGACCCTGTATGTTCCCTCTTGATAGAAATGTATCTGATCTTCTCTTAAATGTAACCATTGTATCTGCCATTTCCACATCCTTGGGCAAGGAATTCCATAATTTAAAGGGGAACTTTCACCTCCTCATTATCCTTATTGTATCCCTTCCTTTGTGTCCCCTCTGTACAGTGCGGTCTTTCTTTTTGCCTACAAATCTGTTTAAATGAAGATAAAAGATACTGTGCGGTTAGCAGCCGCACAGCCGCGCACCGTACGGTGCAGAAGACACTCCCACAGCCTCAGCTCCTTTCACTTGCCCCAGCATCCTCCGATGACGGAGGTGTTCTGTTAGTAAGCTGGAGAGAGATCTCATTGGCAGAGATCGATATCTAGCCAATGAGATCTCTCTCCAGCTTACTAACAGAACGCCTCCGTCATCGGAGGATGCTGGGGCAAGTGAAAGGAGCTGAGGCTGTGGGAGTGTCTTCTGCACCGTACGGTGCGCGGCTGTGCGGCTGTGCGGCTGCTAACGTCATAAGGTACACAATTCAAGTATCTTTTTTCTTCATTTAAACAGATTTGTAGGCAAAAAGAAAGACCGCACTGTACAGAGGGGACACAAAGGAAGGGATACAATAAGGATAATGAGGAGGTGAAAGTTCCCCTTTAACAGAAGTTACTATAAAAAAAATTCCTCTGCTGAAATTGAAACCTCCTTTCCTCTAATCTCAAAGGGTGTCCCCTGGTTATTTGATCAGGCCTTGGAATGAATAGATCACCAAGAGATCCTTGTATTGACCTCTCATATATTTGTACATTGTGATAAGATCTCCTCTTAGTCGTCTTAGTCTTAGTCGTCTCTAGAGTACATAAACCAAGTTTGTCTAGTCGTTCCACATACGTCAAGTCCTCCATTCCCTTAATTAATTGCATTGCTTTTCACTGTACTCTCTCCAGTTCGAAAACATCCTTTTTCAGAACTGGTGACCAAACCTGCTGTCACAGGAACCACTGGGCCTAAGACTGTTAAACAAGGAACACAAGGAACAGTGGACATTTCTGCCTAGACAAGGGTTGTTTTAGGCATGACAGAAATGTCCACAGTTCCTTGCGTTCCTTGTTTAACAGTCTTAGGCCCAGTGGTTCCTGTGACACCTGCACTTCACATTGAATGCTAACGAGGTCTCCAACAAATTGTTGGATTCCATGGAGACGTATTTTAAATTTGCTTAGGACATTCAGTTACACATATAAGAATATCTGAACAAAGAAAACCGAGTAATTCTGGGGCAAACCAGCTGCCTCATAACAAAAAATATAATTTACCAAAGTTATTATTGATTTAAATGGGATTTTAACCAGTTACATGCTAGATGTCTCCAACACATTCCTGAAGCCTTTCGGTCATTAGAGTTAAGAGTTCAGATGAGAAGCAATGCATTGAATACAGCTATAGCATTCAAGGGGTTAAAAGCCCAAGTTCAACTGATACAACTCTTTATTTGTCCCCTATAGTGTAGATGATTTGTCCCAAAATTGTTCCACCCTCTGGTGCATATGGCCATGAAGTTGTATTTTTCCATGTCTTTAGGCCAATAGTTGGCAGCCAACAGCTGACCACCTGTTGTTGGACTACAACTCCTGTCATCCTCAGTCAGTTGGACATTATGAGAGTTATATTCAAAAACAGTTTGAGGACCACAGGTTGTGAGCAACTCTTTAGTCCATACCCATGGTGTACCAGTATGAACTGCATCATTTACAGAGATGTGGGCCCCCTGGCACAATTAATAGAAAATCATGTCTGCACCCATCATTCTGTGTGAGGGTTCTGCACTTCCAGTGCTTCCTTATGGGCTCCTACATTATCAGGTGCACACTGACTGCCCATCCAATTCCTTACCTGACAATGTTCACCCCCCACCCCCCATACAATAATATTCATCCAGCAGATCATCCACTGGAACTGATTGCAACTGACCTGCTAATCTCCAGTTCTATCAATGTGAAGCCATTTAATCCGGCACATTCTAATCAAAATGTTCAGTAGAGTGGACCTCAATCAGCACTGCACATGCCTTGGTCAGTTCAGTGACGTAATGGCTTTGTAATCATAGTACTAGTAAGCTTAAAAGACAGATGAGTATTATTATTATTATTATTATTACTAGCAATCATTTGAAATGATGTGTTTTTATTTATTTATTTTGTGCTAACATAGAATGAGGAAAGAAAGGGAAAAGGATAGGTGTATGAACAGGGTAGATTCCCCATTAGACAGAGTAGGAGGGGTAAGAAAACTGTGGGGCTTGTCCAGTAGTACTGGTGGGGGAAAGGGGGCTTCAATTTATTGTCCTAAAAGTCTGTGTATTGTAACCAGAGCAATCCCTTGCCCCTTAACAGTTATCAGCTACATGTTTTTGTTTGTCTGTTCTATTTACCAGTTTATGTGCAGATAAAGACAAAAAATGTACCCAGTAGTGCAAAATACCTAGAGATTTACCCAAATAAAATTGGTTACTGAAATGTAATTGTGGTCAGGCAGAGAGTACTCTCAATATCCTGACAATAAAGCAAACAGACAATATAACCTGTCTCCATTCGGGTAGCATCACAGATACAGGACACATAGGTGGATGGACTCCAAAAATGGCAATGTAACAGAATGTATTACTAAAACATTTTACTTTCAGTTATGTAACCCCTTGCCTGCTATTAGAGATGAGATGAAGACCTATGAGGTTCTGCCCATTCAGGCTACAGTGGTTAGGGCTGTGGGTCATGTGAGGAGTATGGCAGTGGTCATGGGGGAGACTAAGAAATGGAAATCCTAGGATGTCCTACCAAGGTGATCCAGAGATGCAAATCAGATCCAGCAAGTGAGGACTCTGTGAGGGCTGGGGTTAAAGGTAAAGGTGTATCTGAGAAAAGGGGGAAGAGAAACAGATGATAAGACTTGGGTTTAAAGAACATAATGGGTACAGGTGTGGCAGAGTCAAAGCAAGTGAGAGAAATAGGCAAACTATAATAACTGGGGGACAGGAGGAAAGACATTTGGGAACATATTTTTTTTAGAAATATATTTTTTTTAAAAGGAGCAGTAACACTGTATAATTAATAACCCCAAACATACCTTTCTTTGGCCAACAAATCCTGTTGGCCCTATGAATTTTGCCTTTGTGCAAAAAGTGATACAGGTAATATCAACATAATAAAGTGCAAGTGCTAATAAGAATACTCATATTATTACCCACAGCAAAATCAGACAATGAAGTAAGTAAGTGTGTTGAGATGGGACACGTATTCACTGCAGTGGAAGTATATCTGCCACTCATCTCATTGCTTGGACCAGAGGATCTTCAGGCTGCCATGAACTGACCTCCTTTGCCAAATCAGGCTAAATGGTCTACTGCTACTCTAAGCACATAGATAAAGGAATCTTCCCCATCTCTCTCTATGGAACACTCTCCTGTTAAATAACACTCTGGTATATGTCTGTTTTCATGGGATCTGTACACCCTACTATGGTGCAGAGACTGTCCATCTTGTTCACACGGTATTGTATACTGAGGTTCACGAGAGGTAGTGATCCCTTCTTTGGCAGGGTGGGATGATTCTTCCCTTGATACAAGCTTTGTAGACATGCTTATCATAGGGAGATGATGGGCATAATTTATGTGTTCTCATTTGCGCTGTGGCTAATGCAGGTTGTGGTGATGTGTGGATTTAAGGTTTGGTGCTTATAAGCATGGGCGGATTGTCCTATCGGGGGATCGGGCATCCCCCGGTGGGCCGCTATATCGGCTCACTTTTAAAAAGTCGCGATCTACTTTGTGCAGACTCTCTCCCCCTCCGGTGCGCGCTGAAAGAACTGCAATTAAAATACAAGTGCTGTACAGCGCTGGCCACCTCTCTACCCCTCCGCTCCACTTTGTCTTGAGTGCAGAATGAGGGCACTAAAGGAAGTTAGTGGAGGAGAGAGATGTCCGGCGCTGTACAGCACTTGTAATTTATTTGCAATTCTTTCAGTGCGCACCGGGGGGGTGTGTGTGGGGGGGAGCCCGGGCCGGTATTCCCTTACAATCCGCCCCTGCTTATAAGTATTTACTGGTATCAGAAAAATACCAATAATTCACAACTTTATTGTCTCCAGTTAATGTGTGCATTATTTATTTATTTGAGGTGTGCGTTTAGCCATTTGAGTGCCAGAGTGATACGCAATGCAAGGGATCTTGCATGAAGGGATCTTATTAGTCAGTGGAGGTACCATCCTAACTGAAAGGGCATTACTTGCAATGAGAGCCCTTTATAGTTGTCAGGGTGTGTGCTTGTGTTTAGGTGTGGACCAGCTGGATGAAGGTGGGGTGAGAAAGTGGTTTATACCTGGTGGACAGCATGACCACTCCCTTTTCTACCAGGTCTACAGTATCCCTCCCTCCCTATCCTGTAGTTATTGATCAATGTAGCTAACTTTTTTGCATTCTATAATGTTTCCTTGTATTTCTGTGATCTTGCATGATGTAATGCATTTCATTTTGATTGTATCTAGACCTTTATGGTGAGCTAGGTTATTTCTGCTGAGGCTCGTCAGACACTTTTGTTAGTCAGGATATTGTCTTTATCTGAATAAACGTTGTTGTGGCTTGGTGAGTGGGAAGATTCTCCCTTGATGTTAGCTTCGGTACTTGTTGGGTGGACATGCTCATTACTGGGTGGTGAGGGGATGGGCATCGGTTACACTTCTCATTTGGTCTGTATCGCAGGGACTGACACGAGGTAGAGTGGTGAGTGTTTAAAGGGATAGTAATGTTTCATAATAAAAGCAGCTCTAATTAATCATCATAGTATTTGGACTTTGGAGAGTGTTATTTCAATTCTGTCAGAGTTGTAGTTCAGGAGTAATTCAATGACAAAGTCTCCCCCTCCCGCCCCTTTTACTGATGTAACACTGCTCAGCCAGAGCAGAAGGGAGGTGCCCAGGTAGACTGCAGAGAGGGACAATCTTCAATTAAGATAAGGGAAAAACCTGAAAAACTTGTCAAGGGGGGCAGGGCTTTCATTGTTCTCATAGGAAGAAGATTGTCCCCTGCTGTTATCAGTCTGGTCTATGGACTGCATTCCACATCTGAGAAGAGATGGCTTACACTAGGTAAAAGGGGCGGGAGGGGGAAACTTTGCTTGTGAATATCTCATAAACCATAAATGTTTGAGAAATAAGACTTATATCATTCTTCATGTTTTTTTAATGCCTACAAAATAAAATAAAGTTAAAACAAAGTATTACTATCCCTTTAAGATCTTGTGTTTAGAAATGTTTGCTGATATTAGGGGGATAATACCTTTAAGCCATGGCCTTATTACCTCCAGTTAACGTGTAGTGTTATTTATTTTGTTTATTTGAGGTTTTGCTTTAGGGTTTGTGACTGGATATTGCCTCTTTCAGTCATGAAAGTGTTTTGGGCTGTGTAAATATAGATTGCATGAGACCAGAAGATCAGGGCATTATTACATCAAATCAACAGGTAAGTACACCATTATCTTAGTCTAGTAGGATAATACACAAATATAGTAACTTTATTATCCTGCTCATCTTATGTAATACTCTACTGTTCTCAGTCAATGCCATATTACATTTCTGCTCTCATAAGAAAGTTTCATAGAATGAAGTCTTTAAGTCCCTGTGTGTACAAAATAGAGGCAAAATCTTATGTAAGGCAAAAGTGCTTTTGGGGCAAAATAATTGTACGCTATGTATCAAGGTAAAACCCTAATTGAAATATATTTCCCTCAGAATTGCTCAGTTTCTCCCTTGATACTGAGGGTGCCCATTTTTTGTCCTGATTTTGCCTCAGTTTTGCACACAGAATGAGCTCATTCATTGAGCTATGATATGAATGAGAACTCAGAGAAAGAAACAGTGTCACCTAGGGAGAGCTCACTGGTACACTCAAGACTGGAGTATTACTATCCCTTTAAAGAAAATGGAATCTGCATCCATTGGGATCCCTAAATTTACTGAAATATGAATCGAAATATGGAAGTATAGGTTTTGCATCCATTTTAATCCCCAAATGTATTGAAATATGCATGCGATGCTATGAAAGTCTAGGTTTTGATCCTTGAACTGGTTTTATGCTTCTATGTGGAACTGTTCTTCACCTCACGGGAACTGCTAGCTTTAGTTGTGAAAGGACCCAAGGTTTTAACAGGAAAAGGGAGCTAAAAGCTCAGCCAGCAAAGCTTTCTGCGTGTGGAGCTCCAACATGTTCCAATTTTCAATGCAAAAGCAGTGCTTCGAGCCAAGAAAGATTGTGAGGGTGGGGGCTTACTCACTTAAATGATAATAATAATTTAAGCTATAATGAGCCAGCATATTCCTCAGTGTTCAACAATGGTTTATGTTCTAAAAAACAGTATTACTCACCTGGAGGCACAGGGATTGTGCCGCTTCCCTGGAGTATTCAGGCAATTTATGATAATGGTTCTCCTTAAGCATGGGACTGATTGAAATTTAAGCTGTACGCCTTCCACTTAATTTATACCACTAATACATCTTCATCTTATGACATAATAAAAAATGGATTTATAATTACAGGGTTTTTTTTTTTTTTACAGGAAATGTAGAAAAGCCTCAGTTATAAAATGATGCGTTGTTTTCTATAATTACTACCACCACTTTCAGTTCTCATTTTACAGCTCTCGGGATGCCTAGTTTGCCTAATGGATACACCAATATTGCTTACTTTGCACTGTCAATGGTCACTTCATTCTAACAGCAACATAAGTGGTGGGTATCCCTGAGTGGTTGAAATCATAGTCTGGACCACAAGAAATGCTTCCCATCCTGCATCTCAGCACAAATGGGGAAGCACAAAAAGGGTATAGTTACCTTTTTATGGTTTACTTTTAAAAAGTTGTACGCGAAAAAGCATGCAACCACATAAACCATTAACTATGTCTCCAGGATTAAAACAGAGACATGAAAATCTTGCGTTGCATGACAGCATGAGATTCTCATGTCACCTACTAAAAGGCACATCCCAGTCTTGCTGGCTGGCTCTGTCTCCCCTTATATGCTATTTTAATTGAATCATGTGTGTGCTGTAGAGTGCCTCTACTCAGAGTGCCTTTAATCTATGTAGGAATAGCAGAGAAGGGGAGATAGAGCCGGGGCAGAGAACCGCCTCCATGAACACAGGTGTTTGGGGGGCTTTTTTTTTCTTATAAATATAACAGGGTGGACTCCCCTCTGGTGTTGGGCTACAAACCAGTTGCGACAACTGCCATGGACAACGACTGGCAACACGCAGTAAGAAAAGAGGTGGGTAATTGTTATCTTTCCGGCAGTTGTTGGATGACAGCTCTTGTCCGCCAACTTAGTTTGATGGTTACTGTAGTCCAACAACTGCAAGACCAGGATGCGCCCTTTCAGTAGGCAACATGAGAATCTAGGGCATCATGCATCCCGAGATTGTCATGTCACCATTTTAATCTTGGCGACATGGTTAATGATATATCTCGTTGCATGCTCTTTCGTGTGCGACCTTTTAAAAGGATACTCCTTTTTCCCATTTAAAAAAATATATACTTTTTTTGGATCTTTCATTTAAAGGGATAGTAATGTTTCAAAATAAAAGCAGCTCCAATTAATCTTCATAGTATTTGAGCCATGGAAAGTGTTATTTCAATACTGTCAGAGTTGTAGTTCAAGAGTAATTGAATAATGAAGTGTCCAACTCCTGCCCCTTTTACCTAGAGTAAGCCTCCTCTCCTCGGATCCTGGTCTTGAAACCAGAAGGATCACAGAAGGATTGTCAAGGGACAATCTTCTTACTATGAGCATAAGGAAAACTCTGCCCCACTTGACAGGTTTTTCAGGTTTTCCTTATGCTCACAGAAGATTGTCACTCTCTGAGATCCACCCGGACAGTCTTGCTGCTCTGAGGTGAGCAGTGTTACATCAGTAAAAGGGGCGGAGGGGGATACTTTATCATTCAGTTACTCATGAACTACAACTTTGACAGTACTGAAATAACATTCTACATGGTCCAAATATGTAGATTACATGGATCTGTTTGTATTGTGAAACATCACTATCCCTTTAACCTTTACTTATTCTAAGGTATCTGTGGAAATTTTATATTTTTAGATACTATCATGTCTGATTACCTTCACTGGCCAATTAATAGTTTTCAATAATTCAGCATACCTCGTGGGCCAGTGCAGCGAGTATACATTATGCATACCCAAGAGAAATTTTGCACAATTACCTCATGTTATAACATTGTGCTATCCTGGGGCTCCATCAGCACTCTGTTTTATAGCAAAGAAGTGGTTTATGCAGGATCTTTGATGTAGGAATAATAAGTGGCGGTAATTAAACATGTCTTGTCTTCCCTGGATAATCTCTTAATTAGAATCTGCAGGCAAGGGATCAGTATTAATGAAATGTTAAAAATGTTTGTTCTGCCGTGCCCTATTCTACTATGAGAATGGCAGAGGATGCAACAGAAGCATGTGGAATTCTTGGAGACGGGTCCCTGAAACGTGCTCATTTCTGATACTGGAGAATGTCTCAGAGTCATGTGCTTGTCAGCTCTTTGAACCATTGCCATGATACAGCAGAAGGTGAAAATTACACCATTTTTTTGGAAACTCATACGAAATTCATTTGTTTTTATTTGTTTTCAGGTTTAAAGGGATAGTAATACTTCGTTTCAACTTTATTTTATTTTGTAGGCATTAAAAAAAACATGAAGAATGATATGTCTTATCTCTCAAACCTTTATGGTTTAAGAGATATTCGCAAGCAAAGTGTCCCCCTCCCGCCCCTTTTACTGATGTAACACTGCTCAGCCAGATCAGAAGGGAGCTGCCCAGGTAGACTGCAGAGAGGGACAATCTTCAATTAAGATAAGGGAAAAACCTGAAAAGCTTGTCAAGGGGGGCAGGGATTTCATTGTTTTCATAGGAAGAAGATTGTCCCCTGCTGTTATCTGTCTGGTCTATGGACTGGATTCCACATCTGAGAAGAGATGGCTTACACTAGGTAAAAGGGGCGGGAGGGGAAACTTTGCTTGTGAATATCTCTCAAACCATAAAGGTTTGAGAGATAAAACTTATATCGTTCTTCATGTTTTTTTAATGCCTACAAAATAAAATAAAGTTAAAACAAAGTATTACTATCCCTTTAAAGGAAGCTCCTTATAAGAAACCTCTTATTTTCGTAATCCCTGCAGAAAATCAAAATTGCCACATTGAATCTAGTCTGTAAAGACCGGTTCTCCAAAAATTAACATTTAACCCTTTGTTCACCCTTCCAAACATTAACCCTCAACTTGACGGTACACTTCCCCTAACATGAATAGTAAAGTGTGCCCATACTAGCCTAAACACTATTCCTTCACCCATAGTTGGAACACATACCTGTCATCCTGATGTCCAGCTGGGTCATCTGCACCCTTCTCTTCCTCTTCAAGTCTCCTACTGTAAGTTTATATCCTCTTCTTCTTCTTGGAATCTAGTGTTGAACCTGTAAAAAATATAGATACGAAAATAAATATATCATTAAACATATGATGCCGCCGCCGGCAGCAGGAGAAACCAGCAAAACCCTCCACTTCGTATCTTTCGGGCCATCGCCAGATGCCTCCTGAGGGAAATGGGAAAAGGGACTGCCTTTGATATGACTAGTCCCTGTTCAAACTGCTCCCATTGGCTGTGATTTACTCAGGGCACAGAACATGCCCTGCAGTAACCACAACTCTCAGCCAATCAATTTCTAGCTAGAGGGTTGACTCAATATGCTAGAAGGTGATTGGCTGGGAAGTGGGGTTACTTTTTCTTTTTCTTTACATTGTACGGTGGTTATGCACATGGGTTAGGGTGCTCAGCTCTAACCTATCTTGAGGCAAATTTGTGAAGATATAGTCCCTTAATGCTTATTAATAGCCACCACATGTAATTGCATGGCAAATTCAACTTCTCTTACATTACTTCCTATGCTCGCAAATGTAGCACCTGACGTGTATTTTTTCTGTTCAATAGTGTGTCACATTGCAGGTAATTGCATACTTGACTGTGACTTAAAACTACCAAAGGTACTTTTTGTGTTTTGAGGTGGGAATTGAATTGAGTCCTAGATCCAGAATTAAAAAAACAATGTAGAAACATTCTAGGCTGTTCCTACAAAATATTTTACTACCTTTACTTTATTAGTCTCATAATTGTACAATAAGATAATGTTTTATCTAGTTAAGTTTCTATCTTCACTTGAGTTTGCAAAAGGGAAAACATTGCTTGTAAAACAGGCATTACTAGACAAGCTCAAACCAAGCAATGTAGTTGAGAGTAGACTTTATTGACCTTTGCAATAGTACATACCCCTGTAATTCTAAAAAAAATGTCTAAAGTACACCAACTACTATTATTTAATATTTATGAATTAATGAATTCCTTCCAGAAACACACACAAACATACAGAAGGAGTGTGTCTGTCACTCAACAGCTTCTGCTGGCACACTGGTAGTGGGTATAGCTGTCAAGAAAGGACAATTATTGGGTCCCTGCTACTTCCAACAGCAGACTGTAGCCACTTCCTACTTTGTCTCTGTACTTTCACTAGCACAAGCGAGAAATAGTTTTAAAGTGGACCTGTCACCTTGATTCAGGTTTGCATATTTGAAAACTTAATTAACCCTTTCAGTGCCAGAGTGGTACTGAACGCATTGCAAAGGAATGTGTTCCATACCACTCAGGCACTCAAAGGGTTAAAAACTGTGTATGTGTCATGGTAGCCAACAGACCAGCCAGTGTACAGTTAAGGTGATATTTTATTTGCAGTACAGTATCAGTGATGTTTCATATACTAATTAAGCATTTCGGTGATATTTAATATACTAATTTAGCCTCTTAACTGGTGTTTCATATGCTATTTAAGGGTTTCAGTGATGTTTCTTATGCTAATTAAGATCTTTACCAGGAGACCTTTACTTTTACTTTTCTCAGAAATAAAATTGTGAATATTTCCTAAACTATACACATGCTGGACTTTTGGATAACACGACACAAAGGCGGTTTTGATTGATGTTTTTCAAATATGTAAAAAAATTCAAGATGACAGGTACACTCCTCCAGATTAATACAGTTATACTGATCTTCCAACACATTATTGAAGCACAGTCTCTGTTACATCTGGCATAAAATTGCTTGCGTAGAGCCTGGTCATCTATGAGGAGGACAGGTCCATCCTGTTGAGGGACTTTACCACCTGCACCCCAAGTACTTCCAGGGGTACTAGTACCACAGGATGACAGACATTGATCTAGAGATCATCACAGTAAATTCAACAAAGACTACAGTCAGCTCATAATTACAGGGGGTGCAGAGGGTGTAGTTGTGACAGGGACTGGCATCTAAGGGGGCCCACGGGGCAGGATCAACCATGTGACTCAGGGCTACCATCAGAAATTCTGCAGCCTAGTGCAATCATAAAGCCAGGCCCATCCCCCAATCCGAGCATTTTCACTGCAACCTGGATGTATATGTAAAGATGGAGCCCGTGGAACTGCTCCACTATATGGTATGATATGAAAAGGAGGAGGTGCACTCTAGTTCTCTACTATGCTACCTACAGAATACGCTTAAAAAGGGGTCCCACCAGTAGATCCTACAAAATACCCACTGGCCAGTCAGAATTTATTTTCAAATAAATTCTGACTAGCCGAGGGGGGAGGGGGGCAAAATTAGTTTCATCCGGATTATTATTATGTATGGTTGGTGAGCAGACTTTTCTTAAAGGTCCTTAAAGGGTAAAGAGTATGATGTGCATTTGTATCCTGTGGTCCTGCTAGCAACTGTCATGTCCACCTCCACGAACATGACGTCCAGAACTAATCGAAGATGTTATTATGTTGAACAAAGGCAACTGGAAAGATCCATAGGTGCTATTAGGATTTTCTGGCTACAGTAAGGTAAGTAGGGGTTATTAGGTGTTAGATAATTCTCCAAAATGAAGCAATGTGTTGGTGGCCTCTCTAACATTCAAGGGGATAAAAGATTATTTTTAAATAAATGGGAATATATAGCTTCCATTCTACATACAGTATGTGATATGCAAAGTAATTCAAAATCAGATTTGTAAAGCTACAACTATTGCAGTAATAGATCAGCATTTGTGAAACGCGTCTATTAATTCCAGAGGAGCAGCGTGATAACATGCAGAGCTCTGTGTGCGTCTGCAACACTCCAAGCAATAGAAAGCAGAGCACAACAATGGATATCTTTAATTTACCAGTGCAAAGTCTATTAATGTATTTGTTATGCTATAAACCTTTCTAACAACAGAATTATGCATTTAATTATGTCTAAATTAGTAATCACTTTATATGCACAGCAAAAACAGATATTTCTTTGAGGAGTTGTTTTTTCCTGTTTTCATGTACAGTTTATTGCTAAAAGCAGCACTTTATCACATAGCAAATTATCTTGACACGTTCCCATAGGAAAAGCTGAACAGGAAAGCCCAGGTTACGGTGTATCTGAGCCGGTGATGTTCACATTTCCTGCAGGAAAAGTGCTGGTGTGCTTAATGTTTCAGGAGATGCTATCCATTGTACAATTTACAAGAGGTTTATCTGCAACAGTAGTGGGGAAAAGGAGGCCTGTGATTGGCATGCCAACCACAGAGACTTTAATTGCATCAACTCTTGTGTCTGTCCTATACTGCAGAGGGGACAAGAGCATTTCCCTCTTAAAACCCCAATTCCCCCCCCCCCTCAAATGGTACATACGATATAATGCTGGGGAAGGCAACCTGTGGCCCAGATCTGGAGGGTTACAACTCCTATAATATTTAGCTAGCTGCTGACTGACTGGGGATGATGAGAAGTGCCCTCCACAGTTGGAGGACCTCAGGTTGCCCACTCCTGAAATATTGCCTAGAAGCACATCATCTCCCATAGACTACCACTGTTAAAGGAGCACCAACAACTAATAATAACCCCCACACACACACTACTTTTTGATGGCCTGAACATCCTATTGATATATGCAACTCATTACAAGGCAATGCATTTATGGTCCTAAATGGTTTAAGAACACTGTATGCAGTGATCAGCGTTTGAGGTCCCGAGGTCCCGCTAGTAACTGTCATGGCCACCTCTATGGACATAGCATCCAGGGCAGATTGTAGATGTTATCTCTTGAATCAAAGACCAAGGGAAAATCAGTGTCCATTAGAATTTCCTAGGGTTATTATCAGGACTTGTTAATTCTCCTTTAAATGAACAATTACAACTTCTAAAATAAACCCCCATGTACCTTACTATGGCCACAAAATCATGTTGGCCTCTATGAATGGCCTCTATGAATCTTCAAAGGTGGTCATGACTCTTGAGGGCAGGACTCCTGAGATCCAATCTGTGGCCACTGCTGAAATCGTACACCTTTTGCATGCCACAGTTTGTGGGTTGGAGGACTTCTAGCAGGTGGAGTTTTGTGTCTAGGAGTCTTAGAGGCAAGGGTCCTATCCACCTCTATTTACATGACATCCAGGGCTGATTGATGATATTATCACTTGAATTTAGTAGCAAGGGCAAAAGTATTAGTGGTCATCTGGATATTCTCATCATATAATATGACTGTGTGTGTGGGGTATGGGGTAATATTAAAAGTCATTAGTGTTCCTTTAACTCTTGCAATATGTCCCCCACACTGTCTTTATTGTTTAATGCTTGGACACTGAAAGTTGTGACTGAGGTTTCCAAGAATTCCACTGTGGCGATAGTCATTTGCTAGAACAGGATTCTTCTGTGGGTTCTTTTCCTGGATGCAAGAAGGATGCCAGATCGGGCTGATATTCACACAAAAAATAAAACAGCAGCATGAGATAACCATGTCCACCCCCAGCAAACCTGCAAAACAACAACAAGACAGCACACACGGCCCTGGTGTATATACTCCTAGAACTTCCCTTCAACCATAGGCTCGAGTTCTCCCCGCTCGTCCTTGTGGAAATCAAGCAGTCAATCAAAAGAGAAGTTACACCACAGGAGATCAGAATCAGCCAATTAGTGGGTTACCACCAAGATTCAGAGATTGAAACCACACAATGAAAAGTAAGCAACAGGCTGGTACTAACAGGCAAGACATAGGCTCCCTACATAGTGCTTCCACAGTCTGTAAGCTAATGGTCTTCCTGCCAGGAGAGCCCATCTGCATTATAATGCTGCCCTCTCTGTCTGTAGTCTGTGGTCAAGTTAAAGGGCTAGAGGGCCATACTTCCCTACAGCATTACAATGCTGCCCTCCCTGTCTGTAGTGAAGTTAAAGGGCTATAGGGCAACACTGCAATACAACGTCAGCAATTGTTCCAGTGTATATGGTTTAACCAGATCTATGGATTATTTTTGATGAAAACAGTAACTTCCAGCAATACAGGTATAGCTGAAGTCTTTTAGATCTGAGGCTCTGGAAGACCTCCTAACACTCAAATGCCCGGACAGATGTTATCTTTAGTGCCAGATTTAACAAGGATTCAATGAGAGAGTTGAAGATAGGTATACATTTTCTATAGTAATCCACCATCCTTAAAAAGTCCTGTACCTTTTTTTTTCATCTGGGCCAGTTGTGTATTGCCTCTGACTTAGAAGGCTATGGTTGGTGTCTCTCAACTTTACCATACTCATCTGACCCTTGTGTGCCCCCCGGCCTCCTGGGATTTCATATAGGGGGCATTGGATAAGGTCCTCTCCAAGAATCTCAACTTGTTGGATAGCTGAGTGGGAGGTGAACATTCCTGCTAGTCATTTTAGAAGTGACTGTAACTCCCCCCCTGCTGCTGGGCACTCAAGTATCAACCCACCACAATGTCCCATACTGTCCTTGAGTTCTTAGTAGCTGCTAGCAAGTCAGTCTAGTTCCCCTGTTCTACCTCACCATCTAATAAGTGTCAGATTGTCAACATCGAGATTCCTCACTCTCTACAATCTATTAAAATTTTGACATTCAGAGTCTTCTGACTCTGCTATCCTGAGGCAAAGGTTACAACATAGTGTCAGCTTTCTGCCAGCTAACAGGATACCTCTGAACCTATAGCTCTCTATGAACATCTTCCATGATTAAGACAGCTGCCAATTTGGTTAATTCCGAGAGCGTGTGCTAAAAAGCGCTTTGAGTCCCACTGGGAGAAAGGTGCTGTATAAATACTAGTTATTATTATTATTAGCGTAAGTTGCTTCAGAGTACCCAGTCTTTCACAAACACTCTGAAGGCATGATTCACATTGGAACAGCAACCTTCCAGCTCCTTTTATTGGTCAGAACTGCCGGAGTTCTGGTGACGTACTAGACAGTTTAGTATCACTCTGCTGGATGGTTGAATTGTGTCCTTGAACATGTAGCCATCTCTCTGCCTCGCCACAAGGACTGGCACAGTTGGAAATCTTGTTACCAGAACTTCCTTCCAACATAACTGAGGCATATTGCTTAGTTGGGCAGTTGCTAGGCAACCACCCCAAACAGTCTGCAGCTCTTTCTGCCTCCAGCACCACAGTCTCTATTGTCTACAATGAAAAGAGTTTGGTAAATCTTTGCAGCCCCCTACCCCCATCAGCAGGGAAACCAGGATGCAGACCTAGCCCCAAGAGGGAATACATCTGATGAAGACTTGAAATTCTTAGCTGTGACGTCGACTCCATTCCAGAGTAGGGTTCCTAATTTGTATGGGATAGTACTCCACTGGCTCCTTGCTATACAATGCCCTCTACCTTTATCATATTCCATGGTGCCATCCATTGATCAGAGCTTTGTTGTTGAATCCACTGCTGGGACTCTTGCATCATCCACTGATTTAGTGGTGTAGGTGGCAGACCCTGCTGTGACTGTTGCGGTGGTGGCATCCAGCTGTTGCCCTCTGCAGGATTCTGAGGGGTTGTGGTACTGGGGGTCTCCGTGTGCTCCTTCTCACTTTCCTACTGCTCTGCTCCAGGCATGGCTGCTGTGAGAAAGAATGACATTTTGGGATTAGAAGAAAAAAAGAACACAAAGGCGCCACAATAGTGCCTGTTAAGCTTATATACAATAGTCAATAGGACAATAGAAATGGTACTCACAATTCTATGAGGCTGGTAAATGGCACATGTCAGAAACCAGCAAACTCTCTTGCAGGGAAATGATGCCTGTCCCAGCTCAGGGCTCTCCAGTAACAGCCAGAGGTCTGTAGGATTAATCCTCCAAAGGTACCACAGGTAAAAAGAAAAATAAAACCCACAAGCTGCTTCAAACTAAGTCTTCATAAAAAAAAAAAATATTACATTATATACAAAATGTTAAAAAGAACAAGCCACTTGTCAGGCTATATAATGTTTCGTGGCACACAGGCCACTTTATTAGTGCTGAGCGAGCACCCCGATGCTCGGGTGCTCGGGTGCTCTGACCGAGCACCGCCGGAGGCTCGAGTGCTCGGCCGAGCACCCGAGCCCCATTGAATCCAATGGGGCGACACGAGCATTACACCAGGCACCCCCTGCTCTGATGAGGGGAGGGTGCCTGGTCAATGCCCCCCTTCATCTCCACAATGCCCCTCTTCCACAATGCCCCTCTTCCACAATGTCCCCCTTCCACAATGTCCCCCTTCCACAAAGTGCCCCTTCATCTCCGCAATGCCCCCTTCATCTCCGCAATGCCCCCTTCATCTCCGCAATGTCCCACTTCATATCCGCAATGCCCCCTTCATCTCCGCAATGTCCCCCTTCCACAAAGTGCCCCTTCATCTCCGCAATGTCCCACTTCATCTCCGCAATGCCCCCTTCATCTCCGCAATGTCCCCCTTCCACAAAGTGCCCCTTCATCTCCGCAATGCCCCCTTCATCTCCGCAATGCCCCCTTCATCTCCGCAATGTCCCACTTCATCTCCGCAATGCCCCCTTCATCTCCGCAATGTCCCCCTTCCACAAAGTGCCCCTTCATCTCCGCAATGCCCCCTTCATCTCCGCAATGTCCCACTTCATCTCCGCAATGCCCCCTTCATCTCCGCAATGTCCCCCTTCCACAAAGTGCCCCTTCATCTCCGCAATGCCCCCTTCATCTCCGCAATGCCCCCTTCATCTCCGCAATGCCCCCTACCTTCAGTCCCTGGTGGTCCAGCGGAGCGTCTGCAAGATCTGTGCCTCCTCCGGCACAGATCCCTTCCACCCGAACATGGCGGGTGAGCACATGGCAGTACTCATACGAGTACCGCCATGTGCCGAGCAGAGCGATGCTCAAGCCGATCCGAGCATCGGCCGAGCATGCTCGCTCAACACTACACTTTATCAAATCAATTGGCTAACAGTGCAAAGACAAAGATTAGGATAGGAACCTGGTTGATGACAAGAGGGATGCAAGACAGTGACATTCTCTGCTTGTATAGTGTCCAATGTATTGCAATTCAATGCAATGGATACCTCTCTGGGAATCAGAGATTTATCAGCTGGACAATGTCCTGTACATTGATGCTAAAGGCTACTGTGGTTGAAACATATGTTCTCTTGCTGCTTGGCTTGATGTGTTCCCCTGTCATTTCATGTTTTTGGACTTACTTTACCTGTGTGTGTGGTAATTCCATGGCCTGAATATTGCTGAAGTGGTTGTAGTTCCAGAGCAAATGTGTTATTCCAGGTCATGGGGGTACTGCTCATGTGTGTTGGATTTGCAATCACTTTGCTTTTGCACAACAATTGTAAGAGTACATGGGATCACAGAGTCTGTCTTCCTCCACTGTGGTCTGGGATGAATGAGCACTCTGTGTGAATGTTTGTCTATCAGGACTTCCCTGCGCTGTCTATGGATGTGTGTGTTCATCTCCCACATCCCACCCCCCCCCCCATCCTACTGCCATGTGGGTCCCAGGCTGATGTGTACCTGACTGTTGTTGGGTACCCCTCCTCCCACCTGATCTCCCTCTCCTCCCCTGCCCTCTCTCCTCCTCTCCTGTGCCTCTCCCCATCCCTCAAGCCTCCACTCATCTCCCTGCCATCTCACTGCCACTCACATACTTCCCTTACACACCCACTCCCACCCAGTCTCTCAAAAGACACTCGGTCACAATCACCCTCAGCCATTCTCTTACACTCACTCAATCATACTGTATGAAATGAAAATATAAAATGTTCAAACGAAAAGGTGTGTGTGTTTGTGATTGTGTGTTAATGTGATGTGTACAATATGTACCAAAATGTGTTATGTGTTTGATTATTTAACTAAATCACTGCACAGTGAGGAAAACATACAACATGTGTTATTTGGTTATGTAGATTTGTGCAGCTTACTATTACTGTTCCATCTCGTAGACTGGTTATGTATAGCTGTGGAACACAGGTATGGCTATCGTTCAGTATTTGTCTTATGCTTTTTTACTGTTTAACCATACCTTACTGGTCCCCAGGTACAGCTAGCTACAATCCAGGCACTGTCCAGGGTGCTGAATCTGAGCCCCCATGCCTGGGAATCTTGGAAGGGGTGCGTGGGTTGTGTGAGGACATAAGGGCAGGTAAAGAATCTGGGTGTGAGGCATGAGGACACATGGGACAATAAGGCAACAAATAGGATGAGGTTTGTAGTGGTTGGAAGCAGAGAGATGGGCTTCACCTTTATTTAACCAGCACATTTTTTCCATACTGCCACATATAGTAAAACCCTAGAACACACACTAGGGGCACCACAACCCTAATGATCATGTTTCGGGAGCAGCGAGGTAGTGTCACACTAATGCAATGTAACAGTGTTTGATTAACCCTCTGAATGTCACAAGAGTGAGCAATACATTGCTCACGCTTGTGTTAAACAAAAAATATGCATTTTCCTGGAACAGCTGGAGGATATAACTACAGGCACATTTTCTACAATGCCAGTTTTGAACATAGAAATGATGTTGTTAGTAATGCTAAAATCAATTAGATCTGGTAAGGCAGATATTGCTGGTTAGCAATCCACATTCTAGGATGCACTTTACCGTAATCCTTTATGACACACTTATGATTTTTGGTCCAAATATTTACAAATCCACAGATCTTTTAAGGAATTCAGTTAATTTAAACTGTGGCATTGATGAAGTACATCAAGCCTATACCTCTGAAATTCGTCTGGCATATAAATCATCCTGATCCCACAAATTATTTGTACTTAATACAACATACCAGAGCTTGTGTAGTTCAGAAACTGCTTGGAAAGAAATTCCAGTGCAGCAATGTCTAGGCCAATCAACATGACACCCACAACCTTATCTTAGTAAGGGGTTTGCTATCAAGTACTCCTTATTAGGCCATAAACTCTGGAGACAGAAGAAATTATCCTCGCAGACCTGGAACAGTCATAGTCAGGACTTCAGCTTCCACCAAGTGGTACAGTTTTAAAAAGGTTTTAACGGGAGGCACAAAACAATAAATTACATGTAAATTACTAAAACTGATAAACGAACAATATTTGTGGAGTACAAGGGTGCCTTCTTCAGATGAGGAGTGGTTTAACTGCTGTGTGTGCAGAACAACATGGTCCAAGGATGTCACCAGGATGAACACCAAGAAATAAGCTATATTTATGTTGGTCAATTTTTTTAGCTAAAACAATTACTTGCAACATATATATAGCTTTATTTTTTTGTCAGTGCGAATCTAGCTGGCAATGACACACTGCTCCCCATCCCAACTGTCATTTCCAGGTTCAGATTTCCCAATAGGCAGTCAGCTGCCTACAGCTCCACAATTACAGAAGCACTTCAGTAGCTGGTGACTCTGCCCACTTAAATATCCACAGCGACCATACTGCTTTGTGTGTAATGGAAAATATTCCTCCCCTCTCAACCTTTTATACACAGTCCAATCACAGCTTCTTATTAAATGAACATGGTACTGTTTGAGGACTGTGCATGAAAATATTAAGAGCAGTGACCTTTTTACATAGTAACGTAGTTGATGTGCTGCAAAAAGACATGCGCCAATCAAGTTCAGCCTACATGATATCACACCTGCTGATGCAGTGAAAGGCAAAAAAATCCATTAAAGGAGCAGTAAACTTTTTTTATGAAAAAATAAATATTGTAGGGCTTTTCTTGATGAGTAAAATAAGAGTTCTCCCTCTGCCAAGAGATGATAGAAACTGCCAAGTCACTTCCTGTCAGTTAGAACTATCATGAAATAAACGCACAGTAAATTCACTTTCTGATTATTTGAACGGTTATACATTTTGAATAAACAACTGACAGTGGTGGGGGTGCCCTTGTTTTACTCAGCAGGAAAGTCTCAATAACATATAGGTTTTCATTTTAAAAAAATGTACTTTTCCTTTAAAGCAATTTTTTCTCTGAGCTTCACTGCAGCTCACAGTGTTTCATCTGCTGTTCAACCTCTATTTAATAAATAAGCTTCGTCCTGAAGCAACCAGTAGGGAGAAAGAACATAAGATTTAAAGCTGTCCTATTGGCTGCTTAAGTACTGAGTTCATTCCACAGAAAAATGTGATTGGACAGCAAATAAAATCTGAGACCTGCAGAGCAAGCTTAGGGAAAAAGCACTGCTCTAGTATTTTCACATGAGAGTTGGTACCGTGTTAGCCATAGAAATACAAGAGGCAAATATAGTCAAGTTGATACCTGTATTGGCTAACTAAACAGATTTTAGATGCAAGCTTTCAAGACCTCTTAGGTCTCTTCTAACATGCCTGAGGAAGAGACCTAAGACATCTTGAATGCTTGCATTCTAAATTTATTTAGTTAGCCAATAAAGGTATCAACTTGATTATTTGTCTCTAGTATTTTCAGGCACAGTGCACAAACAGTACCTTGTTTATTTAATAGGATGACGTGATTGGACAGCAGATAAAAGACAGAGCTGAAGGTGAGGATTGGTGAAATCTGTCAATCAAGGCCTGTGCGGTGGACTGGGAATGGCATATTAATGTCATTGGGGACTGTTGGTAATGCCGGGCACCCCATCACTACAGCTTTAATAGAATTGTGTTCCATTTTCTCTCATTATAATCTGCACAAACCAAACTCCACAAAATGGTGTCAATATAGAACTCTATTTAGGAACAGATTTTAGATATATTTCAAGGATCAACACTGATTTATGACTTTACAGCAAAAGCATACACAGCACTAAACCAGTGCACAATATAATTTTGTGGATTTTTTTCTTAGAAGGTATTTATAGAAAGGAGCATGTTATTCATTACAACACAGGGCACACAGTGTCAGTCTATAGGAGCGCAGTGATCTCTGGAATGGTATTGATGTATTGCTAGCAGATTCATGTCCACAAATGACATCTCCAAAGCTCATGACCTGCTGCTGACATTTAGTTTTGCAACTGCAATTACTACAGTACACATAAGCATTGTTGTTTGATATCAAGAAAATGGCTTTCTTTGCCTTTTCTATACATTATCTCCTGAGAGTCCAGTAAAATGGTATACTGACACCTAATTAAACAGAGTCTTTACAATGAGGGGGTATAATTTTGGATGCAAAGTTGTAGGACAGCTAAAGCCTTTTCAAAATATTGTCCTAATGCAACTCTAGCAACAATGCTTTTCTGAAGGTGCACACTCAATGAAATGTATTCCTATATAGAATCAACTTTATATCTCGAATATGGCTTTATACAACCTAACTCAGTTGTTCTAGGAAACCCTAAAAAGTACAAGGGGTCCTCAGAACAAATGTAAATGGCAGAGCAGTGATTCTCATCTCCAATCCTCAGAGCACAGCAACAGGCCAAAATGATCAGGATATTCTGATTAAGCACAGGCAGCTCAATCACAATGACTGAATCACTGATTTATTAGAAACATAGAAACATAGAATTTGACGGCAGATAAGAACCATTCGGCCCATCTAGTCTGCCCAATTTCCTACTGTGTAAAAAACACACAACCTCAAACCTTTTTTGGTCCTTGGTCTTTTCTTATGTTAAGGACCGCCTTATGCCTATCCCATGCATGCTTAAATTCTGTCACTGTATTGACATCTACCACTTCTGCTGGTAGGCTATTCCACTTGTCTACTACCCTCTCAGTGAAGTAAAACTTTATTACATTACATCTAAACCTGTGTCCCTCTAGTTTTAGACTAAGGCCTCTTGTCCTAACGTTTTTACTCTTTTGAAATATACTTCCATCCTGTACTTTGTTGAATCCCTTCATGTATTTGAATGTTTCAATCATATCCCCTCTCTCTCTTCTCTCCTCCAAGCTATACATGTTCAGATCCTTTAGTCTATCCTGATATTTCTTTTCCTGTAGACCAGTCACCATTTTAGTAGCCCTTCTTTGAATTTTCTCTAGAGTATCAATATCCTTCTGGAGATGGGGTCTCCAGTACTGTACACAATATTCTAGGTGAGGTCACCTAGAATATTCACCTGTAATTAAAGGGGAACTCTCACCTCCATTAAAGTCCTTCTAATCTGAATGTTCCACCTCAATAAATCTTCAATCTGTTTTTATTTCTTATTTTCATGCAGTATAGACAGAAATATAAGCTTTTCAAATTAAGCCCATGACTTCAGTTCAGGACAGGCTGTGGTACAGCTCTGTACCGCAGCCTGTCAATTTTATCCTCCCCCCAACAAGTTGCTCCCAGTTATCATCTTCTCTGATGGAGGAATCCAGCATGTGAGCTGGAGCAATCTCATTGTCAAGAGAGAGCTCCGACTCAAATGCTGGATTCTTCCGTCATAGGCAGAGGTGATAACTGGAAACAACTTGTACTGCAGCCTGCCCTGTACGGACGTCACAGGATTGATCTCAAAAATCTATATCTCCATCTATACTGCATGAAAATAAGGAATAAAAATGTATGGAAGATTTCTTGAGGTGCAAAAGGGACTGACAGCGCAGGCGCACGGACGTCACTGTGAAGAGACGTCCGTGCTTCCTGCTCCTGTCACCATCGGTAAAACGCCGATATCTGCTGAACCCGGTAATATTTCTGGCGACTAGCGCTACTAAGCAGCTAGTCGCCAGGTGAGCAATCAGTGAAGCTTAAGTTATTGCGGGGTGGTAGTTCCCCTTTAAATCAATGGTAATTTTGGCAATTGTTATCTGTCCCTTGCGCTAATTATTTGTTGAACATCAGCCTCAATAAGACGTCTGCTTCTCACTCAGTGAACTATTGCTCTGCAAAGAATTCCAGTAGCTCGGTAGAAAAATAAGAAACATATGGCTGTCCAAGGACTTGGTGTACAAAGTACCATTGTATTGTTGAATCAGGAAAATGAGATTAACCCCTTTCCTGCTGTGATGGGAACTAGAAATGTATTGTACAAGTTATTGCTGACTTCAGTGGAAGTTGTCAGGATTGTTATCATAATACAACTGTTGTAGTGCTCTTAAGAGCTGATGTGTAGTTTATGGAGCAAGAGGAATTCTCATGGATTAGATCATATTGTCTATGCTGAACAGGTCACAACCTTTCATTTGTGAACTCATGTTGCATTCACTGGCTTAGGAAAAATGCCCTTGATTGAGACAAAAAGATGAATCCAGGGTTGGATAAATATGAAGGCAATCCAAGCATCTGACATTCCACGTGGAATCGTTAGTAAAATGTTGGTTATGGTTTATATAGAGTTACTGGTAGAGGTAGTATTCAGGCACATGTTTTAGACCATTCCAATAAAGGGATTCTGTGTAAGTAACGAGATCCCGGCACTTCTCAAGTGCCTCCGTGTTGACCGACATGCATCTCCTGCTGACAGCTTTACAGCTGTCAGTAGGAGAAATCAAACTTCAAACGCCCGTATCTCTTAAACCATAGCGGTTTGAGAGATACGGATTTTTGCATTTAGAGCAGCTTTTTAAGCTCTTCTAAATGCAAAAAAGTTTTTTTTAGACATTACTAACACTTTAAGCCCTGCTTTATAATAGGACACCTGCCTAGTGACCCAGATGGCTGCAGGACAAGATGAATATTAGCTAGCAGAGCAGGGAAATAAACTTGAGACCCTCGAGCTGTTGTGGACTACAATTCCCAACAGTCCTAGTAAGCCAGTGGTTCGGGATGATGAAGTTTACAGTCCACAACAGCTGGAGGGCCTCAGGTTTCCCATCAAGTTTCACAGATACAAGAAGAGAGACATTAAATGTGTTGGATAACTCTCTATCATGCAAAGGGTTAACTTATTTATTTATTTATTGAGAAAGTGTTTTTCCAAGAAGAATACACTGAGACTTCTCTAATTTTAGTTATGCCCTGACTGCAACAAATAAGGTCTATATATATATATATATATATATATATATATATATATATATATATATATATCAAAAGAAAGAGGGGAAGCACCAGTGGGATTTTTTGAGCTATGTTTATTAAAGGGATAGTAATGTTCCACAAAAACAGCAGCTCTAATTAATCTTCATAGTATTTGGACTTTGGAGAGTGTTATTTCACTACTGTCAGAGTTGTAGTTCAAGAGTAACTGAATGATAAAGTATCCCCCTCCTGCCCCTTTTACTGATATAACACTGCTCACCTCAGAGTAGCAGGTGGTGTCCAGTTAGATTACAGTGAGGGACAATCTTCAGTTAACATAAGGGAAAAATCTGAAAAACCTGTCAAGGGGGGCAGGGTTTTCATTGTTCTCACAGTAAGAAGCTTGTCCCTTGCAGTGAGCTGTCCAGTCAAGTGACCAGATTCCACATCTTAGGGGAGGTGACTTACACTAGGTAAAAGGGGCGGGAGGGGGATACTTTATCATTCTATTACTCTTGAACTACAATTGAAATAACACTCTCTATGGCTCAAATACTACGAAGATTAATTGGAGCTGCTGTTTTTGTGAAACATTACTATCCCTTTAAGCAAACAAGGAAACAACTGGTCAACGTTTTGGTCCTGGTAGGGACCAAAACGTTGACCAAGTGTTTGCTTATTTGCTTAATAAACATATCTCAAAAAGTCCCACTGGTGCTGCCTCTATTTCTTCCCATTTATTATCCATCTATCTGGTGATTTGCGCACCTGGGCCTTAGATTCGTTCAGAGTGAGTGCCTCCAAACCTTCATTTTGTTTATATTTATATATATATATATATATATATATATATATATATATATATATATATGGAAAATGTATGCTGCATCATGGTTACAGGGAAAGCACTGCAGCCCTGCAGCATGCATTCTTCATATCTGCTCAAGATTGAAGGGATGATTTGGCAACCCTAGTAACAGGCTGAGGTAGTGTTCTTCTATTATATTTGGCATATTGGTACTACTAGTACAGGGAAGGGAACTGACCAGCCAGTTGCTGCTGGGCTTACAATTCCCATCATCCTCAGCTGACTGTTTATGAGGCTAGGATGATGAGAATTATATTTCAGCTGAAGGAACAACTATTGTCTCGTCTACATTGGAGAATGCCATTCTGACGGGATCCCGGGGTATGGACATTAACACCAGAATTAGGCACTGATTGGGGCATATATATATATGTAAAAAGTGGAGAAAGTCTGGAGCAAAGCAACAGCACCATAGGGTACAAATACAAGTACCCAATTTATTCATTTAAATGGGGCGTTTAACCCCTGAAATGGTAGAAAGGTCTCCAATGCATTGCAATGCAATGCAATGGTGACCTCTCTTGTATTCAAGGGGGTAAAATCCCCATTTAACCCTTTGAGTGCCAGAGGGGGTATGCATCGCATTGCTCTGCAATGCGTTGCATGCCCCTCTGGCACTCAAAGGGTTAAATCAATGTGGATTTTAATTGTTCCCTATGGTGACGTTGGCTGGCCTCAGATTTGCTCCGCTTTTCTTTATTCATATGCTCCAATGAGTTCCATCCACAGTGTGTTCCTGTCCTGTCCTAACACCACCACCACTCTGCCTAGGCCAGCCGGATCTCCATGTGCCCTCTCTCCTGCCCATTTGCCAAACCTGACATTTTCTGCTGAGAATGTGGGATATTCTGGTTTCCCAGGCCCAGGGGAGTGCTGTTTAATTTCCTTGTTATTAGTAGTATTAAGTTCCCTCAGAGCTTCTGGAGATTTAGGTTTAAAGGAAAAGGTTAGTAGTCCTAATTGTTTAAGAATGGAGACACCTCGAGGGCCTGATCAGCGCAGAGGGAGGTTAAAAGGAAGGGGGAGTTAAAGGGAAGGGGGGGTTCAGGATTAGGTCTGGACTGAGCATTTTATTATAGGATAAAACAGACGTTCATAAGCTGTTAACACTTTGCATGCCGAGGGGCTGTCAAATTCATTGCCTTGCAATGTGTTGAACAGCCCTCTAGCAGCCAAAGGGTTAAATAAGAGATAGCTCTGGTTGGGAAAATACTCAGTCCAACTTGTGCAGTTTCAACTTTTATTAATAAAGTCAATGAGAATATAATATGGGTGAACATATGAATACGTTTATGGACAGCTGCTGACTAGAATTCACATGCACAATTTCTTTAAAGGGATAGTAATACTTAAAATGTAAAAAAATATGTTGTAGGGTTTATCCCCCTGAGTAAAACAAGAGTACTCCCACTGCTGAAAGGCGTTTCATTCAAAAGTTATTAATTTTCAAAGTTGAATTTTTTAGGTGCAATATCACAGTGGCCTGAAATTGTATAGTGGCGCTGTTGCTACACCATCCTATGGAAATTTATGGTCCCAGGACCAGAGCTGTCCATAGGATTGTGTAGCAACAGCGCCACTGTACAATTTCAGGCCACTGTGATATTGTACCTAAAAAATTCAACTTTGAAAATTAATAACTTTTGAATGAAACACCTTTCAGCAGTGGGAGTACCCTTGTTTTACTCAGGGGGGTAAACCCTACAACATATTTTTTTTTACATTTTAAGTATTACTATCCCTTTAAGACTGTGTTCTCCTAGGGATTCCTAAGGAAGTAAAATAGGGTTTACAGGAACTATTTAAAGGGGTAGCATCACTCATAATGGAAAACATATACTGCAGGGTTTATCCTGCTGAGTAAAACAATGGTACTCCCACTGTTCAGACAAGTTTTATTCAAAAGTTATTGCAGCTCAAACTTCCATTTAAGTGCAGTACCTCCATGACCTGAAGTGTTACAATGGTGCTGATGGTACAGTAGTCTATGGAGGTTTATTATCATTGCAAGAAAATAGGCTACTGTGTAGTCTAGTACAATGCTGGAAGATGGATATAACCCAAATATATGGCTTGTCATTTAAAGCTATAGATATAAAACAGGTACTGATTATTTGTGTATTATTGTTAATGTATGCTGTTTATTATCACTGACAATAGCTGACCATAGACGTCTGCAGCAACAGAGCCACCATAACATTTCAGGCCATGGAAGTACTACACCCAAAACATGCACGTTTGAACCGTAATAATATTTGAATAAACTATATCCCGATTCCCAGCAGTGGGCCTACCCTTATTTTATTCAGCAAGATAAACACTGCAATATATAGGTTTCCAAATTAACCAATACTGTCTTTCTAAGTAATGAGGGCAGGGGATCAAGTGTGGGAAAGATATTACATGTGGAACAAATAGATCATTCAGGCCAAAATGTTTCACTAGGCAGAGAAGACAAGCTCCAGATATTGAGGGGTGCCTCAGCTGAGTGGACCATAGCCAAATTCTGAGTGTTGTGTGTTGCCAGAGCAACCCCAATGCATCTTCACTGACTTTCCATTCATTCACAATGTGTGCGTTGCCCTCTGGCATTCAGAGCGTTAATTACCAGTTTATGAATCCCTTTACTGGATACTACTTAACTCCTTGGATGCAGATTTGCCACTGCCGACTCTTGGCACATACATGGATTATGAGGCTGGACATCTGTACTTTTATCAGTTGTTTGACTCTATCAGACACTTAAAGAGATAGTAATACTTCGTTTTAACTTTATTTTATTTTGTAGGCATTAAAAAAACATGAAGAATGATATAAGTCTTATCTCTCAAACATTTATGGTTTAAGAGATATTCACAAGCAAAGTTTCCCCTCCCGCCCCTTTTACCTAGTGTAAGCAATCTCTTCTCAGATGTGGAATCCAGTCCACAGACCAGAAAGATAACAGCAGGGGACAATCTTCTTCCTATGAGAACAATGAAAGCCCTGCCCCCCTTGACAAGCTTTTCAGGTTTTTCCCTTATCTTAATTGAAGATTGTCCCTCTCTGCAATCTACCTGGGCACCTCCCTTCTGCTCTGGCTGAGCAGTGTTACATCAGTAAAAGGGGCGGGAGGGGGATACTTTGTCATTGAATTACTCTTGAACTACAACTTTGACAGAATTGAAATAACACTCTCCAAAGTCCAAATACTATGATTATTAATTAGAGCTGCTTTTATTATGAAACATTGCTATCCCTTTAACGAGAGAGAACGGATGAAAAGTAGGAAGGGGTTATGGGGCATACGCATGACCCCAAACTCCACTTCAGTTTACTATCCTTCTGCAGCGACTGAATATGAACAACACTGATTCCTTCCTCATCTCATCCTGGGGGTAAAAGACACAGGGATAAGTTCATTCTTTCATAGGAGACAGAGATTACAGAAAGCTTAGACCAAAGTTTTTCCTGATCCTATCTATTCACAACAAGTTAATAAAGTGGTCTAAAAATAATAAAATATTGTCTCTATAGAGACAGCCCTGTCTCCTTCACTGACTACATATTTGAAACTGAAATTAGGGAAAGCTAGTGGGGGGGGATTAAGTGGAGAAAAAGAGTAGGAAAGAGGTATGGGGCCCTGTCCAGAAAGCTCCATCTCAGCTCCCCATCCTTCTTCAGAGGATGGATATTGATGATGCTGAACCCTTCCTACTCTCTCATCCTGGAAAGTGATTCTGATGGACTTAGTAAATGTTTTGTTAGTGCCTAAAACAGTTCCAGACCGCACACACATCATTGTACTATTGGAATTCTATTCCTTGGGCAGCGTCCTCTGCAAGTGTTAGTTGTATGAACTCATGTTGTGACCAAACTCCTGTTTTCTGTTCGTACAGCTCACATTAAATAGCGTGATAAGTAGGAACATCAAAAGAAACTATCCAAAGTTCAATGTTTGACATAGTGTCAAACATTGACTGTGAGCTAGTTTCACGGTCACCTTCCCAAACAGTGAACCTAAAACCACCATCTGCCTATCCACTACATCTAACACTACCAAAACCACTCCCCCAATCCTAACACTAACCTATACCCCATGCCCCCTCCAAACATCTTTAACAAGTATCACGGTTACCTTGATGTCAGTGGTCCAGCAGTGTCGTCAATACCCTGGTCCTCCTGCATCTTCTCACTAATAAAGTAAACATTAAAAATACTTTTTTCGACTAACCTAAATGTTGTGGGTGAGTGGAGACTCACTCATCCTGCTGACCACAACTACAATTCCTACTCACACCAACATAACTTGGTTTCTCAAATAGACTATCTGCTGGGTAGCCTCTTCATCATAGACAACTTAGTTGACTGATGAATACGTGTCATTTATCTCTCAGAACATGCTTCTGTCTCCCTGACCTGGACCCTACCCTCTCCAAGACACTCTTCATATAATTGGAGAATGACCTTGCACTTGGCCCTACCTACTGACTTTAGGAATAGATTACAACAGGCATGGAAGAACTATGCACACCTCAACGAGGCACACAAGTCTGACCCCTCTCTATTTTGAGTAGCCACAAAAGAAGTTCATAGGGGATACAAAATCTCATACACTGCAAACAAAGAAGGATAACCAAATCCAAATTAAACTCCTTACAATGTACCCTTACTAAGGTATATAGGTGGATGCTGTCACACTACAGAGAGGGGAAACGCATACATACATGGTATAGTGGACGGAGGGGCAGAAACGACAAACACCTTAACGATCAGTGAAAAATCCCCTAACATATTACAAGGCTTTATACAAGGACAGGGAGGGTGACAGCATGTAGAATATAACTTCTTGAAGGACTTGGACCTCCCTGTTCTACCACCTTACCAACAGAACTCCCTGAATGCTTCCATAACAAATTGGTACAATATGTTCACTCAGGAATAACAAATACCTGAACCCTGATGGTTTGTGTCTGGAATATTATATATCTCTCTTAGATGACACTGTCCGGGACCTTACAGATTTATTTAATTCTGGTTGCTGGGTTGATCCTCCAGCACAATCTGCCCAGAATAATAGTTTTGCCTAAGCCACATAAAGATCCCCACCTAGTGTCTTCTTACGTCCCATATACCTTCTAAATTCAGACTTTAAACTTCTCAATAAGATCTTGGATAAAAGACTGAACATAGTCCTCCCTCTCCTGATTTCCCCCGGATCAAAAGGGGTTCATGAGGGGAAGGTACTCGGTTTCAAGTGTTTGAAAGGCCACAGCTGCAGTTTTTATAGAGGACACTTCTCCAGCACTCTTCTCCCTGCTACTTAGCTTGGATGTGGAGAAGACATTTGATTCTATTTCCTGGCAATACCTGTTTTGCTTACTGGAACGACAATGGTTTGGTCACACTTTTTTTGCTGTTTTTTTGAGCATGTCACAGAAGTGTAACTGGACTATCAGTTCAGAAAGAAATTGCATATCAAACAGTAAGTATCACATCACAGGAAAATAAAAGCAGTATTCATCTTGCCCAAAGCACACATTATGTGTATGAAAGATAAGAGATATAGGGATAGCAGAAGAAAGGAAAAGGATAGAAGAACAGTAGGAAGAGAGAGATGACGAGATGGAAAGGAGGTATGGGGGTTGTACACTAGGGAGAAAGTTAAAAGCATCAGGTGTGGGGCCGCTCCACAAAGCCATTACTATTATCAGGTGTGAGGAAGAGGTAGAACGTAAATCAGATAAGAAAGCCGTTCAGGTCCCATATAGATTCTCGAACTGCTGGGCCTTACCTAGAGAAAGGTGATACAGCCTTTCCATGTTTAAGATGTGTTGGAGGTGAATTTTCCAGTCAGAAAGGGTGGGGTGGGGGGGTTTGGAAATTTCCACCTCATCGGGCTGCTGTAATTACAAGGATCCACATGGCCACAGCAGAATGACATAGGGGGTGGGGGTGGTGGGTTGACCACACTTATATTACTTTTATCAGGTCCATATATAACAAGCCATGGCTTATGACGAACAGTATGAATTCCCAGTTTTCCCTACTGTTGTTCAATCTAGTGCTGAACCCTTCGCTGCAAACATTTTCACTACTGGGGACAGACGTCTTATCAACAATGGGTGACGGGGGTGTGAAGGTGGCAGCATATGCCAACTCCATGCTTCTATCCTTAACACACCTAGAACTATTGCTTCTTTAGGACACACTAGAGGGCATCAGGATGTTTTGGGGGTTGAAAATCAATCGTAAAAAAAAATCTGAGGTGCTCTGACTGTTGGTTGTGCCGGTGCCTGACTGATGCCATTCAAATGGGCAATGATCTCAATTCAATATTTAGAAGTTCATTGCTTTGCAAAGCCTTGCATACCCCTCTGGCACTCAAAGGGTTCAATCAATGGAGATTTGGGGAATTTTTTTTATCTCTCCCCTACAGTGCTGTTCGTTTCCTCCAGAATCAGTCCTGTTTTCTTTTGCACACGAGGCCCAGAAAAATAAAATGAAGAAAGTTGAAAAGAAAATGGCTTCTTGGAATTGGTGCTCTGTACTTCCTTGTGCATATTTTAGTTACACAAGATTGTTTTATGTATATCTATACACGTATATACATACACACATATTATATGCATATATATATAATTGATGTTTAATGTACTTGTCAGAAAGAGAATTTCAAACTGTTATCCTAGAAAAGTAGTTACTTATATTAATCATGTATAAAATGTAAAGCTCTTAGAACTATGTTTCCCAACAGACGTGTCATAAAATATTCATCAAGCTTACACCTTACCCAGTACAGTCATGAAATTATATTGTTTCTCTCTGCACATGTACGTCAAGGAGATTTTTCAGCTAAGTGTTCCTGCTTAAATGTTAGGTACCACTCTTTTAGACAGTTAGGTCTCATTGTTAAAGGGATAGTAATACTTCATTTTAGCTTTATTTTATTTTGTAGGCATTAAAAAAACATGAAGAACGATACGTCTTATCTCTCAAACCTTTATGGTCTGAGAGATATTCACAAGCAAAGTTTCCCCCTCCCGCCCCTTTTACCTAGTGTAAGCCATCTCTTCTCAGATGTGGAATCCAGTCCATAGACCAGACAGATAACAGCAGGGGACAATCTTCTTCCTATGAGAACAATGAAATCCCTGCCCCCCTTCAGAAGTTCTTCAGGTTTTTCCCTTATCTTAATTGAAGATTGTCCCTCTCTGCAGTCTACCTGGGCACCTCCCTTCTGCTCTGGCTGAGCAGTGTTACATCAGTAAAAGGGGCGGGATGGGGATACTTTGTCATTGAATTACTCTTGAACTACAACTCTGACAGAACTGAAATAACACTCTCCAAAGTCCAAATACTATGATGATTAATTAGAGCTGCTTTTATTATGAAACATTACTATCCCTTTAAAGAAGTAGTGGTATTGCATATGGAAAATTTATCCTGAAGGATTTATCCTGGCAAGTGTCAAAAGATGTTCCTTTCAAAACTAATTCCAACTCAGACCTGAATCTTCCGGGTGGTGTTTTTGCTGCATCAGTCAGTGGAGGGTTTTTGCCGCTGATAAAGCTGTCCATAGAACCAGTATCAAAGTACAGGCCATGAAATTACTGTACCCGAAAAACACAAGTTTGAGAAGGAATGCATTTTGAATCAAACATCTCTTGGCCTAAGGGAGAGTCTATGTTTTACTCAGCAAGATAAACCGTGCAATAAATATTTTCCAGCAGTAGGAGTACTTTGCTTTTACTCAGTAAAATAAACCCTGTAATATATATATTTTTTTCCATTCTAAGCATACATTTTCCTTTAACCATTTCAGTGCCAGAGGGGTGTGCAAGGCATTTCTTTGAAATGCCTTGCACACACTTCTGGCACTGAAGGGGTTACACTTTCATTATTTTTCTTCTGTGAACTACCACAAAAATAACAATTAACCCCTTGGCTGCTAGAGATGTTTCTGACAGATATCTATCTCATCCAAAGGAGTTTATAATTCAAAAACACAACACAAATCAATAAAAAAGGTTGCAAATGCGACCATCAAAGATAATGGTGCACTTTGATTGCCTTCTTAGAATCTTCACTAGGCCAATGATCCCGGTCGTTCACCTCATGGACTGGTATAAAACTGTATCTTTTTAATACTCTGCCTATTTTCATACCACAATATTATAGACTAAATCGTAATTCTATTATTTCATTATACATCTGGAATGGAGGCTCGTCAAGACTCAGTCTAGATATTCTTTACAGGGAATGGAGGTCTGGGTTTGCCGAACCTCTGTAAGCATTATGAAGCCACAGCCCTAGCTAAAATCTTTGACATTACCTCCTCCCCTCCTGCATGCTGGACAGACACCATTTTTCCTTACACAAAGAATTTGGATTTCTTATAAGTATTTTGGTCCTCCTCGGACTCCTCTCACTACTACTTCTCGACACATCCTATTTTGAAACACATTGGACAAATCTGGCAGAGATGCAACTCCTCTTATAATCTTTCCCCAAGTCTTTCCCCACTTTGTGCCCTTCGAGGGAACCTTGATTTCCCTCCAGGCACCATTTACTCGCAAGCCATGTTCACGTTGGCCGCCTCTAATCTCAGTACCCTAGGCCAATTTTATCCTCTTTTAAACCAATCCTTCTCCTTAAGTATGCCTCATCCAGATGCTCTTGCTAAACTCCCTTGGCTCTTACTCCTACAAATCCGTAACTGGCTTCAATGTGAGATCCAACATGGATACTTGAACAGAGATCCGACTGTATTCGAAAAATTATTAGTTAATCCTCTTCCTCCTCAGTGACCCCTTTCATGCTTATATCATCATCTTCTCTCTCTTTACTCTTCACAGAAACCATACTTTCTTGTTCAATGGGAGAAAGATCTTTCAACTCAGCTCACCTGGCCTCAATGGACAAAGATTCTTGACCTCAATTGTCACCAACCCAAAGGCTCTGCCTCGTGTGAATTGAACTACAAACTAATGTCACGTTGGTATAGTGCTCCACATGGTCATTTCCTTGGCATTCTCCCACATAGATTCTTCATGTTGGAGATGTTCAGCAGCTCTGGCTACACTATTCCATATCTGGTGGACCTGTCCACTGATAGTTCCCTACTGAACCAAAGTTATCTCTCATTTAAACTCTGCACATGGAACTTCTCTTACCCTAGACCCTATATTTTGCCAATTCCTCCTCGATTTACAGAACTTTAGACCTAATTTTAGATTCACATGTTCCATTTTGTATTCCCTTCTTCACTTAGCAAAGTCAATGATCCCACTTCATTGGAAGACATCCTCCCTTCCGAGCATCACAGGATGATTCAACAAAGTGGAGTCTTGGCTATCACTAGAGAGATTTCACGAGATATCATTAGACTCGTTACCCTCTTTTTTTATCTGACTGGTCACCCTGGACCTCGTATCGTCTTTCTCTGAAGGTGCCCCCCTCCTACAGCACCTCTACTTAAACATTAGTCTGAACTATCCCTTTGCTTGGTTTTTGTTTCCCATTTATGCAGCCCACATATTTACATTATATTGATGTCTATTCGTGACAGCAGTTACACCCAGGTTCCCATTTTTTTTATTTTTTTTTCCCCTGTCCTTCTTTCCTCCCGTGGCTTCTTTGTCCTCTTACTCTAACTTTACCCTTAACACTGCATGTAGTCTCAATTTCCATATTCCTACTTATAAACTTTTGTTTACTTCTTCACAATCCACATGATTTCTGTATCTCATGTAGTTACTGCAATCGCACATACATTTTTGTAATATTAGCAATAGACCCTGAGACTCTTTGCTTGATATTATTCTTTAATACATTCTGTATGCACTACAATTCTTCTGTACCACTTCGTATTATCTTGACTTTTGATGTATTATCTAATTTTCTCAATACATTTTTTAAACTTGAAATAAATAAGTAACGGTCCACAAAAAACTTTACATTTCTTAACTATGTATATCAAGGATGGGCAACATGACTCATAACTCCCATGATGCCCTGCCAACCATTTGTCGGAAGGACATGATGGGAATTCTAGTCTGTCGGCAGCTGGAAGGCCTCACATTACTCACCCGTGATGGATGTGCAAGAGAAATGTCTAGAATCTAGGCTGTTAAATGTAATTGAGTTTAATATAATTTAAGCTCTGTCTGTGACATTACCAAGTGGCACTAGGGTGGTATTTCTGTTATTTTAAGAGCAATTAGTAATAGTACTACCTAGAACAACATGTATAATTGATTAGCAATATTTTCAGAGAGACAATGACATCATAACATGATGCAGATATGTTTCCCTCCTTGCTAAGCTACGTGTATGAAGTGAAGCAACACTTGCTCAATGTTTTAGGACCCAATAAATAAGCTAGGAATTTTTGTCATTGTCTCTAAAATATGTGTGGCAAATTGCAACACTGACATTCAGATAATAATTAGGCAGAATTTTGAAACTTCAAATTAGTGACTTTTGATGCAACCCATTTATATCCTAGTGTTACATCAATAGTACATGGACCAAGGCATTTTGCAATGTCCTTGGGCTTAATCCATCACAATCTTCAGCATAAAACACTGGTGGCTAATCAGTGATGTCACAATCTGCTGTTGTTTATTGTACTGGAGCGAGACTCTAGGGCTCAATCCAATTCCCACAGATAAAACCCACAGCAGGGAAACAATGAACACTGAATGGTACACACACAGTGGTACCGTTGGAAATTCAATAACCCTAACAACATGAACCATGAAAAGCATTGGGATACAGAGCCTGATTTATGGCATAACTTTTGTTGTGTTTTTCAGTCCCATAACTCACGCTAAATAACGCAAGAAATGGGACCATCAAAGGAAACCAGCTAATTCTCGAAGTCTGACACAGAGTCAAACACCGAGCCTGAGCTACAAACACAATGATCCTTGCAAACAATAATTCTCCCATTGGCCCTACACTACCCTTAACATGAACAATTCAGTGTTCCAATACTAGCCCTAACATTATCCTGTCGCCCACAGCTGGAACACTTACCTGTAATCCTGACTTCCAGTGGGTCTTCTGCACCCTAGTCTTCCTCTTTAATCCATCTTCTGTAAACTTCTATCTTCTTCATCTGTCATCCTTCTCTTCTTCTTCATCTGTCATCTTCTTCTTTTCTTCATCTGTGCTTTTTTTTCATTCTTCTTCTCTGAACTTAGTGTTCCACCAGTAAAGAGAAAATATAGTTATTAAAATCAGTCTATATTAAAGTTACGTTGACTCCACAGTGTGGTTGCTGGCAGAGGAGAAACAAAAGCTTAAAAACCCCCTCCTTGTACCTTTTGAGACACTACCTGATGCCATCTGAGGGAAATTTGAACTGGCCATGTAAAAGCCAAACCCTATTCAAATTGCCCTCAGACCGGAACATGCAACTGCCCAAAAGGTACCAGGAAGGGTTCACTTCTGAATGGTTGCACACAGAAAAGCGTGCGACCATTCAACTCTTTCAGCAGGTCGCATGGCTAAACAGCGTGACGTGACAATCTCGCACTGCATGACAAAGCTGAAAAACCTGTCAAAAGGAGCAGGGTTATCCTTATGCTCACAGCAAGAAGATTGGTTCAGAGACCAGATTCTGCATCTGAGGGGAGGGGGCTTACACTAGGAAAAAGGGTCAGAAGAGGGATATTTTATCAACTTGCAGTTCACTTGGGCTAATGCAGCATGATCTAGCTTATCAGCAGGTACAGAGGTCACCAGCCAATAAGAGTACAGACTTCATCCGCTGGTAAATCAGACAGAAAGAAAACAAAAAAGGACAGACAGTAAGGGAGACAGGAAGCTGCAAAAGGATAAAACACAGGTTGAGAGCCAATGAGACAAAATGGCAGGATAATACAGTGCTGCCTGCAATGAAAAATTTTTAAAATGGTAGATACCCATTTTGTCCTGTAGGACTTCACCCTCCCACACCTTCTCCACCAGTTCACCACTCGCCCACCCCTTCTCCTCTGCCAACGTTTCCTCTGCCCCTTTCACTGCAAGCGATAGAAGGTGGCAAAAGGGACAGAGGAGAATTGGTAGTGTAGCAAATTGGCAGAGGAGGGGTGGGAGAATGGTGAGCAGGTGGAGGAGGGGGTGGGAGAGTGGTGAACAGGTGGAGTAGTGGTGGGAGAGTGGTTAAGGGGTGGGAGAGTGGTGAACAGGTGGAAGAGGGGTGGAAGAATGGTGAACAGGTGGAGGAGTGGCGGAAGAGAGGCGAACAGGTAGAGGAGAGGTGGGAGAATGGTGAACAGGTGGAGAAGGGGTGAGAGAGTGGTGAAGAGGTAGAGAAGGGGTGGAAGAGTGTTGAACACGTGGAGGAGGTGTGGGAGAGTGGTGAACAGGTGGAGGAGGGGTGGGAGAATGGTGAACAGGTGGAGTAGGAATGGGAGAATGGTGAACAGGTGGAGGAGGGGGTGGGAGAGTGGTGAATAGGTGGAGGAGGGGTGGGAGAGTGGTGAAGAGGTGGAGAAGGGGTGGATGAGTGATGAAGGTGTGGGAGAGTGGTGAAGAGGTGGAGGATGGGTGGGAAAGTGAATTCGTAGCATTTTACTGGTTCTTAAAGTATGTGACACACAGACAGCACAGGGAGAATGGTGCCACATGGGTAGAGAGCTCAGGGTTGAGCTTCCGGTGATCAGTAGGTGACAGCCCCTTCGTTAAATCTAGATGGACTCTACATGTGCAGGATAGGGGGAAGAGGTTTATGTAACTTGCTTATATTTGTTAACCCTTTGGCTGTTAGAAGTGTCTCCAAAGCATTTCTTAACATGTCTGCAATGTGTTGGAGACATCTCTAGCAGCCAAGAGGTTAACCCTTTGAGTGCCAGAGGGGTTTGCAATGCATTGCGTACCCCTCTGGCACTCAAAGGGTTAAATTAATTTTTTTTTTTTAATAATGTGTGTGCACTACACAAAAAGAAATGACATAGAGATGAGAGGATGATTATGTACTGGTTGGTATACTCTACTTTTCTAACAATTTGTGTGCCACAGGGGTGTGCAATGCCTATATAAAATGATATGCCAACAATTACATAAATTAACCAAAAAATAATCCACACAAAATTACTCGATAATGAGAAAAATTAAATAGAAACTTCAGACTATGAAACAGCAAACCCTTAAGAGCCAGTGGGTTCAGCAAGGTATTGTTTTTCCAAAGCATTCACGGGGTTAACAGGTCCCAATGAGCAACTTCATTGTACTAGATACATAGCCTCTTGTCTTATACATGCCTGCCATCTGTCTCTGAGATCTTTTTCTATTTTCATGAACAGCAGTCCGTGTCAGATAATCCTTTTGCATCATTATATGCAAAGATGAAAAATGATGAGTTCTTGTAATTTATCGTAATTTCCTCCTGATCCGAGAAGACACTTAAATTAGAATGGTTCTTAAAACCATTTAATGCCACATCCCAGAATTCAAAGCAAACCAGCTACCTCCAGCTCCTGTGTCTGTTCTCCGTAAGAACAGGTGGTATGAAATGATGAAGTGACATTTAGGTTAAAGCAAGTTTATCAGCATTGTACAGTGAAACTGTTGAAAACCGTTAAAGGAGAGCCAACACCTCTTGATAGAAACCCCCATTATTATGACCAGAACATCCTAATGAATTTTTCCCTTGCTTCTTCGTTCACAGAATAAAATCTTCAAGCCGTTCTGAATGTCATGTCCATGTAGGTGGACAGTTGCTTGCAGGACCACAGAACCAAAGAACCTCAGTCTTTTCTCACATGGTAATCTTAAAGGGATAGTAATGTTTCACAATAAAAGCAGCTCCAATTAATCTTCATAGTATTTGGGCCATGGGAAGTGTTATTTCAATACTATCAGAGTTGTAGTTCAAGAGTAATTGAATGATAAAGTATTCCCCTCCCACCCCTTTTACTGATGTAACACTGCTCACCTCAGAGCAGCAAGACTGTCCGTATGGATCCCAGAGAGGGACAATCTTCAGTGATCATAAGGAAAAAGCTGAAAAACCTATTAAGGGGAGCAGGGTTATCCTTATGCTCACAGTAAGAGGATTGGTTCAGAGACCAGATTCCTCATCTGTGGCGAGGGGGCTTACCCTAGGTAAAAGGGTCAGGAGGGGGATACTTTATCATTCAATTACTCTTGAACTACAACGCTGACAGTATTGAAGTAACACTCTCCATAGCCAAAATACTATGAAGATTAATTGGAGCTGTTGTTTTACTATCCCTTTAACACTTTATAGACCAGAAGAGTGTGTCATGCTTTACACAAACCTTTGGTCCTTAACCCTTTGAGAACCAGAGAGGTACGCAATGCATTGCTCTGCAATGCGTTGCATACCTCTCTGGTGCTCAAAGTGTTAACCCTTTGAGTGTCAGAGAGGTATACAATCAATTGCATTGCAATGCTTACCTCTCTGGTATTCAAAGGGTTAAATACACACACACACACATATGAGCCCACACACTATGATTATACAAAATACATATGTGGTGTCAATTTTACAGCTGACTTCTCTCATAAAAATCTCATATAGTATTTCAGCTTTACGCTTGCTGAAATATATATTGTAATATAGAACCAATTTCATCACTTTTGTGAAATCATGTAGAAAAATAAACGTACAAATAATAAGAACATGTTTTAGAGAGATATCCATTTTTCAAAACCACTATATACAAAAAGAAACAAAAAACAAATACTTAAAACAATATATGAATGTTGGCATTTTTCTATGAAAAATCGATATCAGATAAACTGTACAACATTGCCTCAGTTGTCTCCAACTTCTTAATCCAGAACATCTCCCGCCTTTTTAAAGGGATAGTAATACTTAAAATGTAAAAAAATATATGTTGTAGTGTTTATCCCCCTGAGTAAAACAAGAGTACTCCCACTACTGAAAGGTGCTTCATTCAAACGTTATTAATTTTCAAAGCTGAATTTTTTAGGTGCAATATCACAGTGGCCTGAAATTGTACAGTGGCGCTGTTGCTACACGATCCTATGGACAGCTCTGGTCCCAGGACCATAAATCTCCATAGGTTGGTGTAGCAACAGCGCCACTGTACAATTTCAGGCCACTGTGATATTGCACCTAAAAAATTCAACTTTGAAAATTAATAACTTTTGAATGAAACACCTTTCAGCAGTGGGAGTACTTTTGTCATGATTAAGCGCTTGTAGCGCGAAACGCGTGGATTATGGGTTTTTTTGCACTGCGTATGACATGAGATTTGACCTCCAATGTCTGAAGTATTGCCCGAAGTATTGTTTTTATATCTTTGAATTTCTTCAATAAAAGATTTTACTTTTTACTTATTCATCTGCCACTGAATCTCTACATCATAACGGTGCAGCCATTCCAGGTTTAGTACTTTTTTTTTACTCAGGGGGAATAAACCCTACAACATATTTTTTTTACATTTTAAGTATTACTATCCCTTTAACAAAAGCAGCTTGTCTACTCATTTTTTTTACCTGAACCTGTCACTTTGACACATGGGGGGAGATGCACTAAGGTTCGGTGCTGTGGAGATGTGGCGATGTGTGGGGAGCACATCTATGTGGAGATTTAGACACACATATGCACTAAGTATTAGGAATGCAAGGGGAGGGGATAATTTCCCCATTATTATACCAGATAGTTGACCTCCCTTACACATCACCAGCAGTAGACTACTCTGAAGTCTGAGAACATATTCTCTGCTTTCTCACTTGCTCAGTGGGAGAGTATAGAGGATATCAGCACCACAAACAGGACCCTGTTTGCACACCCCTCTGATGCTCAAGGAGTTAAACATTCATTTATGACTTTCACAACGTGATTTTATGCAAGAGAGACTTAAGTTCCGTTAACCCTTGTAGTGGATTCGCCATGCATTGTGTACCCCTCTGACATTCAAAGGGTTAACCCAATTCACTTCTGTACAGTCCAATCACAAAATGGCATTCAGAATGATAAGATGTCATCATGCGGAGCATTACTTGTCCTGCTTGGCAGTGAAGTGTTTAGAACAACATCCTCAGTGGAAATCAGGCTGAGTTTTCTTTGCAGGAAACTTGTGCTAATTTATTCCTTTCTACTTACATGACAAGTGCATTATGCAAATGACATGCAAACAGGATCCCAATCAGTAACAAACGTGTCTCCTGTGACAGGAAAACACAGCACAACACGCAGAGCAATTTCATCCCCCTTTTTAAGCATTTGTCAGCAGACTGCACACTTAGTGGAGGGGGGGCAGAATGGTAAGGTTTTGAGCTAAACAATCGACAGAACAAAATGTTCAAAGCTGGTGGTTCTTGATGGAAAATGGGGTCAGCGGTCCATAGACAAAGAACAGTATACATAAAGAATTAGCTTTCATACCAAGCCACGGAGCCATCACAATACACGATGCAGAGGAACAGACTGCAAGGCAGGAATCTCATTAGACTCATTCATTTGGTGCCAGTAAAATGGAACAGCGGCCCCTCCATATACATCATCTTTGGTACATGAGCTATTGTATGGGAAGGATAACCTTTTTTATGCCTTGGGACTTTTAGTATATTTTTCTGCTATATGTTGCATGGCTTACTGGCAGCACAGTGATTTACCATGTCCGTGGGTGCCAGCGTGGCAATAAAAAAAATTACTGGGTTCCTTGGGAAACAAGAAGTTAACCAATAATTTTGGCACTTGCAGAGCTCCAATAGGAGTATTTATCTTGATAAAAGCTCATGTTCAAGACTAAATGTTGACACATTATTCCAATACATCTTCATCACATACGGGTAAGGCCTGTGAGCACCAAAATTATTGGTTAAATGAGTGGTACATCTTTATTATGAAAAAATAAGAATAAAGTACAGAAAAACAAAGATACTCTCACTGCTGGAAGTTGTTTTATTCAAATGTTATACCTGTTCAAACTGTCAGGAAGTAATGAAGCAGTTATTATCATATTCTAGGTAACCAGTGGCTCCCATATAATGTAACAGCATAGACAGTATAACTTATGACACCTGGGGGAGATGCACTAAGGTATGATAAAAAGGTGATAAACAGGTGTTAGAGTGGAGATGACTTATCCAGTGTTCTAAACTCTCCAAGTCCTATGTTATTCTATGGAGCCAGTGCACTAAGATTTATCCAACTTTAGAGATCTTAGTGCATTGGCTCCATACAATAACATAGGGCTTGGAGAGTTTAGAACACTGGATTAGTCATCTCCACTTCATCACCTGTTTCTCACACCTTAGTGCATCTCCCTCCAGGCAAACTGTTGGGAAGCTCTCTGGACACCAAAGGGCACTCTTCATATTAAAAAAACAACAACAGTTAACCTGTTAAGGACCAAGGGGTTTGTACACGGGAAGACCAGCACCATTTTATTTGCTGAGCCAGGCGTGATATGATCATTTACCTCTTGATGTGTCAGGATCCTCACTGGTCCTTAAAGCAGAACTTTCATCAACATTACATTTAGCCCCATATCCTTAATATGTTAGTGATATACATGTAAATACTTGTAATTTGCGGTATAAGTCCGGCATAAGCAAGAGATAGAACTTTTTTGGCAGGCAGCAGCAGGGAACAGTGCAGACATCTTGCAGAGATGCCATCTCTGAGTCCATCCCCTTCACCTCCACGACTGACAGGTTGGAAGCCTTGTGTCTTAAGGCAACGGAAGGGAATGACAGCACAGGTGCAGAGAGTGCCTACAGCAAGACTCCAGCTGGTACCTGCCTGCTGAAAACATTCTGTCTTACTTATGCCGGACTTATACTGAAACTTACAAGTATTTAAATATATATATATATATATATATATGATATTGTATGTCTGCTTGATAAAGCACCGTGAGTGGTGTGAAATGCGTTGCAGTGGTGCAGTAGCTGTTTGTAATACGAGTTATACTATTTCCCAGCCGGGTGTATAGCTTTTTATTATTTCCCACATTATCGGCTATGTAAGTATTTTTTAATATTCTGTATTTGTATGGTTGTTCTTTAAGGGATTTGCTCCTCTTTGCTATGGCAGTTTGACCGACACGGTGTTGTAACTGTTTTAGAACTAGTCTACATTTGACATACACGAGGTGACATTTTGTTACCTTGGGTGTCTGTATGAACTGTAGTATGTACAGCACGATCACTATAGTTCTCCTTTTTTAAAGAGTAGGATATACCACTTATACTTTGTGTATATTCTGTTTGATTGTAGGTGGTACAATATAAAACTTTTTTATGAGTGTGTTACGATTGTATTAATTTTTTAGAGATATATTTCCTACTACATTTATATTTGAGACTTATATGTATGTATGTTTTTTAAATAAAATAAATCTCCTGAGATTGAGATACTGTGAGGTTTTTTTTTTTTGTATGTATTTCATATAGGGCTGAGTGGAACTCACGAGCGCCAACCTCTAGTTTGCAAATAATAATATATATATTGCTACCATATTAAGGATTTGGGGCCACATGTAATGTTGATGAAAGTTCCTCTTTAAAGGACCCAAAGTTGCAACGTTCCTGGCACGTACATGGTTGGTAACTGGTTAAATGCTTACAGCTTTGTAACAGAACATCTACCAGCAATGGGAGAAACCTTGTTTACTCGTATTTCTTTACAATATATGTATTATCATGATAAAGGCCTACTTCTTCTTTAACCCTTTGAGTGCCAGAGAGGTTGCCAACGCACTGGAGGAGTGTGTTTGTATGCCGGTATATGTTAAATCAATCATATTCTAGTACATACCCTGAACTCCAGGCCAACAGACCGAACACCTCCTAATATGGTGACCACATTTCCAATCTGCCATGTGGTTACCCTAGTGAGTCCCACAGCTGAGGCTCCATCTGGCGCTGACCATCTTTCTGAGGCTGACACAGAGTAAGAGTTCCCCAGTGGGAACTCTTAGTCTGTGTCGGCCTCAGAAAGATGGCCAGTGCTGGCGGGAGCCTCAGCCGCGAGACTCACTCACAGTGCTAGCATACTTGCACCATCCCAGCTGTTTCGCATGCACCAGTCCAGCCAGCCAATGAAATGTATTTGCTATATGGTCCTCATTGGCTGGCTGAGCCAGCCAATGAGGACCATATAGCAAATACATTTCATTGGCTGGCTGGACTGATGCGTGCTGCGCTATGTAAGTAGGCTGTGGGTGCCGGCTTTGTTGCTCCATTCCGGGACTCTTTGTTGTCCTGGTGGGGGGTGACCCGGGACGCGGGACACAGACCCCCAATAAGGGACAGTCCCAGGCATTCCGAGACGTGTGGTCACCCTACCTCCTAATAACATCCCAGTACCAACCTTATTATGGCCAGAACATTCTAATGCAGTCATCCTTCATTCACTGACCTGCTCTATGTCATATGTATGCACACAAACTCACAGGAGGAAATGTACCATTCAAGCAGTACAGCTGATTTCCTGAGTTTACATGCATGCTTAAAGAGAAAGTAGCAACTTCTAAATATGACCAGAAACTTCTAATGACCCCTATGAATGTTGTCCTTGTGCCTTAGTTTGAGAAATAACACCTTTCATCAGTCTTGCAGGTCATGTCCACGGAGGTAGGGTTGCCACCTTTTCTTCAAAAAAATACCGGCAATGGCATTCCCTCCATAGACTGGGTGGCAACCCTACATGGAGGCGGACATGATAGCCACAGGGCACAAATTCCATTTACTGCGCATGATAATTTAAACTCTTAAAGGACCGGCATGTCAGGCAATGCATTGCTTCGCAATCAGCTGCACTCCCCTCTGGTCCAGCAAGAGTTAAATTGCCTCATGCACTCTGTCTTCTTCAGTTTGAAAAAGCTTCCAGACACTGTCATATCCTTCTCCATGGATGTGATATCCCGGACTGTTTGAAAAAGTTATCACTTAAACAAAGGCACAAGGGCAAAATTCATAAGGGCCATTCATATTTCCTGGGCAGTGTGAGGTATTTAGGGGATTTATTTTTAGAAGCTATCACTTCTCCTTTAAGTTTATATATCAACTCAGAAAATTAGCTGCAGTGACTGACTGGTACATTCCCCCCATAAATCATAACACATCAGTGCATTGAAGCCTAACACATTGCTTTTGTATAAGTAGCAATGACAGCGTGAGAGCTGACAGCATTACTAAGAAGTGCAAATGCAACAGTGATGGTGTGAGGTAAGGCAGGGATGGGGAACGCATACCTCCCAAGTGTCCCTCTTTAGGAGGGACAGTCCCTCTTCGAGACCCAAATCCCTCTATACCTCTTTTCTACCCTTTTGTCCCTCTTTTTAGGAGATAAGAATGAGTAGTGTGTATTACATTGCTCCATAGCAATAAAAGTCACATAAATGTGCTGTTAATCTTCAGTATATGTGTTTATAAACGAATCTGCATAATTAAAATACTTTGTTCTTGATCTAACTAATTTATGAGTTACACAAAGAGGTGCCAAAAGGTCAAGAAATAACCTAAAAATCCTTGGTAATGCCCCGCCCACCAGCCACACACCCCAGAAACGCCACCTAAATCAAAACTCTCCCTCTTTTGCCATTTGAAATGTTAGGAGTTATGGGAATGTGAGGCTCTCCAGCTGCTGCTTTCAGACTATAAATCCCATCATTCCCCAACCAGCCAAACTGGCTTCCAGGAAATGATGGACGTTGTAGTATGGCAGCAGCTGGGGGGCCTGACATTGTCCAGTATGTGATAGAGACGTCCACATTTTCTCTGTGGGGATCAATACTGCCAAAGGACAATGGGGAAAAACAATAAGGTATTTATGGCTGCTATGTAAACAGAGAAGCATACAAAAAAAGATGTGTACCACATGTTTGAATGAACTGAACTACCCGGCTCCACATGGGTTCCTATGACATTGGGAGCCGAGGCAGATGGAAGTTGGTAGATAATGGAATAACTAGACTTGCCTTGTTATTACACGGTTTGATGCCCATCTTGCGCTTTACAGCCCTAATCCTTATGCTTTCAGCCTGTCCCTAGCAATTTCTCAATAAACTGAAGATCAGCACACTGCCTGCACTGGTGAAACCAAATGATTTTACGGATACATTTAAGCCTTTTAGCAAGCCTGTTATGTACACAGTAACAGAGGAAATATTCACAAATCAAGATCATCTATGCCAGTAGGGGGCAACAGGGTGTCTAGGAGCCTCACATAGGTCGGTATTCCTGTTATTAAAGAGGTGCAATTCTGGAGCACATCAACTGAGTCATGGGGCAAAAAAATGTCCATAGCTTTAAATGTGGTGTTTAACTCTTTGAATGATAGATCTTCCACGCATTGGAGACCTCTTTAACCCTTTGAGTGCCAAAGGGTTACACAACACATTGCTTTGCAATGTGTTGCATACCCCTCTGGCACTCAAAGAGTTAACATTCAAAAGCTTAAAAGCCCCATTTAGATCACTGGTAATTTTATTCTCCCCCCCTTTATGGCTCATTTGGTTTACTCAAGAATTACACCTCTTTAGCTTATTGAATACATCACTTAATCCTCAGAAGCTTCTCCTCCATTGGGTAGAAGAAATAATTACGTTTTGCTCCTTCGTGACAGCTTCTACTACACTATAATAGGCTGAAAGTTGAGGATACTCCAGGGCATGTTTTGGGCCCTACATAGCCCCACCTCCCAGCCACTGGGAGTGGATATACTTTTGAAAAGTCGCACACAGAAGAGTGTACGACCATTTAACACTTTAAGCATGTCGCCTGGATAAAAATAGTGACGTGACAATCTCACAGTGCATGACGGCGAGAGATTGTTTGTCAGGTTGCCTAGTCAATGGTCGCGTTCAATAGTTATACAGTAGTGTTGAGCGAGCACCCCGATGCTCGGGTGCTCGGGTGCTCTGACCGAGCACCCCCTGAGGCTCGAGTGCTCGGCCGAGCACCCGAGCCCCATTCAAATGAATGGGGCGACACGAGCATTACACCAGGCACCCCCTGCTCTGATGAGGGGAGGGTGCCTGGTCAATGCCCCCCTTCATCTCCGCTATGCCCCCTTCATCTCTGAATGCCCCCTTCATCTCCGCAATGTCCCCCTTCATCTCCGCAATGTCCCCCTTCATCTCCGCTATGCCCCTCTTCCACAATGTCCCCCTTCATCTCCGCTATGCCCCTCTTCCACAATGTCCCCCTTCATCTCCTCTATGGCATAGAGGAGATGAAGGGGGACATTGTGGAAGAGGGGCATAGCGGAGATGAAGGGGGACATTGTGGAAGAGGGGCATAGCGGAGATGAAGGGGGACATTGTGGAAGAGGGGCATAGCGGAGATGAAGGGGGACATTGTGGAAGAGGGGCATAGAGTCTATGCCCCTCTTCCACAATGTCCCCCTTCATCTCCGCAATGCCCCCTTCATCTCCGCAATGCCCCCGTACCTCCAGTCCCTGGTGGTCCAGCGGAGCGTCTTCAGATCTGTGCCTCTTCCGGCACAGATCCCCGCCACCCGAACATGGCGGGCGAGCACATGGCGGTACTCGACGAGTACCGCCATGTGCCGAGCAGAGCGATGCTCGAGCCGATCCGAGCATCGGCCGAGCACGCTCGCTCAACACTATTATACAGCACAAAGGTAACAAAAAAAAAAGCAAAACTGTTAAAGCTCATACGGAAGGTGATTGAAGAGAATCAACGGCTGTATAACTATTGAACGCGACCATTGATTAGGCAACCTGACAATTTCGCGCTGTCATGCACTGCAAGATTGTCACGTCGCTATTTTTATCCAGGCGACATGCTTAAAGTGTTAAATGGTCTCAAGCTCTTCTGAGTGCGACCTTTCAAAAGTGAACCGGGCAACTTTTGTGTGATTCTATGACTACCAGTGGGACAAGAAGCTGGAGTGGAATCTTATGTGTGTTTTGATAGTTACCAGGTGGACAACAGCTGGAATCTTATGTGCAGTTTGATGGTTAACAGTGGATTAAATGGAAAAGGGAAGTGTGGGTGTTATGTTATGTGCATTGTTGTGTCTACAATGGGACAGTAGAGGGGTAAGCCGTTTATGTGTGTCTTTGTGGCTACCAGTGGGGTAGTGGATCAAGGTTGGCGGTGCCAGTATATGTGGGGTTGTCTTTGGCTACCAATGGAACAAAGCTGGGATGTCACAGGGTGTGTCTGTAGTGTAGGTGGTTTTGTGGCTACCAAAGGGACATTAGAGCAAGTGTCAACCAGTGTATGTGGGTAGATGAAAATGTTCCAGTCCCCTTCCTTGAGTATCTGGTAAATTGATGTGGGGTCTTTAGCCCCCATGTTAATTTTTCTTCTCATTCTTGGGTATATGGGCCCCAATATATTTTTTATTTTTAAAACTGCTTAAAAGATTTTGATACATTTACTCCATTTTTTTTCTTTGAATCCATTGAATAGAGTGAACATGGAATGAAAACATATGGGATGTATCCCAGGACCCTGCAGTATCTTGAACATAGTTTCCATCCTAATCAGATCGGGGTGGAGAGTGAGTGTGTAAAAAATGTATCCCCCACCTTTTATTTATGTTTGTTCTTGAATAAAATCGATTGCTTGGTTGTTTGCTTGTTTTTTTAATTGTTTTTTTTTTACCATTAAAGGGATAGTAATACTTTGTTTTTTCTTTATTTTATTTTGTAGGCATTAAAAAAACATGAAGAACGATATAAGTCTTATCTCTCAAACCTTTATGGTTTCTGAGATATTCACAAGTCAAGTTTCCACCTCCCTCCCTAGTGTAAGCCATCTCTTCTCAGATGTGGAATCCAGTCCATAGACCAGACAGATAACAGCAGGGGACAATCTTCTTCCTATGAGAACAATGAAAGCCCTGCCCACCTTGACAAGTTTTCAGGTTTTTCTCTTATCTTAATTGAAGATTGTCCCTCTCTGCAGTCTACCTGGCCACCTCCCTTCTGATCTGGCTGAACAGTGTTACATCAGTAAAAGGGGCAGGAGGGGATACTTTATTATTGAATTACTCTTGAACTACAACTCTGACAGAATTGAAATAACACTCTCCAAAGTCCAAATACTATGATGATTAATTAGAGCTGTTTTTATTATGAAACATTACTATCCCTTTAACTCCTCTGTTGCTGGTCATCTAATGCAAGTAAATCTGACATCAGGTGGGTTAATCTGATGTTACGATTGAATTACAGGAGAGGAGAGAACATAGTTTATTATGGTTAGGGTTAGTTTATGTAATGTAATATACATTAACCCCATCCATTTTCAATATATTTCATTGCAAACTCGTATGTCAATGGAGGAATTAAAGGGATAGTAATACTTAAGGGGCAAATTTCACTCCAGTTGTGCCCACTGGCAGATATACTTCTCGTTGAACAGGCATCTATATGTCTGTTTCTCTATATCTACTTTGTGGACATGGAACTGGGATTGGGTTCATAACCTTTCTTTTGCCCTGCCTGAACCCTGTGTCTCATAGTGTCCCAAAACATACATCCCTACACATACACGCAAACATGGTCCTTAAAGGGATAGTAATACTTAACATGTAAAAAACTATATGTTGTAGGGTATATCCCCCTGAGTAAAACAAGAGTACTCCCACTGCTGAGAGATATTTTATTAAAAAATTATAACTGCTCAAACTTGAATTTTTTAGGTGCAATATCACAGTGGCCTGAAAATTTACAGTGGCGCTGTTGCTACACCATCTTATGGAGATGTATGGTCTACAGACCAGAGCAGTCCATAGGATGGTGTAGCAACAGCACCACCGTACATTTTCAGGCCACTGTGATATTGCACCTAAAAAATTAAAGTTTGAGCTGTTATAATTTTTTAATAAAATATCTCTCAGCAGTGGGAGTACCCTTGTTTTACTCAGGGGGATATACCCTACAACATATAGTTTTTTACATGTTAAGTATTACTATCCCTTTAAGGACCATGTTTGCGTGTATGTGTAGGGATGTATGTTTTGGGACACTATGAGACACAGGGTTCAGGCAGGGCAAAAGAAAGGTTATGAACCCAATCCCAGTTCCATGTCCACAAAGTAGATATAGAGAAACAGACATATAGATGCCTGTTCAACGAGAAGTATATCTGCCAGTGGGCACAACTGGAGTGAAATTTGCCCCTTAATAAAAAAAATGTATTGGATAACCTGTCCCAGAATCCTTAAACGGCTTAACATATTGATATTGATATTGATATTTTCACCATTATATTATTTCTCCAGTACCTTTAGATTCAGCTGGCTTTTCCTTGCTTCCGCCCCTTTCTTACATTAAATCTCCTTTTGACAAGCAAAGCGAACCCCACTGAAGAAAATGTGAAGCAGCAGCTGAATCAAGGAAGCTGGGATTATAGTAGCTGACATCAGAGAAGAAGGGATTGTGCCCTGGGGCTCTGCCAAGTTGTTTGAGTTGCTGCAACTGCAGATAAATATTTGTTCATATTTTTACATGAATAAGAAGTTTGAGGACAAATATAAAAACTCAGATACCTCTAATTTTCTTCCTTTAATCTGATGTCCTCCTATAGGAACTGTCTCTTTAATTTTATTGCCTCTGAGATAGTTGATGCCAGTCAGTCTCACTGCCAGTTCCACATGACCTTGAGGAACTAGTTTTATGTGGTTCTGAGCTTTTGAATTTAGGTGGGCAGAGATTCATTGAATTCCCTTCCTATATTGAGCAGCAAGTACAATGGCACTAGGAATTCTGTTGTGCTAAATACGTATTCAGTTATACTCAAGGCTAAAATTAAAATTCAACAACAACCACTATCTACCAATGTTACTGTTGTTTCCGTTGTACAATTATTAGAACAAAATGGCAAAAAGATCTTAATTAACACCTAAGCAACCATGCCACTCCCTCCCTACTTCCATCTTTATTTCCAGTTGTTTTTTCCATCAGAATAAATAAAGATAATTCCTATGGAAGCAGACATCTTAAAAATCCTGGGGCTGTGCTGCACAGCACCAAAACCATTTCTAAGACCTCCTCAGCCTGGTAGTATATGGTTCTCGGCCACAAACTTTGCAGGATGTGTGCTCAGCCTTCCATAGAACCTTTGTGTTGGGCTACGGGAATTACATCATGCAGGACAAGGGCTTGAACTGTGAGATTTCAGTCTTTTCTCAGTAGACCAATGAGGGGAGGGCGCATCAAGGTCCCTCCATTGGTCTGTTGGGACTCATAGTGCAGCCTTGGTTTCATTGGCAGGTCTTCTCTCAGGTGAGCAAATCTGCCAGCAGGGCTCTATCCTTGTGATAGCTGCCAGGGTCAGACTGACCATACGGGCATTCGGTCACGAACCGAGGTCCCGTGACTGAAGGGGGCCTGCTGCCGCTTCCAGCGCTGCTCAGCAGCTCTCCAACAACGGCCACCGGTGCGCCGTTCTAGCAATACAGAGTGCTGGGAGATGACATCATCTCCCAGCCTCTGCATTACTAGAGGGCACGGGACTTCGCACAGTATTAAGCCACGCCGCTAGACCTCCAGGGACTGGAGGTAGGGGCAGTGTGGAGATGAAGGGGCATGGTGGAAGGGGTGATGTGGAGATGGTGGCATTGTGGAGATGAAGGGGGCATTGTGGAAGGGGCAATGTGGATATGGGGGCATTGTGGAGATGAAGGGGGCATTGTGGAAGGGGTATTGTGGAAATGAAGGGGGCATTGTGGAGATGAAGGGGGCATTGTGGAAGGGGTATTGTGGAAATGAAGGGGGCATTGTGGAGATGAAGGGGGCATTATGGAAGGGGCATTGTGGAGATGAAGAGGGCATTGTGGAGATGAAGGGGGCATTGTGGAGATGAAAGGGGCATTATGGAAGGGGCATTGTGGAGATGAAGGGGGCATTGTGGAAGGGGCATTGTGGAGATGAAGGGGGCATTATGGAAGGGGCATTGTTGAGATGAAGGGGGCATTGTGGAGATGAAGGGGGCATTGTGGAAGGGGCATTGTGGAGATGAAGGGGGCATTATGGAAGGGGCATTGTTGAGATGAAGGGGGTATTGTGGAGATGAAGGGGCATTGTGGAGATGAAGGGGGCAATGTGGAGATGAAGGGGGCAATTTGGAGATGAAGGGGGCATTGTGGAGATGAAGGGGGCATTGTGGAAGGGGCATTGTGGAGATGAAGGGGCAATATGGAGATTTCTGCAGGGGGCCCAGACCTCTTTTTGGACCAGGGGCCCTGGGTCCTGTCAGTCCGCCCCTGTTAACTGTACTTTAACCCTTCGAGTGCCAGGCATGGGCATGGGGCAGTCAAGTTTTATTATAAAAATTATGTTATAAGGATAGTTGGCAGGTAATATATAAAAGATGCTAGCAAAGAAAATATAATAATAGGGTTTTTTCTGCCTATTAATATAGGGTGGTTCCCACCGGAGGAAGATCGTTCATTAAACGTTTGCGAGCCAGTGTCCAACACATTCCAAAGTAATGCACTGGACACCCACTCTGGCACTCAAAAGGTTAACATTTATAAAATATAAAATCTTTACTTTTTAATTCACTTTTTAATTTTAATTAATTTTTTTAACTTGAGGTCACCATGTGCATTGATCCCATCACTTATTATGGAAAGTCAGTGACTCTAGCTGTCCCATAATCTGCATTATTTTGAAAAACATCGCCTCCTGGACACTAGGAGGAGATGAACAAATCAGTGATAAAGAGAAGATAAACTCTCCAGTGTGATAAACTCTCCAGTTCTCCCCAATTCCTATGCTATTCTATGGAGCCTCTGCACTAAGGTAGGCATGTCAGACTCAAATACAGTTGAGGGCTGCATACTTAACATTTCCCTCCAAGCAAGGCCACAACATTGGCTACTAGTGTCTGTACACCATACCTCCCAAGTGCCCCTCTTTAGGAGGGACAGTCCCTCTTTGAGACCCAAATCCCCCTGTCCCTCTTTTCTACCCTGTTGTCCCTCTTTTTAGGACATCAGAGTGAGTGTTGTATATATTAGTCTTGCTCCACAGCAATGAAATTCACATAAATGTTTAGTTAATCTTCAGTATATATGTTTGCAATTGAATCTGTGTAAATAAAATACTTTGGTCTTGCTCTAAATCATTTATTCAGTTATACAAAGAGGTGTCAATAGGTGACAAAGTAACCTAAAAAGTCCCCGCGCACCAGCCACGCCCCTAGAAACACCACCTAAAACACAAGTTTCCCTCTTCGGCCATTTGAAATGTTGTGAGGTATGTGTACACACACACATACATAGATAGATAGATAGATAGATAGATAGATAGATAGATAGATAGATAGATAGACATATACATAAACACATGGTTATATATATATATATATATATATATATATATATATATATATATAATCTGTGACTGTTGGGAACAATGATACATCCTTGGTCCACTGGTATCCACAGAACCAGCCTGCTCTCTTTCTCTAAATGGGCCATACAGGTGGATAAACTAAGCCTTTGAGTTCCAGGGAAGTGCCTACACATCTCTCTGACATTAAGATTGTTAACCCTTTGAGTGCCAGAGGGGAACGCAACACATTGCTTTGCAATGCGTTGCATACCCCTCTGCAACTCAAAAGGCTAAAGTGACTTAAAGAATAGTAATTTTCCATAATAAAAACAGTTCCAATTAATCATCATAGTATTTGGACTTTGTAGAGTGTTATTTCAATTCTGTCAGAGTTGTAGTTCAAGAGTAATTCAATGACAAAGTGTCCCCCTCCCTCCCCTTTTACTAATGTAACACTGTTCAGCCAGATCAGAAGGGAGGTGCCCAGGTAGACTGCAGAGAGGGACAATCTTCAATTAAGATAAGGGAAAAACCTGAAAAACTTGTCAATGGGGGCAGGGATTTCATTGTTCTCATAGGAGGAAAATTGTCCCCTGCTGTCATCTGTCTGGTCTATGGACTGCATTCCACATCTGACAAGAGATGGCTTACACTAGGTAAAAGGGGCAGGAGGGGAAACTTTGCTTGTGAATATCTCTCAAACCATATAGGTTTGAGAGATAAGACTTATATCGTTCTTCATGTTTTTTAATGCCTACAAAATAAAATAAAGATAAAACGAAGTATTACTATCCCTTTAAGCATTCTTTCAGTGTGATTGTTTAGCAAAGTTTTCCATCCCAAAACAGGGATAAGTGGGATAAATAATAATTAAAATATGAGTTAATCTGTGTTCCCTACTAATTTTTCTTGTGCTTTTTGTCATTTATTTTCTCTCTCCAGAAACCTGTCTTTTAGATTACAAATAAAGAAAACTCTAGAAGACAAAACCAAAATAATTGATTATATGTGTTAGAAGTGTAACAATTGGGCCTTATGTATATGATTATTCTCCTTTATTTATTGAGCACCAATATATTCTGCAGTGCTGTACAAATTAGGGGTGTGAATTACACACAATGACATATAGAATCTAACTGAAACAAGTGGTAATATGGGCAAATGAAAAGAAAAGCAATGCAAACAACTGTACCATAGGTGATAAAAGCAATTATCATGTTTTACTAAGTCACCAGTTCGGGGGTTTACTTCTCTCCATGGCATGAATGCAAACAGAATGAGTATTAGCTCTCAGCCACAAGTTTTGCAGGTTGCACACCCATGCTCCATATGCCCAAAGCAGAGTGTATATGGAGAATGTTGTGCAAGTCAACAAGACTATACAGCAAAACTCTCATTCGACCAACAAGAGAACCCTGTTGAGTCTCTGTTTAGACCATCATTCTACTTCCCACTGGTTTGGTTTCAATGCAACTTCACACACAAAATTTCAGATGGCCAAAGAGGGACACTTTTGTTTTACGTGGTGTTGCTATTAGCATGGCTGTGGGTGGGGGCAATACCAAGGATTTTTAGGTTATTTCATGACCTGTTAAAAGCTTTTTATATAACTGAATACATGAATTAGAGCAAGACCAAAGTATTTTATTTACACAGGCTAATTTATAAACACATATACTGAAGTTTAAACAAACATTAATGTGTGTTTTATTGCTGTGGAGCAATGTGATACATGTATATACACACCAAACAGTCTAATCTCCTAACAAGAGGGACAGTAGGGTTGGACCTGGGATTTGGTTCTCAAAGAGGGACTGTCCTTCCTAAAGAGGGACACTTGGGAGGTATGTCCTAAAGAGGGACATGTGGGAGGTGTGTCCTAAAGAGGGACACGTGGGAGGTATGTCCTAAAGAGGGACACTTGGGAGGTATGTCCTAAAGAGGAACACGTGGGTGGTATGTCCTAAAGAGGGACACTTGGGAGGGATGTACTAAAGAGGGACACTTGGGAGGTATGTCCTAAAGAGGAACACTTGGGAGGTATGTCCTAAAGAGGGACACTTGGGAGGGATGTACTAAAGAGGGACACTTGGGAGGTATGTCCTAAAGAGGGACACTTGGGAGGTATGTCCTAAAGAGGAACACTTGGGAGGTATGTCCTAAAGAGGGACACTTGGGAGGGATGTACTAAAGAGGCACACTTGGGAGGTATGTCCTAAAGAGGGACATTTGGGAGGTATGTCCAAAAGAGGGACACTTGGGAGGTATATACTAAAGAGGGACACTTGGGAGGTATATACTAAAGAGGGACACTTGGGAGGTATGTCCTAAAGAGGGACACTTGGGAGGTATGTCCTAAAGAAGGACACTTGGGAGGTATGTCCTAAAGAGGAACACTTGGGAGGTATGTCCTAAAGAGGAACACTTGGGAGGGATGTACTAAAGAGGGACACTTAGGAGGTATATACTAAAGAGGGACACTTGGGAGGTATGTCCTAAAGAAGGACACTTGGGAGGTATGTACTAAAGAGGGACACTTGGGAGGTATGTCCTAAAGAGGAACACTTGGGAGGTATGTCCTAAAGAAGGACACTTGGGAGGTATGTACTAAAGAGGGACACTTGGGAGGTATGTCCTAAAGAGGAACACTTGGGAGGTATGTCCTAAAGAGGGACACTTGGGAGGTATATACTAAAGAGGGACACTTGGGAGGTATGTCCTAAAGGGGGACACTTGGGAGGTATGTCCTAAAGAGGGACACTTGGGAGGTATATACTAAAGAGGGACACTTGGGAGGTATGTCCTAAAGAGGGACACTTGGGAGGTATGTCCTAAAGAGGGACACTTGGGATGTATGGTGTAAAAAGGGACTCTTGGGAGGTAGGTCCTAAAGAGGAACACTTGGGAGGTGTGTCCTAAAGAGGGACACTTGGGAGGTATGTCCTAAAGAGGGATACTTGGGAGGTGTGTCCTAAAGAGGGACACTTGGGAGGTATGTCCTAAAGAGGGACACTTGGGAGGTATGTCCTAAAGAGGAACACTTGGGAGGTATGCCCTAAAGAGGGACACTTGGGAGGTATGTCCTAAAGAGGGACACTTGGGAGGTGTGTCCTAAAGAGGGACACTTGGGAGGTGTGTCCTAAAGAGGGACACTTGGGAGGTATGTCCTAAAGAGGGACACTTGGGAGGTGTGTCCTAAAGAGGGACACTTGGGAGGTATGTCCTAAAGAGGGACACTTGGGAGGTGTGTCCTAAAGAGGGACACTTGGGAGGTATGTCCTAAAGAGGGACACTTGGGAGGTATGTCCTAAAGAGGGACACTTGGGATGTATGGTGTAAAAAGGGACTCTTGGGAGGAATGTCCTAAAAAGGAACACTTGAGAGGTATGGCATCACTCTAGTCTGCTCCCAGGGGAGTCACTCTGCCAATGGAACCCTACCCACATAAGAATTCCCTTAGAAAAGTGGTATTTAACCCACTGAATGCTAGAGGGGTCTCCAATGCATTGCAGTGCAATGCATTGTAGATGTGTCTAGCATTCAGGGGGATAAAACATTCCATTTATTCAATGGGAATTGTTTACGTTGACCGTATGGTGCAACTAGTTTGGTCTGGAATTGCTCTACTTTATACGTATGAGATAATATTCCTTTATTTCCATGTCATCTGTAGTGTGAAAACACAGCAACCTCACACCATGAACCACTCTGCTCCCTCCTGGGCAGCAGTCACAGAGAAAACTGCTTCAAAAGGAACACCAATGGGGTTTTCAAGTCACATTTGGCAAGAAAAAAAAAAAGGCTGACATCAAAGCAGCGCGGCAGTGAAGCAGAACTAATGTGTAATGTCAAGTAGGTCAGGCTCGGCTTCCTTGGTTATTAGTAACACTTTGCAACCAACAGGCAGCTGTTCTGTGTATTTACAGGGGAACATTTCTATTTAAGACCTAGAAAACAGAATTAACGTCAGCAGGGTGAGGAGAAATGATGTACGGCCAGTCCTCAGTGGGCACAAAAATTCCCCCCAAACTAAAAAACATGTTCACCAGAACCACTTTATTTTCCCAAGAGACTCAGGCTTTTTGGTTATGCTTTCTAAAACTCCATTATTTCTAACACATTATTAGGGATAATTAGAAGGTTAGCAGACTGTAGAAAGGGAAAAAAAACAAGAAGAAAAAGAAGAGGGGAGAAGGAGGAGACACTGCTAGGGAACCGAAGGGTGAACAAGAGAGGAGACAGGAAATGAAATGGATCTAGTGAGGCTGCAGTGGGTGCTGGTGTAGGACAAGAGGACAGACTAACAGCAGCTCTAGAGCAGGTTCATGCTCTTTGTAATCATACAGGCTCCCATTAGACTGTGCCCCCTTGAACTCTAGCTGTTGCCCAATAATTTGTAAAGACTCTTCAGGGACAGAGAAAGCTCCATTCAGCCATGATTATCTTGGCTGCCTTCCAGCACCAGGATTCTCTCTGTGCCAGGCAAGCTAAGGGCACCATTCCTATTAACCCCTTTTCCTCCCCAGACACACAACTAGGATGAGATTGTCTCTGATCTGCAGTCATTCTCTGAAAAGATGATGAAATTGTAGTGCACTGTGGGGCTTTAGGCCCTTTTGGGTTTTCCCCCTCATTCCAGGACCAGTGGCTTCGGATCTGTAGTGCCTCTGACCATTCAGACAGCCATTTACTGTTTGAGTGCCAGAGCATGTGCAACGTATTCTGAAGCAATGTTTTTGCCACTCTTTCAGTGCTTATAGGAGCAGTACGTTTCTTTAATGGAAAAAATATATTATAGGGATTTTACTGCTGAGCAGTGGCAAAGCTAGTCATTGAAGGGCCCTGACGCAAACATTTTTGGGCACCTAGCAAAAATATTTTAATAAAGACATAACCAGATCTTATTTGACCCTGAGACAGATGGGCTCCCTTGGATGCTGGGTCCTGGTACACCGCTGTAGTTATGCCCCTGCTGTTGAGTGAAACAAAGGTGCTCCCACTGTTTAGAGATGCATATTTCCAGAGTGTTCCCATTTACATTATTTTTTTACATTAACAGTGCCTTCTGGTGGTCAGACTCCAATTAGTCATTCTGTTGCAGTCTATGGTAGAAGTGAGTCACTGACGAATAGCTTGCCATAGAATGTGATAGGAACTGCTTTTTGTTTGAACTATCAGGAAGTAATTACACTGTAATTCACTTCCTGACAATTTGAACAGTTAGAATATTTGAATAAAGCAGCAGTCAGAGTAACCTTGTTTTACTCAGAAGGAAAAACCCTATAACATAAAGGTTTTCATTAAAAAAGTTTTCTGCTCCTTACACTCCACTGGCACTCAAGGGAGGTTAACCCTTTGTATACTAAAGACTTCACCAACACATTGTGAGGCTATAAAGTGGAGATTCTTTAGTATCAAAGGGATTAAGAAGGAGATCGTAAAGGCACAATATAATTTATTTGGCATCCATAACTAGGATAGTGTCCTATCAGCAGACCTGCTCCTCTGGAAGTAGACGTGCCACTGAAGCTAGGGCTGCATTGAGAACTCCAGAAGAAGAACAGGGGAGCGAAATTAGAGTCTGAAATCAGATCCCAGTACTCCTATGTTGGTCCCACAGGAAAAGACTAAACTGCAAGACTGAAGTCTCTCAATTCAGTCTCTTGTCCTACACGATGCAGTTCCCATAGACCCAACACAGCAGGTCTAAGGAGACTGCTCACCAACCTGGAAAGTTTGTGGCTGGGAGCTATAAATGTATGTGTTGTGTTCCAGGTAAGGGGCCAGTTTTCTGTCCTCTTGAACAGATGATAGGAGTTGTTATGAGGCTGCAAAGTACACATCCCAGAAGTAGAAAGGACCGCTGTTTTGCTCAGTGGAATACATTCTACAAATGTATATTAATGGATATTGGATACTCAGCCTTAATCAAAGGTACGGGTGCAGAGAATGAGTTATTATTGAATTGATTTCAAAGGAAGATGTGGCTTGACATTAGGGCCCATTCTGTAGCTAGGGTGACCACATGTCCCTGATTGACCAGGACAGTCCCTGATTTTAAATATGTGTTTCATGTCCCAGGCAGCCCCATTCAGGGACAATACAAAGTCCCTGATTGAAGACTCCAGAACAAAGAGTTAAAATACTAGGAGAGCTTCCTATTGCCTGCTGTGACAAGATGTGATGTCTCTGTTGGGCTACAAGAAAATGGCTTCCAAACAGATCTATAAACACTAGTGAAAGACCTGAGCACTGATCCTGACATCAAACAGAAGCTGCAGTACAACATTGTTGTAGTATAATGGTAGTCTAAGATGTTGGGCAGTAATGTACATTTTCTTGATATATAGTGACCCCTCCCGTATATCTGCCCTAGAGCTGAGGACATGTCTTCTGCTGCTGTCAACTCCACAGTGTCCCTGAATGGTGGAATGTAAATGTGGTCACCCTATCTGTACCACACAGTCTATATCATAATCATACAATGGGACATTCATGACAATACGGACATGTAATAAAATTCCTATCATGTAACGTTCTACCATCACAGGATGTATCCAACAGATCCACAGAAAACACATGACAAGAATAACCACATTTGAAATCATAATCACAAACGTAAGAGCTAAAGGCAGGACTAGGTAACCTGAGACTATCCAGCTATGAAGGAGCACAACTCCCATTATTCCCAGCCAGCCATTGGCTGTCTGGAGATGATGGGAGCTGTGGTCCTAGCCATTCACTGGCTGGCTATGAATGATAGGAACTAAAATTATCCACACCTTGAAGGCCTATAGCAGTGGATGATGTCAAGTGGAATTAGTGCTGTCCTTTATTTATTGATCTCCAACATATCTTGCAGTACTATGCAAAGATGGAGAGAGATGAACATACCTGGGGCTTATGTTCACCTATTGCATTATAATTGTGTTAGAATGTGACTATAATTAGGGAGATTAGCTGAGGATTATGTCATCACAAGACCCTGGTTCCTCAGATCTTTGAACAAGAGCGCTGGTGCTTAACCCTTTGAGTGCCAGAGGAGTATGCAATGCATTGCGTACTCAAAGGATTAAGCACTCAAAGAGCTAAGCGCCCTCAGCTACTACCTAACAAAAATGTCCCTAATTTTTAAACCCTAAATTCTACCAGTGTCCTCCCTTCAGTCCTAGACCTCATGCCATCATGTCATCCAGATTCTCTATCACTATATAATCATTCTGCAAATACAATTTATAACAACTAGTTCATTTGTTTTCTGGGATTAGAAGTATTTGTTTATTTTATTATTTTGTCTGCTCGATGACTACTAGAGAATATTTTGATTATTCATTTCTAAGGTTTGTAATCCTTTTACACTAAAAAAATCCCATTTGAAATATTTGTCTAGACAGCTTTTATACACAGAAATGTTGTTTCTACATCATACCACTTGGATCTGACACAGGCTATTCCATTATTAAACAGAATGTGTCACATTAGATTGGGAAATAAGCATTTTCTCCTTTGTAGACTGCGATAGGCAAGTCTGCACATTTAGGAAACAATACCCACCATTACAAATAGTGAGACCAGTCTGTACAATCATACTGTAAAATTACAGAAACTAGACCATAACATTACAGATTGTAAAACTAGTGGGATAGCCAACAGCCTGCTAATTTATGCACTAAGGCGTAATATAGAGAAGGGCTGTTCACCAACAAGCCAGGATGTAAGGATTTCCCTGATTAAAGGGATAGTAATGTTTCCCAAATAAAGCAGTTCTGATTAATCTCCATAGTATTTGGGCTATGGAGAGTGTTATTTCAATAGTGTCAGAGTTGCAGTTCAAGAATAATTGAATGATAAAGTATCCCCCTCCCGCCCCTTTTATCTAAATGTAAGCCACCTCCCCTCAGATGTGTAATCTGGTCTTTTGACCGGACAGATCACAGCAAGGGACAGTCTTCTGACTGTGAGCATAAGGAAAACCTTGTCCCCACCCTTGACAGGTTTTTCAGGTTTTCCTTATGCTCAGTGAAGATTGACCCTCTCTGCGATAGTAAAATAGTAATATAGTAGATGAGGCTGAAAAAAGACATGCATCTATCGAGTCCAGCCCATGCCAGAAACACCCCTGTTGATCCAGAGGAAGGCAAAAAAGCCCCCTGGAGACATTTCCAATCTAGCCCCAAGTTGGGGAAAAAAATGTATTCTTTCCTGACTCCAATTGGTAGTAAAATAGTTCTCTGGATCAATATCCTATCTGCTTTGAAGCCATCTGTCATAACTGTCAATATTGTTGTGTGCTAGATAGGCATTCATTGCTTTTTTGAATGCAGTTGCATTATCCGCACGCAGTACATCCCGAGGCAAAGAATTCCATAGCCTTACCGCCCTTACTGTAAAGAATACCTGCCTTTGTTTTAGTCGAAAGCGCCTTTCCTCTAGTCTTAATGGATGACCTCTTGTTCTTAGCTCAGCTCTTTGCATAAATAATTCATTGGATAGTTTGTTGTATTGACCTTGAATGTATATGTAAATGGTAATCATATCACCCCTTAGACGTCTCTTCTCTAATGTAAACAAACCCAGTTTGGCTAGTCTCTTTTTGTAACTCAGATCCTCCAATCCCTTTATCAGTTTTGTTGCACGTCTCTGCACCTTTTCCAGTTCAGTAATGTCTTTTTTAAGAACAGGCGCCCAAAACTGTACTCCATATTCTAGATGAGGCCTAACCAAGGATTTATACAGAGGTAGGATAATATTAGCATCCTTTGCTTCTACAACTCTTTTTATGCAGGCTAGTACTCTATTTGCTCTTGCAGCAGCTGAGTGACTCTGCACACGGCTGTGAAGTCTATCGTCTATAATAATAATAATCCTTTATTTATATAGCGCACACAGATTCCGCAGCGCTTTACACTCATATTGGTTCCTGTCCCCATTGGGGCTCACAATCTAAATTCACCTATCAGTATGTTTTTGGAGTGTGGGAGGAAACCGGAGTACCCGGAGGAAACCCACGCAAACACAGTGAGAACATACCTAAATCTTTCTCTAATGAGGATTGCCCAAGTTGTTTTCCATTTAACCCATTAACGACCCGTGACGGTCATAGTACGTCATGGGTCGATCTGAGTTAACGACCTATGACGTACTATGACCGTCACGGAATTCCGGGCTCTCCCCGCGGCTGCACGTAAAAAAAAAAAAGTAAAAAAAAAAAAAAAGCTCTGTGGTCTTTCTGTGACTGTGCCGCACTGATCGGACGGTCGGTAAGGGATTAAAATATATGTTGCAAGTTTGTTTCTACAGCCCAAATGCATAACCTTACATTTATCTACATTAAATGTCATCTGACACTTTTCTGCCCATTCACTTATAAACAGTCACCTTCAATATGAATAGAGGAGAGAAAAATATCTGAACCGTTAAAGAATGATAAACCAGTCTGAGCCATTATAGAATTAGAGAAAATAATCTGAACTATTATAGACAGAGACCAGTCATACTCATTTGAGGATTATAAAGTCTAAGCTCTTAGACAGATTTGCTCAGTAATAAACATAGAAAGGCTGATTTGGACATTACTGTCTGTGAGAGACAAGCTGGAGACATTATACACTGAGAAAAACATTACTGAACCATTGTAGACTAAAGGTGACCAATAATAAGCAATATGCTAAGAAAGTGATCACTCAGCGTTACAAATGACTGACAGAGACCAGTTTACACCATTAAATAGTACTGAAAAAGTAGGTCTTAAATGATGATCTGCTGATCTAATGGATTTGGTCAAAAATCCCTATTGACAGCAATGGGGGATTATTACCCCCAAATCCTATAATGGCAGCTTCAGCGCATATAAAATAACATCCTAAGGGTGAAATATTTCTCATTACAAGGCTTAAAACCACATGGATATAAAGCTGCTGGCCTGGGTTCACACAGAGTTGGTATTTGGTCTTCCACCTTTGAGATCAATATTGTAACCACAAAGTCTTTCCCTCTCCCACTTGCTTGTACAAAATGTTAAGCCCATTGGACTGCCAAGTGCTAACTAAAATGTGTGTTTATTATTCCATGGTATCATTGTTCACTCAACATAAGACATGTCAGCACTAGCTTGCTGTCCGTGGTCCTTTGGCTCCCTCCTTCCCCCTGGTGCTAACCCCTGTACTCCCAGCTGAGGCTTTCCAGCTTTGCTATTTCATTAGCAGAGCTTCATCTTGAGCCATAAAACTCAGGAACTTTCTCTGGCCGTAAAATCGGTGTTGACAGAATTATTTGCCTGATGCCAAACCAGTAGCTGGTTTCTAAGGTAGGTGGCCCATCAGCAATGAAAACTAATTATAGCAGCTCCTTGTGACGGCTCTCCATGTGTCCTAAAGACCACAGAAGTTAAAGAAAACCGAGCAGGCTTTAAATGTCTTTTGTGCTTGATCTATTCACTATCACGGTTTATTTGAATTATCTTATTTCATGTCTGGCTTCTTCATGGTATTCTCTTCCAACATAAACTCAGTAATTGGCAGGAAATGTTAGAGGAGACTTCACCTGTTCTATACTATGTCATATCATGAGACAGCCTGAGATACATGTGCATCAATAAAGAGAATAAGACAGATGCAGAGTGGGCGTGGCCTATCTGGTTAAGTCACTGGTTTTGGAACAGGGAAATCTAGTTTGAGTCCTGTGTCACCTCCTTTTGTCCTTTATCACCCAGTCTCATTATATCCCAATGCATCAGGCAACAGCATCAGACTTGCAGATCGATGGGTCAGAGACAGATTTACATCTCAGGCAGCCCAAGGCAAGGAGCTCCACCCATGGCCACACCCCATTCCTCATATTGTCCCGCCCCAGTCCATTTCACTGTTTTCTAGCATAACAAGTACCCTTGGCCTGTAACAAGGAATGACAAGAAATGCTTTAACTCCTTGGTTGCCAGAGTGATTGCCAATGCAGGGTTAAATATTCTTGAGGAAAGGAGATTTAATCTACAACAGCGGAAGGGTTTCTTTACAGTAAGGACAATAAAGGTATGGAATTCACTGCCTGAGGAGGTGGTGCTATCGAATACATTAGACGCCTTTAAAAAGGGCCTGGATACTTATTTAAAAGAACATAACATAGAGGGCTATGCACGTTAGTATTAGGATTAATATTTTACTTAGGGCTTGTTGATCCAGGGAGAAATCTGATTGCCATTTGGAATCAGGAGGGAATTCTCCCCCCCCACCCCATTCAGGGCAGAATTTGAAATTGCTGTATTGTTGTGTTTTTTTTGCCTTCTTTTGGATCAACGATGGTAAACAGGAATAGGAAAAGGGTTGAACTAGATGGACGCAAGTCTTTTTTCAACCTAAATTACTATGTTACTATGTTACTAAATATCAGCCAGTAAAAGAGTATAAAACTTATGAAGGAACATTAGTCCATATTTATAAAAGAAAACTGGAGTTATTCTGGAGTAAACCATCTGCACCATAGGAGACAAATAAAAAATTCCTGTTAAATTAAATTGGGCTAGCATTCAAGGGGTTAAAAAGCTGTATTCAAGTGCATGGGAATCTAGGAATTGTTATGTGTCTCCTATGGGGCAGTTGGTTTACTCCAGAATAAATCCAGTTGAGATTCAGAATGTGGGTGCGGTCAACACAGCTAAGGTGACGCACAGAATTTGGAGGTCTAGGAAATTGCCTACTCTGCCTATTGGGAAATCCAGCTCTGGGCAGGGAATTACTGGAAGAGCTGTAGTCATTGTGGAGTAAACCAGTTACATCATAAGATACAAATAAGTCCTCAAATGCCATTTATTTAAGTGGGGCTTTTAGGCTCTTAAAAGCTTGAGTGGTCTCCAGTTAATTGCTAAGCAATGCGTTGGCAACCTCTTTAGCATTCAAAGGGTTAAAAGCCAGATTTGAAATCAGTATGGATTTTTAATACTCCCTTATGGTATAATTGGTTTATTCCACAATAACTCCAAAGGGGAGATGCACTAAGGAGTGATAAAGAGGTGATAAAGTGGAGATGAATTCTCTAGTGAGATCACTTCTCCAGTTCCTATGTTATTATATGGAGCCTATGAACTAAGATCCCTAAAGTCTGAGGGAGATTAGTGCATAGGCTCCATAGCATAACATAGAAACTGGAGAAGTGATAGGCTCCATAGCATAATGTAGAAATTGCAGATGTGATATCACTGGAGAAGTCATCTCCACACTATTACTTCTTTATCACACCTTATAATGCCCCCCCCCCCCCGTTCCACTTAGTACATCAGAGTTTGATGTACTAAGATGAAACCAACTGATCCACAAGGGACAAATACAAATATCAATTGAATTCAATGGAACTTTTGATCCCTTGACCGATATTTCCTGTTGAGTAACATAAGGGTGCTCTCACTGCTGACAGATGTATAATTCCAGAGTTATTACAGTTTAAACATGTGTTTATTTACATTAGCAGCTCCCTCTAGTGGTCAAATTATGTTAGGTCTCCTTTAGGGAGTCAGAACTATCACAAAGTAAATGCACTGTATTTCACTTCCTGATTATTTGAACTTTGCAACTTTAACATAATCTGTAAATCTAAATCTTTCAAACTAGCTTTCTAAATAAAAAATGGCAAAAACAAACATATATACATGATTTTTGAAAAGCTCTTATTTTTAGCCAGTTGTGCCCTTTTGTTAAGATTACCTAACTTTTGTGTTTTGCATGCTGCCTATAGTGTATGAGTGTACATATATTTGCTTTTCCATAACGCAGGACACACCAGCAGTGTGTGTGTATTGATGTGGAGCATCTTTGTACTTGCTCATCCAAAACAAAACACATACCTCCCAACATTTCAAATTGCCAAAGAGGGACACTTGTGTTTTAGAGGGTGTTGCTGGGGGCGAGGCTGGTGGGCGGGGCATTACCGAGAATTTTTAACCTATTTCATGACATGTTGACAGCTTCTTGTGTAACCTAATAAATGACTTATAACAAGACCAAAGTATTTTATTTACACAGACTAGTTTATAAACACATATATGGATGTTTAAACAAGCAATAATGTGAGTTTTACTGCTGTAGAGCTATGTGATACACTTATATACACACCACACAATCTGATTTCCTAAAAAGAGGGACATCAAGGTGGGAAAGAGGGACAGAGGGATTTGGGTCTAAAAGAGGGACTGTCCCTCCTAAAGAGGGACACTTGGGAGGTATGAAAACACTCCAGTTCCAGTGATAAAATAGCAAATGTCTAGTACCAGTACATACCTCCCAAGTGTTCCTCTTTAGGAGGGACAGTCCCTCTTTGAGACTCAAATCCCTCTGTCCAACCTTGATGTCCCTCTATTTAGGAGATCAGACTGTGTTGTGTGTATATAGAAGTACACCTCATTGCTCCACAGCAATAAAACTCACATTAATGTTTGTTTAAACTTCAGTATATGCGTTTATACATTAGTATGTGGAAATAAAATGCTTTGTTCTTGCTCTAAATCATTTATTCAGTTAAACCACTAGGTATCGTTAATGCCTTTCCCGCCAGACAAGCCTCCAACAACACCATTTAAAACAAAAGCGTCCCTCTTAGGCCACTGTAATGTTGGAAGGTATGCCAGTGAAAACACAATTCTATTTTCTTGAGTATTTAAATCTGGGGGTGAATCGACCACCATAGGGAACAAATAAAATATTCCATTGATTTCAAAGGGTCTATAAACTGCTTAAATTCTAGTGAGGTAACCAAGAGAATTGTGAAGCAATATATTGTTCCTAATCTGTAAATACCTCTGCTGGCTGACCTTACATTACAACATTTTTTTCCCTAAATCTTTCACCATTCTGCTTGTATCCCTGTGTTCATCTCTGTGTTTCCATCCTCCTCATTCACATAACTCTGCTTTGTCCCCCTTGTCTGTAGATCCTGGCCTTCTCCCCTCATCTCTTTTTTCCCAGAGGTATGAGCAGAGCCGAGCAGTCTGTCAGTGACCCTGGGACCTATGGGTGTTGGAGAAATCTGTGATTGGTGCTAGGATTAGGTGAGATGGCTCCCAGGGCTGGCGGCTGGATCAGGAGGCTGTGCAGAGGAGTGACATTGATTCAATGTGACGGGGTCATACTGGTCACAGTGTGCAGAGGACAGGCAGAGAGGGAGAGGAGGAGGCACAAGCAGGCAGACAGCGATAAGCGGAAGACAGCAGGATAAGGAAATGGACAAAAGAGAGAAAAGGAATAAAAGGTGTAAGAGACGAAAGCAATCAAATACAAAAGGGCCTTATTCATCAAAACAGAGGGGAGCAATGCAGAAGAACAACGATCTGCACCATGGGTGCAACTGAAAAATCCACAGATTCCCAATGATTTAACTCAAGGTTGTAACCCAACTAAAGCCAAAGCACTGTGAAGACTCATGTAGATTAATGGTAATATCCACCCACAATGCAAACATTTTGCTCCAAAATTGCACCTTTTTAGCTTTATGAATAAGATCCCCAAAACCCACAATGCAAAAGCCTCCATTACTTTACAATCACACATGAACTAGGAAAGCTTTAGGCCCAATTCAAACGGGTGAGATCAATGCAGCAATTCTGCTTTGGATCTGTCACCTGTGCTGGACTGTAACATGATGGACTATAGTGCTTTCCACAAGGCAACTATCACCTCAAGTGGTCACACCAATGTTCAGCATGCTGCAATGTTAATTTGTTGCCTCAGAACAGACCAGGGAACCGTCTGGTCCCAAGTCCTAGGAGAAACAATGTAGGGCTGACAATTTCCAAATGATATGGTTCTATTAAAATTGCGGGTGGGACTTAATCGGGTGGGTGGTTGAAAGGAGGAGTTTCTCACAAAATGACTGGGAAAGTGGGCAGAACTAGGAGGGTGTGGGCTGAATGGGCTAAAAAGTGTGTGGGGTTATAGCTGAATTTACCATGCTGCAGAATCAGCATCTGTTCCCATAGATGAGGTACTTCTATCTGAAAAACAGATATGACTCAGGAAGCCAGTAAAGTTGCAGCGAGGAAGGTCTGAGCAGCGGCCTTTGGTGCCACTGGCAGTCTTTCACTAGCAGTAATGTGATGGCCAATACACATGGGCAACAGCCAGTCATACTGACTGGCACTCACATGGGCCGGAATCACTTATGACCAAAAGCCAAGCACTTTGTATGTCCCTGAGGAAAGTCCCATAGTGGACTGAAACGTCGGGCTAAGGTCATTTTTAATTACGTTTTAAATAAAAGTCAAGTTTTAAATGTACAATGAAGTGCTTCACCTTTGGTGATTAGTGATTCTGGAGACAGTTTTGAGCCTGGAGCACCCGCTAAACGTAAGGTTAGTGTGTGCGGTAATTCAGAGACTTGTGACTCACATGGGCCGGCCATCAGGCACACCTCCCTTACATTCCCGTCAGAGGAGGAATGCAAGAGAAGTGAGTGGAGATGTACAGGCACCAGACCTGGTGCAGGGAGCTGCAACACTTATTGCACCATGTAAAAGAGGCCTGATTGACTGTACGCAATGGCACCAATACAATAAATCTCTATGGCAAGGAGCTTGCAATGAGCTCTAATACCACTGATATGCACTACAAAACCCCCCTGATTCCTAAGGAGTTACAAGATCCAGATCTGTCTGCAACCTTAGCCCCTTAAGGACCCATGACGTGCCAGGATCATCATGGGAAAATTTCCCTAAAGGACCAGCGATGGTCCCGGTATGTCATGGATTTCATGTCTCCCTGCGTAACTGCACAATGTTCAAGGAGCCCTAAATTGGATCCAGTAAAAAAAAAATGCTCCGTGGTCCTTAAGTGCCGGCAGTGTGTGCGGTCCTTAAGGGGTTAAGCGTCCTATAGCCAGGCTAGCCATAGCCAACATGGTCCTCAAGAACTACCAACAATGCATGTTGCATGTTTTTAATGTGATATCCAAGGTCAGCTTCCATGTTTGTTTGTTTTTTAAAATGTAATGCAGTATAGCCTGAGATTTTACCTTTTAAAAATAAGCCGGTGATGTCAGTTAAGGAAAGGCTGTGGTACAACTCTGTTCCGCAGTCTGTCAATCTTCCCTGTTCTGTTCCCCAGTATTTCCTCGTTCCCACTTCCTTCTCTGACATTTCTCCATGTGAGATGGAGTGCTCTCTTGCCAATGTCAGGGCCAATTTGATACGTTGTATGTCAATGTGTATCTATGCATGGGGTAATGATTCAAGAAAGACACAGACAACTGATTATGGGTGTAACTCAGGCCACAGCTTTATTTAAATGACATTATAACCTTTTCAAAACACCAACTTTAAGTTCTTGCCAATCTCTTAATTTTGATAGGCCAAAACCTGCCTACCCCACTTTTGAGCCTTAGGCTCATCTCAGTCTTGTTCCAACTTAACACATTCCTTTAGCTGGTCAATGCAGCTCAATGAAGCCGGTGTCTAAACCTGCGACACGGTCCGGGTGTCAACTGTCCCTAGGCTGCTTGCCTACTATTTCCATGTAACCATAATCAACTTAATGACTGTCTCCACTTTGGAAAGGGCCCAAAGCACCACCAAGCTGCGACTAATCAAGAAAATAAGACCCCACATTACAGTGACCCCCAAACCCCAAATTCCCTTTTTCAACCATAAACAAACATTAGAGAGGGAGGGACGCTGTAAAGTTGCACTGAAAAGGAAGTGCCCCTCTAAACTCCCTCTTTATATATCACTTCCTCCTCTTCTCTACACCTCACTTCCTGTACATTATCCTATACCTTTTCTTGTCAGCTCAGACATGCCTCCCCATCTTAATTTTCACAGGGAGTTCTTACATCTCTCTTGGTTTCTTTTGCATTACATTTTTAATCTCTCGCTGCAAAATCAGTGCTTTTCATTTCCTTCAGAGAATGAATGAGTTAACTGAATAAAGATGCCATAATGTGTTTATGTAAGATTGTCTCCTTTCGTTCCTTCCCAGCTGTATCAGTTTCTAGTCAACACAGGAAGATATTTTCTTTGTGTTTTTTGTTTTTTCTCTCTCTTGATTATGATTCAAGAGTTTATTTTACTATCGTGTTTGAAAAACAAATAAGAACATTTATGATCTCTTCACAGGCATCACAGGGCTCATTTTTGACCATTGCTATGATTGCTAAGGGCTTATTAATAAGGTGACCAGACATCCCCATTTTCTATTAACAGTCCTCAAGCTGAGGCCTCTATCCTAGACAATATGCATTCCTGGAAAGGTGACCACATATTCCTTTAACACCTTAACGACCAATGACGTGCCAGGACTATCACTTCTGCCCCAGCGTTAAAGGAGCAGTAAACTTTTTTTATGAAAACACATATTTTACAGAGCATTTCCTGCTGAATAAAACAAGGTCACTCCCATCGCTGTCAGATGTTTTATTCAAAAATTATAGCAGTTTAAATAATCAGAAAGTGAATTTACTGTGTTTACTTCCTGATAGTTCTAACTGACAGGAAGTGACAGACAGTTTCTATCACATTCTATGGAGAACTGTATGTCTCTGACTTTCCTGAGTTTCCTCTCCATTAGAATCTAACAGGAAATCTAATTAGAATTTGACCACTAGAGGGCACTGCTAATGTAAAAAAAAACATGGGTTTAGTGTTGAGCGAGCACCCCGATGCTCGGGTGCTCTGACCGAGCACCGCCGGAGGCTCGAGTGCTCGGCCGAGCACCCAAGCCCCATTGACTTCAATGGGGCGACACGAGCATTACACCAGGCACCCCCTGCTCTGATGAGGGGAGGGTGCCTGGTCAATGCCCCCTTCATCTCCGCAATGTCCCCCTTCATCTCCACACTGTCCCCCTTCATCTCCACACTGTCCCCCTTCATCTCCGCAATGCCCCCTTCATCTCCGCAATGCCCCCTTCATCAATGTCCCCCTTCATCTCCACACTGTCCCCCTTCATCTCCACACTGTCCCCCTTCATCTCCACACTGTCCCCCTTCATCTCCGCAATGCCCCCTTCATCTCCGCAATGCCCCCTTCATCTCCGCAATGCCCCCTTCATCAATGTCCCCCTTCATCTCCACACTGTCCCCCTTCATCTCCGCAATGCCCCCTTCATCGCCGCAATGTCCCCCTTCATCTCCACACTGTCCCCCTTCATCTCCGCAATGCCCCCTTCATCTCCGCAATGCCCCCGTACCTCCAGTCCCTGGTGGTCCAGCGGAGCGTCTTCAGATCTGTGCCTCCTTCGGCACAGATCCCCACCACCCGAACATGGCGGGCGAGCACATGGCGGTACTCGACGAGTACCGCCATGTGCCGAGCAGAGCGATGCTCGAGCCGATCCGAGCATCGGCCGAGCACGCTCGCTCAACACTACATGGGTTTAAACTGTAATAACTCTGGAAATATAAATCTCTCAGCAGTGGGAGTACCCTTATTTTACTCAATAGGAAAATCCCTACAATATATATTTTTTCATAAAAAAAGTTTACTGCTCCTTTAAAGTGGAACTTTCAGATAATAGCCAGTCTCCATATAGGTCTTACAAAAAAACAAAATACTTGTGTGTAAAGGAATCCGTCCCGTTTCGGGACTGACGGGCAGGGTAGTGCGGTCTGTGAGCCTGCGCCGTCAGTCCCTTCCAGTGACCATATAGTGCAAAGCAGTCTCCTCCATGGAGACTGTGACTGACGGCGCAAGCACATAGACAAGATGTCTGCGCTCTAGCCTCAGTTCCGGTCTCCAAATGGGACGGATTCCTTTAGAAACAAGTTTTTTTTTTTTTTTGGGAAGACATACATTTTCAAGCTAGTCGTGATGTGTTTGTGTTTGCAGCGCGGCTGCAAGCCAATCATTGATCACAGATCATTTCTATTAAAAAAAAGTGTCCTGGTCTCTAGAGTGCCCCAGCCCACTTACAAAAAGTTCATTCTTCATAATTGCACATGGATCACTGTAACCCTGCAGTGTTTGTGTTTCTATAAATGTGCCTGATTTAAAGAGATATGTGGTTATCTTAGTCCCTGGAAAAGTGAAATGCTGGTGAGGTAGCTTAGTTAGGTAAGATACCAGCTGTAGAATCTGTTTAAACCTCAGGTTTGCAGGTTCTAGTCCTGCCAAGGTCAACTCAGTCTTTCAGACTTCTGAGATAGATACAATTAGTACACAGGACATATTTGAAATTGTAAGACAGTATCAGTGTATTCTTCCTGGTAAAAAAAAGTCCCCAAATACCTTCAGTCCTGTTTCTTTTGTTTTGTTTTAAATGTAATACCATCTGTCAGACTGTGCCTCCTCTTAATGGTGATCCCTCCCTCCTTGCCAAACAGATGTTACCCGCTCAGAGGCGTAAGTAGAAGCCACCGGGCCCTGGTGCAATACTTGCCATGGGCCCCCCCAACCACATTGGCCATCTCCACTGGACACCTCCACAATGCTCCCAATCTCCACATTGCCCCCCATCATCTCTATATTGCCCCCATTGCCACATTATTGCCCCCCATCATCTCCATATTGCACCCCATCTCCACATTATTGCCCCCCCATCATCTGCACATTGCCCTCCCAGTGTCAGTTTCCTACCTCTCTGGTGGTCCAGCGAAGTGTCAGGAGAGGTCTGTACCTCCTTCTGCACAGACCTCTATACTTATGGAGCTCCCGCGCGGTCTTCTCTTCAGCAATGCAGAACGCTGGGAGAAGATGTTATCTCCAAGAGCTCTGCATTACTAATGAGCCAAAGAGGAAGCGCAGCTGCTAGAGGTCTGTGCCGAAGAAGGCACAGACCTCAGCTTCTGTTGTTGCGGGCGCCGGGCGGGGAGGGCCCTGGGGGCCCTTATTGTTACTCCACCTCCATTGTTCTCCAGTCACTGTCAATGTGTGGCCATGTGACCACATGGAACACTGGGGGGGGATTTATAAACGTGGATTTAAGCAAAATGAAGCGTTAAAATGGCTGTGACAGTGTCTCCAGTAGTAATAAAAATAATGGAATAAAGATGTTTGTAGAAAGTTGAGCAACAAATTTATAAAGAAATGCTGCTATTTGAAACTATTCTGCTACATAATTTTTCGCCAGAATCTCAACACCTTGGGGGAGATTCACTAAGCGGTGATGAAGTGGAGATGTCTTCTCCAGTTTATCACTTCTCCAATTCTTATGTTATTCTATGGAGCCTATTCACTAAGATTTCTTCAACTCTGGACATCTTAGTGAATAGGCTCCATAAAATAACATGGAAACTGGAGAAGTGATAAAATGGAGAAGTCATCACTACTTTATCACCACTTTATCACCTCTTTATCACCGCTTAGTGAATCTCCCCCCAGGTATATGATGTCCTTAAGAATAAGCAGTGATAAAGTAGAGATGACTTCTCCAGTGATAACACTTCTCCAGTTTCTGTTTTATTCTATGGAACCAATGCATTATGATCTCCAAAGCTGAAGAAATCTTAGTGCATTGGCTCTGTAGAATAACATAGAAACTGGAGAAGTGATATCACTGGAGAAGTCATCTCCACTTTATCACATCTTTATCATCGCTAAATGAATCCCCCCTCTGGTGTTAACATCAGAGTAATAACCCCATATTGATAAAAACTCCTTAACCCATTGAGTGCCAGAGGGGTATGCAACACATTGCTGGCACTCTAAGGGTCAAAGCATTTATAAATCAGACCTGACGTTATCTCCAGTTGCTATGACAAAGACAGTTCTTTAACCCCTTAAGGACCGGCGGTCACGGGACATTTCCGTCCCATAATGACCGCATAGGGGGACTTTGACGCGCTGGTACACGTGCCCTGTCACGTGTATCGGAGCGTCATTATGCGGCTTGAAAGAGATTGCTCCGATCTTGGAGCGGTCTGTTTCATGCCCTATTTTTACTTACAGCGCTCCCGGTAGAGCGCTGTAAGTAAAAAGTATGTGACGTACCATGACCGTCATCGGTCCTTGAGTAGTTCAAGGACCGTGACAGTCCTGGTACGTCAAGGGTCCCTAAGGGGTTAAAAAGTACTAAGAACGTTTTTTTTTTTATAAATCTCCCCTACTGCCCCAAAACAAACTGGAGTTATTCTGGAGTAAACCAACTGCACCATAGAAGACCATTAAAATTCCCTGTTAAATTATGCACCATTGTCACCACCACTTCTTGTGTTTTTCAGAACATAATACATTTGCACTGAAATATGTTTCTGTTCCTTTCCTTGTGAACTTTTGGTACTCGTATCTCAATAAAATACAAGATATATATTTTGTTTTATGAATGTGAGAAATAACGTTTACAACACATTCAATGCTTATGGAAACAAGACTAGGGAAGAAAGAACAGACAAGAGGCACCCCTGTGTTGAACTAGGATATAAATCACCTACACCACAGTGAGTTATACTCACAAAAATAATTGCTGTATGACCACATATGTAACAGACAGCGAATACGCTTCAGGGGGAAATTCGATGGCCACCCCCAAAAAGGCCTAGCTGGAACTTCAAAAATGGGCCGCACTTTCGGAATCCGTTCTCTCAAAATGGCGCAATATGCAGAAGACAAAGAAGAAGAAAGGTGCCCAGTAGCGAAGCACTGTATTAATGATCAGAAATATAATAAAGATATGGGTTCTCACATAAATTGTGGTCAACATGATGGAGCTGACAAACATGCAGATGGAGAAAAAACCCAGTCTCCGCTCTGGGGATTCAAGGTCAACAGGAACAAACGCAATATCCACAATGGCTCCACTCGATACAAAAGATTTATTAAAATCAAATAAAATACAAATATAAAAATAAAGATAAACCCAATGATGATACACTAACGTGTTTCACGCCGCTTTATCAAAAGTAATTATAGCACCGGGTTAAAAAAAAGTTTTCTGCACATTCAATGCTTGTATCATCTGTGGAAAATATGCTCCTAAATAGGATGACAATATTTCCTTTAGACAAAAACGGTAGCGGGTATGGGACAGATGGACAGTGGGACTCGAGAACGCGTTTGCTTCATTTCTTACTAGCGGTGTTCTCTCTCTCTCTCTCTCTCTCTGGCCAAAAAGCCTGACCCTGAAGTAAATCAGAACCTCCTCTCTTCGTCACTCACACTAGTGGTTTTACTGTGTTTACTGTACGCGTCGATTACCATAGAGTCTAATGACTCGTCGTCATATCACTGTCTAAGATTGAATCACACCATACCATAGAGACATAGACTAGAGACTAGATTAGACTATCTATCATCATATGGCTCAGATATAAGACTCTATGGTATTAGTAAGGTAAGGTAATCAATGCGTACAGCAGGGGTGTTTCTAGGTTCCAAAAACATCTGGGGCTAGATCCCATAGCAAAATTCCACAGCTCATTAGGCACCCGCTTCCCTCAGTATTGACGATAATCACATCCATACACATAGCCACACTTACATTTATGTAGTACATACACATATGTACAAATGTTATAAATATGTTTGACTGACACTGTTTTACCAAATCACTATACTTTAATATTGGGCAAGCCAAAGATTGGCACACAAGCAGTTAGAAAACGACAACCACTGAGATTTATGCCTATATTTTAGAGTCAGGTGTTCTGCAGCACCCATGGTCAGACACCTGAATTATTTACTATCTGACACCTATAACATCACGGCATTGTGTGGCAACATGACATTTTTTTCCAAGGTTTTGCTTGTGCGTGTGAGGGTGGGAATTTGCCAGGCAGATGGGCTTGGCAAAAAAGGGACATTTAGCATACTGTCCTAGCACTAAAAGGGTTAAAAGCCATGTTTAGACTTTTTACAGTAAAATAAACAAACCAAAATAAAGTGAATTCACTGATTATTTTTATTATTTGCTACTAGATTTGTTGGCCATCATTAACCCCTTAACGACCAGCCGTCGCGGGTTGAGTGGTCCTTTAAGGACCAGATAGAGAATTTCGGCATGCCGCCCCACGTGACTGATCACATGGGGCGGCACACCGAACTGAGGGACTGAAAGAGATCGCTCCGGTCTTGGAGCGATCAAATTCAGTCCCCGGTATTACTCACCGCGCTCCTGCATAATGAACATACATTACACATGCACATACATTTACACATACACATACATTTCCTCCCAGGCCGATCAGGTTCCCAGTGATACCTTTTGCAATGTAAGGTAGCATTGCTTGCTCTGCCCCAGCTTCCGGTCATGTATTGAATCCTCTCACACTGGTGACCTGGCTGTCTGGGGTGCATGCCATAGGTACCCATCAAGTAGGGGCATGTATGAAGTGGTGACAGAGGTGTAGCCACAGGTGTTCTGGACACCTGTGTAGCGGTTAATGAGGTAATAAATATAAATCAAATTGATGGAAATTGTTATGCTGTTATTTCCCAGTCTGGCCTGAGTGGAGTACACTTCACAGACCTCCCTATACATGCACAGTATGGGGGGGATGATATGTGTGTCAGGTGGTACCCCAGTCCCACAGCTGGCAGCTTGCGCCATTGTTAACCACCTATTCTCTACCAGCTAGGTGACAAACATGTTTCTCTTCATCATGGGCACCCCCTGCTCCCAGACAGATATGGTGGCCGGATGGAGCAGGTCACTGGCGCTCCAAAGATAAACAAGGCAGACTGCGGTGGTGTTCTGTTGTTATAGCAACAGCAATGTGAGAGCACACTGTATGCACAGTAGAGCCCCATCGTATTCAAACACTTCATGTACATGTATATCAGAACATGTAACCTGCTGAAGGCTCTCCATACACTCTTCAGAGCTTCTACACTATTCCCTGTGCCCCATTTATTCACTGGACCCTGCATATGTTCTGGCATCTGAGCAGATCAATGCTTCCACTTATGAAGTGGTTTAGGATATGTACAAACTCCATTTAACACGGAGTGCTGTGTAATGTGCTGGAGATAATGATCTATCTCCCAGTACAATTGCCTGCATGAGGTTAACCGTTTGAGTGGCAGAGGGGTACACAATGCATTGCCCTCTGGCACTCAAAGGATTAAGTCTGATGCATATTATGAGTGTAAAGGGCTGGAAACCATTGGCTACCTGGGTGCTCACAATAGTATGTGCAGGCTTCCTTGGATGAAACTTCACACACAGACTTAGCAGAGGTGGTTGTACTACTGCATCTAGTGCCTCTTGTGTTGGGGTGCCACCAAGTACCTGCAATCGAAGCAAAGCGCACATGATGTAAATGGGTGTTTTAACCCCTTGAATGCTGGTTCTTCCCAATGCATTGCAAAACAATGTGCTGGAGAACTGTAGCATTCAATAGATTAAAAGCCAAATTTAAATGACTGAGAATTGTGTGTTGGGGTGCCATGTGTAAATGTATGTACATTTGTAATGTGCCCACCCCTAATGTACACAAGCCTCTTCTAAACCACGGGCAATGCCGTGCTGCATTTGCTAGTAGGGTTGCCACCCAGCAGGCCGGTAAAAAATTGGCTTCTGTCCAATGTTAAGTCTATGGAGAGAATGCCATGGCCGGTATTTTTTTTAGGAAAAGGTGGCAACCCTATTTGCTAGTAGTTGTATAAAACAAATGACAGAGGTGGCAGTACCGTTGTTTTACTGAGCAGGAACATGCCAGTAGAGCTGTGACAAATTGACCAGCCAAGCATATATACTAAATATTAAACTGCTATTGGCAAATATCTGTATTAACCCTTTGTAGGGTTGCCACCCAGCCTGTATTTTACCGGCAGGACGGTGAAAAATTGGCTTCTGTCCAATGTTAAGTCTATGGAGGGAATGCCATGGCCGGTGTTTTTTTTTTTAAGAAAAGGTGGCAACCTTAACCCTTTGCATGCAAGAGAAGTCTCCAGTGCATTACCAAGAAAATGCATTGGAAGTCTCGTAGCACGCAAAGGGGTTAACTAAGAATTACAAAAAAAAAAGTGTCAAAAATCAAAATGTTTTGTGGCAAACAAGAATCAGCTGCTCTAAATAATGATTTTTCAAAACATTTGTCAAGTTGTGCTAATTAGATTCCCAAATTAAGCAGCAGCAGCTGCTCTGTGAACTATCCAGCTTTTACATAAAGTTTTGAGAAACTTGAGATGGGGACATGCATTAGTGTACAGAGCCCTCTTCCTCCAGCTGTGTCAGAGTGTGGCAGCTGAGTGGCAATGTGCCTGTTCTACACACAGAAAGAGAAGGTACTGCTCCTCTGGACTGAGGTCATCACATTACATGGGAACTATGGGCCTTTCATGTCTAGATAAAGAGGTGCAATTCTGGAGCAAGCCAACGGCATCACAGGGTTGCAATTAAAAATCCACAAACCCTCATTGCTTTAAATGGGGGTTTTAACTCTGAATGCTAGAGCTATCTCCAGTGTATTGCTTCAAAATACCTTGGAGACCTCTTTAGCTTTCAAGAGGTTAAAATCCCCACTTAAATCAATGGGAAGTTTAATTTGTCCCTGTGGCACAAATGGCTTGCTCCAGAATTGTACCTCTTTAGCTTCCAGTGTATAGCCCTATAGGAGTAAGGGAAAAAGCAAAAAAACTTGTCAAGGGGGGCAGGGATTTCATTGTTCTCATAGGAAGAAGATTGTCCCCTGCTGTTATCTGTCTGGTCTATGGACTGCATTCCACATCTGAGAAGAGATGGCTTACACTAGGAAAAAGGGGCGGGAGGGGAAAGTTTGCTTGTGAATATCTCTGAAATCATAAAGGTTTGAGAGATAAGACTTATATCGTTCTTCATGTTTTTTTAATGCCTACAAAATAAAATAAAGATAAAACAAAGTATTCCTTTCCCTTTAAGTGACGTCCGCATGCGTGATCCGCCGTCCTTAAGGGGTTAAATTTTTTTCTTCCAACCATTTTGCCTGTAGTCCCTAAATAGAGTCTGCAACTTGACTACATGCTCAAAGGATTATAACAACTTTCTGTGGGTCTCTATTAGTATGTACCAGCTGTTCACATGAAGAAAGAGGAAAACAGAATTACACATAATGAGGGGAATGTACTAATCCACCAGTACAGCTAATTTTTGTCACCTATACCTTCATATAAAAACCAAGTGGCAGCACTTCAGGGTATGCACGAGAACATAAGATCAATTCAGTGCATTAAAGGTGTGCACACTTTACCACCATTAAGATTGTAATGCAAGCAGACTCCGAACGCACCCTCTATAGCATGCTCAAGAAAACAGATTCGTTTTAAGGCTATTTCCTCTTAGTCTTCTTAGTATATGGTGTTCAATGAGGTACAGAGGAGCTGAAAATCCCCATACCCCATATACTTTGCTTCTGTTCTGTGAGCAGCATAAGAAGAATTCTTGCAGCAGACAACATAGTAAATAGTCGTTTGGCAGATGCAGCGTATAGAAGTAAGTTCCAGCTCCTGTTATGTGTAAAATCAGATCAGTACATCTCCCTAGTGAGTTTTTATGATCATTTGCTGACACCGTTAACCCTTTGAGTGCCAGAGGGGTATGCAACACAATGCACAACCCTCTGGCACTCAAAGGGTTAAAGGGATAGTACTGTTTCACAATAAAAGCAGCTCCAATTAATCTTCATAGTATTTGGCCCATGGGGAGTATTATTTCAAAACTGTCAGAGTTGTAGTTCAAGAGTAATTGAATGATAAAGTATCCCCCTCCCATCCCTTTTACTGATGTAATACTGTTCACCTCCGAGCAGCAAGACTGTCCAGATGATCACAGAGAGGGACAATCTTCAATTAGCATAAGGGAAAAACGTGTCAAAGGGGCAGGGTTTTCATTGTTATCACAGTAGGAAGATTGCCCCTTGCTGTGAGCTGTCCGGACCCAGGACCAGATTCCACATCTGAGAGGAGGCAGCTTATACTAGGTAAAAGGGGTGGGAGGGGGATACTTTATCATTCAATTACTCTTGAACTATAACTCTGACAGTGCTGAAATAACACTCTCTATGGCTCAAATACTACGAGGATTAATTGGAGCTGCTGCTTTTGTGAAACATTACTATCCCTTTAAGTTGCCAGCTGTATTTACCAACTACAAGTAGAGGGAGTACACAAAAACAGTGGCAGGAAAGAAGGCTAAAAAGTGAAATATCTGATACAAATACAAAGAATTAACCCTTTACAATGTTTTCTGTACCCGTCTGGCACTCAAAGTGTTAAAGAAATCCAGCAAATAAAGTAAACATAAACTACTAAAAATAATAAAATGTTAAACATAAAACATGATTATTCTTCTTGAATCTCCTAGCCATTGTTCCCTGTAAGATGAATGATCAAGAAAGACTATAAGATTACAGGTGGAAAGTCTGTGTTCATACACAGAGCAGACACAGAATTACCATAACCCATTAAAGAATACAGTGGCGAGCAATGCGTTGCTGCACAGTGCAATGAGCAGCCCTCTTGTCATCAAGGTGTTAAATATACAAGAAAAACAGACAGGATTTAGACTTGTATATCAAGTAGAATATGAGTTGGTCACACAGTTCTAAACTGATATCAAAGCTCCTGTTTCAAAGGCAGATGAGGAGTAAAAGGCAAGGAGGAGATTCACTAAGGTGTGATAAAGAGGTGATAAAGTGGAGATGACTTCTCCATCAATTCCTATGTTATTCTATAAATAAAGCCTATGTACTAAGATTTATCGAAAGGGATAGTAATACTTTGTTTTAACTTTATTTTATTTTGTAGGCATTAAAAAACATGAAGAATGATATAAGTCTTATCTCTCAAACCTTTATGGTTTAAGAGATATTCACAAGCAAAGTTTCCCCCTTCCGCCCCTTTTTCCTAGTGTAAGCCATCTCTTCTCAGATGTGAATCTGGTTGTATGACAGTACAGATAACAGAAGGGGACAATTTTCTTTGTATGAAAAGAATGAAGCCCTTTCCCCCTTGACAAGCTTTTCAGGTTTTTCCCTTATCTTAATTGAGGATTGTCCCTCTCTGCAGTCTACCTGGGCACCTCCCTTCTGATCTGGTTGAACAGTGGGGGGATACTTTGTTTGTGAATATCTCTTAAACCATAAAGGTTTGAGAGATAAGACTTATATCGTTCTTCATGTTTTTTTTAATGCTTAAGAAATAAAATAAAGATAAAACGAAGAATTACTATCCCTTTATCTTTGGAGATCTTAGTGCATAGGCTTCGTACAATAACACAGGAACTGGAGAAGTGATATCACCATTACCTGAGAACGTTTCATTTCGCTCTCACTGAGGGTAGACTCCTTTGGTGCTGCTGTGGGAGATAGATGATGCGATTCGTGTCAAAAAGGGGCGGAGCTTAATCAGGAGTGGGGGTGGGACTTCACGGACCTGAAAAATCTGCAGGGTAAGGAGGATAAATTGGAGAAACAGATGGGGAACGAGGCAATGTGGGCAGAGTTTCAGAAGAAACTCACCACATCCGGAGAATTAGCCTCTGTCTCTGGAGACCCGATAATGCAGTGTAAAAACCTGAGTCTCCGGGGCAAATCCGGAGAGTTTCCAGCTATGGATATCACTGGAGAAGTCATCTCCACTTTATCATCTCTTTATCACCGCTTAGTGAATCTCCCCCCTTGCCTTATCACTCCTTAGTGCATAACCCCCACAGAGTGTATATGGGTCAAGTGTGGAATACACTGCTATGATTCTAAACATAGAAACATAGGGGGTGATGTATAAAAAGCCTTCTTAGGGCTGTATGTTCAAAGGGATAACGACAAAAAATTGTCGCATGAAAGACAAAAGTAAGTCATTGAATGCATGAACGACATATTTTCTACAGAGTATACAACAAAAAACTAGTAATGTCCGTTGTGTACGACACAACTCCAGAATTGACGGGCAAAGGGGCAGGGCAAGGGTGTGGCTAAACTATTCTCCAGTGTCGTATAGAGGAAAATAAAAATTGTCGTAACTAACGACAAAAAATGTCTTTCAAAAGACAAAATTCGTACGTTAAGAAAAAAGTGGAGGGAATGTGTTCTGAATGTGAGAATTTTTTCTTTAGTTAAGACATTTTTAAAGGCATTTTTGTTAAGACATTTTTTAAGACATTTTTTGTCTTTACTTAAGACATTTTGTGTCGTTACATATGACAATTTCAGTCAGGACAAACGCCATATTTCCAATCATAACCGTCACTCTCAAAAAATATTAATGATCCCAATGACACTGTACTTTGAAAAGTTGTTACAAATGACAAAAGCTATTTCATGACTTCTTTGAACATACGGCCCTTAGTGTATTCTTAAGAATCGTCGCTAAAATTCACAATGCCTGGTTATATTTATAAAGAAATAAAGTCACTTTCAGAAATATGTCTACCTGAGAATATTCTGACAATATTCTGTGACTATTCGCACCTGAGAATATATATTCACACACATAGCGGTATTATATATTTCCAATAAGAACAGGTTATACCTGGCGTTATGATTTAAAGGAGCAGTAAACTTTTCTTATGAAAAAATATATATTGTAGGGATTTTCCTATTGAGTAAAATAAGGGCATTCTCACTGCCGAGAGGTTTATATTTCCAGAGTTATTACAGTTTAAACCCATGTTTTTTTACATTAGCAGTGCCCTCTAGTGGTCAAATTCTAATTAGATTTCCTGTTAGATTCTAATGGAGAGGAAAGTCAGAAAAGTCAGAGACATACAGTTCTCCATAGAATGTGATAGAAACTGCCTGTCACTTCCTGTCAGTTAGAACTATCAGGAAGTAAACACAGTAAATTCACTTCCTGTCAGTTAGAACTATCAGGAAGTAAACACAGTAAATTCACTTCCTGATTATTTAAACTGCTATAAATTTTGAATAAAACATCTAACAACAATGGGAGCGATATTGTTTTATTCAGCAGGAAATGCTCTGTAAAATATGTATTTTCATTAAAAAATGTGCTGCTCCTTTAATCCCTAAAACTGGCTTTATTTTTGGCGCAATTAGCACATTTCTTTATAAATACACTGGGACACAATTCTTATTTGGCCAAGACCACTTCTACTCTACTTTTCAAAAAAGTCAAGTGGAGTTAGCACTTAGCACAATGCCGTTAGATGTTTATACATAAACTTATGTCACCTTGAGACACTTTTACAGACACTTTCTTTGTAACTCCAGTTTTATACATCTCCCCCATAGTACCGGATGGCAGATAAGAACCATTCGGCCCATCTAGGGCTGGATTCTATTGCAGCTGCTAATTTTATCTCTGCTTTTATCTCCAGTTTTCCCCATAGACTTCAATAGCAAAATGTTTGATAAAACGGGGGTTAACATTTAGCACCTGTAATAGGATCTAGCCCCTAGTCTGCCCATTTTCCTACTGTAAAAACCTCAAACCTTTTTTTGGTCCTTGGTCTTTTCTTTTGTTATGCCTATCTCATGCATGCTTAAAGGGATAGTAATACTTAAAATGTAAAAAAAAATATGTTGTAGGGTTTATCTCCCTGAGTAAAACAAGAGTATTCCCACTGCTGAAAGGTGTTTTATTCAAAAGTTATTAATTTTCAAAGTTGAATTTTTTAGGTGCAATATCACAGTGGCCTGAAATTGTACAGTGGCGCTGTTGCTACACCATCCTATGGAGATTTATGGTCAACTGACCAGAGCTGTCCATAGAATGATGTAGCAACAGCGCCACTGTACAATTTCAGGCCACTGTGATATTGCACCTAAAAAATTCAACTTTGAAAATTAATAACTTTTGAATGAAACACCTTTCAGCAGTGGGAGTACTCTTGTTTTACTCAGGGGGATAAACCCTACAACATATTTTTTTTTACATTTTAAGTATTACTATCCCTTTAAATTCTGTCACTGTATTAACTTCTACCACTTCTGCTGGTAGGCTATTACACATACCTACTACACTCTCTAAAGGGCCTTGTGCACATTTCACAAGGTAGTAAAATGCAATAATACCGTAAACAAATATAAATAAACTCAGTGTATAATTGAATGCTGTTTGGAGGACACCTGCCTAGGCAAGTCCTTCTGTTAAATAAAAATTGTGTCAGTAATTGCAAAGGGTATTATCTTTATCACCACTTAGTGAATCTCCCCCTTTGAGCAAATCTTTGTTTCTCAATGCATCACACACCTCTCTGGCACTCAGAGAGTTACATTTCTGCCATGGAGACAATCATATAAACTATACATTGAGGCCACTATAAAAATGTACCATTCCTTACTACTGTATGGATGCTGGCTCTGTCAATTTACCAAGATCTCCCTGAAGGCCAGAGCAATCAGAGTCATTCACACAGTGACACAAAATGTCATATAGAAAATAACTGACTTTCTGTCCATGGGGAATGTGGACGAAAGCATTCATTATTATGATTGCTGGTCAGCCTGTCTGTATCTGCACTCTCAAACCTGGCACTACATTCCTTGGTTCATCCAAGGTCAAAGACATCTGTAGACGTTTGTACTTACACCTTTATTTTACTTGCTGTTATGCAGTGCTTAACCTAGTGATAACTATTGCATTACATTGTTATTACAGAGGTCAGCACAACCTGACAAATGTAATGTTATTACACACTGACCACTGTAATCATACTTAGGGATTCTCTTGACCATGAGATTCAGGGTTTTGACCATGAAGGATGAAGGGCCAAATTCTCAGGGTAAGAGAGTCCAGTGTTACTATTATATATTCTGCTTAAAGGGATAGTAATGTTTCATAATAAAAGCAGTTCTAATTAATCATCATAGTATTTGGACTTTGGAGAGTGTTATTTCAGTTCTGTCAGAGTTGTAGTTCAAGAGTAATTCAATGACAAAGTATCCCCCTCCCGCCCCTTTTACTGATGTAACACTGCTCAGCCAGATCAGAAGGGAGGTGCCCAGGTAGACTGCAGAGAGGGACAATCTCCAATTAAGATAAGGGAAAAACCTGAAATACTTGTCAAGGGGGGCAGGGCCTTCATGTTCCTATGTTCTCATAGGAAGAAGATTGTCCCCTGCTGTTATCTGTCTAGTCTTACAACCAGGTTCCACATCTGAGAAGAGATGGCTTACACTAGCTAAAAGGGGCGGGAGGGGAAACTTTGCTTGTGAATATCTCTCAAACCATAAAGGTTTGAGAGATAAGACTTATCTTGTTCTTCATGTTTTTTTAATGCCTACAAAATAAAATAAAGATAAAACGAAGTATTACTATCCCTTTAAGTTAAAGGGGATCTACCACCCCAGTACAAATGCGTGTTAAACGTTAGATTACCTAGCAATTAGGTGGCATTCATGAATATTTTTATTTTAATCCTAAATTGGCGAAAATTAACATTTCTAGAGTGCACTGCTGGATAGACTGCAAGTACAGCTCTATATCCACAGTATGTAACTCTGCCTCCGCTCCCCTCCCTCTAGCCAGCCTCCTCCAATGACAGAGGCTTTCTGTCTGTAGACTGGGATGGTCTCATTGGCTAAATATAGATCTCTGCCAATGAGATCGCTCTAGGTTTCAGACAGAAGCCTCTGCCATTGGAGGAGGCTGGATAGAGGGAGGGGAGCGGAGGTAGCATTGCATACTGCGGGAATAGAGCTGTACCCACAGTCTATCGGGAATTGCAGTCTAGAAACATTAATTTATGCCAATTTAGTATTAAAGAAAATAAAATATTCATGAATGCCACCTAATCGATAGGTAATCTAATGTTTAACACGCATTTGTACTGGGATGATAGATCCCCTTTAATTGCTTCTTTAGTCTCTAAACTGGTGCCACTTGTACCGGGAAGGCAGAGGGAGAAGTCCTGCTTGGCTTGTGTGTGTTAAAGTAATAGTAATGTTTCATAATAAAAGCAGCTCTAGTTAATTTTCATAGTACTTGGACTTTGGAGAGCGTTATTTCAGTTCTGTCAGAGTTGTAGTTCAAGAGTAATTCAATGACAAAGTATCCCCCTCCCGCCCCTTTTACTGACGTAACACTGCTCAGACAGATCAGAAGGGAGGTGCCCAAGTAGATTCCAGAGAGGGACAATCTTCAATTAAGATAAGAGAAAAACCTGAATAACTTGTCAAGGGGGCAGGGCTTTCATTGTTCTCATAGGAAGAAGATTGTACCCTGCTGTTATCTGTCTGGTCTATGGACTGCATTCCACATCTGAATGCATTTTTAATGCCTACAAAATAAAATAAAGATATTAAAGTATTACTATTCCTTTTAATGCAGTGATATATGTAACCTGTAGTATATAAATAGTTCCTTGAGGACTGACTGGAGCACCACTAGATTACAGTGACCAGGGGCATATCACAGAAAATCTATACATTTAGAATTTATATTTACAAGATATCAGCTCATTTTGGGAGTTTCCAGGTATACAACAATAGAATGTAAAACGTGAACACTACACAACTGCCCTCTTCAGGAAATAGCTCTTTTTAACCCTCTGAGTGCCAGAGGGGTTCGCAAAGCATTGCTATGCAATGCGTTGCGTACCCCTCTGGCACTCAAAGGGTTAACATTTACATTTTGCCGTCTATGAGGAGCTCTCTGTATTTTTCTTTTTTGTTTCAGTTTCCTCCATTTGAAAATTGGCGATCATTAAAAATGAAAGCAATGGTTTTTATAGGGCTGGGGTGGTTCCTATTAGATAGCAATAGTTCCTATACCTATAGGGATGTCGTGGTTCCTATAAGATAGCAATAGTTCCTACAGGTCTACAATGGTTCCTATGAAGCCTTACAGCAATTATTTTTTTCAAATAAGTAATCCCTTTTCTAGGGATGAGGGAGTAACCCAACTTAAGCTGTTTTATCATTGGCATAACTACAGGAAGTACAGTGGGCAAAGCTGCGCCTGGTTCTGACATTTTCAGGGGGCTCGGCCCTGCCCAAACCATGTTTTTTACTCTTATTTTCACATCTGAAAATCTGTCATGCATAGCGTTAAACTGGATCCTTGCTGTAAATATGGAACCTTTGGAAACTGAGGATGAGGCTCTTGAAACTGGAGATCCTGGAAAATGCCAGTTGTGCCCTAGCATTAAAATAACCTCGATTTGGGGCCATATATATAAATGCAAGGATGAGCAATCTTGTGGTTTACCAACTGCATAATATGGGACAAATAAAGTAAACTATTTTGGGTAAAAATACATGTTATAGGATTTTTACAGCTGATTAAAACACAGTTATTCCCACTGTGTGGATATTTCCACCCAAAAATGAAGACAGTTCAACTTTTTTTTATTTCAAAAGCTTAGCAGCAGAATTTTGATATGTTTGAGCTGTATTAGATTTTGAATAAAGCATCTCCTAGTCATTGTTCCTTCTAAGGATATACTAGAACTAGAGAGGGTACAGCGGAGAGCAACAAAATTAATTAAGGGAATGGAGGACTTGACATATGAGGAACGACTAAACAAACTTGGTTTATTTACTCTAGAGAAAAGACGACTAAGAGGAGACCTTATCACATTGTACAAATATATGAGAGGTCCATACAAGGATCTCTGCGGTGAGCTATTTATTCCAAGGCCTGATCAGGTGACCAGGGGACACCCCTTGAGATCAGATGAAATGAGGTTTAAACTTCAGCAGAGGAAGGGCTTTTTTACGGTAAGGTCTGTTAAAAAAGCCCAGGGAGGTGGTTATGGCAGATACAATGGATACATTTAAGAGAAGATTAGATATATTTCTTTCAAAAGGGAACATACAGAGTTATACTGTTTATCAGTAGGCAGATCAGGAAGGTCTGATAAAGACTAATTTAATTGGTAGCAGGAAAGCTATCAAATTCTCAGTTACTGGGGTATGAGTTGAAGGTTAAACTTGATGGATTTGTGTCTTTATTCCATCTAATTTACTATGTTACTAAGGTGAATGACCCAGAACTGAAAGAGTTAAAGAGACTTTTTTTGGCAGAGAAACACTGAAATACCAGACGCACCATGTAGCCCTTCCCTATTTTATTTACTCTTAACTGTTTCAGTGCCTGGTCGCTCACAGATGCTCACCTTGCAGCAGATATAGTACTTTTCTTGTTGAATAAATAAGGGTACTGCAACATTTTGTTTTATTAAAAAAAAAATGCATTCTGCTTCTGTTCACCCCTTGAATACACTGCATACCTCTGTAGAATCCAAAGGGTTAAAAAGTCCCATTTTAACCCTTTGAGTGCCAGAGGGGTACGCAATGCAATGCATTCCGTACCCCTCTGGCACTCAAAGGGTTAATGGTCATTTTTATTTTGTTCCACATGATGTAGCTGGTTTGCCCCAGAATTGCTCCACGTTTACTCAGTGCATCAGCCTTCATGTGTGTTTATAGAAGAAACAGAATTTATTTGGAACCGCTCACATCTAAACATCATACAGTGCACTAGCAGTAGGGAGGATGAAGTGATGTCATTGGCTACATCATGAATATGCATATCCATTCCAATAACAGAAGCCAGAAGTCTACATTCCCTACTTTCTCTTCATATTCCCAAAACAGTGAAACTTCAGAAGACATCCGAGGCCAAGGAAAATACTAGTTAGAATTTGAGTATCTGCTCCATTTACTTATAAAAATATAAAATAATAAATAAAATATACCCAGGGGATAGCTGCTTTAAAACACTGGGGATTAAGGGAAAGAATGTTTAGCTATCAGCAAGGTCTCCTTTACAGTATAAGCATTTAAGGTATGAGGTATGGCAACCACCTCTAGGGAGTCTGCCTGTGACAGCAGTTAAAATAGAAACTTATTCTTCAAACAAAAGAAAATCTTACTAATTATAAAGTTGACAGCCTTATACCCCAGATAATCCAAGTAGCTCCACATACCTTAAAAATATAAGATTTGTTTCTTCATATTTTCTCCCTTTTTCTGCATTTTTATGGGTCTGGTCTCCTCGTTCTTTATAACATAATAACACAGACGTGTACGTCAAGTTCAGCCCATGCCATATCATACTTGTTGATCCACAGGAAGGCAAAATAAGTTCAAGCAAAGCAATTTCCAACTAAGCCCAATGTGGTTAAACAATTCCTTCCAGACTCTTAATGGCAGCTGGATATTTGTCTGAATCAGCTTCTGCTTTGAAACCAACTCAGTGGCGTAACAATTGGGGTCGCAGGGGTCGCACCTGCAACCGGGCCCGTCACTCCAAGGGGACCGGCTGCCCCCTGCGAACCCATCGCCACTCGTCCGCAGCCCATGCCCGCAGCAGCTCAGCTGATCTCCCGGCGCTCTAGTAATGTAGAGCGCTGGGAGATGACATCATCTCCCAGCGCTCTGCATAACGGAGAACTGCGTGGGAGCGGGTGATGGAGGTAGAAGATGGAAATGGGGCAATGTGAAGATGGGGGGGGGCCCCGGTGGCAATTTCTTCACCAGGGCCCGGTGGCTTCTAGTTACGCCACTGAAAAAACTGACAAGATTCTCAATATTGTTCTGAGCTAGATATCCATTACTTTTTGAAAACATCTACAGTAGCTACAGACACAGCTTCCCAAGGCAAAGCATTCCACAACCTTACTACCCTTACTGTATACAATCTCTGCCTTAGTCTTACTCAAAAGCACCTTTCCTCTAATAGTAAATTACCTTTTGTTGTTTGCTAAGGTCTTTCAGTAAATATTTCCTCAGAGTTATTTGTATTGACCTCCAATATATTTGTATATGGTAAGCATTTAACAGTTAACCTCAGAAGTCTCTTCTGTAATGTCAACAAATCCAGTTTGGCTAGTGTCAATTTATAACTCAGATCATCCAATCCCTTTATCAGTTCTACTGCGTCAATGCTCAAAAATGTAATTTCAAAGAGCTATCCTCCATACTGTAGATGAGTCCTTACCAAGGATTTATATAGCAATAGAATTATATACTCTTCCTGTGCATCTATACCCAGTTTTATACATGATAGTACCCTACTGGCTTTAGCAGCAGCTGAGTGACACTGTACACTGCTATGTAATCTACTGTATAGCAGTACTCCAAACTCTAACAAAAACTGCATTCCCATTTAGTGTACATGTAGCATGTTTGCTCCTGCAACCTGAATGCATAATTTATATTTATCTATATTAAAGCAAATCTTCCACTTTTCTCCCCATTTACACAGTTTATTCAAACCTTTCCGCAGAGAAAAAACATCAACACAACAGCTGCTGTCTATGTACTTCCTTACACAGTTTAGTGTCATCAGCAAACATTGAGACATTACTTTCAATACCGACTTCATCAACAGCAAAACACTTGTCCAAGTTACTACTTACCCTTTCACAGAATGCAAATAAATTAGTTCTTCACAAAACCATGCAGACTCTTAACTAATAATGATGTACTTCTCTAAGACACATTAAGCACAAAATTAACCCCTTGCATGATAGAAGCCCACAAAGCATTTCATTTCAATGCACTGAAGAAGTCACTAGGACCCAAGAGGTTAATACTAGTGTTGAGCGAGCACCCCGATGCTCGGGTGTTCGGGTGCTCTGACCGAGCACCCCCGGAGGCTCGAGTGCTCGGCCGAGCACCCGAACCCCATTGAATTAAATGGGAGGACTCGAGCATTACACCAGGCACCCCCTGCTCTGATGAGGGGAGGGTGCCTGGTCAATGCCCCCCTTCATCTCCACAATGCCCCTCTTCCACAATGTCCCCCTTCCACAATGTCCCCCTTCCACAATGTCCCCCTTCATCTCCGCAATGCCCCCTTCATCTCCGCAATGCCCCCCTTCCACAATGTCCCCCTTCCACAATGTCCCCCTTCCACAATGTCCCCCTTCATCTCCACAATGTCCCCCTTCATCTCCACAATGTCCCCCTTCATCTCCGCAATGCCCCCTTCATCTCCGCAATGCCCCCTACCTCCAGTCCCTGGTGGTCCAGCGGAGCGTCTGTAAGATCTGTGCCTCCTTCGGCACAGATCCCTGCCACCCGAACATGGCGGGCGAGCACATGGCGGTACTCGTACGAGTACCGCCATGTGCCGAGCAGAGCGATGCTCGAGCCGATCCGAGCATCGGCCGAGCATGCTCGCTCAACACTAGTTAATACTGTTATATGCTACTAAGCAGCGAGGTGTGCAATGACACCTGCAATGTGCAATGAATTCTGGGCTATGCTAACTGCACCGTAGGGGACAAATGCAAATTCCTAAAATATCAATTTATTTACATGGGATTTTTAACCCCATGAATGCCAGATAGGTCTCTAATTCATTGCTTCACAAAGCTTTGGAGACTTTTCTAGTATTCGAATGGTGAACTCTTCAGTGCCAGAGGGGTATGCAAAGTACTGTCCTACAATGCGTTGTGTACCCCTCTGGCATTGAAAGGGTTAAAAGCGCCATTTAAATGAATGGTAATATCTATTTGTTCCCTATCGTGCAGTATGGTAACCACATTTCCATTCTGCCATTCAGGGACACTGCGGAGAAGAGGTCAGCAAGAGTACCTGTCCTCGACTCTAGGGCATCTGTGAGAGGGGTCACTATTCATCACTGGACATCAGTGTACAAACTGCTCTTTCTCTGGTGCACCACAGTGTTCTAGACACTAGAGGGAGAACTGCCCATTGAATGCTGTGACAGAATGCGATATCTGTGGTGAGTTACAAGACAATGTACATCATGCCCAAAGACTTAGCCTAACATTACACTACAACACACATGCACTGCAGTTCCTGTTTGGTGTCAGGATCAAGGCTCAGTTCTCTCTCTAGTGTTTAGCACTCTGTCTGGAAGCCATTTTCTTGTAGCCCAGCAGAGGCATCACTTTCTATTACAGAAGGCAATGGACAGTTCTCCTTCTAGTATTTAGAACTCTGTACTCTGGAATCTTCACTCCAGGACTTTGTATTGTCCCAGAAGGGGGTTGCTGGGACATGAGACACACATTTAAAGGGATAGAAATACTTCGTTTTATGTTTATTTTATTTTGTAGACATTAAAAAAACATGAACAACGATATAAGTCTTATCTCTGAAACCTTTATGGTTTGAGAGATATTCACAAGGAAAGTTTCCCCTCTACGCCCCTTTTACCTAGTGTAAGCCATCTCTTCTCAGATGTGGAATGCAGTCCATAGACCAGACAGATAACAGCAGGGGACAATCTTCTTCCTATGAGAACAATGAAAGCCCTGCCCCCCCTTGACAAGTTTTTCAGGTTTTTCCCTTATCTTAATTGAAGATTGTCCCACTTTGCAATCTACCTGGGCACCTCCCTTCTGATCTGGCTGAACAGTGTTACATCAGTAAAAGGGGTGGGAGGGGGATACTTTGTCATTGAATTACTCTTGAACTACAACTACAGAATTGAAATAACACTCTCCAAAGTCCAAATACTATGATGATTAATTAGATCTGCTTTTATTATGAAGCATTACTATCCCTTTAAAATCCAGCAATGTAGTGGGCAATCAGCAATCCCCCTATGGTGCAGTTGGCGTGGTGCAGAATTGAGCCCTTTTACTTAGCACATGAGTCTTACTGTATCCCATGGTGCACATGGGCAGCTATCACCGGGGAGATGTGACATGCTGCATATTGTAACTGGTAATACGTATCTAAATTTATAGCATGGATTTCAATGGAATGAGTACTGAGTACTGACTATACTTGCATTTTCCATACAACAACATTGTTGCATAGAGAAAAGAAAACCAAACCTTGCTACAAAATTTCATATAAAATGTAGCAAAACTGCATGTCTTTTTTCATGCTATTCTATTGTATCAAACGCTGCTAAAACTGAAGTCCCCCATGTGAATGTAATCTAATAGTCCATGTGACTGATGTATTTATGCTCTGTTCACATGGATGACTTTAATGCAACACTATTAGCGTATGAAAGAAACACATGATTTTGCTATTGTTTCTTTTTGTGCTGTTCACATAGACGGTTTTTAAAATCATATCGCAAGGGAACAGTTTGTGCATCCTTGCCTGACAATACATTTTATTGCCATCAAATTTCTGCCATTGATTCCAATAGCAATGAAATGGAATCTCACTAAAAAATGTGGTTAGTTGCATATTGTGTTCATTTTTGATCAACTGTTTGGACTGAAAGCAACGCATGCTGGGAGAAAATAATCTTGCTATAAATCACAACCAAATCTCATGTAAAAAGTCCAGTAAGAAAATCACAGGGAAAAAAAGAGAATGTATCCCATTTTTTCCAATACGATTTTACTTCTACAAACTGCATACCTCCCAACATTTCAAATGACTAAACAGGGACACTTTTGTTTTAGGGGGTGTTACTGGGGGTGTGGCTGGTGGACGGGGCATTACCAAGAATTTATAGGTGATTTTATGAGCTACTGACACCTCTTTGTGTAATTTAATAAATGATCTAGCGCAACACCAAAGTATTTTATTTACACAGACAAATTTATAAACACATAATGATGTTTAAATAATCATGAATGTGAGTTTTATGGCTGTGGAGCAATGTGATACACTTATATACACACCTCACAGTCTGAGCTCCTAAAAAGAGGGACACTAGGGTGGGAAAGAGGGACAGAGGGATTTGGTCTCAAAGAGGGACTGTCCCTCCTAAAGAGGGACACTTGGGAGGTATGAAACTGATGTGAACAGAACCTTAGAAGAAATGGAGGCAATCTGGAGCAAATCAAATGCACCATAGGGTGCAAAGGTTAAAAAAGTCATGTTTCTATTTATTAAAATCAGTTTTTTAACCCTTTGAATGCTAGAGTGGCCTCCAGCATATTTCCTCACAATGATTTCATGGGGGATTCTCATTTCTCCTCTACGGTAATGAGCAGAGCCCTCACTACCAGTTGTTTTGATCAGGTCACTATATAAAGGATAATAATATAATGGTGCCTATGGTTACACAACTTTATCATGATGAATAAGGCCCAGTGTCTCTCTGTGCTTCCAGCATGGAGAGGTGCAGTAACAATAATAAACTATTAGTTATGCTGATAGCACTGCAGTATATGGAAATTCGCTCTCACAGTTTAATCCGCCTGCGCAGCAGAACTCTGGCCCACCAAAGTTGTTACAATAATTGCTCCAGATGCAGAGAACAAATGTTTTAACATCTCTGTCTTCCAGCTTCTCTCTCTCTCTCTCTTTCTCTCCCTCTCTGACAGAGTCTGGAATAAATCAATGTTCTCTAATGTTCCAGCCATAAGTGCAATCTTTGTGGTGAATGCGAGAACAGGTGATCAGCGAAGTATCAGACAGTGTGACTCTACAGTAAGGAGGAGGAGAGGCATAAAATGAGAGACAATTATAAAGTAGACCCTCCAGGACATACAGCACAGATATACTTCATGTGTCTACTTGGGGAGGAATGGAAAGGGCTCTCTTAACAGCATGAGAGCACAAAGTGCTGTGTTCAAACAGCACAAACTGCTACAAGTCATGGAGATTGTAGGGAGCTGTATAGAAACTGAATTCGTAATAGTCAGAAATGTCAGTCCCTGGCTGTTGGATCCACATTCTTTTTTCCCTTTAAAGATTTGATGAGAAGTTTTAGATTCTGTTGCTGCTTTAGTGGTCATTACCTCAACTGGGAGGCTGAACAATGCATGTACCACTACAATTTTTGATTCAAAAGCGTATAGCATGAGTGGGCAAGTTACAGAAGTCCACTGTTGTTGCACTACATCTCCCATCATCCTCTGCTGAAAATGTAGTCCAGTAATACATGGAGACCACACGTTTCACATGCCTTGATTAAAGGGAAATTTGGTTCTGAGTCATAATGATGATGACAGCATGGCCCTCGTGGCCAACCCCTATGTCAGAAAGTGCTAGTTGGACTACTGGCAGGACATGGCAAGCTCTGTGCAGACCATCAGTCAAGGCCAGACATAAAAGTGGTATATATATATATATATATATATATACACACAAAGGTGTGTCAGACTCAAAGGTATATCACATAATGTTACTTAGAACATGGAACCACAGATTTATGGATTGTGGACCTACTACAGACTGAAAATGGGTTCAGTTTGAACTCTGACCCTACATTGTTTGCCTAATTGGTGGGTAGACAAACAATCATAGCTGGAGAGGCACATTTTGGCCAGTCCTGCTATGTTGTTGGAATGCAACCCCCGCCATCCTGTCAACTGCTGACCACCTAAGGCAGATGGGAATTACAGTCTAACAATATCCATAGTGTCACAGGTTTCCCAGAGCTGTTGTAGGGTGACAAAAGTCTGTCACAGAGCTATGCTAGGATTAATACTGGAGAAAAATTTACTTCAGGTAAGCACCCCAGGCAAGTTTCAGGCTGGTGACATCTAACCCCCCCACACACACATACACACACACACACACACACACACAATTACAACAATCAACACAACACTAAACAGATGCACAACTCTCTATCAAATCTATGATAAGCCACAGCACTGCAGCAGTCATATGCTGATGCACAACCCTGGAGTGAATGTATGCCAAGCCACAGCACTGGAGTTAGTGAATAAAACTGTCATTACATTTTACATGTTGGCTATTGTGGCAGCCACCCATAAGCAAATGCTGCTTTGCTTGGTCAAGGGTAACCTTCTCAGCATTTTGACCAATGTATATAAGACTTTAATGATTTTGTGGGAAATCTATGAAAGGAGAGTTGGTACCAATTACATGCACAGGGTGGCTATGAACTGAAATGGAGAATATATGGGTGGCAAAGGAAACAGAAGCCATAAACTAATCAAATTATAACAGGGCTTGTAATCTTCTGACAGAAAGGGAAAAGGAGGATCATGGGAAGATTAAAACTGGAAATACATTTCTTTTCTTGGAGCTGAGTTTTGACCTTATAATAATGGGATTAAAGAGCTTTCCAAGCGGAAATCAACATTCAGATATTGTGTTTAAAAAGCCTTCACTTTGTGACATGAATTGTATTACAGCCTTGTTTGAAGTCTTAGCGGCTACTGCCATCATGTGGCCTTCTCCTGAAAGTGCATGAGTTGAAACTCCTTGAGAAGTGAGGACATGGGATCCAAGAGAATTATACCTCTATATGAACATGCTGTGTTCAGCCACATTTGTCAAAAATGCCACAGCAGGGCAGATTTTATGGCCATCACTGCTTGAAAACAAGTTACTCAATCAGTGGGTCAGTCATATTGATTGACTGTTAGGAAACCTCAAGTCCCTTCTGGTAGGATCTACCTTTTGAGTGATTTGCAATGCATTGGATACCTTTATAGCATTCAAGGGGTTAAAAACCTAATTTAATTTAACAGGAATTTTTATATTTCCATATGGTGCAGCCGGTGCACTCCAGAATAATTCCAATTTGCATTTATAAAATGGGCCTCTGTTCTTAAAAAAAAAAGAAATCACAGAAAAAGGGGTGAGCTTATTCCTAATACACCTAAATGTTCCCATAAACAAAAACAATAGTTTGTGTCATTCTCAGCATTACCTGAATTTCTCTAGAACTCCTAACAGCTGATTTCCTCTTCTGTTTTTTCCCTTTAAACCCGCTCATCATTATTAAAAGCCTGTACCACTGAAATAAATTTGGCAGATCAGCATTAACTGAAGGGAAGCATAGCGTACCTAGGATATGAGCAGCTGACATCATCATAGTAGAGGAAATTGAGAGCAAAGTATCTCCCTGTTGCCATAGCAACAAAAGAAGCATGTTAAACCTTTTTTATATATCTTTATGTGAATAACTTTTGTGACAACAAAAAAAGCAAATATATATATATATATGAGTTATTTTCTCCAGTTAACGTGCTATTGTAATTATCTCAATTTTGCCCAAGGAGACACTGAATCTTTAACTAAGAGAGTAAAACTGTTACTGTTAGGCCCCATTCACACAAGTGACACCAATACACTGATGCTGCATTGGATCTGTAGCCCATGGTGAAAGGTAACATGCGGGATTATGGTGTCTTTCACATGGACAGCTATCATCTCGTGTCAATGCACCAAAGGCCAGCATACAGCAAAGTTCTTGTGGAACACAGTAAAGTCGTTGTATGGAAGGTCTGCACAGAGGTCTATGGAGGCTGCTGCAGATGCAGACCTTACACACTATCAGCAGTGGAGGTTGCAGGCCTCATCACAACACCCAATAGATGGCCGACCTACATGGGCTCCAGCCAATAATATTGGCTGCTGCCCACATGGGTCAGTCATCAGGCACACATTTTGTACTCTCCAATTAGGATGAAATTCAGGAGAGAGGTGCGTGCAGACCATGGATGACAGAGCTGTTACAGGGGACTGCAACAGTTCCATCGCCTGTGTGAAAGAGGCCTTATAAAGGCTTCTTAATAGACATTATTCTGATGTACTGACCTATAAGAAAAATGATCTGTAAAAATGTTGAAACCAACACATTACTCTAGAGCAGCTGTGCAGCCCTCTTCACCAATATCACTTTGGGATCAAATTAGCACTCTTTCCTACTGGGAGAAGTTTGTAGTGCACATTCCACAATATCTATCCCAGGAATCTTGGTGTACATGCGAGAAGCTGTTAAACACCCAAATATTGCATTAGGAAGCTAATACCACATGTTGTGGACTAGGTGATAGCTGACCAAGCACTATCACAACAGTACCCTTGTACTTGTACACCTTGTACTTGCACTTATAATCATCCTCCTACTGTCTCTGTATGTCATCATGAACTCTAATTAGATTGTAAGCTCCTCGGGGCAGGGTCCCTTTCCCAGTGTTTGTTTCCCTTGCTGCACTTTCCCCCCAAAATAATGCAATGATCGCACTTTAGCTTAAAGGGATAGTAATGTCAGAAAAAAAGTATTAACTATATGGTATATACAATTAAAAGAGACTACTTGCACTTATTCGTATCGCTCAATCCGTGATGGTTTGAGAGATATAGGAAAATAAAGTTCTCTGGTCCCTCCCCTTTCTGCTTGACGAGCTGTAAATCTGTCAGAAGCAGATTCTGGTCGCTTGACCATATGTGGCTCTTCAGCAGCGCTGATATAACAATATCCAAAGATAAACACTTAATTTTGAATGGTCTACAAAGTGTGCCAGTCTTGCAAGCACACTTTGTAGACCGTTCCAATGAAGTATTTGTTTCTAAATAGCGTGATTTCATTTCTGCTGAAGAGCCTCTGTCTGGTCAAATGACTGGAATCTGCAGCTGTCACCTAGATGGCAGACTTGAGTAAAACAGCCAGGAAAAGGTAACTTTAGCAAGTTATATCTCTCAGACCATAAATGTTTGAGAGATAAGACTTACACTGATATTAATCTTTTTTTAATGTCTACAATATTAAATCAACTTAAAATTAACCATTACTATCCCTTTAATGCTCTTAACCCCGTTCTGTATTTTTGTATTGTATTATTTCAAATTCTGTTAAGCGCTGTGTACATGCATGGTGCTATATAAATAAAGATACATACATACATAGTACCCGGAATCGCTTCTATATAACAGGACTAATACAAGCAGGGGCGTTACTAGATACCTACTGTATTGGTTAATGCCACTGGTCTCTTGCTGAAGGCCCTGGGTCTTGTTGTTAGTTCAGGACATGTAAGTGTTAATCTGCCTGCTAGCAATAGCGTAATTAGGCTGCACAGTGAAGAATACATTGTTTGGCCCAGGTTCTTGGTCATCTGGGAACCTAGCAATTCTACTAAATAGAACACTGATTTCTGTTTAATTTCTGATTTAACAAATGAAATGGGATTATATCAGTTTAATCCCTTGAGTACCAAAGGGGTACACAATGCATTGAGAAGCATTGTTCTAGTGCTCAAGCAGTTACAGTTTCCCTTTTCGTGTTAGTGGTGTCTCCAGTGCATTGCCCAGCACTCCAGAGAAGCATTTGCTAAAATTCTCTGGGGGGAGATTCACTAAGCAGTGATAAAGAGGTGATAAAGTGGAGATGACTTCTCCAGTGATATCACTTCTCCAGTTCTTATGTGATTCTATGGATCCTATTCACTAAGATTTCTTCTGCTTTGGAGATCATAGTGCTAGGCTCCATAGAATAACATAGGAACTGAAGAAGTGATATCACTGGAGAAGTCATCTCTACTTTATCACCGCTTAGTGAATCTCCCCCTCTGTTTGGTACCCAAAATCTATAATGTAGCCTTAACTCTTTGAATGCCAGAAGGGTGAGCAACGCATTGCAGTGCAATTAAGGGCACACTCCTCTGACACTCAAAGGGTTAAAGAAGCAGCAAACATTTTTATGGGGGAAAAAACATGTTATAAGTCTTTTCATGTCGAGTAAAACAATAGTACTCCCACAGCTGATTTTTCATACAAAAGTTATTATAGCGCAAACTTTTGATAAATCACACCGTTAGCAACAGCTCAATCCAGTATCCAAAAGGCTATTTTATTAGCGTTATGTGGGACGGCCTGTGTCATAGACGAAACTATCTGTAGCAAGCAATAGGAGGAGCCTCACGTTAACATTAACCTCCCCTCCAAATTTGATCTTTATTGACCCTTTGTGTGCCAGAGCAGTGCGGAATGCATTGCAAAGCAATGCATTCTGTACACCTCTGGCACTCAAAGGGTTAACGTTTGAATTAAAAATATCCCAGCATATGAGAATGCCTTTGTTTCAATCTGAAGTAAAAAGCGCTATAACATTTTTTTTCATAAAAAAATGCTCATTTAAACATACCCCATGCGGGTATCCATTCATGCTCTGTTGCAGGATTCACTGCCCCCCTTAGCAATAGATATTAAATGTATATATATATCTCCAATATAATGTTTATGTGTTACTGTTCCTTTAAACTGAAGTGATCACAGCTTTAAGGAACTGCTAGATTTTTGTGTTATTATTCTAAATACTCCAGCCTTTACTGGGAAGCCAGAGCTGAAGGAATTGTCCCCATGGATTAGGCTTGGAGAGCTGCCAGGCAGTTCTGCGACACTTATGGCAGCTCCCAGTGCATAAGTCAGTTGTTATGCCCGGAGGCAATCCCTAACATGGTGGACATGTGATGAAATGGCAGTGCCATCTCTGCTACCCAGGGAAAGAAGCTGTCCGTTTTCCTACAGTAGGGAATTGTTCCACATAATATAAATCACCTTTAACCCTTTAGGGGCTAGAGATGTCTAAAATGAATTGTGAAGTGCACACTTTTTATTATAAAGATAGCAGCCCTTTGAACTCCAGAGAGGTGCCCAATACACTGAGAAGCAATGCGTTGGACACCCATCTGGTTAACCTTTTGAGTGCCAGAGAGGTATCCAACGCATTGCAAAGCACTGCGTTGGATAACTCTCTGATGCTCAAAGAGTTAAAGTGCCCTTTGCCTTTAGATCAAGACTGCACCATCATCCAATTTACTAAGGGAAACCTCAAAGGTTTTCCGATCAAATGACTTAACTCGTTAATTGCAGCCTTTTAAATGCAAACCCAGAGAATAAGAGGATGCAGCACATCACTGATGATCAAACAGGGCTCGTCTGATCACTTGTTGAATGAAGTCGAGATAGTGCTAACCGGAGAGCTGTGTAATTAGCTGCACATCATACTGAAGAAGCAGCTATATCTCTTCTTCTAATCCCTTCTTATCTCTGTGAAAAGCTGCCTGAGTCTCTGATTGACGGCTAAGAAGACAAGGATGAGGAATCGCAGCCATCAATTAGCATCGTTTAGAAATGCTGATTAGTATTTTTAGCTGTGATGGGGTCTCATTACCCTGCTCACGGAGCTCATCAAGGCTGAGATAAAGGGACCAACTGCATTTTCTGTGTGAGGTGCCAGGCTGTGTATGGGCTCTGTGGAAAATGATATCCTCTAAAGGGAACACAAGTGATGGACACTGCCCAGTTCACACTCAACAAAAAGGTAGCATACCCGCTCATTATATGTGATAAGCCCCACAGGTGAGCTGAGATAAGAGCAAGAGGTTATCCATTAAGACTAGAGGAAAGGAGCTTTTGAGTAAAACAAAGGCAGGGATTCTTTACAGTAAGGGCGGTTAAACTATGGAATTCTTTGCCTCAGTATGTTGTACTTGCAGATAATGCAACTGCTTTCAAAAAAGCAATGGATGCCTATCTAACACAGAACAATATTGAAAATGATGACAGATGGCTTCAATGCAGATAGGATGTTGATCCAGGGAAATATCTGATTGCAATTTGGAGTCAGGAAGGAATTTTTTTTTACCCACTTGGGGCTAAATTAGAAATTGCTCCAAAGGGTTTTTTTTTTGCCTTCCTCTGGATCAACACGGGTGTTTTTGTCATGGGCTGGACTTGATGGACACGTCTTTTTTCAGCCTCATCATGTATGTTGCTATGTTATGTTATGACCAGAGGAAGCCTGATTCTCACCAATGGTTCAGCCTATCACTCAACAAGGTAGGCTTGTACTCATTGGATAATGCTCAACTCACATTCACTAGACCAGTGAATGTCAACTGTAGTCCACAGAACATCCCAATCCACATGTGGATTAATCACAATCACTGAACTACTGACTACCCAATCATGGTCAAGCAGACATTTATTGCACATGCACCATTGGTGTTTCCTGAAGACTAACACTGAGACTCACAGCATTAGACACATGGGTGGTACAAAGGAAGCCTTAGATGCCTTTACCTATGGGTGAATGAGATACACACTCAGCCCTGCCAGTGACAGGCATCCATATTCCATTAAAGGGCCATATAAGTGGCCATAAAGTCCTTCAAAATGCCTACCGATCTTTAATCTCTTGTTCTGTGTACAAACAGCAAACAGTGTAAAAATTGCCATTGGGTGTTTTGAAAAGCAGATTGAACCCTTGGTTCAGCATCTAGCATCCGAGAGGTTAAGGGGAACAATACCCTTTGCAATTATTGGCACAATTATTTTTACCAAATGACTTACCTAGGAAGGGGTCCTCCTTACATACAGCAGTCACTAATACATTATTTATATTTATTTACATTATTTCTGTATTCAAACTGTACAGAATAGGGACATTTACTACCTTGTGAATGTACACAAGGCCCTTTAGAATCGCAAGGTAGTAAAATGTCCTTATTCTGTATAGTTTAAATGCAAAAAATATTGTAAATAAATATAAATATAGATAATGGATAATTGATTGATGTATGGAGGAGACATACAGGGGGAGATGCACTAAGGTGTGATAAAGAGGTGATAAAGTGGAGATGTCTTCTATAATTCCTATGTTATTCTGTGGAGCCAATACTCTAAGATCTCCAGAGTTGGAAAGGTCTCATAGCATTAGCTTCATAGAATAATAAAGTAATTAAAGAAGTGCATACCTCCCAACATTTCAAATGTCCAAAGAGGGACACTTTTATTTTACCTGGTTTACATAGGGGTGTGGCTGGTGGGCGGGGCATTACCGAGAGATTTTAGGCTGTTTAGTGACCTATTGACACCTATGTGTGTAACCTAATAAATGATTTATAATAAGACCAAAGTATTTTATTTACACAGGGTAATTTATAAACACATATACTGAAGTTTAAACAAATATTAATGTGAGTTTTATTGCTGTAAAGCAACATTATACACTTATATATGCATAACAATGTCTGCTCTCTTAAAAAGAGGGACATCAGGGTGAGAAAGAGGGACAGAGGGATTTAGGTCTAAAAGAGGGACTGTCCCTCCTAAAGAGGGACACTTGGGAGGTCTGGAAGTGACTGGAAAAGATATCTCCACTGTTTCACCTCTTTATCACACCTTAGTGCATCTCCCCCTGTATATTTCCTGTAATAACTTTAGATTGTCAGATTTCAAGCATGGACCCCAAGTCCAGTGTTTCACTTTGCTAAGCACTTTTAACCCTGTATTGTGTAAACCCTTAAATTGTAAAGTGCTGCGTACATTTGTGGTGCTATGTAAACATATTCATTAATTCATTCATTTATTCATAGGCATGACTCTTTCTATGGATCTTCCAGCTCCACACATGATTCTAAAGGACAGTGCTCTCTCTGTCTCTGTGGCTCCAGCTTGCCCTATGATTCCAAAGTGCAGTGATCTCTTTCTGTGGCTGTAGCAACCTTTCTAAAAAAAATGTAAAGGGGTGAGGTTTCCTATCTATGCTCCAACTACCAACCATGATTATAAAGAGCCTTACAGTAAAACGTCCCTATTCAGTAAAAGTGGTAATAATGTTTCATAAAAAAAGGAGCTCCAATTAATCTTCATAGTATTTGGGCCATGGAGAGTGTTATTTCAATACTGTCAGAGCTGTAGTTCAAGAGTGATTGAATGATAAAGTATCCCCCTCCCGCCCCTTTTATCTAGTAAAAGACTCCTCCCCTCAGAAGTGGAATCTGGTCATGTGACTGGACAGATCACGGCAAGGGACAATCTTCCCCCTTGACAGGTTTTTCATGTTTTTCCTTATGCTTACTGAAGATTGTCCCTCTCTGCTATCCATCCAGACAGTCTTGCTGCTCTGAGGTGAGCAGTGTTATATCAGTAAAAGGGGCGGGAGGGGATACTTTATCATTCAATTACTCTTGAACTACAACTCTGACAGTATTGAAATAACACCTTCCTAGGTAAATGAAAAAACACTTATTCCAAAGGAAAAGTTCCTCTTTAACACTTTGCTTGCCAGTAAGATATGCAACGTGTTGCATACCCCTCTGGCACTCAAAGGGATTTTATGAGATTTTATGAGATTATGAAGGGATGTTTTCTATGAGACCAGAGAGAGAGAGATGATTGTGTTCTTTGGGGTGAAAACTGGGCCTGTGTGATGATAGAGATGGAAATTATCCACTGTTCCAACTACAACAAAGAACACACTGAGGATCTCATAAGAAGCTTCTGATGGCCCTATGCAGCCGCCTGTTGCCCACCAATCCTATAATTTAACTTCGATCTTATTCAAAAACCTTAAAATGACTCCCTTCCCCCAGTGAAATTACAAGTATTATTATTATTTTTTAAGAATGAAGATGATTTTCTTATTGTATATATACATAATACATAGACTAAACAGCTGGCAATCAGCAGTCTTTACTTTACATAAGAGAAATGCTAATGACCAGGTTTGGTTGCGACTAGCAGCTTGATGAAAACAGGCCAGAATTTATTAAAGGGAAAGTATACACAAGAAATAAGTGGCTCTTAACTTGTTTGAGAGAAATGTACCTAAGTAAGTGTCCTTCATACATCAGTCAGTGATATCTAACTGCAAGCTCAATGCCCCTGAATTGCTTCTCTTGTCAGTTTTGAAAAAGGCTCTATTTTTTTCATGATATGTGTATGTTCCTGCAGTATATATAGTGATCTATGTTGAAGTCTGCCGCTAGATAACACTTCCTCACAACAAACAATTACCTTCAACAGACCTGAATGGTTTCAAGGGTCACTAGTCTTTATCAGATTCTAAACTGGAAAAACTAGCAGTGGCCTACAAAGGATCAAATTCAAATAAAAAGAGTTTATAATATGGAAGACATTCTCGAACAAACTATGCATTGTGGAGCAATTGTAGACACCCCACTGCCACCAAGGGGTTAAGCAGTGGGGGGTGTTGTAATGGGTGTTATTTTGGAAGGACGCCAGTCTGAAGGGGTTGCTAGGGTGCCAAGTACCCTTACACCAGTTCTGACCATAAGGCAGCACTGAGAAGCAGGTGTAGCACTGGCAAACCTCCCAACTGTCCCTCTTTAGGAGGGACAGTCCCTCTTTTAGACCCAAATCCCTCTGTCCCTCTTTCCCAACCTGATGTCCCTCTTTTCAGAAGATCAGATTGTTGGGTGTATATATAAATGTATCACATTGCTCTACAGCAATAAAACTCTCATTATTGTTTGTTTAAATGTCAGTACACGTCTTTATAAATTAGTCTGTGTAAATAAAATACTTTGGTCTTGTTATAAGTTATTTATTAGGTTACACAAGGAGGTGTCAAGAGGTCATGAAATAGCCTAAAAATTCCCAGTAATGCCCCACCCACCAGCCACACCTCCAGCCACACCCCCTAAAACACAAATGTCCCTCTTTGGCAAATTGAAATGTTGGGAGGTATGCACTGGGCCTGTGCCAACAAACACCATTGGATTAGTGGAGATACCCAGTGGGGGCAATGTGGTCAGGGGGGGCATGGCAATTGTTGCACCAGGGTGCGGTGACTTCTAGTTACACCTCTGACTCATTGGATACTGTCAGCCTCACACTCACTGGATACTGCCAGCCTCACACTGGATACTGCCAGCCTCACACTCACTGGATACTGCCAGCCTCACACTCACTGGATACTGCCAGCCTCACACTCACTGGAATGCAAAACTCACTCTTTGTTCCCATTCATCTTTTTCTGACATACCAGAACATGCTGGTATAAAGTGTGGCTCATTAATATCAGTTCACGGACCTTGAGCCATCCCAGAGCCTCCCAGCTACTTCATGCTAAGCGCCTCAGCAATGGAGATGTCTATAGCACGGAAGAATTTTTCGTTCATTACAAGAACACTGTGCAGTCCTCCATGCCTGGAACTGAAACATCTGACAGACTTAATCAATTTGGTAATCCAAGTAATGCAGGATATTGATAAATCCAAAGGTCATTTCTCTGCTCGAGTTTCCTGCTGCGCTCATAGTCTCTGTACAACTGCAGGGCAGATGAGCACACAGAGAGAAATGTGTTATCTTATAATGGTGTGGTGACAAACTGGCATGCTGTGCTATAGATTAGGGTTAACTCTTCCACCACTCTGCTGCCAGCTAACAACCTGCTGGGATGACAGGCATGTAGATATCGTGGTTGAGATAACGTTAAAAGAGCATAGCAGCCGAGAAGGAAGACAGGTGTGAAGATATTGGAACTGTGCTCTGTGGCTGCATGTTATAAGGTGGGGAGAGAGGAATCTGGGTCACCGTGGTGCATGTGCCAGCCTGCGAGTTGGATGCTGATCACTAGGGGCTCGGTGGGATTATGTCTACTAAAGAACTCCATAGCTTGCATTACATTAGAACAGGGGTGAGCAAGATGAGACTCTCCAGATGCTGCTGAACTACTAATTCTATCATCCTTCACCAGACATTGACTGAAGGAGAATGATGGGAATTGTAGTTCAGCAAATGCTGGAAAGCTCACCACTATATTAGAGCATCCATCTGAGTGCAAGAAAGGTATGAAACCTATTGCACTGCAATGTGTTAAAGACATATGTGGTTAAAGTTTCAGTTAAAGGAATAGTAATATTTCACAAAAACATCAGCTCCAATTAATCTTCATAGTATTTGGGCCATAGAGAGTGCTATTTCAATACCGTCTGAGTTGTAGTTCAAGAGTAATTGAATGATAAAGTATTCCCCTCACGCCCCTTTTTCCTAGTGTAAGCCACCTCCCCTCCCCTCAGATGTGGAATCTGGTCCTGGGACCAGACAGCTCACAGTAATGGACAATCTTCTTACTGTGATCATAAGGAAAACCCTGCCACCCTTGACAGGTTTTTCCTTTTGCTCACTGAAGATTGTCCCTCTCTGCGATCCATCTGGACAGTCTTGCTGCTCTGAGGTGAGCAGTGTGACATCAGTAAAAGGGGTGGGAGGGGGATACTTTATCATTCAATTACTCTTGAACTACAACTCTGACAGTATTGAAACAATACTCTCCATGGTCCAAATACTATGAAGATTAATTGGAGCTGCTTTTATTGTGAAACATTACTATCCCTTTAAATCAACGAAAATTTGGAGTTACTATATTTGATCTTTCAAAATAGAGGATACGTCACGGCTTCAACTGAATTCAGTTATTTGTTGCTGGATGGGCGATTAAAACATTTCAAAATAATGGCCCATAAAAGTTTTAATTTAATCTTTTGAGTGCCAGAGGGGTACGCAACACATTGCTCTGCAATGTGTTGCATACCTCTCTTGCACTGATTGGATTAAGACATCAGCATGTATGGATCTTACAAAAAACCTTAGCATGGATTGCTGGCTGCCAGCAACAGCAGGAGCAGCAGCATCAGTGAGAATAGTCTTAGGATTACTAGTAAGTAACTCACAAGGACAGAAGAAAAGATGCACTAAATGGTAATAAGGGCAAAGATGGCAACATGGTGGCAAATTCACGTCGACAGCATATTAACAATATGCACTGGGATGTCTTTGCCATCATATCCCTGTGAATCCACCTCCAATTCACCACAATCCTCCAACATCACCATGAATCGGTTATGCCTTCGACAAGTTTATGATTTTGCTCAACAATCCCTCATTTACATATGAAAAAGCAGATTAATGAGCCATTGTCATATGCATTTGGATATGTTTATATGATGAGTGGCTGTTCTGCACATGCACTAGTAGCAGCCTTTGCTGTCGGTGTTCGTAGTCCTGACATTGCCAAACTGAGGTTGGAGATGTTGAGATCTTCCTATAGCTTACTAATGAGCCAGAGGACAGTTTGCTGTATCTGCTAAAGAGCAGAAACAGCAGCTGCACTCCCTTAATCCATTCAGTGCCATGGGGATGTGGCATTGAAATGGTTCCAAACTGACAGAATGGCAGAGAAGCTATCACAGCTTCTCTGCCTTCTCTACTTACTAAACCAGCTGAGACGGCTATCCACCAATCAGCTGATTCAGGTGTAAACACAGAACCTGCAAGGAACTCTGCAACTGAGAGCCATGTGAACAATATTCCAGCAATCTCCTCCATTTTCTCTTCTTCAGTCACTCCTGTTCAATGTCCTCTTGTGACTCTCTCACCCAAACAGACCTTGTGACCCGCTCCTTCACTGGGATCAAATAGAAATGCTGAAGATATGAGTCACAAGTAACAAGAGGACATTGAACAGGAGTGACTGAAGAAAAGAAAAAATGGAGAAAATTGCTGTGACCATTCTAATGGTAGAGCTCCAATACAAAACAGAATTCCAGTAAGTGCAATATATTGTCAGTAGATTGTATGATGAGCATTGATTATCATGTTGTTACATTGTCAGCACATTAACTGTGTGGGGAGACTTCTATCTGTGTTGGGACCCAGTTGCCTATTACATTTTGTCTGTATTACCATTAGGTGTGACTCACTTCTCTTGACCAGACTCCCAGTCACCTTATAACCTATGTATCTGTAGATATTGTTTGATTAATTTTGTTATACTTTTCTTTTTCTTCTGCAGGGTCCTATTCTGTCCCGATATGTGTTTGTCTTTCCTGTCATTGTGCAGTCACACAGTTTATTTATTCAGTACTTATTTTTTAACTTTTTTTTACTTTTTATAACAAACTATTTATATTTTGGTTGCATTGTTTGCCTCCTCGTTGTCTGTGCTCAACACATTTTTATTTTCATATCTCTGTATTTATCCATTATTGTCTGCTACATCTACCTTCTGCACTGTCCTATTTTTCGACTGTTGGGGTCAGTGAGTAGGGAAGGGCAGAGAAGCTGTGATATATATCTTCTCTGCCATTCTGTCATTTTGGAACCCTTTCTGTGCCACAGGGGTGTGCAATCCACATCCTTATGGTACTGAAAGAACTAACGGAGTGATGCTGTTTGTGGTGCTGAAGTATGAGCAGGGTAAGTGGGGTGGGGATGAGGAGCATAAAGAATGTGCTTAGACTTCAGGGTTGTCAAACTGCTGGTGATGTGTAAGGGAGGGCATCCCTTATACATAACCAGCAGTTCAAGAACCCTGAATGCTAATGATTGAATTTGATCCCCCTCCCCTTGCATACTTAATTCTTAGTGCATATGGCAATGTGTGTATCCATTGCCATGGCGCTGTGCTCGACACACACAGCCAGACACACATCTCCATATTATCACCCCTTGGTGCATTTCCTCCAAGCTCAAGCACTGGGCACAGCAACACAACAGGGCAAAAAATAGCATTGGAGCTAACTCCAAGTTGGCAGCTTTCTCATTGCTCATTGTGTGAGGGTTAGGATGACCACGTGTCCCTGATTGCCCGGGACAGTCCCGCATTTTAGGTGTGTATCCCTTGTCCCTGGGCAGCCCTCTTCTGGGACAGTACGAAGTCCCTGAATGAAGACTCCAGAGGACATAGTTCTATACACTAGAAGGAGAACTGCCTATTGCCTACTGTGACCTGAAGTGATGCCTCTGCTGTTCTACAACGAAATGGCTTCCAGAAAGATCTCAGAACACTAGAGAGATAACTGAGCCTTGATCCGGGCATCAATTGCGAGCTGCAGTGTAATTTTTTGTAGTGTGATGTTAGTTTAAGGCTTTGGGCTTGATGTATATGATGTATATTTTCTTGTAGCCCACAACAGGCTTTACTTTCTGACACAGCAGTAAATGGGCAGTTTTCCCTCCAGTGTTTAGAACTTTCTGGTGCTTTCTTCTCTCCGCAGTGTCCCTGAATGGCAGAATTGAAATGTGGTCACCCTATTGAGGGTGTGATTGACAAGTTACCTTCACACAGACATAGTCTCACATGCTCCTACAGCAGTAAAACATAGTTAAAAGTTGTAGTGAGCATGGGGAAACTTCCTGCACTTACTACAGATCAGGTAACAGAAAGAGAGAGGTTAAATCATGTTCACCTTCTCTCTCTTTCATGTACAAGATTCAGTACAGTTACAACATACATTCCAGGAGGATGCACCCTAGAAGATCTGGACATATGGTAACCCTAGATATGATGAGATTTTAATGTTCCCTTATGGTGCTTTTGGTTTGCTCCATTTTTTGCACAACCCTAAGAGTGTATTGTTAAGCAGGACTGGCTGAGCCTGTTTTATGATACATAGAAACAGGGTTTTTTTCCCCACGCCCCCACTCTTCTTCACACACACACACCTCCAGTAGCCTGTAACCCCGTGGTAAATCTGATCCTATCATTACCACTTTCTTTGTTATTACAGTGCAGTTGGCCAATCCTGATATCTGTATCTATGTAAAAAAAATCCCCGGAGCCTGAGCTGTGAAAATCAACAGCAAATCCTGCCAGACAAACAACAGCTTTTCACTTGACACCCTACATTTGACTTACTTTGTCACACGATAAATTCTTCTCCTCCCCCTTCCCCAATAATATTTTGGACTCTGCAAAGACCTTTGACACTGTCCCTTCATTACAGACTGGTGCCTCAATGAAAACATTGGTAAACAGATACGGGATTGGTGGCAGGCAGCTCAGGAAACAGAGCGAAGTTATTAATGGTCCATACCCAGCAGGTGCAGTTACCCATGGAGTCCTGGGGGATTTGTAAGGATCCCATACAATGAGAAGCATTATTATGTACATTCCTAGTAATGAGAGGAGATGGAAAAGCGCCGTTAACCCCTCCTGACGGAAAGCTCAGCCACATATTGCGTTGCACTCCATTACAGCCCTCCATCTGTTGCCGATTGCAACTTGTTATTGAGTCAGTTTACAGCAGTAACTCACAGTGATTAAAATTAATTAAAACACATTTTAAATCACATTAGGAATATTACAAATAGATCTATCTTTCTTTATGGTGACATTTAACTGTGCAAATATAAAGCTCAGATGATTCAGTTTTCCTACTCTTAAAGGGATAGTAATACTTTGGTTTAAACATTTCTAATATTGTAGAGATTAACAATAGAAGTAGAATAAATTACCTCCCATCTCTTAACCCTTTGAGTGCCAGAGGGGTACGCAACGCATTGCTTTGCAATGCGTTGCGTACCCCTCTGGCACTCAAAGGGTTAAATCTTTATAGTTTGTGAGTTCATAGCATTTAAAGTTCCCCCTCCCCTTTCTCATACGTCAGGGCTCCAGCTGACAGAGGCAGATCCTGGTCCCAGGACCGGCGGAGGCTCTTCAGCAGATCTCTGCTTAAAATGAAATAATTCATTGGAACAGTCTGCAAAGTGTGCCTGGTTGCCTCTCTCAGCAAGAACACTGATGTATGAGAAATGGGAGGGAGGGGGTAACTTTAAATGCTATAAAACAAAACAATATTAGAAATGTTTAAACCAAAGTATTACTATCCCTTTAAAGGGATAGTAATGTTTCATAATAAAAGCAGCTCTAATTAATCATCATAGTATTTGGCCTTTGGAGAGTGTTATTTCAATACTGTCAGAGTTGTAGTTCAAGAGTAATTCAGTGATAAAGTATCCCCCTCCCACCCCTTTTACTGATGTAACACTGCTCAGCCAGATCAGAAGGGAGGTGCCCAGGTAGATTGCAGAGAGGGACAATCTTCAATTAAGATAAGGGAAAAACCTGAAAAACTTGTCAAGGGGGGCAGGGCTTTCATTGTTCTCATAGTAAGAAGATTGTCCCCTGCTGTTATTTGTCTGGTCTATGGACTGGATTCCACATCTGAGAAGAGATGGCTTACACTAGGTAAAAGGGGCAGGAGGGGAAACTTTGCTTGTGAATATCTCTCAAACCATAAAGGTTTGAGAGATAAGACTTATATCGTTCTTCATGTTTTTTTAATACCTAGAAAATAAAATAAAGATACCATGAAGTATTACTATCCCTTTAAGGGCCATATGTCCAAAAGAAGAGTAGATGAATTCTGAGGAAAACCAATTGCACCATAGGGGAGAACTAAAAATTCCAAAAGTTCCCTTTGATTTAAATGGGGATTTTAACCCACTGAATGCTAGAGAGGTCTCCAACGTACTGCTTTGCAATGCGTTGGAGACCACTCTAGCATTCAAGGGTTTAAATCCCCATTTAAATCAATGAGAATGTTTAGTTCTCCCCTATAGTGCAAATGGTTTGCTCCAGAATTCCTCCACTTGTTTTGAACAGATGGCCCTTAGTCATCAAGGCTGATGTACTAAGAAAGTGGTGCAGTTGTGGAGCCAACCAACTGCACCATAAGCTATAAATAATAATTTCAAAAACGTCCATTGACTTACATTGGGGTTTTCACCCCTTGAATGCCAGGAGGACATGCAAAACATCACAGAGCAATGATATCGATAGCATTCAAGAGATTAAAAGCTCCATATAAAAAAACTGAATTGAATATTTGTTCCATTTGGTGCTGTTGATTTGCCCCAGAATTGCACCACTTTCTTAGTACATCAGCCTTGATGACTAAGGGCCATCTGTTCAAAACAAGTGGAGGAATTCTGAAGCAAACCATTTGTACATCAGTCACAGTGAATCAATACTCTTACCCAGCCTCCCTCATTGCATGGTTAGAAAGCAACGGAACATAAAGCAGGTTTAACCAGTTGCTCCCCACATAGGCCTCTGACCAGGGCCAGATTTACATCCTAGGTGCCGCTAGGCAAGGCACTCTATGCTACAGTCGCTCCTCCCATGGCCACACCCACCAGTCCTCACATGATACCACCATCAGTCCCATCTACTGTTTCCTGGTACAGAAAATACCCTTGGCCTATAACAAACAAGAATGAGAAAAAGCTTTAACCCCTTGGTTTCAAGAGATCTCTCCAATGCATTGTTAAGCAATGCTTTGTAGATCTCTTTAGCATCCAAGCGGTTACATAATAACTTGTAAAGAGGTATAAATCTGGGGTAGGGACCATGAAATTGTTCTGACCACAATACCACAGATCTATTTATAAGGTACAAGGGCAAAAAATTAATTACTTGAAAAAATAATGTGGGAAAGATATAAAAATATACTATAAAAGTGCAAGAACACTGTAACAGAAATGTGGTATATACTTATCTATGAATGTCCCAATAAATGAAGATCAAAGCGACAATGAGGTGAACAAGGGAAGCTGCTTCCCAGTACTGCTCAATGTGTGTCGCCTACACAAGGCTTCTTCAGGGTCAGAGGTATTGGAACATTCTTGGATGAGGGTACCCTATGGCAGTGCTTATAATTTTAAGTCCTTTGCTACTAGCAGACCTGAAAAGTTACCCGCCACTGAAAGCCAAAACATACCTACCAGGGCTGAATTTCTACTCGCCAGGGTTAAATTTTCACTCGCCATTGGCTAGTGGCGAGTGGAAATTTTGAGCCCTGCCCTATGGCAATGTCACCCTCTATTTGACAACCATCAAAAGGGCAAGTTCATAATGTCGCCTGCATCAAAAGAGCAACATCACAATGTTGCCTGAATCAAAAGGGCAACATCAGAATGTTGTCTACATCAAAAGGGTGACATTCTGAAGTCACACGCTTAAGGGACATCAAATAGAGGGCGACATTTCAATAATAAACCACAGCCCCTGCTGTTGCCAAAAGTATTAAGCTTTTTCAGTACGAAACATTATTATACACCACATTTCTGTTACAGTGTTTTTGCACTTTCATATAATATATTTATATTTTTCTCACATTATTTTTTCAATAAATCATTTTTTACACTTGCACTCTATGGATAGATCTATGGTACTGCATTTTCTATATGTCCCAGTTCTGTAGTTTTGATAGTGATAGAGGGAATGTTTTTACTTATATTTGTTGCCTTGCATTTCAAATCTTATAGTACTCTATACTCTTTATTATTGATTGGTCCTGTTCTTGGCAACATATTATGTTGAGAGGTGTCTTTCTTTCACTCTTTTGTGATTGTTTTTAAGTGTTTTTAACTTTGGTGATACAGAGTGGTATATATTTTTTATAATTATTAAAGTATATTTATATTTATGGAATAATTTCCTTTTTCGTGCCTCTATATATGGGTTTCTTTTTTTGGTTGGTAGGGCAGTTTCGTCTCTGGGCTGCCTCCAGGTGATCCTGTGTCCTTTTACTGGTGGCCACACAGTTATTACGTTGCATTTTATAGTACATGGAAGCCTCTGGCTAAAGTTCTCCATACTTTGTGATAGTTTGAACTGCAAATACTTTTTTTATATAAAGCAAATGACTACACTGTGTAGAAAACCCCTACCTCTTACGTATTTTGTAATCTTTTTATTTTTATACTGCAACTTTTCTGATCCAGCAGGAGCCAAATTACATATACCTCCAATTATGGTATTATTTTCTATTACCTGCCCCCTCACCCATATGTTCAGAAAACATTCTGTCAGCATTTCTCTATTGCCCCCAACACCCCTCTACTATTCCCAAAGTCCCAGTTCTGCTACACCTACAGACGGGTGGGATGGGGGGTAGTAATAATAATTTGCCCTTTATCAGCCCAAATCTTTGGCTACTCTTAATCTCTCGGTGTACCACTGACTGTCTGGAGTTAAAACGCCATCTGTGTCATGCAAGTGAAATAGCAAATGGCTGAATGACCAGCACTAACCAATCACAGTCTGGGAGCAGTAAGTACAGGCTGATCTGTAATATCGTTATGTCAACAGTTGGGAGATGGAGCAGGTGATGCCAGGTACAAAGGAGGGAACAGAGGCGCAACTAGAAGTCACCGGGTCCTGGTGCAAAAATTGCCATGGGGCCCCCGAGACCATATTGCCCCTATTGGGTATCTCCGCAATGCCCCCATTGGGTATCTCCACATTTCCCCCATGTCCACCTCCACATTGCCCCCAATGTCCACCTCTCCACATTGCCCCCATTGACCCTCAATGTCCATCTCCTAACTCCCTGGTGGTCCAGCAGCATGGCAGGAGAGGTCTGTGCCTCCTTTTGCCCAGACCTCTATTAGCAGCCGAAGCTCCCACGCAATCCTCTCTCCAGTAATGCAGAGCGCTGGGAGATGACATCATCTCCCAGCGCTCTGCATTACTAGAGTGCCGGTGACAGAGAAGGCACTCAACTGCTAATAGAGGTCTGTGCCAAAGAAGACACAGACCACAGCTTGTTGAGGCGCCAGGCGGGGGTGCAGGGGGTGATGGGCCCGGTCGCAGTTGCTACCCCCGCAACCCCTATTGTTACGCCACTGGGAGGGACATAGGGCAGTGTCCATCATGCTAAAGAGATGCACTTCTGGTACAAATCAATTGCACCACGGAGGTGGGGAATGAAAATGCCCATTGATTTAACCCTTGGTGCATACCTCCCAAGTGTCCCTCTTTTAGAACCAAATCCCTCTGTCCCTCTTTCCCACCCTAATGTCCCTCTTTTTAGGAGATCAGATTGTGTGGTGTGTATAAAAGTGTATCACATTGCTCTACAGCAATAAAACTCACATTATTGTTTCTTTAAAAGTCAGTATATGTGTTTATAAATTAGTCTGTTTAAATAAAATACTTTGGTCTTGTTATAAGTCATTTATTAGGTTACACAAGGAGGTGTCAATAGGACATGAAACAGCCTAAAAATTCTCGTTAATGCCCCGCCCACAGGCCACACCCCCAGCAACACCCCCTAAAACACAATTGTCCCTCTTTGGCAATTTGAAATGTTGGGAGGTATGTTGGTGTGCCAGGGAGCTGTATTGGTGACATCTAGCATTCATATGGTCACAGGTCATGTTTAAATCAAAGGGAATCTGCAAAACTATAATTTCAAAAATATATCCCCCCCCCCCCCATGGTGTAGCTAGTTTGCTCCAGGATTCTTGATGAATCAAGGTCATATTCCTAAAACTCAGCTTTTCTTATTTATAGCTCCCTTTACAATATGTGGAGCATATCTCTAAAATATTTCAAAATATTATACCCATGTATAACCCAATAAATGGAAAATATCTAATGTAATCATTATTGACCCTTTGAGTGCCAGAGGGGTACGCAACCCAACCCTCTGTCACTCAAAGGGTTGTAGCTCTGCTCAATTACCTTTTTTTTTGTTTGTTTGTTTTTTTTGTTTGGTGGGGGGATGTCTTTTTCATTTTCATGTTTGTTCACGCAGGCTTCCATTTGTGTAGGGTATTTTTACCTACAATACATCACTGTGCATCAGGGTATTCAAGAACGAACAAGTCTTGCTCTCAAGTGAGAAAGAATGTGTTGATTGGCTGAGGCTTAATCAAAGTATTTACCTTCTCATTAAGGAGCGATGAAGAATTACTACATGCCCTGTATTATGAATACATGCTTGTTGCAATTACTTATTGACCCTTTAAACAAGCTCTATTTGACCTTACTGAATAAAAAAGCCCCCATTAGTCCATTTTATGACACAATTATGTGTTAAGTGTTGTATAATCAGGGTCATAAATTATTTCTTTTAAGTTGTTCCTGACTAATGATGGCTGCAAGACCCAGCTGTAGCAAAAAAAATAAATAAATAAAAAAAAAAAAAAAAAAAAAAAAAAATATTTAGCCGACGTGGAAATACCTTCTTTGAATTAATGAGAGGAAGCTTTTTTACAGCCATTTTCACTTTTCAAAATTATAAAGTTGAAACTGTGCACATGAAAAATAATGATGTAATGAGACACCATAGAAGCTGTAAGATCGCCACCCCCTTTCACATTACCCAAATAAAAAATACCCCAATAATTAACAACACACAACTTGATAATGTTGGTAAGGCCACAGCAACTTTATTTAAATAAATAATTAACACATGTAACCCATAAACACTCTTACCAGCCGTCCAAGCCTGATAAGTTCAACATACCCAAAAAAACTTAGCTCCAACCTACCAGCCAGGAGCTATTACCAATACCAGATCTTTAACCCCTTAACGACCCATGACGTGCCAGGAACATCATGAGTAAACCTCCCTTAAGGACCAAGGACGGTCCTGGCACGTCATGAGTTCAATGATAGCAGCGTGCTTCCGTGCACGCTGCTATCATTGAGTTCAAGATGAAACTGAGCATTCCGGTACCGGAGCACTCTGTTTCAGCCCGTGCCTATTCTGCTGGTACATGTGATCGCTCGAGGAACAATCACATGTACTGGCATTTAGATTAGAAAAGGCAGTGTGAGAAGCACACTGCCTTTGTGTCTGATCTATGCCTCTCTCTGCCTTACGATCAAAGTAAGGGAAGCAGAGAGGAGACACCTAGTGGTAGAAAAAAATGCAGAAGCTGGGAGTATTAAACCCTTCACTGCTGGTGATGGAGGCTGGCTGGATGCAGGTCAATTTCTGACCTGCTAAGATACACTTTTTTTTTAAAACAGAACACACTTTTTTTTTTTTTTTTTAACAAAAAACAGATTTTACTTAAAAAAATATATCTCAATAAACAAAATTGGGAGTTTGATTGTTGTGGAGCCATTTAGTACACTTATACACACCGCCAATCCTCATCAATAAAACGTGCTAAAATACTGAGGTAAAGAGGGACATGGGGATTTTCACCCAGGGGGACATTGCACACTTAAAACTACGCATTTTGTAGGTATGACTGACCGGTCATACTTTATGCGGTCTCCATAAAAATTTAATCCATTGTGCCCAAATGATCGCAAGAGAAAAAAAAATGTTTTTTTTTTACTTTTTTATTATTTTCTTTAATTTTACAAAGATAATTGGTGGGTTATCCATATAAGTATGGTATCAAAAGAAAGCCCTAATTGTGTGAAAAAAAACAGAATATAATTTGCATGGGTAAGATAAAGTACTTAAAGGGAAAACGCTGTTGAACAAAGACATAGGCAAAAAGGTCAGAATTGCCCTGGTCCTTAAGTGAAATCCACGTCAGATTTTCCCAGTCCTTATGGGGTTAAGAACCTTATCTTTCAACACCTTCCTTGCTGTGACAATAAAAGCCTTACTATAAATATATTACAGTTTATTATTCTTTATTATTAAATTTTTTTTTACATATATAAAAACACCATGGCATCTTTTAAAGGGACAGCAAATGTTATTAAAATGTAAAACTAGCTGTCCTCTTGTGGGGATGGGCACTGCATAACTTTAGTTTAATGGAACAGTAATGGTTTCAGTAAGGGGAAAATCTATTATATATATATTTAAACCTGGGAACTTCCAAAGTGAGCTGACCGTGAGATCATTGAAATACTAACTGATACATTTCTCTAGAACATTCTAGGGGATATGTACATGCTTGGTCTAACGCAACTCCATTCAGTCCTCAATGGTCCCTTAATATCCAACAAGAGATCTCACTGCTTAAACACACACACAAGACAAGCAGGACTAATTTCTCTACCTTTGTGGTAGACATGGCATCAACTTAGAGACTAAACAAGCCATGCAGATCACATGGTAGGAAACACTGAACCCTCCAGATGTTTCATTTGTTTGGTCACCAGCTTGCAAATGACGCATTAACAATGTCACTTGCCAAACAATCCCACATTCAATATATCACCTTGTACAACATGTCGCCTTCTATATGTCATCTGCGTCAAAATGTCGCTCACATATTCATTAAGCTGCACTTAAGGACGCATTGAGGATACAAGGGCGCATTTAAACTTTACATTTTAGCGTTCCTCTAGACTGTAAGCTCTCACAAGCAGGGCCCTCTGATCCTTCTGTTCTCCACATTTGATTGTACTATTTAATATCTCTGTATGTCTACTCCCTACTGTAAAGCGCTGCAGAATTTATTGGTGCTATATAAATAAAGATTAATAATTAATAATAATAATGATAGGTGCATTAAGGCATTGAGCGTGCAATAAGGGTACATTTAAACTTCACATCTTAGGTGCATTAAGGGCACAAATGTGACATATTTAGACTTCACATCTTGGCATTAAGTGAGCAATAAGGGCGCAATGGCATTAAGGGCACAATAACGGTGTATAAGGGAGCAAATGTGTTTTAAACTTCACATCGTTAAACTTCACATCTTGGCATTAAGGGCAAAACAAGAGTGCATTAAGCGTGCAATGGCATTAAGGGAGCAATAAGGGCGCATTAAAGACGCAAATGTGACATTTACACATATTACAAAAGGAGGGCTCATTAAGGGAGCACGGCTTCAAAACTGTAGCCTTACATTCCTCTTCGTCAAAATTGCATCATTTTTCCCCCACAGTCCAATCAGGAAGTGCATCACTATTGAAAACGAAACAGGAAGTACACCAACATTGCACCACGACACGATGCACACACACGCGGAGCTTTTGCTTGCCAGCAACTTACATCACAAACATGCCTAGGAAGCCTTCTTTTACAAATGCGGAGCTGGGGATACTTGTCCACTATATGGACGAGTATCTCCCAGATAGGATCAGGGACAAAGTGGCCTACAAAATGCAGAGGTCCAGTGATATCACAAGAACCAGGAGGCAAATACTTTGGAGGTGGTCTGACCTCAAGCACTGAGAGTCAGGAGTACTGCATACCATTTGAGCAGGTATGGTTGCTTTGATTTTTATTGCTGGGAGGGAGATTTTGGTTGTAACATAACTGTAATTCAGATGTTTTTCCATGTTCACACACTTTGCTTTTTCACTTTCCTCCTAGCAAGCAACCCACCCCAAAGTGCCCCTCCTGATCATCTGGTGGCCACCGCACCACCAACCCTGCATCCTAGAAATAAGTATTTTTATGGCATGTACGGAGTAGACACCAACTAGGAATTACATTACATATACTGACATTTACTTTATCACTTTATTTATAGGCCGCACATCATCCAAAAGAAAGCTCTCTAGGACCGCTCCACCTCCTCCTCTTTGTAAGTACCATTGTGTGCTTTTAAAATGTAGCCCACAAATGACTAACTACTTGTACTATGCAATGGTAACCTTTTTGTACCACTTAATTTATAGCACATACACCAGGTCACAGAAGGCCTTCTGCACTGCAAGCATCAATCTTGCAACATCACAATGCCTTTGGAATTCATTAAAAGCAATAAGGGAACCGGACTGCTGGTGGTGGAAGGATGCATCTTCCACCAAGAGAGAATTATCAATGGAAAGTGTATATGGAAATGCACAGAGTACAACAGTGGACATTGCAGTTCAAGATGCCATACCAAGGATGGCATAATTTGCAAAGGACCAGTCAAACACAACCACATACCAGACATCGCCATAGTTGAGGCAAAGAGATTATTTGGAGATTTAAAAGAAATGGCAGCTAATACACAATATAGCACACATGAACTTGTGGCTTTGACTTCACAAACAGCTTACTAACTTAAAGCAGTTCATTAGGAGAGCGAGGAGAGGTGCCATGGCTCCAATTCTAAACCCAAGCAATTTGGAAGAGCTGAGGATCGGTGGGGAATATGAAAAGACTGCAAAGGGTGAGAACTTTATGCTGCATGATAGTGGACCTGGATAAATACGATTTATCATTTTTTCAACTCTGGCCAAAATATCAAACAGCCAGAAATGGTATGCTGATGGAACTTTTAAAAAAGCTGCCCAATGCTATTTCAGTAGATATATACCATACATGCTCTACAATTTGGGACTGTTATCCCACTTGTGTTTGTCCTCATGAGTGAGAAGGAAACAAATATGTACATACGTATGCTAACTGAGTTGAAAAGGCTTTGCCCTTTCATGAACCCTTGGACTGTGATGACCAACTTTGAAAGTGCAAGCATAGTCACATTTAAAAGGGTGTTTCCCAACTGCACACAGCAAGGATGCCTGTTCCACTTCAGCCAGTGTGTTTGGTGAAAAATGTAATTACCGGATGTGGCCAAAAAATACATGGAGAATGGTGAGTATGCACTGCAAGTATGGAACCTGCTTGTACTGGCTTTTGTACCAACACAAGATATGGTAGATACTTTTGAAACCCTAAAGGACTCTACCTTTTTTATTGAAAACTAGTTGAAGAGGCCGTTACACAGGCCACAGTGCCACTGCCACCCGGTCGTGGGGCAGTCATGCAAAGTAGAGACTGCCCGCGCCGCGGCTGATACAGAGCTGGACGCTCTGAAGGAGCATCCAGCTCTTTATCAGCCGCACCGCTGGCAGTCTCTACTACACATGACTGCAGCACGAGCAGCAGTGTCTGCTGCGCATGACGTGGCGTTACACACGTTTTAGCAAATTATTATATAGGATGTGGATGAACTACAAGTGCTTATGACTTATTCTGAGGACACTTGAATTGGCAGAACTGGAAGAAGAAATAATAGAAACAAAGCAGTCTTTGACATTGACATCTGGAACTACAATAAATGTCTGGTTAATTTGTTATACATACATACATATACCCTGTCATTTGTTACACTGTATTAAATTATGGTTTATTCCAATAAAGATTGCTATAATAAATGTCTGGTTAATTTGTTATACATACATACATATACATATCCCCTTTCATTTGTTATGTTGTATGAAATTTTGTTTATTTTCCAATAAAGATTGCTACACAGTTCAAACCTTTACTAATTTTTGTACTTTGTTGTAAATCCTTTTTGTAAATCGTTATTTTTTCAATAAAGATTGCTACAAACTTCAAATGTTTACTAGGTTTTGTACATTATTTGTACATTTTCATTTTTTTAATATACATTTTATGTTATCTACTATCAATATTGCCAAAGGCATTTTACGCAAGACATTGATGCGCTCGAGATAATAAAGGACGCTCATCTGACAAGCAGCATTATGAAGATGTGGGCAATATACACGAGACATTCTAAGCACAAGATATTGACGCAGGCGACATTTCACATGGGACATTCTAAATTATGCCGACCGCTGTACTACATTTCAAAAGTGAACCGCCTCTTCTAACCCCTTGCAACAGAAGACATGAAGGCAGCTTGTTTAGGTCTGGTGAAGGAGGCTAATATGTTAATCGTTAGAATGTCAGATTTTTCCAGTGCATTGCTAAGAAATATGTTGAACGTCCTTCTGGCATTGAAAGCATTTAATGCATGTCCATTAGGGTGGCGGATGGAAAGATCAGATGGTGCCAGCCCTTGGAATCCAATGTATTCAGCATTGTGATCCTGTTCATGCTATCAAATTCAGTGGATCCCTTCCTTCAACATACTTTGCTCAGTGAGTGCGAAGAAGGGAATTTTGACCCTTTGTGATCCGGAGGTTTACTCTGACACTCAAAAGATTAATTTGCTGAGGAATTAACCCTCTGAGGGTAAGTAGGAGTGGTAGAGTTTACTAATACCCATCCAAATATCTAATTCATAAGACATGAGGTGGGAGTGTCATGTTTATGAGGGATATAAACAGGGGGGTGCAAAGGATGCAGTTGTGACTGGGCCTTGAATCCAAGGGGGTGTATTTCCCCCATGGCCAAATAGTGTCTGGGAAAATATTTTTGTGTAGGGGCCAAAATATGTTGCCCACTATGTTGGACTACAATTTCCTATCCTCTTCAGTTTTATAGTTCTATCAGCCTCAGAAATGTGGTCCAAAAACTGCTGGAAGACTGCAATACGCCCACCCCTGACATAAAACATACCCCCACAGAACTCCTCTTATTGCTCCATATAACTGCTCTCTATAGCACTTCCTTTTATCTTTTTTTAAAATAAATGTTTTATTAAATTTTATAAACATTTAAGTAAACAACTTGAATATACATGTAAAAAGAAAAGAAAGAAGAGATCATCGATAAAAAGAACAACATCAAAAAGCAGTAGTTTCTCCGAGTCCCTCTAACATTTGCTTCAGCCAGAAAGGATTCAAACTTGAGTGTCCGATATGTATATCTATTAACAGCAAGGGCCGTCCACGATACCCTTTTCTAAGACAAACAGATTACCCTGTTATAAGATTTGTAGATATCTTGTACAACATTGACCACAATTAATACAGGTAAGCCAGTGCGCCTCCCCTGGCGTTTAGTCAGGTATCCCCCTCAGCCCACCAAGGCAGCCGCTCCAGCATTCCACCATCTCCCACAGTGAATTTGAAGAACATTGATCTAACCAGAACAAAAGAAACTTAAGATCAAATACATAGAACTGCAATTACTCCATAACCAACTCCATAACCAACCATAACCACCCCCCCCTCAGCTGCCCCAACCATTCTACCCTGTCACACCCTACAGAAGTGTTACCCCAAATATAGGATAGAAGAGCCTCATGTGTCCCTAACTTAGTCGAAAGCTTTCATAGAATTATGTTTGAGCCTCCCTGTGAAAGGTTTTAATAAATGGCTCCCAAGTTTGCAGAAATGTTTCCCCTTATATCACATAATTTAATGTAACCTAAAGCCAGAAGAACTTGCAAAACTGGTTAGATTTATCTATCCACTGTTTCAGAGAGAGAGTGGAATCAGCTGTCCAGTGAGACAAAATATATTTACCTGCTATAAAAATAGCACTTCCTTTTTAACTTTCCTCATTCTCAACTGACCCCTCTGAATTTCCAGAATAGGAATAGAGATGGTGTAAGGGTTGTAATAAACAACCATAGAGCAACTGCAGGACATAGTTCTATGTCATCAACCTGGATCAGCCAAGGAAATTGTGTTTCCCACTTGTACCCATAGCCTGTTTGAGTAAAGGAAGTGAAAAGTAGAGCCTGTCAGGCTGCTATGTCCTGTCCTCAGGGTCTACATTTGTAGGGGTCAAAGGTTACCTTTCAACAGACAACTGTTTAACATTTTGTCTAGGTGGGAGCTTCAGACAAGCAGCTCTGGCACATATTACTTGTTCTTGTTCAGAGATAGCTATGGAAACGACAATATCCTGAGCATTAAATTGCTATTGCAAGGAGTGGGTAACATTTTAACAGTTCCTTTATCAAAAGGTGATTTTTTTTTTTTATTTTTATGACCATTTATTTACAAAAGTCACTTGGTTTTAAAACAAGGTCAGTTCCAAATGGTAGATTTAGCAAAAACAAACGTTTTGTACATTTCCGTGGGTTTTACTTCTATAAAGCAGGTGTTGTATTTTTCCCGTACATGAGAAGCAGTGTTATCTCTCTGAATGCCAGAGCAGTAACTGACACAAATGAGGGCCTTTTAAGGAATCCAGGCACAGAGCAACATACCTGGAAAATTTGCTGACAGCATACATCAGCCTCATTTGTACACAGAGGCACACCACTCCTCCAGAGTAACATAAAGAGATTGCTTTTACTAGATCCCCTGAATCACACTCCAGTATGTCATGTCCTAAGCATGGGGTATAGGTTCAAGAAACAGTACACCTTGCAGTGGTGTCCGTAGACATTTTTCCAGGGGGGGGCAAAGCCATAATATGACCCCCAGGCCAGCCCATCTAGCCCCTTTATTTATATGGAGGATGGTAATTGTAGGGGGGGGCAAGTGCCCCCCTTGCCCCCCCCTCCGGACGCCCATGACACCTTGGGATGGATTTGAACAAGGCCACAGCTTTATTATACAACAACAATATGTTAAAATACAAATATACATAAATAAATAATTTAACCAATTTTTACCCAACCTTGAGCCCTTGCCAATGTCCATCTCCTACAGGCTAACCAGCCTATCCTACTTTGGAGCCGAAACTCCAAACTCCTCAAATTGCCACCTTAACCGCACCTCATTAGCTGTTAAATAAAGCTCAATGAGGCCGGCGTCTAACCCGCGACAACGTCCGGGCGTTCTTAGACCTAGGCCGCTGACCTACCATCTACCGTAACCTCCACCATCTTACTACCACTCTATACATTGGCAAGGGCCCAAGCCGCCAACAAAGCTGCGACAAAATAGAATAAACAAGTATAATAAAGAATAAATTACATTTATAAAACATTCTTATAAAACAGGGAGGGAGGGAGGGAACTGCTTCTTCTCCGGTTTAAGCCTAACTGCCACACCAACAGGAAGTGACAAACGTACTTATCCCTCCTCTGTTGGTCTGAAGCACCAAAGCCACACCCACTTTTTTCTCCCACCAAACCCCAGCCCGGACATGTCCCCCCTCCTAAAGTCCGTGGAGTTCTTAACTGGTACAAAGCAGCTCTATTTACAAGCAAAGAGCATGGCCATACCTGGGAACTTTCATTTGTGGAGTCCTACGGTGTGGGGTATAATTGCTGCAAATCATGGCAAAAAGTAGGTGGAGTTTACCTGTGAGTTGGGGTGGGGCTTTCTGGGGCATTACATAAATGGGAGGAAAAGTGGGAGGGACTGGGTGGGAAGGAGCAGAAGTTTTAAAGCAAACTCCCCACATCCAGAGAAACAGCCTCTGCCCTGGAGACCCGCTACCGCACTCTCAAAACCAGAGTCCGGATAGTTCCCAGGTATGAGCATAACACATAGACCTGTTTTTTGCACTGTTCTAATTTCCTATATGCCCCTTAATGCGTTGAACTTCCCTTTGGCATTCAAATGGCGAATAACAGATGTCACCTCTTTTCAATTGCTACTTTAGCCTACCATTTACATGCGTGGACAGCATAGTGTGTTAACCCTTTGAGTGCCAGATTGCCTACCCCTCTGACACTCTATGGGTTAATAGTTAATCTGTTATGATACAGAGCTTACTTGGAGATTCTGATCACTAGAGCTAGGTTTACACAAGCAACTTGACATAAGTAGCCAATCAAACTCTGATTTTCCTGATTTCTCCAATAATGTCATTGTGCCAATCACGCTGTAAATTGATTGGTTCATTGAGATGAGCACTGCAACAATACAATCGCCCTGAAAGCAATTGGTATAACAGTCCCATAGGCCACAATGCATGTCAGTTCTTCTGTCAGTTCAATGCATTCTGAGTGCAATGTACTAAATGTGCAGCAGCACTTGTGAAAAGGCCTATTGACAGCAAACTGATCCATTTTTGGACTTTTAGCACAGCATTAGAAATGCGTCTCTAATGGCATCCATGTGAATAGGCTCTAACTCTGTCAGGGCTTTGCTTCAATGATCCAGCTGTTGTTGGACTACAACTCCATTGATCCTCAGTCTACAGCTACCAGGATCCACAGCTGACAACTGGCCAGCTATTGATGAAGGGAACTTTAGTCCAGTAACAGCTGGAGGTCAGCAGGTTGCCTTCCCCTAAGGGGTTAACCTTGCTGCATCTGGCAAACAGCTAAACTAATCTGTGAGTAGTTCTCTTGGCTGTGTTTGATTTCTTTTCTTTTCTTTTTTTTTTCCATAAAAAGGGGATTGTTTGGCAAAAAAGCCTAAATTGAATTATGTTCTCGGAACGATGTTATAGATAGGAATCAAAGCAATGCATAGTGCAGAGGTAAACTGATCTGTGTCTATGCAAGCAGGAGATCCCAGATCTGACCTGGTCTAGACCTGACTTCTTGTCTTAATTAGCTTGTCCTCACTGGATTACACCCAGCCCTTACTCTGACCAATGGTACACCTCTACTAATGCACAGATGCAGAAGAGGACTGGCACCGGGGTGGGATATCCAGGGGGAGAGTTTTCACAAATTATTTCACAATTTGTACCTCATAAAGTATAACAAACAAACAAAAAAAAAAAAGGAAAATACAATTTAAAGCCAAGAATTCACCAGGCAATGAGCCATATGAGCAAAGAGGTGGAGCAATTTGGGGCATACCAACTACACCATAGGAAAAAAAAAATCAACATTTCTACTGTTTTAAATGAATCTTCCCCCTCACTTTCCTACTCCGTGTCCCCCTTTTGAGTGAATCATGGAGCGAATGCAGGACATAGGAGGTAAGTAGCCATGGACGGCTTGGAGTGTGTCACCATGGAACACAGCCAAGTTTTCCATGTGAGCATAGCCTAAAACTATTGAGGCTGATGTACATAGACCATCTGGAGTAATTCTGGGGCAAACGAATATTAATATCATGGACAAATTCGAATGTCAATTGATTTAAATGGGGCTTTTAACTCCTTGAACGTTAGAGAGATCTCCGATGCATTGCTTTTGTGAGCGTTTATTTCCATATACTGCAGTACTATCAGCATAACTAATAGTGTAACAAATATCCTATATGGAGAAGGCGCTGAAAATTATCTATTACTCTATATAATAAGAGTTAGCTGTAACAGAGATCCAAGTGGCAAATAGCTTTCTTTCCGAGGATTCGCTGGCGCCTTTCAACCCTCAGGGCGTTGCAACCACTGCGATGTTTTCGCCCCACAGACCGGAATAGATATTAACACTCGAAAGTTTGAGTCTGGCGCTTGCGAACTCTCAATAGCCCTCTCCCAGCAGCACTGACAGGCAAGATGGTGCAGGCTGCACCATCTTGCCTGTCAGTGCTGCTGGGAGAGGGCTATTGAAAGTTCGCAAGCGCCAGACTCAAACTTTCGAGTGTTAATAACTAATAGTGTATTATTGTTACTGCACCTCGCCATGTTGGAAGTACAGAGAGACACTGAGCCTTATTCATCATGATAAAGTAGTGTAACCTCCGACACCATTATACTATTATTTATATACAGAGCCGGATCATCCATTAGGGCAACCTAGGCTACTGCCTAGGGCCCAGGGCAATATGAGGGGCCCTGGTTGCAAGAGATGAATCAAAGACAGAGACCCTGCTGTTGCTGCCACAAACATCTTGGGTCAGATGCCCTTTTAGTTGAAAGACACCAGCACCATCCAGTTGCTCCCAATCCCATTATAGCCAAAATACAGTACCTGCTAACAGCACTCTGTGTCAGAAGCACCAGATCAAAAGATGTGGGGCCCCAAAATGCTACCTTGCCTAGGGCCCTATGGAGCCTTAATCCGTCTCTGTTTATATACTGACCTGATCAACACAAACAGTAGTAAGGGCTCTGCTCAATACCGTAGGGAAGAAATTAAAATCCCCACTGATTTAAATCGACTTTCACCCTTTGAGTACCAGAGGGGTACGCAACGCATTGCAAAGCAATGCGTTGCATACCCCTCTGGCGCTCATATGGTTAACCCTATGAATGCTGGAGAGGTCTTCAAAGTATTGTTAGGCAATGTACTGGAGGCTACTTTAGCTACTTTAAAACCCTCATTTAAAATACATGGAAATTTAGAGATTTTTTTTTTAATTTTCACCCTGTGGTGCAGTTGGTTTGCTCCAGAATTGTTCCAATTATTCTATTACTTTGTTGACACAGGCGATAGTCTACAATATAAAATCAAATTGGAAAAAAGTGATATATTTTCTTTTCTTCATATGTTTTTCTTAAGATGTCACTGGACTTTACATGTGATTTAATTGCAATTTGTAGCAAGTTTTTTTCCCAACATCCTTTGCTTTCAGTTCAACCAGTTGATCAAAAATACTCACAAAACACAGCTAACAGCATTTTTAGTGAAATTTCATTGCATTGCTATTGAAATCAACGGTAGATATTTAACAGCAATAAAATTAATTGTCAGACAAGGATAGACAGACTGTTACCATCTTTGTGAACAGCACAATTAGAAATTATACCAAATCTTTTTTGGGGGGAATGGGTTCTCATAGGGTCAGGGGAATGTTGTGGGCTCCCTTGATTGATAGTCTGGCTGCTGTGCATCAATTCCTCTACCACCTCAGCATCAGCAGGAGGATCTACTGCTGCCACTATCACTAACAGCAACTACATCAATTTCTCTGAGTCTTCCTCCCTACTAGTATCACACCCGCTCTCTGCTTGGTGATGGCAAGCATGACTTAGGGTCCCCTGCTGTCACACTTGGCATCATCTCCTCCTCTTCCTGAGAATCACAAGACACACTGGTTGGCGCAGCAGTGACAGCAGGCACAGGTAGCTGACCTGTGCTGCACACACTACAACCCTCTTCTTCCTCTGCCTGTGACACTAATTTCCCCAAGATCCCTAAGGGTGATGAAGGGGGACGGAACATCACTGGGTCTGAGGAATCAGGACATCCATTCCCGTCAATGCTGCTAGTGGTCACTTCCACCTCCTTGGGCTCACTGGACACATAACAGTCCTTCCAGCTCCTCCTTTTACTTATATTCTAGGTGCTCATAGTGATAGCTCACACAATGACCCTCTCCTACCCCAATGTTGCTATATAAATCACAGAACAACAACCAAGAACTCTCTCTCTCTCTCTCTCTCTAGCTGTTCTATTGTGTTTCACTTCCTGGAAATGTCACATTTTTATAGCAAAAATGTGAAGAACATGAAAACAAAAGGGCGGAAGGTTTGTAGCCATCAAAAAAATTGCACATGGTAATGGACGAAAACAGAAAAGATTGCAGTCCCTTTATTTAAAGTAGATTTTCCTGTGAAAAAGCAGACAACCACCTGGTTTTTGCAGATTTTTTTGTGGGAACACAACGGGACTTTTCAACCACCCCTAGTCACTAATAATTCATTGCACAGCTACAAAAACCTGTTAAAGATAAGTCCCAATACAAACACATGAAAAAAGGCCAAATCTTGCCTTTCATAGATAGATATAGGGCCACACCACAGGGTGTAGGAGTAGAGCACAGTTATCACGACAGAGAGAAGCACACATGACAGTAAAGCACTGAAGAATCAGAAGAAGTCATAATATGAGTACATACTACACACACACACGGCATCCACTGTCACAAACACACCACATTTTGTTTTGCACAAAAAACACTATTTATTTTTTCAACAGTGTGAGTGATGGAGTATGAGAGACTGTTGGATCAAATGTGACAGAGTGTCAGTGGGAGCGATTGAGTCTGAGTGGGGATGTGCAATATTCAATGTAGAGATGATGAAGTTACCAAGTGTGACACTGTCCATGGGATCAAATGAGGCTGTATGTGTCACAATGCCTGGCTATGACAAGCCTGGACTACTTTGAACTTCCACTGCGATCCACAAGACACTTGAGTATGGTGCTAGAGTGTGGTGTGTGAAAACGTTGACAGCCCACTGCCAGGTAAAGATACCAACCACTAGGCTGAATAGCACAGACAGACCAGCTGAGCTGAACTATGCTTAGAATAACTGGGCAGGGTCTGTAGAAATAATAATGACTAGAATTCTGGAGCCAATTGCCTGACAGTGACAAAAAGAATTAGACAATATACTCAAGACTGACTGCAGTTACAGGGACTGAACACTAGGATGAGTAGCTGGAATCAGGCTACAATAAAGACTGAATTCAAGGTGGAATCACTGTAGACAGGTTGCAGTACAGGCAATGAACACTGGTGACAGTGTAAAGGAAAGCAGCAAGAGCAGCACAGCTGGAGGGCCACCTAAGCAGGACTTTGTACAACGAATGCACAAAGGAACAGTGGTCCACAAAACCCAGACAAAAATAGCAACCAAGAGGCAAAAAAGAGGTAAAAAAAGCAGGCTGGAACTAGTAAGGAATCCAAACAAGCAGGATCAAACATTGAAGGACTGGAACATGTCTGGTTCAGTAGACACAGACATGAGTGCAACAAACACAATGAGGCAGCAAAGACAGGAGCATTTCATTGATTACAGCAAAGCAGCAAGCAATGCCATGACCAGCAGCAGGACTGATTTAGCAACAGCAGATGAATACAGGAACAAACAACAGACAATACCATGGTCAGAACCAAGAGTAGTTCAGCAACAGCAGATTAATACAAAAAACGCAGCAAACAATATCATGGTCAGGAACAGGGTGGGTTCCACAATAATGAATCAATACAGGAACAATCAGCAACAATACCATGGTGTGGAACGAAAATGATTCAGCAACAGCAGAACTATGCAGGAACAAGCAGCACACAATATCATGATCGGGAGCAGGACTATTTCAGGAACAGAACTGGTTCAACAACAACAGACCAATGCAGCAACAAGCATCAAACAAACGCATGGTCAGTAACAGCAAACAAACACGTGGTCAGGAACAAAGACTTTCAGTAACTGGAGAGCAGAATCAAATAGAAAACCACATACATTGTACAAGGCCAAACAAGAAGCTTTGAGCAAGCACCGTTGAAAGAAAGAGGTGGCTAAATAATGGAGACAAGGAGATCACATGAGCTGGACTTAACACTGGAGCAGACCAGGTAGGTTAACCATTAACCCTTTGAGTGCGAAAGAGGTGTGCAATGCATTGCAGACATTGCGTACCCCTTTGGCACGCAAAGGGTTAATCTCTGGACTGGTGTACAAGAGTAAGTTGGGAGGAGAGGGAGTAGGGAGAGAGAGCATAGGAGAGATGGCAGGAAGAGGAGGAGAGGAGCGGGACTGCAGAAAGTGTAGTAGGTCCTTCACAGGTCAACAGGAGCAGAGGGAAAGAGAGGCTCAGGGAGAGAGGCAGTAGGGATGAAGGAAGTAGAGAGTAGCCAGTGGGACCTGAGAAAGGGGTTGCTGGGGCACACACAGCCACAGGAAGAGCAGGGGGGTCTCAGTTCCATCAGTGGCCCAGTATGCTGACTCTATACCAGAGGAGCAGGTGGAAGAGGAGGAAAAGGAGCATGAGCATTGTGTGGCTGATGATGATGATGACAGGTTGAGAGGACTCAAATTCTCCTATGATGAAAAGCTGGCCATAGTCAAAAACATCCTGCAGCAGAAGTTCATCCTCTTCAAAGCTGAAAACAGTAAAGGTGTGGCTGGCCAGAAGAGACTGTCAACATCATGGTTACTGTCTGCAGGACACCAGGTGGTCATCACAAAATGCTGGGCTGACTGCAAGAGCATGAAGAAGAGGAAAATGGCAGAACGGGTAGGCACATGAGGAAAATGGGTGGAGGCTCCCCACCCACATTACCATCAATGGATGGGTGGAGATGCTACTCTACTGCTGTCTCCAGCATTCCAGAAAGAATGGAGTCAGGGGATGCATCTACTCTTCCATGGTCTACTAAGGGAACAGACATATCGGTCAGTCTTCTTTTAAATGTATGCTGCAATGTCATTGCCAGCATCAAATGTGTTTTCTGAAAGGGAACATAACACCTAAATCAATCCTGAAGATTTGGAAAGAGTTTCCAAAACCTACTATAAGTGCTCTTACCCATATGTAAATGCGAAAACTATTCTCTGTGTTTATTAGGTGTATTGATTTGAATAATAAAATCATACTCTGCAGGCACTGAATGGGTTAAATGAGGGAGGAAATGTAGGGATACCCTCACTATATGCCTTTAATTAACATGATCAATACATCTAATGAACACTCAAAATACTTATGTTGTTGACCAACTGTATGTGTCGGTATATTTACAATAGGTAGGCCAAACCCAGACTGATGTGCTAGATCCCTAACCCCAAGAAAGATCACCAGTCTAATGTAATGCTAGGTTCAGAATAATAGATCATTATCAAATAGGTGACATTAGAGATGGCCAAAAGGGTCACTTATAAATCTCTTAAAGCATAACTCATTGATTATATAGCTTACCAGCAGGTCCAAAATCCTTACTGTCATTGTCCCTGTCACAAACCCCTCTCCTGCATCTCCTCATCAAATGTAGAAATGACATGCTGAGAATGTATGTGTTTAGCATTTGTGAGTTGTTTTAAAGATGGAGTGGTTGTAGTGTGTTTGTGATAGGATGATGGTAAAAGTTGGTTGATTGTAGAAGTGCATGTTATAGTACAGGTGTATATCTGGTAATCTGTGATGTGTGAGGGAGTTTTGTTCTTGATTGGTCCAATTATGTTTGTGCAGGTGTGTTGGGTTGGCTTCGTTTTGGTGTTCTTTTTGTGGTGTAGAAATGAATAATCTTACTTGGCTTACCTTTTTCTCCCTCAGTGTGCCTGTCAGGTGTTGGTTTTAGGCTTGCATGGTGTGTAGAATTTGGTTTAGCTTGTCTAATGGATACTAGATGTAGTGATTTGATGGTCTGAAATGTACAGCAGAAAGTGTATCCATGTACCATGCTCTAAGTATTAACGGAGGACATTGAATCTTCAGCGGTTATGGATTTCTATTGATTTCTATTACGTGTTTTTTGTCTAAAATAAGCACCAGTTATTTTTCATGAAGACAGGTCATTGAATATCTTATATGGTAGTTTAGCGAAGTTCATTGACATGAGCCCCATGTTTGCAGATCTCTTCCAAGTCTGTCCAAACTGTTAATAACACAATTCATATCTCTACTTAAAGCCATTGCATTCAAAAATAAAATAAAAGAGTTAAAAACCTCAAATGGTTCCATACGTGTGGAGATGCATACACAATTATAGATTTTCACATAAGACCTTTGATAAATGCAGTCACAAGTAAAGAATTTAGGTAAATGTTCTTGTATACTGTATATTTTTAAAGGTCCTTAAAATGATCACTCGAACACTTGTCATCGTGGGCCCTGACCAAACAGAGGAACCATAAGTTCAGTATTCTGTACAGTTTCCATAATCCTTCATGTATTGTATATGTATAACACATTTTTACAAAACAAAACTGTAGCATTAAAAACTGCTAAAATGTTAAGAACAGTCAGTCTCTTTAGTATACTTTGCACACTGCACATGATAAAACAAATGCCTTTTAAATAGTCATGATAAAATAAAAGGATTGTTCTTAATTGAGACTTACTAAATCTATCTCCATGCAACTCTATTGTGGCTGCCCTCCATGCCCATATTTTTGGCGAACCGCTGGATGCTGTAATCAGGCTGCCCATTCCAGCAGATGACTCAGTGGTGTCCCTGATCACTCAAGAACTTTATATTCATTTGGACCCTGTGACCTCTGAGGAAGGACCCTCTCCTCTCTGGCTTGTCTCACTTTGATGACTGTCTTTGCTTTTTATTGGCTAAGTGCTGCTGGAGCTTGAGCTACAAGGGGATTCTTTACTGGACCACTCAGAAATTCCTACCCTCAAGTCATACTCTGGATCCTTCCTTTCCCTTTTTCTTCTCAACTTGGCTCCGTGCTCTGACATTGGTCTGCAGTGGGGCTCACCATCTCTTCCAAGATAGCTATCCCCTCAAGCACCAGAACAGTAGCTGAAACCACATCTTCAGCCCCACCAGGACCACCATTTGGCACCATGGGATCATCAGAAGTCATCTCAGGAACATCAAAAACAGTAGCAGTAGGACCTCCAGCAAGAACAACAACGGGTTATCCAGGAGTAGCATATTCTTGAGCTTTAGATTGCATGGGTGACATTGAATGGTCAATTTCCTCACCCTTTATATGGGCAGTAGCCTGGGAGTTCATTGTTGGAATGAGCAGGTAAAATAGACATGCCCTCCCCTCCTAGCTTTCATGGACTCTTTTGTTGAATTCCCAAAGGAGTCACAGTTCTTGCAAAGCTATACTTTGACAAAGTCCACATTTGTATTTTGATACTCATTGCAGATATGGCAGAAGCTGCCCATGCCAGCAAAGAACAAGTCCTTATTAAACGTCCCAATGCTAAACTTGGCTGGGGGTAAAATCTCATTCACAGAGGCAGCTTTTTTAAAATGACCAGGTATTTCCTCTTATTGTCTCAACCAAAACTAGTCTGTGATGTTACCTGGGAATTTCTTCTTTTCACAATGCACATCAAGCCACTCAGTTACATCCTTTTGATGTATTTTGGGTTGTACATATTTACCATTGGCAGCATGGACTGCTTCATCTCATAATGCATCATCACTTTCACTCCATCAAGTCAAGGTCATCACGATGTTTCTGCAGGACTCTAAAACAACCATATAGTTTTTTTTATTAACAAAGGTGACATCATAAAGTCATTGTGCATGGTATTCTTGGAATGCCAAGATCATCACCAACCAGCTGGAACAGTCCAAACAGTAACACATTCACAGTGCACTTCATGCCTCTCTTGTGCCTCTTTTCTGGCTCTAATTTGAAACACGCAGTAATATTATAAGTCAGGATGATTGGGTTTACGGAGGCCATCATAATTTTTTCCACTTGATCTAGACCAGGCGTGATTCCAGGACTCTAAGCAGTCAAACTTTTCTTGTTCACTTTGGATACGACTCCCTCAACAGCAGCACGAGGCTTAAGTTAATAAGTATAGGTACCTTAAGACTGAGAGGAGAAATTCCACCCAAGTACAAGTATAATAGTCCAAGAAACATTGCTCTGAATCAACCACTAAGGGACTTGTCAGTGCTGTGCAGCTGGTTACCCTGGGCACTGAGAGCAAGGGGTCTACTTCTGAAGGACTCTTCACCCTTAGGTAGACACCCTAAGAGATTTTCAAAACAAAGACAAAATACAGTATATCAGACGGTCCCTGGCTAGCTACCTCCTAAAGTCATCAAATCTGAATTATTTAGTTCCATTATAGACAATAGATTTCTATATACACATATTCAACAAATCCTGTCCAAAAGGCCAGTCCAGTTCTGAAATGGCTTGCATGTAATTTCAAAATCTGACCGACCTAATGGGCAGGATTGGTATAATATGTACAGGGAAATTTATTTTCTATGATGGCCCTAGAGAGGTAAAATATGATGCTTCTGAGCTGTGACTGTAACGGATGCTGAGAAGGGACCGCGTCGCCTTCCGCCGTCGTTCCTGGGTCTCTCCTTCTCAACGCCAGATAAGCGCCGTCAGGTGCACCAGTTGGTGTATGAACAGTCACTGGAAACAGCCACAGGATCGCTGGAAGCAGGGAAGCAGGGAAGAGTCCACGTCGCCGCCTGACAGTCCACGAAGTTAGGTCGCAGGAAACTGGCAGCAGGCGGTCGGCGATTCAGGATACTTGGCGCAGACGGGTATCAGAGTGGATACTTTAGACCATAAGCAATACAAGACTCCAGGACTCCTTGTTCACTCCAAAACAGAACTCTCTTTATTGACCCAAACCACACATATTTATACAGTTTCAAACCACACTAACTTGGAGCACAGTACAGGAGACTTAATTCAATCACAGTTCATCAATAGGACACAGCAAATGGTAGGGCAGAATACAATGGAGTAGTCACAGGGATAATTCAGTCACCACAAAGGGTCCAAGAACCAACAACAAATGATTCAGGGAAACATAACAGGGCAGACATGATTGGATTAATCACACAGCAGGGGGCCACAAGACAGTGCTCAATACAATGACTTGAGTAATTAAGCAAAAGGCTTGGGGGACTACAATACATATTGAAAGTAAATATGCTCAAACTCAAATGATTAACCCTTTGCAGGTCAGAAGAGTTTGCAGCACCCAAGCCTTGAATTGTTCTTTCCTCTGGTACAGCTGCCTATCCACATAAGGCTAGCCACAGTCTCTTAGTCCAGGATAAGGGCTTGAGAGATCGTATGCCAGGGCACAAAGGAGTGTCCAATATCCATAATCCTTGGGCCCAGGGGTGAATAAATGCCATGCCCAGACAAGAGCTCCCAGTAACGGGTAGGATCCGTTACAGTGACTAGCCATGGAACATGCAATAATTGGTTTTGTTCATCCTCACAGTCTCTCAAATACTGAGGTTTGATATTATAACCCCTAGGATGTCTCCCTAGGGCTAAAGGGTAATCCACACATGCACCCCTTGCTCTCAGTGTCTAGGGAAACAAGCTGTGCCTCACCAATGATGCCCAAAATATGCAAAAATTTACATCTCAGCTTAGCTGGCATTATTGTGCAGAGGAGATTTGCTTATTTTGAAACTGGACTGCCCTTTAGGGCATTATTAGTCTGATAGGTGAATGGAAACTTCTCCTCAGTAATGTTACTAGAGACCTAAAAAATGTGATGCTTCTGATTGGTAACTAGCTGTAGAACAAGCAATATTTGATTTGGTTTGTCCCTTGCCTCTTACATACTTTGGCTTCACCAATCTAGAAGGCCTACTCTACATATGGTCCAAAAGTTTCCATTTTTTCTAACTAAACAGGATCCCATCTTAAAGGGATAGTAATACTTCGTTTTAATTTTATTTTATTTTGTAGGCATTAAAAAAACATGAAGAATGATATAAGTCTTCTCTCTCAAACCTTTATGGTTTATGAGATATTCACAAGCAAAGTTCCCCTCCCCGCCCCTTTTACCTAGTGTAAGCCATCTCTTCTCAGATGTGAGTCTGGTTGTAAGACCAGACAGATAACAGAAGGGGACAATTTTCTTTGTATGAAAACAATGAAAGCCCTTCCCCCCTTGACAAGGTTTTCAGCTTTTTCCATTATCTTAATTGAAGATTGTCCCTCTCTGCAGTCTACCTGGGCATCTCCCTTCTGATCTGGTTGAACAGGGGGGGATACTTTGTTTGTGAATATCTCTTAACCCCTTAGTGACAGCCGCGTTCGTACGCGGCTGTCACCTTAATGCCCGAGGAACATTTTTTTTTTTTTTTTAAACGAGTCCGGAGTCGCCGAGCGGCGTGCAGCCGCACGGAGACGTGGACTTCCGTGACTTACCAGGTACGTCCTCTGTCACTAAGTGACGGTTTCTGCGGGACGTACCTGGTAAGTCATCTGTCGTTAAGGGGTTAAACCATAAAGGTTTCAGAGATAAGACTTATATCATTATTCGTGTTTTTTTAATGCCTACAAAATAAAATAAAGTTAAAATGAAGTATTACTATCCCTTTAAGGTACTATGTTTCACTTGTGCCCCTTCTCCCTCTAGACTGCAACCTGTCTCAAGCAGGGTCCTCTCTACCATTTTTAAAGGAGCAGTAAACTTTTTTTTATGAAAAAATATATATTGTAGGGATTTTCCTGTTGAGTAAAATAAGGGTACTCCCACTGCCAAGAGATTTATATTACAGTTTAAATCCATGTTTTTTTTACATTAGCAGTGCCCTCTAGTGGTCACATTCTAATTAGATTTCCTGTTAGATTCTAAAGGAGAGGAAAGTCAGAAAAGTCAGAGATATACAGTTCCCCATAGAATGTGATAGAAACTGCCTGTCACTTCCTGTCAGTTAGAACTATCAGGAAGTAAACACAGCAAATTCACTTGCTGATTATTTAATCTGCTATAATTTTTTAATAAAACATCTGACAGAGATGGGCGTGACCTTGTTTTAATCAGCAGGAAATGCTCTATAAAATATGTGTTTTCATAAAAAAGTTTCCTGCTCCTTTAAGTTTGTCATGAGTTCCATAATTGTGTAATGTTGCAGAATATGGTGTCACTTTATAATTAAATGGTAATAATATTTTTACAGGTCTATGATAATAGGTTGATTGAAATCTTCAAATATATTAAGGCATTAAGGAGGGTATTGTTTCTCAGAAAAAGAGGCATACATGAACAAGAGGACATGACCTACACTGGAGGATGTAAAAATAAGAGGAAATGTGGCAAAAATAACTAATTGGTTATAGGTACAGGGAATAGCCTTCCAGGGGATGTGGCAGAACATAAGACTGTAAATGAATTTAAGAGCTCTTTGGATTGTTATTTGGATGTCCTAGGGGTTAATCCTTTGAGTGCCAGAGTGGTATGCAACACATTGCGAAGTGTGTGTTGCGTACCCATCTGGCGCTAAAAAGGTTATATATGTGTGTGAGATATTTAAAAGATATCTATTATGGCATCTGGGAGCAAACCTGTAGAGGAAGCCCACACAGATCAGATGGAATGCCAATCAGGATTCAGAAAATGAACTGAACTGTGAGACTTCACGGGAATTTTGATTGGACCTTAGCATTGTGTGTGGCTACTCAAGAAACAGACCGCAATTTGTGTTTTTGATTTACAAACATGCTGGTTGTGTCCAGCATCCCTGACAGCTCATGGGGTCAGTTTTTGACACCCCAAATAGATGACAGAAGCCATTTTGTGGATGTACAACTCAGCACCTGACTTTTTACTATGTGTGCACCAACAGGAATGACCGGTGTAGATGGGCCAATTGGTTCTTATCTGCCATCAAATTCTACATTTCTATGAATGTGTGTATTTTTTCTGATTTCAAAACACCAAAAAAATGTAACCCCACTTTAACCTGCTCCAACAAATCTTAGGCACACACATGTAGCATACACATGTATAAATAAATATGTAAGAACAATATACACAGTCCTCAGCAGATCAGACCAATTTGCATGTCAGTCAACAGAATTTACACTGTACCGACTCAATGGGGTGCTGAATGATACACAGGCATAGTGCACATCTGATGTACAATACACTAGTTAGTAACACACTGCAGATGTAATCTGCTCCCAATAAACAGTTTGTATTATCTTAAAGGGGCAGTAAACCTTTATTATTATAAAATATTTATAATGTGACTTTTCTGCAATACAAGGGTACTTCTACTGCTAGTAGATGCTTCAGTCAATAGTTCTTACAAACTTGCATTTTTTTTCTAGAAATGTATGTGGCAACAATGACCCCTGAAGCAAAACACATTCAACTTGAGCTGTCAGGAACATGACAACTTAACTCTGTAATAATTTTTGAAATAAGCATTTTCCAGCATTAAAAGCATCCATGCTTTACTAAGTAGGAAAAGCCCTACAGCATATATAGTTCCACAAATAGGGTTTACTAACAGGGCTGGATTTACATCCCAGGCTCCCCAAGGCAAGGCACTGCAGATGCCCTTAGCTCCATGACCACACCTCCTTTCCTCACGTGACCCCACCCCCAGTCCCATCCACTCTTTCCTGGTGCAGAAAATACCCATGGCCTATAACAAGCCAAGCTAAAAAATGGCTTCAACCCCTTGGTTGTTAGAGAGATCTTCAACGCGTTGTGAATCAATGCGTTGGAAGTCTTTCTAGCATCCAAGGGGTTAAAATATCTTGTAAAGACGTATACAAATGGCAAATGGACATTGAGATTGCTCTGGCCTCACCCACAATTCCAAACGTGGGTGTAGCCCTGGCCATACATTATGGCTATGATTGAAAAAGTAGACTTGGATACTAGAGAGGTCTTCAACGCATTGCCAATGGAGGTCTTTCAAGCACCTTAGGGGTTAAGTGTAAAGGGAGGCATGTGCTGAGGTAAAATAAATAGGGTGGTGTTTGAGATGAAAGTAAGATGTGAAATATGGTGTGTGTGATGTGAGAGGGAAAGTTTCTTATTCCCACTGTGCCAGAGAACAGACTGGGGGCCCTAGAAGAAGCCTGTGAGGGCCACATCAGGTCCCACGGCACCTGTTACTCACCACTGCCATAGGGACTCAAACCTATCATCAAGCCTTTAGAACAATGCAGATTTTCATAATCTCTGCACATTGGCACAGGTGGCTCAATCAGTTACATCATTCACTCGTTCATCCCAGATGACCCATCTATCCTATTGATAGAACCATCTGTGCTCAGTTGAGGAGATTCTAAAAACCTGTAATGTTATTGAGGAACGGTTTGCGTGCCTATGCCTTCAGTGACCTCCCTGTGTCAGAGAAGTTAGTGTAATGGTCTCCAGATTTTCATGATCAAAACCTTTTCTGAATTTACCAGTGGTTTTCCAACTCACTTGCATCTCATTAATTTAGTTTCTGAAGGAAAACTGAAGGAAATGTAATGTTATTGGCTTATAAAATTTGTATTTTAATATTTAAATTAATAGTAATTAATTGTGCATATCGATAACAATAGAGTGACACTACCTAATTAGCACATATTTCAATGTATAAACACAGATTACATATTACAAAAATTACAAATAAAAATGTGTGTAATATATATTTTATTCTACATATATTATTATATTATATTCTACAATTAAAGGTGATAATAATGCTTCAATAGTGATAGTAGCGTAATTCAATAGTTTGCAGTTTAGGAGTCTGACTGATCTCAGTCACAATCTTAAAAGCTATATCTGACAAGTTATTTAACTATTAGGGTTCCTCTTTCTTCCCCTTTATATGCTATCTGCACCTTCTCCTTGCTGGCTCATTGCCCAACCAATAGTGCTGGCGTGTGCCAATGGCAAATCTATATCTTGATCTGCTGACAGATACTTCCCTGTTTTTAAGTGCTGTAAACAAGTACTGAGCACTAGCTGTATTGTAGCTAGTGCTCAGGACTCATATATAAGGCTCAGAAATAGGGAAGTGTTTCCATCAGCAAATCACCAGATAGGGATGCCATTAGCAGGCCTAGCTCCAGTGATCATTCTTCTGGATCAGTACCTACCAAGTAACAGACGTCACACAAAAGGTATGGAGGGGGAATACTAAAATTTGAATAACTGGCAAACGTAGGATTTGCATTAAGTTGTGATAAAGAGGTGATAACGCGGAGATAACTTCTCCTGTGAGGTCACTTTTTCACTTACTATTTTATTATATGGAGAAAAAAGATTTCTCCTACTTTACAGATCATAGTGCATAGGCTCTATAGAAAAACATAGGAACTGGAGAAGTGATATCACTGGAGAAGTCATGTACACTTTATCACCTCTTTATCATACCTTAGTGCATAAACCCCCAGGACTTCTTGTACATTCTTTTGAGGTTTTGTAATAAAATCAATTTGCATCTGCACTTATGACTCACCATATTTATGATTGTTTGAAAATATTCTTCATGCATCCTTTCACCATCTGATTTGTATACTGGCTGCTTTCTGATCCTGCAGACAAACAATGAGGGGACATTCATTAAGAGGTTCTAAAGTGGAGATGACTTCTCCAGTTCCGTTGTTATTCTATGAAGCCTATTCACTAAGATCTCCAAAACTGAAGAAATCTTAATATATTAGCTCCATAGAATAACATAGAAACTGGAGAAGTGATATCACTGGAGAAGTCATCTCCATTTCATCACCTCTTAGGGAATCTCCACCAATGTGTTGTTTCACCCAGTCTTGAGTGAAACAATGTATGGAGGAGGTTATAAGCACTGGCAGTAATACATTTTTTTAAATAAACCACAACAACGGTTTGATCTTAGAGCAGACATATTGAAAAACTATTTAATAGACCCATTTGAAAATCCTGATGAAAGCCTCATTTAAATAAGTGGTCATTTCCATTTGTTCCCTATGGAGCAAATGGTTTTCTCAAGAATTGTTCTACTTCTTTGTGAATATGTCATAGTACCATGAGCAGTGTCCAGAGTGTAAAAGGTTCTAGATCCAATGTCAAAGCACTGAGGGAAAGGGAGGAAGGTGATCAGAGGAAAGAAGTCTCTCAGAATGGTGGAGGGGGAACATGCAAAAATGGAAGGTTAGGGAGTGAGGTGGTGAAAGGGTGGTCTTAGGATAGGGCATATAGTGAGGAAGCGGAAGGGAGTGAATATTGAGATTAGGCAGGAGTTAGGTGAGACACACCCACCCGGCCCCTTCGTATGGGTGACAATTTGTGTTGTAGCGGGACCAGCAGTGGTGTCCTTGCCTTGGGGGGTATGTTGAGTGTGAACAAGACAATTCATGGTAGATCTTTGGGGATGGAACCCTAAAGAGGTTTGCCCCGGGCATAAGCCACAGGTGGACACTTTACCCACCTGCAGCTGGCTGGGTCTGGCACAACTGGTTAAACTGTATGTTTGGGAAGGTGGATAATTGTTTGGTGTAGCATGAGCCCGTTTTATTTGGCCATGCGGAGGAGGATGCGACTGAAGATGGGAAGACGTTATTAAGGGGCAAGTATGTTGTTAACATGTTTGTTATAATGTTATTTATTGCGTAATATTTGAACTATGTTGGTTCTTTGTTAAAGGATATCATTTTATAAATAAAGTGGTCTGTTCTTACCTAATATATTGTCTAATGGTGTTATTTCCATATACCCTTATACTTTTGCAAGTGTTTACTCTGTTTCAGGATGGACAACCTGCAGCCTTACAAGTGCCAGCGAAAGATGATGTGAGCTGTCCAGGAACAGCTGGAGGGCTGATGGTTGCCTGAGCTTGACTTATGTAACTTTTGTGAAGCATCCAATGACCTTGAACAATGTCCTCTCACAGGTGAACAACCCAGCATTTAAAGAGTTGAAAAAAGTAATTAACTCTTTGAGTGTCGGAAGGGGTAGGCAACGCATTGCTATGCAATGCGTTGCCTACCCCTCTGGCACTCAAAGGGTTACATTTGGGCAGGGTTTTATTCTTTTATTCCACTGCAGCCCTACATTATGTACCCTTTAACTCTTTCAGAGCTGGGTTGATAACATTTGCTCACCTTAGAGCAGGGATTTCCAAGTTCGGAACTCAAGAGCTACCAATAATCTAGGATGTAAGGATTTTCATGTTTGAGCACAGGTCAGCCAATCAGAATGAATGAGCCACTGATTAACTCACCTGTTCTTAAATAGAGAAATCCTTACATCCTGGCCTGTTGGTGGCCCTTGATTATCAGACATGGATACCTCTGCCCCAGAGGGAACAGTGACCTGACTTAGCTCCTTGGAACCTGAATTTGCCCCTTCACCCTTTGAGTACAAAGGAGATGTGCAATGAATTGGAAACCTCCCTGGAATTCATAGGGTTAAGGACATAGCCAACCAAGTGGGTAACAGGCGAGAAGTGAAGCGCTCAAATACAATAATACCATAAAATAGATTGTCTGAGATCCAGTTATCCACAGCTAATTGGGTCAGATAATACTTTACCAATGCCCAGTCTCCTTTCATTCTATTGCAAATGTCATGATTTCAGTTTATGTGCATGTAACTAGAACATAACCCAGTTTTACAGGCTTTGCCATTTGCAAATGATACTGTCCTCTGCTGACCCCTGTTACACACACAAACACATAACAGGAGCTAGACAAAGAAAAGTGCCAGATAGGGTGACCACATTTCCATTCTGCCATTCAAGGACACTGCAGAGGCGAGATCAGCAGAGTATGTGTCCTCAGCTCTAGTATAGCCATGCTGTAGAGCAGAGGTTCTCAGCCCGTGCCCTCAGTGGCCACTAACAAGCCAAGACTTAGGAATTTCCCTGCTAGAACACGTGTGTTGATCAGAGGCTCATTCATATTGATTAACTCACCTGTGCTCTTACAAGGAAATTCTCAAATCTTGGCCTGTTAGTAGCCACTGAGGGCACGGGTTGAGAACCACTGCTGTAGAGGTCACTATACATCACAGGACATTGGTACATAGACTGCTCTTTCTATGGCGCACCACAGAGTTCTAAACACTAGAAGGAGAACTGACCTTTGACATCTGTTACAGAAAGCAATGTCTGTGGTGCACTACAAGAACATTTACATCACGCCCAAGGCCTTAGATTAGCATTACACTACAACAAAATTGCACTGCAGCTCCTGTTTAATGTCAGGATGAAGGCTCAGTTCTCTCTCCAGTGTTTAGAGTTCTGTCTGGAGGCCATTTTCTTGTAGCCCAACAGAAGCATCACTTTCTTTTACAGTAGGCAATAGTCAGTTCTCCTTCTAGCAGGGGAGGGCTGTCCTGGGGGGCAGGGGGGCAATTGCCCCCTGGGCCGGTCATATGTCTGGATCAGTGGACCACTGCTCCTCACTAAATCTCCCAATTGCTGCTGTAAATGAAGCTACACTAGTGATAACACAGAGCTTACAATTGAAATGGAGCTACACAAACGACACCACAGAGGAACAATCCAAATGGAGCTACACTAGTAGCGTAACCCATTCCCTTGTAAGCTCTATAGTGTAACTAGTGTAGCATTACTTAAATTGTAAGCTTTGTAGTGTAGCCTCATTTCAGCTGTAAGCTATGTGGTATCATTTACAACATTAATGCCAGTTTTAAAATGAACACAAGGGGGTGGGCCTGGACAGTGGGCTTGAGCGATATAGAAATGGGCCACTTGACTGAATTTGCCCCCTGGGCCACAACTTGCCAGCCCTCCCCTGCCTTCTAGTTTTTTATAACTCTGTGTTCTAGAGTCCTTATTCCAGGACTTTGTACTGTCCCAGAAGAAGGCTGCCTGGGACAAGGGACACACATTTAGAATCAGGGACTGCCCGGGGCAATCAGGGACACGTGTTCACCCTAGTGTCAGCAACGCAGTGCGTACCCCTCGGGCACTCAAAGGGTTAACTGCATATGTGATAACTGCATTTAAATGGGGCTTCTAACTCCTTGAATGCTAGAGAGGCATCTTCATTGGTGATTTCTTTAAATGGATAGTAATATTTCATAATAAAAGCAGCTCTAATTAATCATCATAGTATTTGGACTTTGGAGAGTGTTATTTCAATTCTGTCAGAGTTGTAGTTCAAGAGTAATTGAATGATAAAGTATCGCCCTCCCGCTCCTTTTACTGTTATAACACTGATCAGAGCAGAAGGGAAGTGCCCAGGTAGATTGCAGAGAGGGACCATTTTCAATTAAGATAAGGGTAAAACCTGAAAAACTTGTGAAGGGGGGCAGGGTTTCCATTGTTCTCACAGTAAGAAGATTGTCCCTTGCTGTTATCTATCTGGTCAAGGAACCATATTCCACATCTGAGGTCAGCAGTGTTACACTAGATAAAAGGGGCGGGAGGGGACACTTTATCATTCAATTACTCTTGAACTATAACTCTGACAGTACTGAAATAACACTCTCCATGGACCAAATACTATGAAGATTAATCAGAGCTGCTGTTTTTGTGAAACATTACTATCCCTTTAACATTCAAGCTGGTAAACACCCCATTCATATCAATGGAAATTATAACTTTCCCTCTCTCTGATACAGTTGGTGCTCTCAGGAAATTGTATGCTTCTTGCATAAAGCCTTTGGGGCCATATTCAATAAGAGAGAGGTGCAATTCCAGAGCAAAGCAACGGAACCACTGGGCAGAAATAAAAAAACTCCAAAAATTCCCAAGGGTTAAACACTTCAAAACTAGAGAGTTCTCCAACTCCAGTCTGAATCTTAATTCCCCCCACTTTGGTGCAGTTGGTATGTACCAGAATTGCTATTCTTTTACTTACTGCATTAAAGGGATAGTAATGCTTCATTTTAACTTTATTTTATTTTGTAGGCATTAAAAAAACATGAAGAATGATATAAGTCTTATCTCTCAAACCTTTATGGTTTATGAGATATTCACAAGCAAAGTTTCCCCTCCCGCCCCTTTTACCTAGTGTAAGCCATCTCTTCTCAGATGTGGAATGCAGTCCGTAGACTGGACAGATAACAGAAGGGGACAATCTTCTTCCTATGAGAACAATGAAAGTCCTGCCCCCTTTGACAACCTTTTCAGGTTTTTCCCTTATCTTAATTGAAGATTGTCCCTCTCTGCAGTCTACCTGGGCAGCTCCCTTCTGCCCTGGCTGAGAAATGTTACATCATTAAAAGGGTGGGAGGGGGACACTTTGCTTGTGAATATCTCTTAAACCATAAAGGTTTGAGAGATAAGACTTATATCATTCTTCGTGTTTTTTTAATGCCTACAAAATAAAATAAAGTTAAAAGGAAGTATTACTATCCCTTTAAGCCCTTAGTGCACTGTGCAAGGAGAGGGGTGTTAATGTGTCAGGCTTCCCTGAGGGGAGGAAGGTAATCTTCATAAATGGGAACTCTCCAGTTTATCACTTCTACAGTTCCTATGTTATTCTATGGAGCCTATGCACTAAGATTTCTCCAGCTTTCGAGATCTTAGTGAATAGTCTCCATAGAATAACATAAGAACTGGAGAAGTGATATTGCTGGAGAAGTCATCTCTACATAATCACCTCTTTATCACCTCTTAGTGAATCTCTCCCACTGTGTTTTATGTATGGATGTATGTATGTATGGATGTATGTATATCTTTATTTATATGGCGCCACACAGTGTACGCAGCGCCTTACAATAAAAGTAAGTTACATTAAATAAGAGGGGATAAAATAAGTGCCACATTCATAGAAACATTTGGAGAGAGGTCCCTGCCCCAAGGAGCTTACAGTTTAAATGGGTAATAGGAGACAGACAACAGGGTAAGAGGGTGTCAAGTGCTGAGGTTAAAAGTGCTGGCTTTGGCAAAAGGTAGTGCACGGTCCTAGTGCACCAGAAGATAAGATTTCAGGGTAGACTTAAAGACAGAGGGGGATTGTTCTAGACATAGGGAAATAGGTATGGAGTTCCAGAGGTAGGGGCAGAAAGTGAGAAAGGTTTGAGACAGGATAGGGCAGAGGGTGTGGATGGTGTAACAAGAACGGTGTTGTGTGCTGAGCGAAGGAGGCAGCCAGGAACAAAAGAGGAGATGAGGGAAGAGATGTAAGGAGGGGTAGCAGTGTGGAGAGCATTAAAGGTGAGAAGAAGGACTTTGTAATTGATGTGTTGCTGAATAGGGAGACATGACAGATGTCTGAGAATTATGTGGGCAGGTTCACTTTTTCGGGATAGTGTGGTGATTCGAGCAGCAGAGTTTAAAACAGATTGCAAAGGTGAAAGATGAGTCCACAAAGGGTTAACAGTAAGCCACAGAACTGATTTTGAATTTTAGTTAACCTCTTGGGTGCTAGAGATGTCTGCAAAGCATTGGGAAGCAGTGTATTGGAGACATCTCTAGCATATCTGGAGTTAATCCTGTCTATTATAAAGTATTTAGGATATATCTGGTATTTTATAGCTAGCACAAGTGCAATTTTATTGATTGATTTCTTAAAAGTACATAGCTTACTCAAACAGCTCTAGCATGCATTTAAACCCACACCAACCATAAGAAAATATGGCAGCCTTGAACAACGAACACATGTCAAATTCATCCTTACACATGTGGCTCCCATTACTTTTGCAAGACGTCGCCGAGACCTCATAATCTTTAATCCCTTTTTTACGAGCCAAGCTTCGAAGCGCAGGTGACAGCGTCAGCAACCAAAATTGTTCCTATGTGATTTGATTTGATTTTGGGGGACACTGTTTTGTTTTTTTCTTTTTCAGGCTGAAAGAGAAGGCACCAGATGCATGAGGTCATGTGATCTGAGTATTAATGTTTCCAAACACAGACAATCATGGACCACTCAGCACTGAACACTGGGTAAAGTTACCAACTCCTTGAACTGCCAGACGTTAAAGAAAAAAAAAAACAATAAACTCATTCAGGTGAGCATTTAACCCATCCACAGCGTTGCTAGAGCATAGACACTGTTCTAACAGCAGTTCCTTTCTCTTGCACAGTAGCAACCAGAGTTGTTACTAGGTTCCTAAATAACCAGAGTTGGCCAACATAATGCATGATTTCACCACTACGTTAAGGAAGATTGGCACCATTACAAGCCCAATGCTTAATCTGACCGCAGGGCTGTTTTGATTTCAGTGCAGCCCTGAAATGTTCATATTTTCTCTGTGTCCTCAGTTGAAGGTGCATCTAAGAGCACACTGTCTTGTAATGTGACCATTTTGTTCCCCCCTTTTCAGGATGGGTACTCACTAGACATGGAGGCTTCATCTGCCTCTGGGTTTATGGGCTCTTCAAAATATTAGGATCTCCTTTACCTCCCTCCTTGGAATCTGGAACAGCTCCACTCCAACCAAATATTTTCAGGTAAAGAAATGTAACTACTACCCGGGCTATTATAAAATGCCTCTATTTATTGGCAGTAGCAAAAACAGTAAGTATTCTTAGAAACATACAGTACTTTAAAATACAAATATTAGAACATAAAAGATACACGCTACGCGTTTTGTCCTCTCTGGACTTTGTCAGGGGCATAAATAAAATAACGCTACAGGAATCTATTTGTGACAGGGTTTTGAACCACTGAGCTAAATAACAAAACATCAGGAATAACTCCAGGATCTTAAATATGCATAGCCTGGAGGAGTGTTTTTTATGGGTATGATCTGGCGACCTTGCTACTAGGCCATCTATTTAGATTTCAGTAATTGGGTACAGGTGGGTTAATCAAAAACTAAGCCTTTTAATTAACATAAATTTGCACAAGTAGGGAAATCCTAATGATATGACCTGTTAAGGGTCCCCGATGATAGGGATGGGAACCACTAATCTATGGTATAGGTTCTCATGCATGGTCTGTGGAACCCCAGGGTTCCCTAAAGAAATACAAGAGGGGAGATTCACTAAGCGGTGATAAAGAGGGGATAAAGTGAAGATGACTTCTCCAGTGACATCACTTCTCCTGTTATGTTATTCTATGGAGCATATGCACTAAGATTTCTTCAACTTTGGAGATCTTAGTGCATAGGATCTATAGAATAACATAGGAACTTGAGAAGTGATATCACTGGAAATGTCATCTCTACTTTATTACCACTTAATCACCTCTTAGTGAATCTCCCCCGGAGTTTCACAGAACAAAAATGAATAGTGGCAAACAGGAGAATAAGGCTGGAGGCAGATATTGTATCCATTGGGTACTAGTGAGGATGCATTGCTTCTGAGTAGTGATGATCGAGCACCCCAATGCTCGGGTGTTCGGGTGCTCTGGCCGAGCACCCCCGGAGGCTCGAGTGCTCAGCCGAGCACCCGAGCCCCATTGAAGTCAATGGGAGGACTCGAGCATTACACCAGGCACCCCCTGCTCTGATGAGGGGAGGGTGCCTGGTCCATAGGAAAAGGGCAGAAAATGATGGAAACACCACAGAAATGGTTCAGGGACAGCATAGGGAGGATGTCTGGATGCATCTTGGACTCCAACGTCGCTGCTGGGAACGATGTTTCGCCCGTAGTACGCCATTTTTACAGACTGACCGTAAAACACACAAAAAGGAAGATAAAAACTAATCTGCGGCTAGGCACACTAAACAATATGTGACGCTAATCTGCGGCTAGGCACAGTGAAAGGAATATGTGACGTTTATTATTTTACACTTTCCACACTAAACAGAATGTGCTGCTAATCTGCAACTTTGCACACTAAACAGAATGTGCTGCTAATCTGCGGCTAGGCACAGTGAACGGAATATGTGATGTTTATTTTTTACACTTTCCACACTAAACAGAATGTGCTGCTAATCTGCAACTTTGCACACTAAACAGAATGTGCTGCTAATCTGCAACTTTGCACACTAAACAGAATGTGCTGCTAATCTGCGGCTAGGCACAGTGAACGGAATATGTGACGTTTTTTTTTTAAATCTGTGCCCCCCCAAACAACATATATCACTGCTGCCCCCACACACAATAGTCCTAAAAAGGACTTTTGGGTCTTTATATGTTGTTCCAACACTTTTCTTCTCCCTACACTGACTTTCCCTTCCTATCCTCATCTCTCCCTGGCTAAGACTGAGCCAAACTCGCTGGTCAGGTGCTATACAGCACCCGATCACGGGTTCTGGCCAGCCAATCAGTGTAATGCCAGCAGCCAACATGGCTGCTGGCATTACACTGATGTCAGAGCCTCCCCGCACGTTTATTGGCTGCGCAGCAGCTGCGAAACGTGCGGGGAGGAGACCCGAACATGGCGGGCGAGCACATGCGGTACTCGTACGAGTACCGCCATGTGCCGAGCAGAGCGATGTTCGAGCCGAACCGAGCTTCGGCCGAGCATGCTCGCTCATCACTACTTCTGAGGTGACCACATATCCCGTTAAATCAGGGATGCACAGTCCAGGGTTGCACTGATTCCTGTGCAGTCCTGCAGAGTGAAATTTTCATAAACATCACTGAGTGAAATAGATATGTGATCATCTTCATTTCTTCTCAAGGCATCCAACCCAGTTAAAGGCTTTATTGTTAGGGTTCCACTGGGATTTCTGTTCAAATAAAAGGGTTCCACCATATTAAAAGTTTGAGAACATCTACTCTATAGCACATGTTGTTATTCAGAGATGCAGAGTAAAGATTTGTGCCGTTATAATCAGGTATGACTTCAGCTAAATTTGTATTATTCCCACTATTCTGATAAACACATAAAGATCTGTGATTCTGTAGAATTGAATTTGCAGGTTAATGTGACAGCTGATCTTGTTTGTTTTAGAGGTAAAGCCAGCCGCTACAGATTGCAGTATTACACAGAGAATTGGCCTCGTCATTGCTGAAAAACCAAGAAATCTGATTTGTGTTCAATTTTAACTGTGAACAAAAGACATCAACCATGCAGATTACATATCTAAAGGGAGGGTGTCCTCAAAACAGCCGTATCTGCAATCAGCCAAGGATGGATTTAAATCTCCAGCACTGCTTAACAAGGAATCGGGGCTCCTTGTGTCCCACCCATGGTCACCCACCACCAATACACATACTATACAATCTGCCCACATCTACTGTTACTTGGCATGGAAAATACTAATAAAGTATGTTCAAGGGAGGAGTGGATAGGTCCTGGGGCGTGCCACCTGCACCGTAGATGATGGATTCAAGTTCATATTAATCTAGATGGGACTTTTGGGTGCTGAAGAGGTCCATGGTGCATTGCTTTGGAGACCTCTGTCTCTGATGTTCATGGGTTTGGATGCACCTTTTGAATTATGTGATTTTTTTTAATTGGTATTTGTCCCCTTTGGTGCAGTTGGTTTGCCCCAGACATCAACCCTGCAGATTACATATCTAAAGGGAGGGTGTCCTCAAAGCAGCCGTATCTGCAACCAGCCAAGGATGGATTTAAATCTCCGGCACTGCTTAACAAGGAATCGGGGCTCCTTGTGTCCCACCCATGGTCACCCACCACCAATACACATACTATACAATCTGCCCACATCTACTGTTACTTGGCATGGAAAATACTAATAAAGTATGTTCAAGGGAGGAGTGGACAGGTCCTGGGGTGGGCCACCTGCACCGTAGATGATGGATTCAAGTTCTTATTAATCTAGATGGGACTTTTTACCTCTTGGGTGCTGAAGAGGTCCATGGTGCATTGCTTTGGAGACCTCTGTCTCTGATGTTCATGGGTTTGGATGCACCTTTTGAATTATGTGAATTTTTTTAATTGGTATGTGTCCCCTTTGGTGCAGTTGGTTTGCCCCAGACATCAACCCTGCAGATTACATATCTAAAGGGAGGGTGTCCTCAAAACAGCCGTATCTGCAACCAGCCAAGGATGGATTTAAATCTCCGGCACTGCTTAACAAGGCATCAGGGCTCCTTGTGTCCCACCCATGGTCACCCACCACCAATACACATACTATACAATCTGCCCACATCTACTGTTACTTGGCATGGAAAATACTAATAAAGTATGTTCAAGGGGGGAGTGGACAGGTCCTGGGGTGGGCCACCTGTACCGTAGATGATGGATTCAAGTTCTTATTAATCCAGATGGGACTTTTGGGTGCTGAAGAGGTCCACGGTGCATTGCTTTGGAGACCTCTGTCTCTGATGTTCATGGGTTTGGATGCACCTTTTGAATTATGTGAATTTTTTTAATTGGTATGTGTCCCCTTTGGTGCAGTTGGTTTGCCCCAGACATCAACCCTGCAGATTACATATCTAAAGGGAGGTGTCCTCCAAACAGCCGTATTTGCAACCAGCCAAGGATGGATTTAAATCTCCCATACTGCTTAACAAGGAATCGGGGCTCCTTGTGTCCCACCCATGGTCACCCACCACCAATACACATACTATACAATCTGCCCACATCTACTGTTACTTGGCATGGAAAATACTAATCAAGTATGTTCAAGGGAGGAGTGGACAGGTCCTGGGGCGTGCCACCTGCACCGTAGATGATGGATTCAAGTTCTTATTAATCTAGATGGGACTTTTGGGTGCTGAAGAGGTCCATGGTTCATTGCTTTGGAGACCTCTGTCTCTGATGTTCATGGGTTTGGATGCACCTTTTGAATCATGTGAATTTTTTTAATTGGTATGTGTCCCCTTTGGTGCAGTTGGCTTGCCCCAGAATTAACCCACTTCCCTTACAGGGATCCATAGGACTTCTTCCTCTCTACTTAGGAGAAAGAAGCTTTTTGGGAAACCATATATAGGAATATGAATTCCCATAACCATCAAATTTGTTTGGGAATGAAATCTGCCTCATGGTTCAGGGCAATGCATATACACCCCCATACACACTATGTTAGATGAGCAGATTCACAAACATAATTCAGTTCTTCTGCACCATAAATTACACTACTGAGCTTTTTTATTCATTCTTCGAAGGTGACCACAAATCCCTTTAAATCGGGGATGCTTAAAAATACACAGTCCACGGTTGCACTGATTCTTTTGCAAACCAGCAGAAAGAAATTTTCATAAGCATCACTGAGTTAAAGGGATATGTGACCACCTGAATTTCTTCTCAATGCATCAAACCCGGTTTAAGGCTTTATTGTTAGAGTTCCATTGGGATTTGTGTTCACATTAAAGGGTTCCGTCACATTAAAAGTTTGAGAACATCTGCTCTGTAGCAAATATTGTTATTTAGAGATGCACAGTAAAAATTTGCTACACTATAATTAGGTATAACGTCAGCTACATTTATATTATTTCCACTCTTCTGATAAACACATGAAGATCTGTGATTTTGCAGAATTTAATATTCAGGTTAATGTCACAACGAATCTCATTTGTTTTAGAGGTAAAGCCAGCCGCTGCAGATTGCAGGTGTGTAAATTGGCCTCATCATTGCTGCAAAACCAAGAAATCTGATTTGTGTTCAGTTTTAACGGTGAACAAAAGACATCAAATCTGCAGATAACATATCTAGTGGGAGAGTGTCCTCAAAACAGCTGAATCTGCAACCAGTAAAGGATGGATTTAAATCTCCGGCACTGCTTAACAAGGATCCGGGGCTGTCTGTGTCCCACCTATGGTTCCCCACCATCAACACACACATACATACATACATACATACTACATGATCTGCCCACATCTACTGTTACTTACCATGGGAAATACTTATAAGGCCTTCTGTTCAAGGGAGGGGTGGACAAATTCTGGGGCAAACCAACTGTACAATAGGTGAAACATACACATTCCTAATGATTTAAATGGGATTTTTAACCCCTTGAATGCTAGAGTGGTCTCCAATGTATTGCAAATGACTTAAATGTCCTATTTAAATCAATGGATATGTGTTTTTAAATTTGTATTTCTCCCCTATGGTGCAGTTAGTTTCCCTGGAGTTGCTTCAACTTTTTTTCGAATATTGAGGGAGATTTATAAACATGGAGTCAATGGTTAATTCTATGTTTATTTCATATTGTAGGCATTAAAAAAATATTAACAACAATGAACAATGTAAGTCTTATATCTCAAACCTTTATGGTTTGAGAGATATACCGTGCTAAAGTTACCTGTTCCTGGCTGTTTGGGAGAAGTCGGTGCTCTAGCAGACAGCTGCAGAATCCAGTCATTTGACCAGATGGAGACTCTTCAGCAGAGCCAAAATCGCACTATTTCAAAATAAATACTTCATTGGAACGGTCTACAAAGTGTACTAAAAAAAAAACAAGGAAACTTTGTAGAACGTTCCAATGAAGTATTTATTTTGAAATAGCGCAATTTTGGCTCTGATGAAGAGCCTCTATCTGGTCAAATAACCAGATTCTGCAGCTGTCAGCTAGAGCACTGACTTCTCTCAAACAGCCAGGAACAGGTAACTTTAGCACGGTATATCTCTCAAACCATAAAGGTTTGAGATGTAAGACTTACATTGTTGTTAATATTTTTTTAATGCCTACAATACGAATTAAACATAAAATTAACCATTGACTCCATGTTTATAAATCTCCCTCAATATTCCAATGAAGTATTTATTTTGAAATAGTGGAATTTCGGCTCTGCTGAAGAGCCTTCATCTGGTCAAATGACCGGATTCTGCAGCTGTCAGCTAGTGCACTGACTTCTCTCAAACAGCCAAGAACAGGCATACCTCCCAACATTTCAAATTGCCAAAGAGGGACACTTGTGTTTTAGGGGGTGTTGCTGGGGGTGTGGTTGGTGGGCAGGGCATTACTGAGAATTTTTAGGTTATTTCATGACCCACTGACACCTCCTTGTGTAACCTAATAGATGACTTCTAACAAGACCAAATTATTTTATTTACACAGACTAATTTATAAACACACATACTGACGTTTAAACAAACATTAATGAGAGTCTTATTGATGTAGAGCAATGTGATACACTTATATACACACCACACAGTCTGATCTCCTAAAAAGAGGGACATCGTGGTGGAAAAGAGGGACAGAGGGATTTGGGTCTAAAAGAGGGACTGTCCCTCCTAAAGAGGGACACTTGAGAGGTATAACCAGGTAACTTTAGCACGGTATATCTCTCAAACCATAAAGGTTTGAGATGTAAGACTTACGTTGTTGTTAATATTTTTTTAATGCCTACAATATGAAATAAACATAAAATGACTATCCCTTTAAGCAAAAAGAAGCATTAAAATGGTTGTAACAGTGTCTTCGATAGTTATGAAACTAGGGATGCCAGTTTAGGAGGGTTGTATGGAATGTAGTATGTTTTTTAAAAAAAAGGAGTAACAACATTTGTAACAAGTTTATAAAGAAATGTCGCTAAGATTCCGGTCATTAATATCATAGTAATAACTCCATATTTATAAAAACGCCTTAAATTATTTATAAGTCAGCCTTCATGTTTTCTCCAGTGGCTATGACTTAAAGCGGAACTACCACCCTTCTAAACTTGCCCCCAAATAATTACCCATCTGGCGACTAGTTGCTCAATAGTGCTAGTCGCCAGAATTATTACCGCGTTATTGAGAATTCCTACTGCTCCCGGGACTGACAGCCAGGAAACAGCACAGACATCTTTACACAGTGACGTCTGCGCACCTGCACAGTCCCAGTCTGCTCTAGGAGTCATTGCTAGGAGCCGCACGGCACCAGAAGGGACTGACAGCGCAGGCGCGCAGACTTCACTATGGAAAGATGTTTGCTCTGTTTCCTGGCTGTCAATACTGGGAGCAGTAGGAATTCTCAATAACGCGGTTTTAATTCTGGTGACTAGCACTACTGAGCAGATAGACGCCAGATGGGTAATTGTTAGGGGGCAAGTTTAGAAGGGGTGGCAGTTCTGCTTTAAGGACACTACCTTAAAAAGACTAGGAACATCTCTTATAAATCTCCCTCATAATGTCCTTTTATTAGGGTTGCCAGATCATCCCTTTAAAAGAGACACTTATGAAAAATACCTGCTGAAATGCTCCGGTAGTTATATATTAGGTTACAATGATGCATTTTTCATGTGTCCTCTGGCAATCCTACCTTAGACTGTTACATTCAAACATAAAAAAGCTTAACCCACTCGGTACTGTCAAGATCCCCAAAGCATTGTTAGTTGGCCAGTAAAGGGGTATAAACTGACAAACTGGTATATAATCTGAAATTTACCCAAATAGATAAATGGTAAATAAGCCATTAAAACAGAGAATCTCAGCACCAGTCCATTGGGCACACCATCAGGTCTGGTTTTCAGGATATCCCTGTGCTTAAAGGGATAGTAATACTTCGTTTTAACTTTATTTTATTTTGTAGGCATTAAAAAACATGAAGAATGTTATAAGTCTTATCTCTCAAACCTTTATGGTTTATGAGATATTCACAAGCAAAGTTTCCCCTCCCCTCCCCTTTTACCTAGTGTAAGCCATCTCTTCTCAGATGTGAATCTGGTTGTAAGACCAGACAGATAACAGAAGGGGACAATCTTCTTTGTATGAAAACAATGAAAGCCCTTCCCCCCTTGACAAGTTTTTCAGGTTTTTCCCTTATCTTAATTGAAGATTGTCCCTCTCTGCAGTCTACCTGGGCACTACCGGGGGGGGGGGTACTTTGCTTGTGAATATCTCTTAAACCATAAAGGTTTGAGAGATAAGACTTATATCATTCTTCGTGTTTTTTTAATGCCTACAAAATAAAATAAAGATAAAACAAAGTATTACTATCCCTTTAAACCTTTGAATTCCAGAGGGGTACCCAATGCACTGCGTACCCCCTCCAGCACTCAAAGGGTTAAGCACAGGCAGCTCAAAAGCAAAGACTAAGCCACTAATTATTCCCTGTCATTGAGCAGGGCTGTACCTGTTGGTGTGCCCCTAGGACTAACAATTAACCTTTTGTGTGCCGGAGAGGTGTCCAACTCATTGCAACGCAATGCGCTGGATACCTCTCTGGCAGTCAAAGGGTTAAATCATTGCGCTAAGGTGTCTTCAGCAACAGGAATCGTGATTGTGCTGACCACACCCACAACTCAGCAGTGTGGGTGTGGCCAACACATGGGGCTTTTCTCACAAGTACCCCAGCTATTGCTCTGCCCTGCCTAATGGGAAATGCATCCCTGCAGCCAGCACCCCCCCCCCCACACACCAACAGTGGCCCATAGTAACTCTCCCCTTCTACTTAAGAGTATGTGCTTTTTTTTGTAAACCATATATGGAAATATGAATTCCCAGAGCCATCAAATTCCTTTAGGAATTAAATCTACAACATAGTACAGAGCAATGCATTTACACCCCCCCCATCCACCCAATCACACTATGTTAGCTGAGCTGATTCGCAAACATAATTCAATTCTTCTGCACCGTAAATTACACTAAATCAGGAAAATCTCTTGAAATAAACCCTGTAGCAGTGACCCATTGAAAGGAGTTTTATCGAATCAAAACATAATGCTTCGCTAATGCCTACAGCGGATCTTATAACCTCCTAAACGCTACACCCGCTGTGGTATAAAAACAGTAACCCTATGTGCGCCAGAGGGGTGTACAATTCACTGTAGACAATGAGTTATCACTATGACACACAAGGGGATAACTCTTCCCTTCTGCAGACCTGAAATCCATTACTTTTTCCTTTGGTCCCTGGAGAGTTGAGGTGCATTACTGAATCCATAGCTTCCAGAGGCCTGTACTACTAATCCCAGAACCATTTGCATGACTGGTCACACCCTGCATTCACATTGGGCCTTACCTTTTGGCTCCCATCTTTCCCAGTCTTCCAGGAAGATATAATCTGAATGGAAACTGACATTAAATATGTTTAGTTGTGCCTAAAAATGTATTATAACATTAAAGGGATAGTAATACCTAAAATGTAAAAAAAAATATGTTGTACAGTTTATCCCCCTGAGTAAAACAAGAGTACTCCCACTGCTGAAAGGTGTTTCATTCAAAAGTTATTAATTTTCAAAGTTGAATTTTTTAGGTGCAATATCACAGTGGCCTGAAATTTTACAGTGGCGCTGTTGCTACACCATCCTATGGAGATTTATGGTCCTGAGACCAGAGCTGTCCATAGGATCGTGTAGCAACAGCACCACTGTACAATTTCAGGCCACTGTGATATTGCACCTAAAAAATTCAACTTTGAAAATTAATAACTTTTGAATGAAACATCTTTCAGCAGTGGGGGTACTCTTGTTTTACTCAGGGGGATAAACCCTACAACATATTTTTTTTTACATTTTAGGTATTACTATCCCTTTAAGTAAATTTGGATAAGAATTAACCCTACTCCTCTCAGGTCCTTTCAGGGTTAAAAATAATAAATAAGTGGTTTTGTTTATTTATTTAGGCTCTACTTGCTTAGATCACTATATTAAAACTTTAAGGGACCAGAGTGGCGTTCAGCACAGTGATGGCAATGTGTTACGCACATAACTGGGAACTCTGAGAGTTTTAACCACTAATCTCAGTATAAAAAGGCAAATTCTCTGGGTGGGAAAGTTCGGTGTTTCTGATGATCTAATCTCCTCCATTTAATTACTTCTTTAAGCCCTTAGGGACAGTAGATCGTGCATTCGATTTTTTTTTTATTTCTGCACTAGTTGAACAGCCCGAGTACACGGGCCACAGTGCCAGGCAGCAACGACTACTGTGAAGTCATGCACAGTAGAGACTGCCCACTCCGCAGCTGATAATGGCGCAGGGTGCTCCGAATTCAGACCGTAGTCCTCTCTGCTCACTGACTACGGTTTGAATTCGGAGCGCCCCACTCCATTATCAGTAGGGTGACCACATTTCCCTTCTGCCATTCCGGGACGTGGTCACCCTAGTTGCCCCATCATACCTTAAGTCCCTGGTGGTCTAGCGGCGTGGAAAGTGCTCTGTGCCTCCTCCGGCACAGAGCTGAAGCTCCCGCGCGCTGTGCTCAGTAATGCAGAGCGCTGGGAGATGATGTCATCTCCCAGCGCTCTGTATTACTAGAGCGCTTGCCTCCAGGTAAGCTGCATTGCCGCCCTGGATGTCAGCCTGCAAGCGGTGTGTCATATCATGGACGCCGCGAGCGGCGTCCATGATGTGACACACCGCTTGCAGGCTGACATCCAGGGCGGCTTGGCTTCATTCCGGGACACTTCATTGTCCCGGTTGAAGGGGACCCGGGATGCGGGACATAGCCCTGAAATAAGGGACAGTCCCGGACGTTCCGGGACCCGTGGTCACCCTAATTATCAGCCGCGGCACGGGCAGTCTGTACTGTGCATGACTGCAGTGCGCAAAGCCATCTGTACTGAGCATGACAGCTTCTGACAAACCTACATTAGCAAATTATTATATAGGATCTGGTTCAGGGATCCCTGAACGGCGTACAGCCACACGGGGAGCCCTGAATTCCATGACGGTCCTGGCACATCATGGGTCCTTAACGCAAATCTACCCATGACATGCCAGGACCATCAAGGGTCCTTAAAGGGTTAATCTCTAACTTGGAGCCACTTGTACCAGGAAGACAAGGGGAGAAGTTCTGCTTGTCTTGTGGTAAAAGCAGTGATATCGCTAAGCTGTTGCATGTTAACTCTTTCATAAAGTGGAACGTTCACCTTAATTTAAAGGGATAGTAATGTTTCACAAAAACAGCAGCTCCAATTAATCTTCATAGTATTTGAGCCATGGAGAGTGTTATTTCAATACTGTCAGAGATGTAGTTCAAGAGTAATTAAATTATAAAGTTTCCCCTCCCGCCCCTTTTACCTAGTGTAAGCCACCTCCCCTCAGATGTGGAATCTGGTTGCTAGACCAACAAATAACAGCAGGGGACAATCTTCTTCCTATGAGAACAATGAAAGCCCTGCCCCCTTGACAAGTTTTTCAGGTTTTTTCCTTATCTTAATTGAAGATTGTCCCTCTCTGTAGTCTACCTGGGCACCTCCCTTCTGATCTGGCTGAGCAGTGTTACATCAGTAAAAGAGGTGGGAGGGGGATACTTGAATTACTCTTGAACTACAGCTCTGACAGAATTGAAATAACACTCTCCAAGGTCCAAATACTATGAATATTAATTAGAGCTGCTTTTATTATGAAACATTACTATCCCTTTAAGTTTGCATATTTGAAAACTGCATTAAAAACTGCATGTATGGCATGTTAACCAAAAGTCCAGCAGATTTATCATTTAGGAGATAGTCACACTTTTATTTATGGGCAAAATGAAAGAGAAAATTTCCTGGTACTGCACAATGTCTCATTAGCATATGAAATGTAAATGAAAAGGCTTCGTTAAAATGTGAAACGTTACTAAAAGGCTTCATTAGCATATGAAACATCACTGGTGCAGCACGGGAACCAAAGTTAACATACATTAGCATATGGAAACATTACATATAGTCACTTTTTAATGCAGTTTTCAAATATGCAAACCTGAGTTAAGGTGAAAGTACAACTTTAAGGACTGATAGGAGAAACTCTCAGAGTGAATGTATATTAACGGGAGATTTAAGGGTTAATATCTACAAAATCTCAGGGCAACTCATTTTGAATGTTCCCAGGTATGGTTATGCATCTCTCTTCTCATCATTGTATTCCTGTGATTTCTTAACACTTTAAAGGGCCAGTAATGTCAGATTATAATAAAGTTATATATAGTAGATATTAAAAAAATAAATTACATGGCGCAAGTCCCGTCTCTCAGACCATTGCAGTTTGAGTGATATACGATGCTGAAGTTCCCCCCTTCCTCCCCTTTCACAGATGTCATCTGTAAAGCTGACAGAAGGAGATTTGAGATGTGCGACCCAACGGCGGCTCTTTAGCAGAGCTGAAATAGTGATATCTAAAAAGAAATACTTCATTGGAACGGTCTACAAAGTGTGTCCGGTTTGTAAGCACATTTTGTAGAACGTTCCAATGAAGTATTTGTTTTTAGATAGAGCCGAAGAGCTGCCAGCTGGTCCTGTGACCAGGATCTCCTTCTGTCAGCTAGACACTGATGTCAGTGAAAGGGAGGGAGGGTGGAACTTTAAAACTTTATATCCCTCAAACTATACAAGTTTGAGAGATGGGACCTGCTCCATTTAATTTATTTTTTTAATATCTACTATATAACATGTTATTATAATCTGACATTACTAACCCTTTAAAGGGTTAAGAAATTATAGGTATGAAATGATGACCAGAGGGATGCATAACCATACCTGGGAATTATTATATTATATTATACAAGTTGAACAGCCCGTGTACACGGGTCACAGTGGCAGGCAGCAATGGCCGCCAGGCAATGGCTGCCCAGCAACTGCCGCGGTGCAGTCATGCACAGTAGAGACTGCCCGCACTGCAGCTGATTCGTAGCGGGGCGCCACAAATTTAAACCGTAGTCCTCTCTGCGCAGACTATGGTGTAAATTCGGAGTGCTCCGCTCCGTTATCAGCCACGGCGTGAGCAGTCTGTCCTGAACATGACTGCTTAAGACAAACATACACTTGACAAATTATTATATAGAATATTATATTATTATTACCTGACATTATTAACCTTTTAAGGCAGGTTTTTCCAAGTTTGGTCCTCAGAAGCTACCAAAAGCCCAGGATTTAATGATTACCGTGTTTTAGCACAGGTGGGCCAATCAAAATGAAAGCACAATTAATTGTCATTAACTCGCCTATGATTAATCAGTGAAATCTTTAAATCCTGACTTGTTGAGGATCAAACTTGGATACCCCTGTCTTAAAATGGCTAAGTAATTAGAGTTTATAGAGATTATAATGATGGAAAATACACTCAAAGATCGATGCAAATTCCAGCAATAGGTCGGAGTTTATTTACAGCAACAAAAAAATGCAATGTCTCGGGGAGCTCCGTGCATCTACCTACCACATTTACAATTAACATTCTGAGTGCCAGAGAGGTAGCCAGGCCATTGCAACTCAATGTAAGCACATGATTTCTAGAAGATGAGATCTGTCTCTTCACAGACCACCTGCAACTGACACTCAATTGCCCTTATACCGTCTTACCAAACCTATTTCAAACACTCCACAAGTTTCAGAATTTCGGGACGTCAATAATCATATGTTCAAATTTTTTAACCCCTTTAAGAACAGAATGGTTGTGGAATGCATTGCTTTGGTTTTCAAAGGGTTAATAATGGTAACTCAAAAGCATCTGTGTTAATGGCTAAGCGAAGTCCCTTGTGCCAGTTCTGCCAGCAGGGGGCTGCATAGCACAAAAAGGAAAAACATATTAATAGCTTGAAAATGTTTTTTTTAAAGGGTAATTATCACCTGAATTAAAGGATTTACTTGAAAGCTCATTTGTAATGCATCTGTAATCCTTGTATTTTTTAAAAATAATTTGTTATTCACCAAGATACTTACTTTTAAACTTCAGAGAATTATGTCACTTTAGGACAGGCTGCTGGTACAGCTCTGTACAGCAGCCTTTCAATCTTCCTCTACTCCCCTCCCCAAGTAGCATCTCGATCCAGCCTCCTCCTCTGATGAAGGATTTCTCCATGTAAGGTGGAGCGCTCTCTTGCCAATGAGACTACTCCAGCTCAAAACAGAGACATTCTCCATCATCATAGGAGGTTGGAACAAGGCACTACTAGGGGAGGGGAACAGACAAATATTGACAGGCTGCGGTACAGAGCTGTACCAGCAGCCTTTGCTAAAGTGATATCACAGGCTGAAGTTTAAAAGCAAGTATCTCGGTGAATACCAAATTATATTTAAAATTATTCAAGGATTACAGATACATTGCAAATGAGCTTTCAAATAAAGGCAACTTTAATTCAGGTGATAATTCCCCTTTTAATAAAATACATCTACACACACAACAGTTGATATTCCTCACCTTAAGTGGGTAAAAGAATCGTATTTCAGTGGTTGACATCCCAAGAAACTATACAGTGATCTACCAGCCCAATTAGACTCCAATGATTCACAATCTAAGATGATAGACCTAGACTCCTCTACGAAATATTTTCTAAACAGAATTCTCATGATATCCTACTCTGCATCTCTACAGCCTTGCATGCCTTCCCGTCTACATCCACATCCTTTCTATAACTGTGGGTTTTGTGGGTTATGCAGTTTATATGGAACGGATGACAAGCTTGTATAAAGGTAGGAACAATGTACATTGAAAGGGATTCCTGCAGCCATTCCCTTCCCTACTTAAAGCTGTACTATAGAGTATCTAATCTACAAAAATTTCAGAGTTCTTTCAAATAGATGCACAAAAATGGGTGATCTTCAAAAAAAATAAATAAATAAATAAATAAAATCACTACAGGATCCAAATCCTAGCACCAACATCTTAAGGATTGCATCCCTACACCTCTCAATGACAGTGCTCAGTAAGCAAACACAAACTATGGCCAAACTTTGGCACAATATCAAGCGCTGCTGTAGACTCTCACACGTCCCAAGTATCATTACTCCCTTGGCGTACAATGCTGGATTCAACACAGTGATAACAAGACATAACTGGAATGTTGAACGGCCTTTGGCAGAGTACAATATCATTAAGGACAGAAGGTTTTAACAGTGGGACCCTGTTTGGAAGACGTTGACCAACACTGCATAGACGAATCTCAGTACCAATCACTCCGCTGCAGCATTTTTGTGAAAGAGAGGCAATTATTTTAACCAGAAAACAATGGACTTTCAAAGATTATACAGCAACACTGTCCACCTCTGCTTTCATTCCATTAGTCTTATGGATCTGCACAAAGTCAGCTAAAACAACCCAGACTCCTGTTTCCAAGGCTGCACTGAGGTGGGAATTTTCCTTCATACCTGGTAGGACTGTCCCTCCTCCTCAAAACTTTGGAAAAATTTGGAACAACTGGCTTTCATCTTGCTTACTTCACCCTCACTCCCTAGAGTACACACATTGGGAGACCCCACAATAGGGCACAGACTAGTGTTGAGCGAGCACCCCGATGCTCGGGTGCTCGGGTGCTCTGACCGAGCACCCCCTGAGGCTCGAGTGCTCGGCCGAGCACCCGAGCCCCATTGAAATGAATGGGGCGACACCAGGCACCCCCTGCTCTGATGAGGGGAGGGTGCCTGGTCAATGCCCCCTTCATCTCCGCTATGCCCCCTTCATCTCCGAATGCCCCCTTCAGCTCCGCAATGTCCCCCTTCAGCTCCACTATGCCCCTCTTCCACAATGTGCCCCTTCATCTCCGCTATGCCCCTCTTCCACAATGTGCCCCTTCATCTCCGCTATGCCCCTCTTCCACAATGTCCCCCTTCATCTCCTCTATGCCATAGAGGAGATGAAGGGGGACATTGTGGAAGAGGGGCATAGCGGAGATGAAGGGGCACATTGTGGAAGAGGGGCATAGCGGAGATGAAGGGGCACATTGTGGAAGACGGGCATAGCGGAGATGAAGGGGGACATTGTGGAAGAGGGGCATAGAGTCTATGCCCCTCTTCCACAATGTCCCCCTTCATCTCCGCAATGCCCCCTTCATCTCCGCAATGCCCCCGTACCTCCAGTCCCTGGTGGTCCAGCGGAGCGTCTTCGGATCTGTGCCTCTTCCGGCACAGATCCCCGCCACCCGAACATGGCGGGAGAGCACATGGCGGTACTCGACGAGTACCGCCATGTGCCGAGCAGAGCGATGCTCGAGCCGATCCGAGCATCGGCCGAGCACGCTCGCTCATCACTAGCACAGACAAATGCATCTCATCAAATACGTGTGTTTCAGTCTAGCTGTCTTTAGCTTCAAAATGGCTCAAACTACATATGGACTGATCTCTTGGATTGACTCAACAAAACGTATCAAATGGTACAGCTTTGTGGGACATCTAAAGACCATATAGAGGCATTCCAACAATTAGGGTGCTACTAGACAAATAACTATCTGGCAATGGACCTGAAAGTCCATCTCTCACCTTGAAAACTCCTCCACATTCTCATCCTCACACTCTCACTACCGTTTCATTTTTTTGCATTCTATTGCTTGGTCAGTGAAGATGGAATGGGGTGGGGGTGGAGGGTTTAGAACGCAGCCAGTTGCCACCAACTCATGCCATGCATGGTAGATAGATTGAGGTCTGAAGCTGAGGACAAAGAATAGAGTAAAAAAGGATGCCTTGTTATCTATTACAGGCAACTGGAAATAGGTAACCATATGTGAAGACATCATCAATGAGGATATTGTTCAGTTTACTTTGTTTAAATCCAAAGCAGGTACTTTCCAAGAGGTAGTAAAACTAAAATTGTTTATGAAGGCAATAAAAGAGATACGTTTATGGGTTGAGATGGGGAGCTCTGGAACGTTTTTGTGAAGGAGAGTTTCTTCTAGATCTGTCTTTAAAATAATATTTGTAACTGAGATCATTATGGCATAAACCCTGTTCCAGCACCTATTATTTTAGGGCAAGACCATTATACATGGATAATATCACCCACCACTCTGCAAATACTTCTGAAGATATTGTGGAGCCTAGCAGGAACCAACTAAAATCAGAAAATAATTTTATCAAAATAGTTCTACTAAATAGACATTGAGGAAAATTAAATTCCAGCCAGCCTTACCCAAAAGTTTCCTAATGTTTCTGAACCCAGTTTTTGTATATGTGTGGATAAGGGCATTGGATTGCCTGTTAATCATACTATATGTTATAGAGATTAAGCACGTTCTGGTTCTTTAGATACACTGACATGCAAAAGTATTGGTGGGTTGATGGGTTTTGTTTTTAAGAAAACAATTAACAATGTGGGATAATTAAGATCAATGGATTTATTTTACAATACTGTAAGGTTTGGTTAGATTATACTAAAGATTCGAATGTTAAAGACTTTAGACAAGGGGAGCAGAGTTGGCAGCCCATCAAGATGGACACATGAGCTTGTTGCTCTGATGCAGGACCAGCTATATTTAGCTTTTTTCAATATATCGAAGTGAGACCTTCATGTACCATTTTCTGCTTTTAGCACTCTGATGCCTGGGAAGAAAAGAGGGAAGCAGCAGCCCAAGCCAAGAACTGGTTCCTTCATGGATTATATCCCCATGTGCACTCAGCAGAGGTAGACTGTGCTTCTACTTAGTCAAGCACCATTATTAACATAGTTATGGCTATTTTTTGCAGTCTACAGTCCTTGGAGAACATGACTCCGCCACCAAATTTCCTCAATAAAGACGAAACCACATTGATCACCTTGTCCTGCTTCCTACCTTTAGATGACTCTTTATACCACTGACAGTCTTCTCCCTCAATGCCTTTTAGCAACTTCCAGCTCTCGTGTACTGGACTTGTGTGTTACAATTGACATAAAGGTCCAGAATGCATGTAATTTCTTTTGTCCGTCTCTCAAAGTACTTAGAAAAAGGTGTACTTGGAATAAAGGTAGCATTGATGCCCCCTAACTATGTCTGAATTTAAACTGGTTAGGTGTCCCTACTTAGACTCTTGGAGGTGCTCTATTTATCTGGACAATTTCATACATATCTGGTGATCCTGTGTATCAATTTCTCCTTTTTAGGATAAAATACATAATGTAATCAAGAAAGCATGTAACATTGATATCCTCTTTAGCCCCCCTAACACACTTTTAAACCTAATCCCTAACTTTTTTAGTCTCCCTGGACACAAGCTGCTACTAAAACCTGTGTTTATTGGATTGACGGAACTAAGGTGTGCATTCCTGTTAATTAGCGATCCCCCATCCGCCAGCCATTCCAGCGTGGTTGCTACATCTTTCAACCTGGAAGGGCTGCATGATCTGTGTAAAGCAAGTTACAGGCATTCCAATGTATGTGGAATCTTTGGCTGTTAACAGAAGACCATAACAGCCTTTATCAGGGCCAAATTTCCATCAGACACAGTAGGAGCCTACAGCTCCAAATTTTTAGGGGCGCCTCAGCTGTGCTTGGCCATATCCACATTCCGAAATATGGGTGTGGCCAGATATAGCGCAATCTCTCTGCACTAGTTGTATACTCCTTCCAAGCTATTATTTAACCCTTTGGATGAGCCTCTAGCAACCAGGGGATTAAAGGGATAGTAATACTTCGTTTTATCTTTATTTTATTTTGTAGGCATTAAAAAAAAATGAAGAATGATATAAGTCTTATCTCTCAAACCTTTATGGTTTGAGAGATATTCACAAGCAAAGTATCCCCCCCCCGTTCAACCAGATCAGAAGGGAGGTGCCCAGGTAGACTGCAGAGAGGGACAATCTTCAATTAAGATAAGGGAAAAAGCTGAAAAACTTGTCAAGGGGGGAAGGGCTTTCATTGTTTTCATACAAAGAAGATTGTCCCCTGCTGTTATCTGTCTGGTCTTACAACCTGATTCACATCTGAGAAGAGATGGCTTACACTAGGTAAAAGGGGCGGGAGGGGGAAACTTTGCTTGTGAATATCTCTTAAACCATAAAGATTTGAGAGATAAGACTTATATCATTCTTCATGTTTTTTTAATGCCTACAAAATAAAATAAAGTTAAAAAAAAGTATTACTATCCCTTTAAAGCTTTTTTTGTTCCAGCTTGTTATAGGCCAAAACTATTTTCTGTGCCAGGAAACAGTGGATGGGACTGGGGGCAGGTCATGTGAGGGTGGAAGGTGTGGCTCAGGGGCAGAGCTAAGAGTGACTTGCCTAGGGGAGCCGAGGATGTAAATCCGTCCCTGGTCTTTATATATTCTGGTGCAGTTAGCACTTTGTATACATCTGACATACCGGGTCCTGGATCGACTCCCTCCCCCCCACACCCCTCTCTGATTTTCTTCTGTTTTTATTTTCTCTTCTTTCTCTCCTTCTCTCTTCTCCTTCCTTTTCACACTATGCTTAATCTGCATTCTGTCTCTTGATTTCTCCTTTCCAAATTGTATTGCGGGATTTGATGGTTTCATATATTTTTTATGTTTATCATCTCTGTTTTCCTCTGCTTACAGTTTAACTATATATAAGTAAAAATAAAAAAAATGTAAAAAAAAGACTTCAGACAAGGGTAAAAAGCGAGTACCACCCGACCCACTCACCATGCAAATATTTTCGAGTGTGACCCATTATGAGAAAGGAGTTGCGAATTATTGGTTCAGCAAGCAGCAGGACCAACATCAGGTGATGTTTATCTTTGATATAGTCCCAGTTCTGAGGAGAGCGAAAGAGATATAAGGGCAAGGGGGATTCAAGGCAAAGCTTGAATATAAATTTTATTACAAAGGGATCCCTCAGTTTCAGTCTATCTGGATTTAACATCCAGAGCATAAAAGAGGGCCAGTTTGGGTTATCTGTGAGGTAGAAAGTATTTGGTTAGGTTTAAAACTCCCAAGCACTATCAAAACTATGCATCATCATGATTTTGCGGTTAACCCTGGGACCTTTGTTAAACCAGTTAAATTTAAATTGCTTTCACCCAGGGAAATAGCTCCGGTATCTGAGACTGGCATCTCCTCTTCTCCGTCTGCAACCTCACAGCACAATCCAGATCTGTGTAATCAGCAGTGGGAGAACATATGGACCCCATTGAGAGCCAGCAGCCCATCCAAAGGGGCTTATATTGTTCTTGGCATCACAGACACTGACCACAGAATTGCTTGCAATGTATGGCCTCTTGTGTGGAGTGTGGTGGCGGGGAGCAGATGATTTGCCATTAGCAGAGTAAACACATACAGCCTTATCCACAAAATAAGAAAGATGTAATTCCGGAGCAAACAAACTACACCGCAGAAGAGCAATAAAAAAATCAAAAATTCCAACTGATTTAAATGGGGATTTTAATTACTTAGATGCAAGAGAGGTCTTCAACATATTACTTCACAATGCACTGGAGATCCCTCTAGCATTGAAGCCCCATTTTAATCAATGGGACCTTCCATTTTCCTCTGATGGTGCAGTTGATTGGTTTAAGGTTTTCTCTTAAGCACAGAACCCACAGTGTATGGATAAATGGGAGGCAATAGTGGACTCACTGGTGGAGGAAATAGTGGACTCACTGGTGGAGGCAATAGTGAATTCACTAGTGGAGGCAATAGTGGACTACTGGTGGAGACAATAGTGGATTCTCTGGTGGATGCAATGATGGATTCACTGATTGCGGCAATAGTGGATTCACTGATGGAGGCAGTAGTGGATTCTTTGATGGAGGAAATAGTGCATTCACTGATGGCGGCAATAGTGGATTCATTGATGGAGGAAATAGTGGATACACTGATGGCGGCAATAGTGGATTCATTGATGGAGGAAATAGTGGATTCACTGATGGCGGCAATAGTGGATTCTTTGATGGAGGCAATAGTGTATTCACTGATGGCGGCAATAGTGGATTCATTGATGGAGGAAATAGTGGATTCACTGATGGTGGCAATAGTGGATTTTTTGATGGAGGAAATAGTGCATTCACTGATGGCGGCAATAGTGGATTCATTGATGGAGGCAATAGTGCATTCACTGATGGCGGCAATAGTGGATTCATTGATGGAGGAAATAGTGCATTCACTGATGGTGGCAATAGTGGATTCTTTGATGGAGGAAATAGTGCATTCACTGATGGCGGTAATAGTGGATTCATTGATGGAGGAAATAGTGCATTCACTGATAGCAGCAATAGTGGATTCATTGATGGAGGAAATAGTGGATTCACTGATGGTGGCAATAGTGGATTCTTTGATGGAGGAAATAGTGCATTCACTGATGGCGGCAATAGTGGATTCATTGATGGAGGAAATAGTGGATTCACTGATGGTGGCAATAGTGGATTTTTTGATGGAGGAAATAGTGCATTCACTGATGGCGGCAATAGTGGATTCATTGATGGAGGCAATAGTGCATTCACTGATGGCGGCAATAGTGGATTCATTGATGGAGGAAATAGTGGATTCACTGATGGTGGCAATAGTGGATTTTTTGATGGAGGAAATAGTGCATTCACTGATGGCGGCAATAGTGGATTCATTGATGGAGGAAATAGTGGATTCACTGATGGTGGCAATAGTGGATTTTTTGATGGAGGAAATAGTGCATTCACTGATGGCGGCAATAGTGGATTCATTGATGGAGGCAATAGTGCATTCACTGATGGCGGCAATAGTGGATTCATTGATGGAGGAAATAGTGCATTCACTGATAGCAGCAATAGTAGATTAATTGATGGCAGCAATAGTGGATTCACTGGTGGATAATTGCATGTAATGTGACAAAAATTAATAAACCCTTCCACTTGTAGTGGCAGCCTACTGCATAAACAAAATTAAGTACATCTAAAGATAAGAGCGATTTAATTTGGAAAAAAAATCTTCAGTGTCACCTGTCCTCATTCTAGTGTGTGATGTTAAAATCCTGTTCATTGTTAACACTTTAAAGGGATAGTAATGTTTCAAAATAAATGCAGCTCTGATTATTCTTTATAGTTTTTGCGCCATGTAGAGTGTTATTATCATTCTCTATGATGTGAGTAATTGAATCATAAAATGTCCCCCTTCCGCCGCTTTTACCTATGTAAAACTGCACAGCAAGTCCATCCAGATGGATCACAGCAAGGAGTAATCTTCTGTTAGCTTAAAGGGATAGTAATACTTTATTATTACTGTCCCCCATAGTGTAAATATTTGTAAAATAATGTAATAGCCCTAGGTTCATTGTGCTGACTGCAGGGGAAGTCTGTTGTACGACAGGCTTACGGCTCTTCAGCTGAGCCGAGATCCCATTAGTGAAAAATAATTATTTCACTGAGACGGTCTTCTACATGTGCTTGGTTTGCAAGCACATGCAGAAGACTGTATCAGTGAAATAATTCTTTGTCACTAATGCGATCATGGCTCTGCTGCAGAGCCGCCTGACGAAAGTCAGACTGGATATCCCTGCAGTCAGCACAACGCTGACTTCAGGGAAGTGGGAGAGAGGGGTGAATTTTGCCTTTGGTTACCTCTGAAACCATAAAGCTTTCAGAGATGAACCTGGGGCTATTAAATTATTTTACAAATATGTACAATATGGGGGATAGTAATAATAAAGTATTACTATCCCTTTAAGCTAGTATGGAGGAGTGTAACGGTTTTGTAAGACACTCAGACCAGTAGGTTAGAATAAAACACAGTTTATTTAAAAGACACGAAAGACTGCCTCCTACAGGCAATATAGTATGACTGGAAATTGACAATAATGTACAGATGCCCTCTCAGGCCCAGTATACAGAGAAATTAACATATACTGTCACAGGACAGGCATAAGCAAGCATACATGTAAAATATGCGTTAAAGTTCATGGAAAGCAATCAGTCTCTGTTGTGGTGTGTTTGACAATGCCCATAAGATGGTAAAGGAGCGAGACTGTGGTGCAGATGTAAGAGCACCAGTCAATAAGGCAGAACTGAGACTACTACTTGTGCTGAGCGGGGAACTGAGGCCACAATACTCTGCAAAAGCTAACACATGTAGAGCCGTGAGCATCCGTCCGGTGCGGTAACCGGAGACTAAGTACAATGCAAGAGCTGAGGTGTTTAGAGCCAATAACACCCAACCGGTGCGGTAACAGAGACCAAGTATACTGCAAGAGCTGAGGTGTTTAGAGCCAATAGCACCCAACCGTTGTGGTAACGGAGACCAAGTACACTGCAAGAGCTGAGGTGTAGAGAGCCAATAGCACCCAACCGGTGCGGTAACGAGATCACTGCGAACAGCAAGGGTTAACGGAAGCGCAGTGTTAACGGAAGCCACAATGCTCTGCAAGTGTTAACAGAAGGCTCTCTGTAACGGAGGCTACAATGCTCTGCAAGTGTAAGCGGCAGGCTCAGGTTTAACTGAGGCAACAGTGCTCTGCAAGTGTTAACGGAAGGCTCAATGTAACTGAGGCAACAGTGCTCTGCAAGTGTTAAAAGAAGCTCAGTGAACGGAGGCAACAGTGCTCTGCAAGTGCTAACGGAAGGCTCAGTGTAGCCGAGACAACAGTGCTCTACAAGTGTAAATGAAGGCTCAGTGTAACGGAGGCACAGTGCTCTGCAAGAGTTAATGGGAAGGCCCAGTGAATTGGAGGCAACAATTGGTCAGTTCTATATCAGCACAGGGGAAGTCAGAATGTCGCCCAAGGGACACAGGATCAGGATAACAGCTGGAACACAAGCAAGGTCGAGAGGATAGCCTGGTCAGGTCACGGAGCAGGAACGTCAGCCAGGCAGGGTCAAATCACGGAGCAGGAACATCAGACAAGACGGGTCAGATCACGGAGCAGGAACGTCAGCCAGGCCGGGTCGAATCACGGAGCAGGAACCAATGAGAGTAGTCAGACGGGCCAAGTCGGTACACAGGAACGCAGGAACACAGCAACACTGGTACAGGAACACCACGAAAGGGCCCCTGACAGGTCCCAGAGGCCCAGTATATGAAGGCCATACTGGGCGGGCCAAACAAAGCTCAGCCAATGGGAGTGCACCACAACAAAGAGTGACAGACAGATCACAGGAACCGTGATAAGGAGATTTGAATAACTCCTCCTTACTGCAGCCCCTGGGTGTTTGTGTCTGTGTGTGCCAGACACACAAGCTTCTTCTTTTATATATATAGATTTCAATTTTCTATTCGCAGTGCAACTTTACTACGAACAATTTGAATTTTCTATAAACAATGACCTTTTTAAATAATAAATGCTATTTTTTTAGACAAAATTCCTTTCTATTATTAAGCACAACAAACAAACATAATATTTGTTTTTCTCTGTGTTTATAAAAACAGATTTGTTAACCCTTTGAATGTCAGAGGGATACATTGTGCACCCCTCTGGCATTCAAATAGTTAAATGGACCACACAAAGTGTGGATTATTTTCGCAAAGCTTTAAAAATGTAATATAATCTTCAGACATTTCCTATTTTAAAATGGTTTTCATACAATGTTTGATATTTTGAAAATAAATGTAAAATGTTACTTTGGCCTAATGCAGGGGTGTCCAGATTTGATCCTCAAGGGCCCCCAACAGGCCAGGATGTAAGGGTTTTAAAGGGATAGTAATGATTCATAATAAAAGCAGCTCCAATTAATCATCATAGTATTTGGGCCATGGAGAGTGTTATTTCAATTCTGAGTTGTAGTTCAAGAGTAATTGAATGATAAAGTATCCCCCTCCCGCCCCTTTTACTGATATAACACTGCTCAGCTCAGATCAGCAGGGTGTGTCCAGGTAGATTGCATAGAGGGACAATCTTCAATTAAGATAAGGGAAAAAGCTGTAAAAACTGTCAAGGGGGGCAGGGCTTTCATTGTTCTCACTGTAAGAAGATTGACCCTTGATGTGAGCTGTCTGGTCTATGGACTGGATTCCACATCTGAGGAGTGGGGGCTTACACTAGGTAAAAGGGACGGGAGGGGGATACTTTATCATTCAATTACTCTAGAACTACAACTCTGACAATATTGAAATAACAGTCTCTATGGCTCAAATACTATGAAGATTAATTGGAGCTGCTGTTTTTTGAAACACTACTATCCCTTTAAGGATTAAGTACAGTGAGTGAATCAGTGGTTCATTCATTTTGATTGGCCCAGCTGTGCAACAACAGGGACAACCTTAATTCCTGTATTGTTAGAAACATTTCAGGACTGAACTTGGATACCCCTGGCCTAATGAACTTGGACACCCCTGGCCTAATGATATGTGTGTAAAGAAGGTTGCACTATATATATTGGGAGTTGTAGTCCAAGAGCAGCTGGGAAGACACAGTATACTGGATCATAAGCTCCCATTAAACTGCAGTCTTGTTAACCTTTTTATGATAAGCTGAACAGACCTTCCCTTTAAATGGGGACACATAGGAAGTAGGCATATTTCAGGACTGCACTAAAATCAAAGCAGCCCTACAGTATACGTTTTTCATGTGTCCCCGGTTAAAGGGGAAGTCTGATCACCCTATTTTATGAGATTGCCAATGAGCTGTCTGTAGCATTCAATGAGTTAACCCTTTGGACACCTCTCTGTCACTCAAAAAACTAAAATCTTAACCCTTTAAGGAACAGCGGTCCTGGGAAGTTACCTTCCTTGCCAAAGCACCGGTACACGTGATCTGTTAAGTGTACTGGCGCCCCGAGTTGGGGTCCGAGAGAGACTGCTCCAGTCTTGGAGGGGTCAATTTGAGACCCCGTTTTTAGTTACAGCTCTTGTACTTGCTGTGCTATGAACGTCACCGGTCCTTAAGGGGATAATAATACTTAATTATTACTAATCCCTATATTAAAGACATATTAAAAATAAATATATTGCCCCCAGTGTCATCTCTCAAACCTTTATGGTTTGAGAGATAATCACTCCTAAAGTTGCCCTCTCCCTCCCCCTTCCCCGTAGTCAGCGTTCTAGCTGACTGCAGGGAAGCCTGCCATACGACCGACAGGCGGCTCTGCAGCAGAGCCAAGATGTCGTTAGTAAAAAATAAATCTTTCACTGAAATGGTCTTCTATGTGTGCTTGGTTTTAGTGAAAGATTTTTTTTTTATTAACGCGATTGCTGCTCTGTTGCAGAGCCGCCTGATGATCGTAAGACCGGATTTCCTTTCAGTCAGCTACAACGCTGACTTCAGGGAAGGGGGAGGGAGAGGGCAACATAAAGCTTTGAGAGATGACACTGGGGGCAATATATTTATTTTTAATATGTCTTTAATATAGGGATTAGTAATAATTATTACTATACCTTTAAGGTGGTCAAAGCACGTCCTGTGGTCCTTAAGGGGTTAAAACCTATCAGGATGTTATTTAATATTTTTTGTGTTCACTAGAGAAAAACAGTGCATCTAATTTCAGGCCTCTTGTTGATATGTAAGGAGATTTGTATGGGGCCAGTGGCATAGTCCTGACTCTATGTACTTACATAACTTCCCCCCAACACGGTCCTGATACACACAAATATACACTTTGCAGGATCCTGTTTCACAAACAATCATAGGTCTGCAGACTCACATATAAACAGCCGTCTCTCAGCCAGACTCTGGATGGGGCGACCCACACACGGATGTTTGTTATTTGGGTTCTTGGCTGCAGGGGAAATTAAGTTGGTAAAAGTTCCAGTTCCCCCTGATTGCTGGGTTGCTATCATAACATAGTTTAACCCCTCCAGTACTGCAGGGCATTTTAATGTAAATCAAGTGATCTGTAACTTTTCCTACAATAAAGATATATACACCACATGGCTGGACCTATATACAAAAGATGGCAATACAAGAGGTTTTGTTGTCTCTTTAAGAGGTCCCTGTGCTAGGTGATAAGTGATTCTCAGCAGGAGTTTCAGGCACTGAATGAGTGATGAACTACAGGGCACAGGGAGGCTGATGTACGAAGATGGATTGTAGTAATTCTGGGGCAAACCAACTGCACCTTAGGGGACAAATAAAAATCTCTTTGATTTAAAAGGAACTTTTAACCCTTTGAATACTACAGAGGTTCTCAATTCATTATTTTATAATGCTATTGAGACCTCTCTAGCATTCAAAGAGTTACAAAATCCCCTTTAAATTAATGGGAATTTTTTTACTTGTCCCTGTTGTTGCAGCTGGTTCACTCTACAATTACCCTGGTGGGGGGTGGGAGATTATGCACCAAGGTTTGATAAATGTGGGATACAGCCATCAATTCCCATATTATTATATGGCTGGTTGGTAATGATGGCAGCTGTGGTCTCCAACATCTGGAGGCCTATATATTGACTACCAACTTGAGAAAGAAAGCCCCTAGAATAACATAGGGAATGGAATGGTTGTCTCACTGGACAGTTTCTTTAACATTTGGCTCTCCTTAGTGCACCACCCAACCTGCACCCCCACACACCACAGGGGGCTTTGAGTGGGGTGTATACAGCTGCACCTCAGTACTCAACACCTGTGATGAGGACGTGTCTTTACCAAGAGCAGTGAGTATTTTCTGTGGGGACATATATTCTGAAGGAATTACTATATCTCAGGGAGATTCTTCCAGTGGTGTAGGGTGGGGGGCAGCCCCCTTTATAAAGTTGTTTTACCACAGCAGCCCAGGGCAGGGTGTATATCCAAGATCTTGTGACAGGCCAATAAGGGGGTAGCTCTTCCAAGCCCATAGATGCACTACATGCAATTTAGAGGATAAGAGGAAGGGCACTATCATAATCTCACTGTCCAACCAGGCAACCCATTCTCCCTCCCTCCCTCTTCAAGATTAGCAGCATTTTCACATCAGGTCAGAGAGGAAAGCTCATATCATGATTCTCTCCCCTTCCTAACTGTCCCACCTTCAACTTCCTCAATCAAGTAAATAACATTGTAGAAGAAGCAGGACCAGATCATGATGGTGCCTTTCCTCTCTGGCCCAGAACTGGCTTGCCAAGCTCCTCTGGAAATGTGAGATAGCCACTGCTTATCTGGACAGTGCATCATGGCAGTGCTGTTCTTCTCTCTGAATTAATACATTAATTTAGTTCTGGAGCTGTTTCCACTACAGAAATGGGGGGGGGGGAGCGGTTCCATTTTCAAGTAGTCCTGTTGCTCTCTTCTCCTCTTTCATCCTCTCTTACCTTCCTCTGGCAGTCTCTTGTGAATAGTCCAGGCAGTTTGCCTTTGAGAACAGTCTCTGATTCCCAATAATGAATCCCTGTAATAAGATATTATTCAGAGTGGGGATATCAGTCTCTAGCATTACCTTAGATGTAGAACTAAACATTATAGGCACCCCTAATTGTTTTTTGAACCCCTGTGTGCCGCATCTAAATATGATTCCAGAAGATACCAATGATTTTTCCCTGCAAAGATAGCAACCCTCTCCATTTAGTAAAATGACAAGATTATAAAGATGAGACTGACCTTCCCCACTCCCACTACTAGACCTGGTGAGACTGTACACCAGAGCCGGATCACAGGCAAGGCGCACAAGGTACCTGCCTAGGGCCCGGGCAAATGAAGGGGGCCCGGAAAACCCTCATTCTGGACTCTGCATTCAGTGCTCCCCGAGTCCCTCCCGGCTCCCTTTAAGTTATTTATGCTGCACTGACTCTCTTTGGGGCTGGCCGCCCAGTCAATTGAGGTCAGAGGCCCGGCGAAACCTCATCGGTGCTCAGCACAGCTCACTCTCAGTGGCAGTGCCATGACGAAGATGTCGCCGCGGCTCACTTTGGACGCTGCGCTGCATTGTCAGCCATGCGCATGTGTCAGGATTTGAGTCCTGGCACAGTGGCCCATGAGCATATGGAGTAATGGGGGAGGGTTACGTTATGCAGAACACCGATGGTCACGCGGGGGCGGGTCTATATAGAAAAGCCCCCCGCTCGCTCTTTTGGGAGGCGACGCGACTTGTGGCAGCAGATGCACACTGGCAGCAAGGATTGTGGGTAGCTGTCCGGTGCATGCACACAGTAAGGGGCCAGTGTGCACCTGCTGCCGCAAGTCGCCAAGAAAAATCTTACACATAGCGCTAACCACATGAAATTAACCCCTTCTCTACCTACACTTCCAAGCAGAAGTGGGAAAACAGTAGCCTTCCAGTTGTTGTTCAGCTACAACTCCCAAAATCCTTAGCTAGCCAAGGACTGTCTGAGGATGAGGATAGAATGAAGTACAACAGCAGCTGAATGGTTATAGCTAGCTCATTTAAAAAAAAATAATAATATATATATATACACAAGCAACAGTTTAATACTATTTATGTACAAATGCAGATTCAAGTAAGTAAGAATCTTTTTTTGTTGCTGCAGTTATTTTGTTGATCACTCATACACTACTGAAGCCCAGTATATGAGCATTATCACAGTGTATGACATTGTGTGCTAGTGTATGAGACTGAGTGTGTATGTGGGCTAGTATATGAGACTGAGTGTGTATGTGGGCTAGTATATGAGACTGAGTGTGTATGTGTGCTAGTACATGAGACTGAGTGTGTGTGTGTGCTAGTAAATGAGACTTAGTTTGTATGTGTGCTAGTATATGAGACTGAGTGTGTGTGTTAGTAAATGAGACTGAGTGTGTATGTGTGCTAGTATATGAGACTGAGTGTGTGTGTGTCTTTGGGAGGCAGGTAGAGAATGTATGTAGGGGCTTGTGACTACCAGTGCAACCAGACTAAAAGCAGACAGTGTATCTGGGGGCTTGTAACTACCAGCGGAACCCGGATGGAGACAGACAATGTATGTGTAAGCTGTGACTACCAGTGGAACCAGACTGGGGGCAGATGGTGTATGTGGGCACTTATGTAGCAACATTCAGTTGTAAGCTCTGTGGTTGGTATAACTAGCATAGCCTCATTTCAGCTGAAAGCTCTGTGGCAGCACTAATGTACCCCCTCTTCAATCGTAAGCTCTGTGGTATCACTTATGTAATATGTAGTTACATATCGATTGTAAGCTATGTGGCATCACTTGTGTACCCTGTTTCAGCTGTAAGATCTGTGACATCACTTAAGTAGCCCCATTTCAATTATAAGGTCTGTGCTACAATTTTGTAACCCCATTTCAATTGTAAGCTCGTTGGAATCACTTGTGTGGCAAATTATAAGCGCTGCAGTACATTTTTATAATATTCATAGCATTCATTTTGTCTTTTAGGTTAGTACTAGTCCTTCTAAACCCAAGGGCAAAGGGTTTTGATGAATGCCTGCATGTGTGGGTGTGTGGGTGTGTGGGGTGGGCCCAATTTGGGATCCTGCCTAGGGCCCTGTGGAGTCTTAATCCAGCTCTGCTGTACACTGATAGCGGTAAGTGTAGAAAGCTGCTACTTTTCACTACTGGACCTGGTGAGACCTGTACACTAATAGTGGTAAGTTTAGAATGCTTCTACTTGCCACCACCAGACCTGGTGAGACCTGTACACTGATAGCGGTAAGTGTAGAAAGCTGCTACTTGCCACTACTGGACCTGGTGAGACCTGTACACTGATATTGGTAAGTGTAGAATGCTGCTACTTCACACTACTGGACCTGGTGAGACCTGTACACTGATAGCAGTAAGTGTAGAACGCTGTTACTTCCCACTACTGGACCTGGGGAGGCCTGTACACTGATAGCAGTAAGTGTAGAAAGCTGCTACTTCCCTCTACTGTACCTGGTGAGACCTGTACACTGATAGCGGTAAGTGTAGAAAGCTGCTACTTCCCACTACTGGACGTGATGAGACGTGTACACTGATATCGGTGAGTTTAGAATGCTGTTACTTGCCACCACCAGACCTGGTGAGACCTGTACACTGAGAGCAGTAAGTGTAGAAAGCTGTTACTTCCCACTACTGGACCTGGGGAGTCCTGTACACTGATAGCGGTTAGTGTAGAATGCTGCTACTTCACTACTGGACCTTGTGAGACCTGTACACTGATAGCGGTAAGTGTAGAAAGCTGCTACTTCCCACTGCTGTGGAATGTGTAGAACTCTGCTACTTCCCACTACTGGACCTGGTGAGACCTGTACACTGATAGCAGTAAGTGTAGAAAGCTGTTACTTCCCACTACTGGACCTGGTGAGGCCTGTACACTGATAGCAGTAAGTGTAGAACGCTGCTACTTGCCACCACCAGACCTGGCGAGACCTGTACACTGATAGCAGTAAGTGTAGAACGCTGTTACTTCCCACTACTGGACCTGGGGAGTCCTGTACACTGATAGCGGTAAGTGTAGAATGCTGCTACTTCCCACTACTGGACCTTGAGAGACCTGTACACTGATAGCGGTAAGTGTAGAACTCTGCTACTTCCCACTGCTGGACCTGGTGAGACCTGTACACTGATAGCGGTAAGTGAAGAAAGCTGTTACTTGCCACTACTGGACCTGGTGAGACCTGTACACCAATATCGGTAAGTGTAGAATGCTGCTACTTCCCACTACTGGACCTAGTGAGACGTGTACACTGATATCAGTAAGCGTAGAACGCTGCTACTTGCCACCTCCAGACCTGGTGAGACCTGTACACTGATAGCGGCAAGAGTAGAACGCTGCTACTTCCCACTACTGAACCTGGTGAGACCTGTACAAGGATAGCGTTAAGTGTAGAACGCTGCTACTTCCCACTACTGAACCTGGTGAGACCTGTACACTGATAGCAGTAAGTGTAGAACTCTGCTACTTCCCAGTACTGGACCTGGTGAGACCTGTAAACTGATATCGGTAAGTGTAGAACGCTGCTATTTGCCACCTCCAGACCTGGTGAGACCTGTACACTGATAGCAGTAAGTGTAGAATGCTGTTACTTCCCACTACTGAACCTGGTGAGGCCTGTACACTGATAGCGGTAAGTGTAGAACTCTGCTACTTCCCAGTACTGGACCTGGTGAGACCTGTACACTGATAGCGGTAAGTGTAGAACTCTGCTACTTCCCACTGCTGGACCTGGTGAGACCTGTACACTGATAGCTGTAACTGTAGACGCAAGCTACAAGTGACACTTAATTAAGTCTTATAAGTAGTATAACATTGGATAAACTTAATAATTAGCAGCTACAATGCCCTCCATAGATATAATTGCTAATAATGGAATCAATGGACAAGCAGAGTATTCACCTTTAGCATAGGCTTGCAACAATGTGTCACGTATAAAATAAAAAATAGAGAATCAATTATCCAATCTAATACAAGAACTCAATAGTAAAGTATCACGGTGACCGTGATTGCTCACCCTTGCTGTCAGTCAGATGTGTGTATTCCCCACTGGCCGCCTGTTTAACGCCCACCTAGCACTGCCTATTTAAACAAGCCTGAGACACCCTTTGGTTGCCCTTTCGTGGTGTCTCTGTACCTGCAGTCTCCAGTATGGTGTTTCCTTGGGCCTGTGATCTTCTGCCAGTGTCAGCATTTCTCCACTGTCAGGGCTGTTGCTGCATGGTTCCTGTCCTCGTTCCAGATCCGGTTTGATCTGGATAAAGGTCACGAAATGTGGCCGAAACATCGATAATTGATAAAGGCCACAAAATGTGGCCGAAACATTGATACAAATAAACATTTCTGGTTTTAAACATTGAAGAAGTCCTGTGAGTGCAGTCTATCCAGCAACCTGTGTATATATATATATATATATATATATATATATATATATATATATATATATATAAATATATATATATATATATATATATATAAATATATATATATATATATATACTCAGCCTGGGAGATCCCAGGTTACAGAGTGAGACAGCACACATCTGGGGCAAAAAAGGAAGCAATTTATTACAGCATCATCATAGTAAGCCACACTTTTCGGTCCTTATGTGAACTGTCATCAGGGCCTGTGTGAGGAATGAAAATGTTTGGCTTACGATGATGATGCTGTAATAAACTGCTTCCTCTTTTGCCCCAGATGTGTCCTGTTCACTGTGCAACCCGGGATCTCCCAGGCTGAGTACATTTATATATTTATCTCTAGGGATGTGCAGAAGTTATCTAATATATCATTTGACTATTGATTGTAAAAGCTTAGTGTGTGCCATAGCCTTCTTTATTTTGTTTTGTTTTTGTTAAACAGTGCATGAGCACTCTCAAGTCTTCAAGATGTTAATGATAAAGCAAAATTTATTAGATCAATGTTTCAAATCCAAAATGAGCAGCCTTCCTAGGATTTAAGAGGATGTTTTCCTCCTTTTTTCATATCATAACATTTGTAACATAGTAACATAGTACATTAGGTTGAAAAAAGTCCATCAAGTTCAACCCTAGAACTTGAGAATTATATTGCTTTCCTACTAGCGTATAAGTTAGTCTTTATCAGACCTTCCTGTTTTGCCTACTAATACACAGTATAACTCAGTATGTTCCCTTTTTGACAGAAATGTATTTAATCTTCTCTTAAAGGGATAGTAATACTTAAATATTACTAATCCCCATATTGTAGCTATGGTACAAAGAATTGAATTGTCCCAAGGTTCATCTCTCAAACCTTTAAGGTTTGAGAGATAACCAAATGCAAAGTCCCCCCCCCTCCCTCCCCCTTTCCTGATGTCAGCGTTGTACTGACTGCAGGGATATCCAGTCTTATTTGCATCAGGCGGCTCTGCAGCTGAGCCAAGATTGCGTTAATGAAAAATTATTATTTCACTGAAACGGTCTTCTACATGTGCTTGGTTTGCAAGCACACGTAGAAGACCGTTTCCATGAAATAATTATTTTTTACTAACGCAATCTCGGCTCAGCTGCAGAGCCGCCTGATGCAAATAAGACTGGATATCCCTGCAGTCAGTACAATGCTGACTTCAGGGAAAGGGGAGGGAGGGGGGAACGTTGCGTACACTTAACCTTAATGGTTTGAGAGATGAACCTGGGGACAATTCAATTCTCTGTACCATAGCTACAGTATGGGGATTAATAATATTTAAATATTACTATCCTTTTAAATGTATCCATTGTATCTGCCATAACCACATTCTTGGGCAAGGCATTCCATCATTTAACAGACCTTACTGTAAAAAAACCCTTCCTCTGCTGAAGTTTAAACTTCCTTTCCTCTATTGTCAAGTGGTGTCCCCCGGTCATTTGATCAGGACTTGGAATTAATAGCTCACTACAGAGAGCCTTGTATTGACCTCTCATATACTTGTACAATGTGATAAGATCTCCTCTTAGTCATCATGATGATGTTGCATTGGATGCGCCTCCATTTTATTTAAACATTAAAAGACCAGAGGGCTTAACAACACATTGCAAAGCAATGCCTTGCATGCCCTTCTGGGCCTTATAGAGTTAACCCTTTGAGTTCCAGAGGGGTACACAACACATTGCAAAACAAGAACATAGGAAATGTATGGAGGAATGCTGGGACTCTAAGCAGTGACTCGTCACAGAAACGTTTCTCACTGGGCTTTACCTTCTAGAAGTAAGTTTTGCTCCTCCCCATGGCTAGGTCTGCAGAAATTATAAATATAGGTCTTTTTTCATAGAAATTCCTGCAAGGAGGAAATGCAAACTTCTGCGTGTCCCTTCTTAGGAGCACTAATCCACCCATGTCCCCAAGTATGTTAATGGTAAATCCAGATAACATGTACTACGTCTGAAATGCAAGAAGAAGAGGAAACAAGATCAAGAGGCACTCAGTCTGTATGGTCTTCAGTGCAATGTGGCATTGTCTATTATACCATTCAAGGTCCACTCAAAGGTTTCAAGGTGGTCACCACAGACTAACTGTTCGTCTTGTTTTCTGGACTACACTAGGGCTGTGTGAAGACAGAACTATCCTTCACGTGGGATTTCTGTCACCTATATTATAGCGAAAACAATTCTTGTGAGAAGGCACTTGGCTGACTATTTTATATATACACTAGTATAAAAGCCCGTATACACGGGCTAAAGTGCACCCAGATGCCCTGGAGCCTGGAGCAGAGACAGAACGTGAGCCGCCCGGAGCAGGGCAGCATGTTCAGCGAGTCTCTACCGTGCATGACTGCAGTCATGCGCAGTAGAGACTCGCCGAACGCGCTGATCCTTAGCGGGGAGCTCCAGACGCCTCACAGTGAAGCTCCCTGTGTGCGAAACCACACATGCACAGTAGAGACTCTCTACTGCGCATGTGCGGTTACGGCTCACAGTGAGCGACGCATTCTACCACTTTATGTAATAGGAGGATATCTATTTAGATTGATGGATTCACACAAGGGCACTCCCCCTTCTTTTTCTTTTGTTTAGGTCAGAGATAAATATCTTCAGTTCTCCAATGCCACTAACATGGTAGGTATAAAGGATACCTCTATATGAACACAGATTGACAAATTAAAGAGAGTCATTGATTGATCCAGCTCATAAGCGATATGCTGAAAACCTGCACTACTAACAACTAAGCAATCACATTATTAGGAGACAGGTGCAATGTGTAGGGGACTATGCCTTAAACCAGATGTTCTCAAGACCGCAGAAGTGCAGGCTGCAAAGATCTCTTGACACCAGTACAGGATGATTAATCTTTAGCACAGGTGGATCTGTCAGAATCACTGAGACACTGATTGACCAGGCTGCATTCATGTGAGGCTTCAAACCTGTTGTCAGATCTATCACAGAGATAATACAACACAAGGGTGGTATTCAATAAAATAAAGAGAATAATTCTGGATCAAGCCAACTGCACCATAGAGGACACATCATAAATCCCAAAATTTCCACATTGATTTCAAATGGTTAACCCCTTGAATTCTAGAGGTCTCAGTAATGCAATGGGGACCTCTCTAGCACTCAACGGGTTAAAATTATATAAATTATTCCATCCCCTACCAGTCCTGTTAGGAGGCATTTGTTGCCTTTTCATGAGTCGGCAGATTGTTCTTGCCAAAAAATGACAATTAGTTAATTAGTTAACAGTTATCCCAGGGATGATTTTTAATTTGGAGCTTTTCTCCATATGACTGACAAAGGTAACATCAGTGGAATACTAACAAATGGAGGGCCCAGGTGCAAAAAACATATGGTCCAAAAAATGTGCACATAACTCCATAACTTCACATTCTCCAAACAAATGTGCACATAACTGTCCCTTTTATATGGTTCTGTCTCAGTGTTAGTATGAGTGTCTCCTTTTGTTTCTCTTTCTATATGTGCGGATCTTACTCTCTTTATTTGTGCTTGTTTCTCTCTATCTGTGTCCTTGTCTCTGTGTGTGAGTATGCATACCTGGGAACTCTCCGGATTTGCCCCGGAGACTCCGGTTCTGACAGAGCTTTACCGGGTCTCCGGGGCAGAGGCTGATTCCTCCGGATGTAGGGAGTTTCTATTGAAACTCTGCCACATCTGCTTTTTCTCCCGCTGTTCCTTCTTCTCCAGCCTTCTGTGTGACACCTTTAAGCCCTGCCCCCCCACACTTGTGTCAATCCCCGCCCCTTTTTGACGCAATTAGCATCATTATTGTCATCCCCTGCTGAACAGAGGACTCCCCTCCGGGTAGCCCTCAATTGGAAGTTCCCAGATATGCGTATGATCCCCTGGCTTATGTGTGTTTGTATGTCTTTATGTGTGTGTCTTTGTGTGTATGTATGTGTATATATTTGTGTGTTTATACATGTTTGTGTGTGTATACGTGTGTGTTTGGGTATGTATGTGTGCGTATGTGTGTGTGTTTGGGAATGTCTGTGTGTATGTGTGTGTCTGTATATCTTTGTATATGTGTATGTATGTGTTTGTGTGTGTATTTGTTTGTGTATGTATGTTTGTGTGAGTGCATGTGCGTATATGTGATTTATGCATGTACCTGCGTGTTACATGGAAGAATGTAAGTGCAAAATAGTACAGGGGACTATTCAAAGTACATCAATGCATTTAAGAATATGGTTAACACATTGTTAATTTGAATAAAGCCAAGCCCTTGTTAAAACTCAAATTGAGTTTGTGTATTATTTGTTGGGTGGATCACACCGAGTACCTAGACAAAAATGTATGCATCTTTTTCAGTGAACGGATGGTTTATGACTACATTGTCAGTTGGCCATTGAGGGAGATAACATTAACACACTGACGACCATATAGGTTAAGTGGACATTTGCATATTGAAGATAGGAGCATGTGCAGGTACAGGCTGGGGTCCAAACTAATATTAATTTCCTTGACAGCAGGGTTCCACTAAATACCAACTGAACAGTCCACAGTAAAGTCTGCAGCAGTTGCCAAACGTCTTGAGAAATTGCTGTCAGTCACTCACTACCCGGCTTCCGGAATTTGTGTCCTATTATCCACTACAATGTCATGAAGCAGAACAATGATTGATGGCTCTGCTTTCACAAAGGTTCTGCAGCAGCTGCAGGCATAGCTGTAATTGCATCACCCATGTCTGTTTTAAGCTGATTCTGGACTCAGGCAAAGAATAAAGTAGCACATCCTTTTAACCCCTTGGAATTGAAAGAAGTCTTCATGACATTGCTTCACAGTGCATTGAAGACATATGGTGCATTCAAGAGATTAAAGGGATAGTAATACTTCGTTTTAACTTTATTTTATTTTGTAGGCATTAAAAAAACATGAAGAATGATATAAGTCTTATCTCTGAAACCTTTATGGTTTAAGAGATATTCACAAACAAAGTATCCCCCCCTGTTCAACCAGATCAGAAGGGAGGTGCCCAGGTAGACTGCAGAGAGGGACAATCTTCAATTAAGATAAGGGAAAAAGCTGAAAAACTTGTCAAGGGGGGAAGGGCTTTCATTGTTTTCATACAAAGAAAATTGTCCCCTTCTGTTATCTGTCTGGTCTTACAACCTGATCCACATCTGAGAAGAGATGGCTTACACTAGGTAAAAGGGGCAGGAGGGGAACTTTGCTTGTGAATATCTCTTAAACCATAAAGGTTTGAGAGATAAGACTTATATCATTCTTCATGTTTTTTTAATGCCTACAAAATAAAATAAAGTTAAAAGGAAGTATTACTATCCCTTTAAATAATATTCAAGCCAGTTTCCCCTCCTGCTAAAAGGGAGTATTCCAATTTATAGCAACTCCACATGATGTTGGGCTTACATGTTGATTCACAGAATGCCATTTGAGCAGGACTAGATATACACAATACAAAGTGACTTTCTCATGCTTGAATCTCATCTGGTTGTTCATAACTGGTTCTCCACAATACTGAGTTTTCACATTTATCTTCACACAACGGATAATTTGGGAGATGAAGATGCAGAGGCATTTAAACTGTATTGTACAAGAGTCATACAGAACAAAAGAACCATGTTGAACCATGTGTACAAAGGAAATGATTCTGAACTCAACAGCATACACCATCAAGGAGAAAGAGATATAAAAATTGTGAATGCATTTCTGCTCTGTATAGGAACAAAATGGCTCCTATCAGCTGTTCTGGGGGGCAGAACCTTACCCCCTTGGCTAGGAGGAGTCCCAGAAAGTATGTGCTGTCGGCGAGAATCTTTCTGGGTTGCATATGCAGCTTCCATAGACCCAGGAAAGAGGGTTCATAGCAGATATGGGTAAAATGCAGCAGACAGGCCAATTTTATCTGGTCCTTGGGTCTGACTGGCTGAACACATGCTGCACAGTTGTTATACTGAGAAAATATCACTTTTGGCTTTCTATGCAGAATGGATGTTACACTGTATGAAACTTGTGCTGTGATGTAAAATGTATCTTTCTAACAATGCAGAAAGATACAGAATTGATGTGTGTGCGTGTGTATATGCAGCATGTGAGTGGGTCCTCTGAATGTATTTTGAACAAATATATGTCAATTGGATCATACAAATTGTGCACCATTGGTCTATAGGGAATGAACTTCAGTTTCTTGCCCAGCAGACTAAAAGATGTGCACAGGGGGTATTTTTTCAGACCCCCTCCCCCCTTTTCTGCTCCCCTGTTTCTCCTCAGGGACTCACAATGCAGCCCTGGCTTCAATGGCAGGTCTGTTTCCTGAGAAGGTCTGGGGGATTATGCACTAAGGAGTGATAAAGAGGTGATAAAGTGGAGATTACTTCTCCAGTGATATCACTTCTCCAGTCCCTATGTTATTCTATGAAACCTATGCCCTAGGATCTCTTAAAGGAGCAGTAAACCTTTTTTTTATGAAAACACATATTTTATAGAGCATTTCCTGCTGAATAAAACAAGGGTACACCCATCGCTGTCAGATTTTTTATTCAAAATTATAGCAGTTCAAATAATCAGAAAGTGAATTTACTGTATTTACTTCCTGATAGTTCTAACTGACAGGAATTGACAGGCAGTTTCTATCACATTCTGTGGAGAACTGTATGTCTCTGACTTTCCTGACTTTCCTCTCCATTAGAATCTAACAGGAAATCTAATTAGAATTTGACCACTAGAGGGCACTGCTAATGTAAAAAAAACATGGGTTTAAACTGTAATAACTCTGGAAATATAAATCTCTCGGCAGTAGGAGTACCCTTATTTTATTCAATAGGAAAATCCCTACGATATATATTGTTTCATAATAAAAGTTTACTGCTCCTTTAAGTCAAAGAGATCTTAGTTCATTGGCTCTATAGAATAACAGGAAATGGAGAAGTGATAACACTGGAGAAGCCATCTCCACTTTATCACCTCTTTATCACTCCTTAGTGCATAACCCCCCAGTTGACAAGGCAATATTAGAGTGATAGTTGCCCTTTAAAGTAGACTGATTTAATAAAGAGAACTGGAGCAATTCTGGAACAAACCAATGCAATGTAGGAGACAAGTACAAATTCCCAAAATGATTATTGATTTAAAGGGATAGTAATGTTTCATAATAAAAGCAGATCTAATTAATCATCATAGTATTTGGACTTTGGAGAGTGTTATTTCAATTCTGTCAGAGTTGTAGTTCAAGAGTAATTCAATGACAAAGTATTCCCCTCCCGCCCCTTATACTAATGTAACACTGCTCAGCCAGATCAGAAGGGAGGTGCCCAGGTAGATTGCAGAGAGGGATAATCTTCAATTAAGATAAGGAAAAACCTGAAAAACTTGTCAAGGGGAGCAGGGATTTCATTGTTCTCATAGGAAGAAGATTGTCCCCTGCTGTTATCTGTCTGGTCTATGGACTGCATTCCACATCTGAGAAGAGATGGCTTACACTAGGTAAAAGGGGCAGGAGGGGAAACTTTGCTTGTGAATATCTCTCAAACCATAAAGGTTTAAAAGATAAGACTTATATCGTTCTTCATGTTTTTTTAACGCCTACAAAATAAAATAAAGATAAAATGAAGTATTACTATCCCTTTAAATGAGATCTGTAGCATATTGAATGCTAAAGAGAAGTCCAACACACACTGCTTTGTAATGTGCTGCAGATCCCTCTGACATTTATCAAGTTAAAATCACCATTTAAATCAATGTTCATTTTTATTTATCTCATATAAAGAAGTTGGTTTGTTCCAGAAATGTTCCAGTTTTTCTTATTAAATCAGCTACATAGACTTTATAGCTGTGCCTGAGAACAGGTCTGAGACCCACTTCTCTATATTACCCCAGTGCATCTGGGTACCTGTGGAGCCATCAAGCAAGTCTCTCAGTGGAAGTGAACAGTGTACAGTAAGGAGACAGGTAATGATCCACTGGAGCACTGGGTATAAGGATTTCATTATAGCCAGAGGTAAATGGGTTAAGTGCAGTCCTGGGTCACATGCTGCTAGCACGCTCGTCTGTAAAGGTTGCATTAGAGCCAGAGATAAATGGGTTAAGTGAGTTCCAGGTCTCCAAATTACTTAGAAATCTGATTTAATGAGTGTAAGTTAGTGGGTCAGCACATTTTTAATATCTGTAATATCTTTCCAAACGGTGAAGTTCCAGGTAATGACTGATGGTGGTTATCAAGTTGGAGACCCACAGCTCTAATTATTAAACCTCCAATCAACAGAGAGGAGACATGATTAGATATTCTGCGAGGCCTAGCAGTCAGAAAATTATTAGATGATCTGAAAGTATTACAGTGAGATGAGATGCTCTGCAAACTGCAGGTCTCAGCTAGTAAGCTTATTACATGCTTTACAGATCTAAGGCAGTGAGGATATTATTAGATGCTCTGCAGATTTCAGGCGCTGAGTAGATTATTACATGCTCTGCAAGTCTCAGTCAGTGAAGCAATTAGATGCTCTGCAGATTTTAGGCAGCGAAGAGATTATTAGAGGCTCTGCAGATTTTAGGCAGTGAGGAAATTATTAGAGGCTCTGCAGATCTCAAGCTGTGAAGAAATTATTAGATGCTCTGCAGATCTCAGGCAGTGAGAAGATTATTAGACACACCGCAGATCTCAGGCAAAGAGAAGATCATTAGATGCTCTGCAGATCTTAGACAGCGAGGAGATTATTAGAGCCACTGTATGCATTTGCAGTAAGAAAGTTGAGAAACACTCTGCAGGCCTCATTCAGTGAAAATATTAGAATTATAAGATGCTCTGAATGTTAGAACTTTTTGGTCAATGACAGAATTATAAAATACTCTGAGAATACAAATATTCTGCATATCTGACAGTGAGGATATTTGAGATATTCTGCAGGCATTTCAAGGAGAATGATGTGAGATGCTCTGCAAGCCTCTGTGTTAATGCATATTATGCAATGCTCTGCAGAGTGTGGCAGTAAGGAGACTTTACGCTACTCTCAAGGCCTCTTTCACAAAGAAGAATGTGAGATGCTCTGCAGAGCTATGACATGCTCTGCAAGATTCTTTGATAATGACTGCTATTGGAAGCTCTGTATGCCTCTTTGATAACGCCTGCTATGAAATGATCTGCAGGACTCTTTGATGATACATGTTATAAGATGCTCTTTAGATCTCAGACAGTCAAACGCAGCCCCGTTGCACTGATAGAGCTGAGGGATACTTTGTGGCTTTTAGCAGTGAAGCATTTCGCTCTGATTTGATAAATTTTGGTTCAGTGGTAGTTATGAGTGCAGGGGAATTCAATTATGTTTGTTAAGAGGCATGTGGGCTATTATGAGAAATGTAGAGTTTAGAGGTCACAACGAGCTTTAGCTTGATTAACCCTTTTTGCATCATAATCAGTTCAAGGTGGATTTCATCATGTTTAGAACATTACTTTATTCTGCGTTCTTGGAATTGTTTTTAAACTAGATTAAAATAAAAGGAAAAAACTAACTGACTTAATTCCGTTACAGAAATGTCTGTCCTGATAATACTCTCATTGATATGAACAGTATCAGTTTTCTCATGTTATAAGCAAAATCTCCATGTAGCAGGACTAATCCTAATACAAAAAGGAGGTTTATATACTGGTGCAAACCAGCTGCGCCATAATCTTCCCTTTCGTTTAACCCTTTGAGTGCCAGAGGGGTGCTCAACGCATTGCAATTAGTGTTGAGCGAGCATGCTCGGCCGATGCTCGGATCGGCTCGAGCATCGCTCTGCTCGGCACATGGCGGTACTCGTACGAGTACCGCATGTGCTCGCCCGCCATGTTCGGGTCTCCTCCCCGCACGTTTTGCGGCTGCTGCGCAGCCAATAAACGTGCAGGGAGGCTCTGACATCGGTGTAATGCCAGCAGCCATGTTGGCTGCTGGCATTACACTGATTGGCTGGCCAGAACCCGTGGTCGGGTGCTGTATAGCACCTGACCATCGAGTTCGGCTCAGTCTGAGCCAGGGAGAGCTGAGGATAGGAAGGGAAAGGCAGTGTAGGGAGGAAAAAAAAAAATTGTGAAAAAAAAGAACCAAAAGTCCTTTTTAGGACTACTGTGTGTGGGGGCAGCAGGTTATTTTGTGTGGGGGGAAAAAAACAAAAAAAAAAAAAAAAAAATATTCTGTTTAGTGTGAAAAGTTGCAGATTAGAGCACATTCTGTTTAGTGTGCACAGTTGCAGATTAGAGCACATTCTGTTTAGTGTGCAAAGTTGCAGATTAGAGCACATTCTGTTTAGTGTGCAAAGTTGCAGATTAGAGCACATTCTGTTTAGTGTGCAAAGTTGCAGATTAGAGCACATTCTGTTAAGTCTTCAAACTAAAATATCAAAGTCACATATTCCATTCAGTGTGCGTCGCCGCAGTTTAGCAGCACATTCTGTGTACTGTGCAGAGTTGCAGAATAGGAAGAAATACTGTTAAGTCTTCAAACTAAAATATCAAAGTCACATATTCCATTCAGTGTGCTTCGCCGCAGTTTAGCAGCCTATTCTGTGTACTCTGCACAGTTGCAGAATAGGAAGAAATACTGTTAAGTCTTCAAACTAAAATATCAAAGTCACATATTCCATTCAGTGTGCTTCGCCGCAGTTTAGCAGCCTATTCTGTGTACTGTGCAGAGTTGCAGAATAGGAAGAAATACTGTTAAGTCTTCAAACTAAAATATCAAAGTCACAAATTCCATTCAGTGTGTTTCACCGCCGTTTAGCAGCCTATTCTGTGTACTCTGTACAGTTGCAGAATAATAAGAAATACTGTTAAGTTTTCAAACTCAAATATTAAAGTCACATATTCCATTCAGTGTGTTTCACCGCCGTTTAGCAGCCTATTCTGTGTACTCTGCACAGTTGCAGAATAGGAAGAAATACTGTTAAGTTTTCAAACTCAAATATTAAAGTCACATATTCCATTCAGTGTGTTTCACCGCCGTTTAGCAGCCTATTCTGTGTACTCTGTACAGTTGCAGAATAATAAGAAATACTGTTAAGTTTTCAAACTCAAATATTAAAGTCACATATTCCATTCAGTGTGTATCACCGCCGTTTAGCAGCCTATTCTGTGTACTCTGTACAGTTGCAGAATAATAAGAAATACTGTTAAGTTTTCAAACTCAAATATTAAAGTCACATATTCCATTCAGTGTGTATCACCGCAGTTTAGCAGCCTATTCTGTGTACTGTGCAGAGTTGCAGAATAGGAAGAAATACTGTTAAGTCTTCAAACTAAAATATCAAAGTCACATATTCCATTCAGTGTGTTTCACCGCCGTTTAGCAGCCTATTCTGTGTACTCTGTACAGTTGCAGAATAATAAGAAATACTGTTAAGTTTTCAAACTCAAATATTAAAGTCACATATTCCATTCAGTGTGTTTCACCGCCGTTTAGCAGCCTATTCTGTGTACTCTGCAGAGTTGCAGAATAGGAAGAAATACTGTTAAGTTTTCAAACTCAAATATTAAAGTCACATATTCCATTCAGTGTGTATCACCGCCGTTTAGCAGCCTATTCTGTGTACTCTGTACAGTTGCAGAATAATAAGAAATACTGTTAAGTTTTCAAACTCAAATATTAAAGTCACATATTCCATTCAGTGTGTATCACCGCCGTTTAGCAGCCTATTCTGTGTACTCTGCAGAGTTGCAGAATAGGAAGAAATACTGTTAAGTTTTCAAACTCAAATATTAAAGTCACATATTCCATTCAGTGTGTGTCACCGCAGTTTAGCAGCCTATTCTGTGTACTCTGCACAGTTGCAGAATAGGAAGAAATACTGTTAAGTTTTCAAACTCAAATATTAAAGTCACATATTCCATTCAGTGTGTGTCACCGCAGTTTAGCAGCCTATTCTGTGTACTCTGCACAGTTGCAGAATAGGAAGAAATACTGTTAAGTTTTCAAACTCAAATATTAAAGTCACATATTCCATTCAGTGTGTGTCACCGCAGTTTAGCAGCCTATTCTGTGTACTCTGCACAGTTGCAGAATAGGAAGAAATACTGTTAAGTTTTGAAACTCAAATATTAAAGTCACATATTCTATTCTGTGTTCGTCACTGCAGTTTAGCAGCCTATTCTGTGTACTCTGCACAGTTGCAGAATAGGAAGAAATACTGTTAAGTTTTCAAACTCAAATATTAAAGTCACATATTCTATTCTGTGTTCGTCACCGCAGTTTAGCAGCCTATTCTGTGTACTCTGTACAGTTGCAGAATAATAAGAAATACTGTTAAGTTTTCAAACTCAAATATTAAAGTCACATATTCCATTCAGTGTGTTTCACCGCCGTTTAGCAGCCTATTCTGTGTACTCTGCAGAGTTGCAGAATAGGAAGAAATACTGTTAAGTTTTCAAACTCAAATATTAAAGTCACATATTCCATTCAGTGTGTATCACCGCCGTTTAGCAGCCTATTCTGTGTACTCTGTACAGTTGCAGAATAATAAGAAATACTGTTAAGTTTTCAAACTCAAATATTAAAGTCACATATTCCATTCAGTGTGTATCACCGCAGTTTAGCAGCCTATTCTGTGTACTGTGCAGAGTTGCAGAATAGGAAGAAATACTGTTAAGTCTTCAAACTAAAATATCAAAGTCACATATTCCATTCAATGTGTTTCACCGCCGTTTAGCAGCCTATTCTGTGTACTCTGTACAGTTGCAGAATAATAAGAAATACTGTTAAGTTTTCAAACTCAAATATTAAAGTCACATATTCCATTCAGTGTGTTTCACCGCCGTTTAGCAGCCTATTCTGTGTACTCTGCAGAGTTGCAGAATAGGAAGAAATACTGTTAAGTTTTCAAACTCAAATATCAAAGTCACATATTCCATTCAGTGTGTTTCACCGCCGTTTAACAGCCTATTCTGTGTACTCTGTACAGTTGCAGAATAATAAGAAATACTGTTAAGTTTTCAAACTCAAATATTAAAGTCACATATTCTGTGTAAGATGAAGAAGGCGGGTAAAAAGGGACGGGGAAGTGGACGTGATCCTGAAAGTTCAGGGCGCGGGTCAGGACGCGGAGAAACTGTGCCTGGTGCCAGAGCACAAGAAAGAAAGACATCCACCATACCTAGCTTCATGTGTAATTTTACAGGGCGTCGCAGGACATCACTCTCGAGGTCCGACCACTGCGAACAGGTGGTCGGTTGGATGACAGCTGATACTGCTTCCAGTCGGTTAAGCACCACCCTGTCTTCCACCAAGTCCACTCTCAGTAGCCAAGAGTCTGGTCAACATAATCCTCACTCTGATCATCCTTCCTCCCACCATACACGGTCTGGTCAAAGAAGTGATCCCACACTGGGATATAGTGAGGAGCTCGTCTCATCACCAATCCTTCATTTGACCCTCTCTCCAAGCACGCTTGCAGAGGAACATGACATCTTGTGCCCTGATTCACAACCTCTAGAGGCTACCCAATCACAAGAAGATGACAGATGTGAACGGCATTTAAGGTCAAAGGAAGTAGTGGATGATGATGATGATGATGAGACACAGTTGCCATTAAATCAACCACTATTTCCGTCTCAAGACCTTGTTGAGGAGAATGTTATACAGTTGTCAATGACTGAGTATGTGGTGGGATCAAGACTTGAGGAGGATGATCAGAGTGAGGAAGTGGAGGAGGACTTGGTGGACGATGAGGTGACTGACCCCACCTGGGAAGGTGTAGAGCCGAGCGATGACAGCAGTCCTGAGGGTGAGCCATCTGCAGCACCGCAACAGGCTGGAAGAGGCAGTGGTGTGGCTACAGAAAGAAGGCGGACCGCACCAAACCGGCCCGCAAATGTTCCACGGAGCACCCCCTTGCGTAAATCTACCTTGCCAAGGGGTAGGTGTTCCGCGGTATGGCGTTTTTTTAAGGAAAGTGCGGACGACAAAAGAATTGTAGTTTGCAACCTGTGCCACACCAGAATGAGCCGAGGCATGAACACTAGAAACCTCACCACCACCAGCATGATCCGACACATGGCATCCAAGCACCGTAGTAAGTGGGAGGAACGCCTGGATCGCCCATCTGTGTCTGCAGGCCACACCACTGCCTCCTCTTCCCCTGTTTTCGGTGCCGGCCAATCGCCTGTCGAAGGCGCAGGCCCGCATACCTCCCGCCCTGCACCTGTACCATCTGAAGCACCATCAGCGACCACATCCACTTCCCTGTCCCAGCACAGCGTCCAAATGTCGTTACCCCAGGCATTTGAGCGCAAGAGAAAGTACCCAGCCACCCACCCACAGGCCATAGCACTAACCTCACACCTTTCAAAATTACTGGCCATCGAAATGCTGCCATTTAGGCTTGTGGACACTGAGTCCTTCCGCAGCCTGATGGCAGCAGCTGTCCCTCGGTACGCGGTCCCCAGCCGCCACTACTTTTCCCGGTGTGCCATCCCCGCATTACACCACCATGTGTCCCGTAACATCACCCGTGCCCTGACCAACGCAGTTACTGGGAAGGTCCACTTAACGACTGACACATGGACAAGTGCTTGTGGCCAGGGACGCTACATTTCCCTGACGGCACACTGGGTGAATGTCGTGGAGGCTGGGAGCGACTCGGACCCTGGGATGGCACGGGTCCTACCCACGCCGAGGATTGCGGGCCCTACCTCCATCAGGGTTTCCACCAGCACCTACGTTATTGGCTCCTCCTCCTCCGTTTCCACCTCCGAATTCTCTACACACAGCGCCACTCCCCCATCAGCCAGTAGCTGGAAGCAGTGTAGCACTGCAGTGGGGAAGCGTCAACAGGCCGTGCTGAAGCTGATCTGCCTTGGGGACAAACAGCACACGGCCTCAGAGCTGTTGCAGGGGATTAGTCACCAGACCGAGCAGTGGCTCTCGCCACTCAACCTGCAACCAGGCAGTGTGTGATAATGGGCGTAACTTGGTGGCGGCTTTGGAGCTCGGCAAGCTCACACACGTACCATGCCTAGCGCATGTATTTAATTTAGTGGTGCAGCGATTTCTAAAAACCTACCCCAATGTGCATGATCTCTTGACCAAGGTGCGCCGCGTGTGTGCACATTTCCGTAAGTCATCAACAGCTTCAGCCGGCCTGTTGAAGCTGCAGCAGCGCTTACAATTGCCAGCTCACCGGCTGCTGTGTGACGTGAGCACGCGCTGGAACTCCACCTTCCACATGTTGGCCCGGCTTTGTGAGCAGCAGAGGGCAGTAGTGGAGTACCAGCTGTTACACGGTCGTCGCCTCTCCGTTCAACTTCCTGTAATCAGAAGTGAGGAGTGGGAATGGATGTCAGACCTCTGCGAGGTTTTACGCAATTTTGAGGAATCGACACAGATGGTGAGCGGCGATAACGCTATTATCAGTGTAACCATCCCACTTCTGTGTCTACTGAAACGCTCGCTGCTCACAATTAAAACCGACGCTTTGCATGTGGAAGAGGTGGAAATGGGGGAGGAAGAGCTTACACAAGGTGATAGCCAGAGCACCCTCACTTCGTCTTCTCAGCGACAATTGGAGGAGGCGGAGGAGGAGGAGGAGGAGGAGGAGGAGGAAGACACGGTTGCCTCCGCTACAGAGGGTAGCCATGGAACTTTAGTTCCATCTCTTCAGCGTGGGTGGGCAGAAGAGGAGGAAGAGGATGAGGATATTGAGAGTCATCCTCCTGGTGAGGACAGCGAAATCTTGACTGTTGGTACTCTGGCACACATGGCTGACTTTATGTTAGGCTGCCTTTCCCGTGACCCACGCGTTGTACGCATTTTAGACAACACGGATTACTGGGTGTTCACCCTTCTGGACCCCCGCTACAAAGAGAATTTCTCATCTCTCATTCCTCCGGTGGAGAGGACAAGCAAAATGTTGCAATACCAGAAGGTTCTTGTCGAAAAATTGCTCCAAAATTTTCCATCTGACAACGCTGGCGGCAGAGTACGTGCTACCTTGGCCAACCGAGAAGGGGAGAAAAGGGGAGCACACAGCAGTTCCGAGAAAGGTAGGGCAACACTCTCCAAGGCGTGGGACACCTTCATGACACCCCGCCAGCACCCTCACCCTGATGCGCAGCCTAGTGTCACAAGGAGGGAAAAGTTTTGGAAGATGGTGAAGGAGTATGTAGCAGACCGTGTCAGCGTCCTCAATGATCCCTCTGTGCCTTACAACTACTGGGTGTCCAAGCTGGACACGTGGTATGAACTGGCACTCTACGCCTTGGAGGTGCTGGCCTGCCCTGCCGCCAGCGTTCTGTCTGAGCGGGTATTTAGTGCTGCTGGTGGCATCATAACAGATAAGCGTATCCGCCTTTCCACCGACAATGCTGATAGGTTGACACTTATAAAAATGAACAAGGCCTGGATTTCCCCTGACTTCTCCACTCCACTGGAGGAAAGCCCCGGGGGAACATAAACTCACTTTATATATGTTATTTACAATGATGTGAATACTCTGTATTCCCATTCACCCCTTCCACCCAAAAAACGGGTATATGGTTGACTCTTAATCTTCTCATCCTCCTCCTCCTCTTCCATATGCCCTGTGCTATAATTTTTATATAGGGCCAGCTCACCAGCGGGCCCTGTGATATAATTTTTATATAGGGCCAGCTCACCAGTGGGCCCTGTTTGCCAATTTTTATATAGGTCAGCTCACCAGCGGGCCTTCTCATATAATGTTTTATTGGGTCAGCTCTCTAGCGGGCCCTCTCATATAATGTTTTATAGCGTCAGCTCACTAGCGGGCCTTCGCATATAATGTTTAGGATGGTCAGCTCTGCAGCAGACCCTCACCCATAATGTTTTAGATGGTCAGCTCAGCGCACGTTTCCCTCTTAATCATGGCCTCAGTTCAATAAAATCAAGGAAATTTTTGGGAGAATTTGCCTCTGTGCACGTTTCCCTCTTAATCATGGCCTCAGTTCTGAAAATCAAGGAAATTTTTGGGAGAATTTGCCTCTGCGCACGTTTCCCTCTTAATCATGGCCTCACTTCCGAAAATCAAGGAAATTTTTGGGAGAATTTGCAGATGATATACAAGTAAATATACAGCAAATATTGTTTGGTAACAATTTTTCGCCTAAAGTCGTTTTTATTTTCCTTTTTGTGTGTTTTATGGTCAGTCTGTAAAAATGGCGTACTACGGGCGAAAGATCGTTCCCAGCAGTGATGTTGGAGTCCAAGATGCATCCAGACATCCTCCCTATGCTGTCCCTGAACCATTTCTGTGGTGTTTCCATCCTTTTCTGCCCTTTTCCTATGGACCAGGCACCCTCCCCTCATCAGAGCAGGGGGTGCCTGGTGTAATGCTCGAGTCCTCCCATTGACTTCAATGGGGCTCGGGTGCTCGGCCGAGCACTCGAGCCTCAGGGGGTGCTCGGTCAGAGCACCCGAACACCCGAGCATTGGGGTGCTCGCTCATCACTAATTGCAATGCAATGCGTTGGGTGCCCTCTGGTACTCAAAGGGTTGAATGGAGTTTTTAACCGCTTGAATACTAGCGACATCTCAGTAATGTCTAGCACTGAAGGGGTAAATGTCCCTTTTAAATAGGGGTGAGCTAACAACTTCATTTTAATTTCCTCTTTTTCCTTGTCATGGAAGTTCTCAGGCGGATAGAAAATTGGGTGAAAAGATTTCAATTGTATGGGCTTAGCCTTTCTATATACATAGACATGCCACACACAAAAAACACACTTAGCCCTTCTATATATATAGACATGCCACACACAAAAAACACACTTAGCCTTTCTATATATATAGACATGCCACACACAAAAAACACACTTAGCCTTTCTATATACATAGACATGCCACACACACACATACACCGTCATGCACAAACAACATAAACATACATATGTATACACTTGCACACCTACCTGGAGTCAGTGTACCCTCGTACACTTAGGGGAATTATCCGTGGTCATCTTCTTTCTTGACCTGCTCTGAAAGTCCAGGCAGGCTGTGTGCAGAATGGTCCAAGAAAGCAAATACCCTGTTCTATTTGTAAGGTGTAAGTAGAAAGAAATGGCCTTCTCGCAGGCATTGTCATGGTAGGCAAAGCACTGCAGTTTCTTTCTACCTCCCATGTGACAAAATGTTCACCCATTCCTATATATATATTTTTAAATATTTTTATTAACAAAGGCAACCTCGAAGTTCAGCTGAAACCACCAAAAAATATTGCACTTCCACATGTATCTCCAAAGATGAATATAAAAAAACAGCTTTATTGATATATTTTCACACACGACACATATTAAATACCTTCATCCAAGCATCATTATGCTCCTATACCACATGGAGAGACTTGAGTCTTGGAATCACAACCCAGTAGATGGCACCATGTCACATCATATTGATCAACGCATTTCGCGCCATAAGCGTTTAATCATGATCAAAGACCTCGAAGTTCAGACAGAGAATGAACAGATCTAGGATACAAACATGATCTCTCATAGAGAAGTACAATGATCAACAGTAACAATAGTAGCAGTAGCAGTAGAGCAGGTAAGTACAAAACAAGCACCCCAAGGTAGTCCCCAAAAGTTTTATAACTTTTTAACAAAATAAAACTGCAACCCCCCCATAAAAAGGGGGGGGGGGGAGAGGGGAAGGAAAAAATGAAGGGGAAAACTCTCTTCCAACCCAGAGAGACCACCACCACCACCATGCCCACTCACACTTTCAAGCAGTCAGGATATATGTACCCTATTAATGAGAGAGTTCATGTTCAAAATGCATCAACCAGGACTCCCAAATGCGATGGAACCTGCACAGGACCCCCTGGTAAGCAAAAACAAGGCAATTATGAGGAATATTCTGAGTACCTAGGCTGATCCAATGATTGTGGGATGACAGGGCAGCAGGCATCTATGCCATCGTAACCATTTTATATTGAAGGACGCTCTGTGTAAGATTTTCAATTGGATTGTTTGATGCCAAGAATGCAGCGAAACCCCATGTAGACTGAGCTTGGCCATAGACCACTCCCAATCCTCCAATTCCCCTAAATCCTCATACCACTTTAATCTCAGAGAGGCATCTACCTGGGGGGCGCCAACATCCAGACATCTGTTTTGCAAGCACACGTAGAAGACCTTTTAAGTGAATGATTGCTTTTTGATTAACGTGATCGTGGCTCTGCTGCAGAGCCACCGGACGGTCGAACAACAAGTTTCCCCCGCAGTCAGCTACAACGCTGACTTCAGGGAAAGGGGAGGGAGGAAGGAACTTTGCGAGTGAATATCTCTCAAACCATAAAGGTTTGAGAGATGTCACTGGGGGCAAATCATTTATTTTTTTTACTACTACAATATTGGGATTAGTAATTTTAAAGTATTACTATCCCTTTAACTCTTGTTTCTACTTCTGTAACTACATGCTCATGGCTACCAGGTTCTCTCCCTAGAGAAAGAAGCCAGTCCCCAACCGTTAAGCAAGGAAAGTGGTACAATATGCCACTAATTCCCGATCCTTGAAAAGACTGGAAGGAATTAGCTAACAGAGCAGTCTCTGTGCACTCCCATGTGTATGCTAGTTACTGTTCATATTTAGATACCTTAGACATCATGCCTGATAGCTAAGGGATTCCTCTGACTGTTCAGTATACTGATGGTGTATTTCCTGACCCCACCAGTACTAGCCTATAATCAAACAAAGAGTGTTCTCTAGAGCTCTGGAGGTGTTCTGCAGAGTTGTTCTTAAGTGAAAACATGATGTTGTAATATTATCATGTATAAATGTACATGCATATGTTTAAATTATAACTCCCAACATTTTACATAGCCAAAGAGGTCAGTGATTCTCAACTCCTGTCCTCAGGACCCACTAACAGGCCAGGACTTAGGGATCTCTCTGCTAGAGCACAGATGTGGTGATCAGAGGCTCATTCACATTGATTAACTCACCTGTGCTCTAACAAGGAAATCATGTGATCAGAGGCTCATTCACATTGATTAACTCACCTGTGCTCTAACAAGGAAATCATGTGATCAGAGGCTCATTCACATTGATTAACTCACCTGTGCTCTAACAAGGAAATCATCAAATCCTGGCCTGTTAGTGGGTCCCGAGGACCAGAGTTGAGAACCACTGCTTTAGGTGATGTTGCTGGGATTGTGGCTGGTGGGAAGGGCATTACCAAGAATTTTTAGGTTATTTCATGACATATTGACAACTCTTTGTGTAAATGAACAAATAATTTAGACAAGGGCAAAGTATTTATTTATATGGACTCATTTATAAACACATATAATGAAGTATAAACAAACATTTATATGAGTTTTACTTTAACACCTCTTCACTGTAAAAGAGCCCTTTTCCCTCACAACATGAGAAACAAGCATCCTTTTGTCACTGCAGTAATAAAAATGTATACCCACACCCTAATATGGAGATTTCCTCCATTTATTCTTGCTACGTCTAAGTATAAATGGGAATGCCAGTTTACCGCTGTTATCTGACCTTGGGAGACGGAGAGAAAGCAAATTAATTGATGCTATCTAATGGGTTTTTCTTTTTTCTTTTTTTTTACATTTCATTTGAGAAATGACAATTAGCAAGCCAGGTGAAATTATTCTTCCTTCCAGAGCTAACTGGCTGGACCTGAGACTCTACTGAGACTGAGTGACAGATAATACATAGACAGACATAAATACATAATACATTCAAGACAGACAGGTACAACTTGATATGCTGTGTACTTATACACACTCATTCGTACACCTGCATTAAGAGGGACAGACTGCTGATTCTGAAGCTAACAGGTCTAGTCTGTAATGTACAGTAAAAATAAACACTGCAGTGCTTGGAAGAGAAAAAGACAAACTGCTGAAATGTTTATACTAGTGTGAAGAGGCAGTCAGAGAAAGTAGGGAAGCTGGAGTTCCTTGATTTAAGGGGTATTGTGGTAAACAGTTTTCTGGACAGATGCAGGGAGTGTCGGTGTGACTTGTAGACAGTGACATTGACCATGTCAAGGAAAATACAAAAAAATAAAAAATGTGATAAATGTCAGAGAAAGGAAGGAGATCCAATTAGTACACCTGAACATAAACAGCATAACAATGACAAAGACAGAGACATACATCATACATTATTTTCAGATAGACAAAACATCACTCCATATGTACAATAAAAATCAACACTACCATAATTATGTCCAAAACATATCTTATCATAATCATCATAAACACCACATCACTCTTTCCAAGTCCAACCCCCACTGAGTCAAACTCACTATTACTGACTAAGCAGCAACACAGGTCAACATCCACACCCTAGCTGTGAGCGCTTTTATTGATGTTCAAAGTTCAGCACACCCTCAGTCTATGAAATCTAGATTATGGAGATATTTCATTCATGAACCAAAAAGTATACACGGTCCTATCTGTTGTCTTGTATAAAAAGTAATCTGAGGAAAAGCAGGATCACATCTAGGTACATCATTAGTGAGATCCTAAATAAATCACAGACACAGGTCTTGTCCTCTTGGCTTTACCAAGAACTTGGATCTCTCATCTTTCACAGTTTCCCCATTTCCTCAGACCACTATCTTATATCCTTCTCTCTCTCCCACTCTGCCCACCCCCCACCCCTCCCCATCAAATTTATAAGGGATACCCGCTTGCTTGATCTCCCTCGGATGAGCCCCTCACTAAACTGCAACCTTTCCTCTACAACGGGTTCCACAAGTCAATCCACAACCCTGGCTTAACACCCACACCCACTTTCTATGTTCTTGCACTCACTTTGCGGAACGTCTCTGGAGGAAATCTCTCTCACATGAAGATTTCATCCACTTTAAATTCCTGCTGTCTTACCTACTTTCTGCATTCAGTCACATTCAGCCTTTGACTCTGTGTTCCATCCTTCTATAGCTTCCTCTCACTCCGTATATTCACCATAAGCTTTTACTGAGGACTTCAAAGACGAGGTGGAATCTATTAAAAGACAGACTTCTACTTTTCCATCAGTTTCTGAACTCTTTTGCTCCCCAAACCACTTTCATCATATTTTGGCCATTTTACTCCAGTATCAAAGTCAGACCATCCACCTCACCACCTGCTCCTTGGATGCTATGCCCTCACACTTACACAAACCTTTTGCACTAGTCCTTACACCTATATTAACACACATTTTCAACACTTATATCTCCACAGACACCTTCCCTTCTTCTTTTAAACAGGCACAAATTAACCCCATACTCAAGAAGGCTAACCTCAACCCCTCCTGTCTCTCTAACTATAGACCTGTTTCCCTTCTAAAGTCTTAGAATGCATTGTCTTCTCCCAAATAACCAAATTCTTTGCCTGTAACAATCTTTTGGACCCTTTGCAGTCTGTATTCCGGTGTGGTCACTCAACTGAAACAGCTCTCTGTAGAGTGGTTAATGATCTCCAGACTGCAAAATCCAAACACCAGTTCTCTGTACTTATAGAACTCAACTTCTCTTTTATCTTTGATACAGATACCCATTCCCTTCTTGCTCAGATTCTCCACAATCTTGGTTTCTACAATCAAGCTGCTTCATGGCTCTCGTCTTATATTTCACAACATTCCTTTTTTGTTTTTAATGGCAATAACATATCCACTACAGTCCCTCTGTCTTTGGGGGTGTCTCAGGGATCCATTCTGGGTCCGCTACTTTTCTCCCTGTACACCCTTTAATTGGGTGAAATTATTAATTCATTTGGCTTCAAGTATTATCTATATGCTGATGATACCCAAATTTACATATCTACTCCTGATCTTTCACCTCAAATCCAGTTACAAATTTCAGACTGACTCTTGGCCATATCCTCCTGGATGGCAATCCATCAGCTGAAGATAAACATGTCCAAAACAGAATTTCTCATTTTTCCTCCAAGATCTTGCCCAGTACCCAGCTTCACCATTACAGTTGATGGAACTGACATTGAACCAGCCACCTCAACACGTTGCCTTGGGGCCATATTTGATTCCTCCCTTTCCATCTTCCCTAGCATTAACTACGTGGCTAGAACATGTTGCTTCTTTCTCCTCAACATTGCTAAAATCTTTCCATTCAAAAACTACTAAAAATGTTGTGTATGACCTCATTCTATCCCTCTTAGACTATTGCAATGTCTTACTAAGTGGTCTCCCTGCTTCCTGTCTTTCCCCTATGCAATTTGTCTTAAGCTCAGCTGCATGATTCTCCACACTCTCCCAAAAACTGAATTTGCTCACATCATTCTTAGACATGTGACATGGCTTCCTTTTCAGCAACACATACAAAGTCCTTCTTCTTACCTTTAATTCTCTCCACACAGCTGCCACCCTCCATTTTATCTCTTCCCTCATCCCCCCCTATGTTCCTGGCCACCTCCACTGCTCAGCAGACAACGCCCTTCTTGTTACACCATCCACTACCTCTGCCCCCTCCTGTCTCAAACCTTTATCACTTTCCACTCCCTACCTATTGAACTTCATACCTCTCCCTACATCTAGAACAATCCTGCTCTGTATTTAAGTTTACCCTGAAATCATATCTTCTGGAGCACAAGGACCATGCACTACCTTTTGACAAACCCCTGTTGTCTGTCTCCTATTACCCATTTATACTATAAGCTTCTTGGGGCAGGGACCTTTCTCCTATTGTTTCTATGAGTGTGACACTTATTTTAGCCCCATTTATTTATTGTAACATACTAATATTGTTAGACACTGTGTACACTGTGTGACTCCATATAAATAACAATATACATTCATTCATTCATACATACATACATATACACATTCTGACTGTTTGATACACAAGCAGCAGGTCAGAGATACAATGACATAAATTAATGAAACATTCCTAAAAGTGCATGGAAAAAAAGGGCACAAAATAATGTTGCAGATGTTTCAGGGAGTGAGACATTTTCTTCAGTAACAATGTCCTCTGCTGCTTCTGTTGTTTAAATGCAAAGTATGGAGGAGGAGGAATCTGAGTTAGTTGGAGATGGAAATAGTCATAGAGTGCCAACACCCACTACATGGGCGGCCACCACCACCTCCACTCATGATGTAGTTAAAAAATTTAAGTTACACATTCTTCTATGTGATGCCAGTGTATCTGATGACAATGCACCCTTTCTGAGGTCTTAGAAAGAAGCAAAAAAATGCATAAAAATAATCCAAAATTAAGCCTGTAGAATGGCAAACTTGCCAAAACATTGGTGGTTTAACATGCTGTCCTACTCTTTTGTTGAAAATAGAGACTTTGGAGAACTGATGTCATGTTTTGCACCCCGCTGGCAGATACCACAAAATCTCAGGTATAATACACACCAGGTGCAAATTATACCCAAGAAAACAAGGGAAAACAAGAATGCCTATGTATAATACGCACCTTAGTTTTTCCCGTCTCTCTAAAATAAATTTATTTTGGACACTCTAACTCCCTTCCTCCACCGCTTCCCTTTGAATCTTGCCCTGCTTCAACTGACCCCCGGAATCAACTGTGATCAGTTTAAATCACAGTTTAAATGAAAAGGTCTTCTCAGGATTTTCTTGAAGAGGATGGCAGATGCAAGTGTGCTGCCTGCTTCCAGCAAATCCCTGCGAGGTCCTTTTCATTTAAACCAATGGTAAGACCTCAAGGTCCTCATAGAGCAATACAGTACATCCAATGCACAGATATCTATACATTGGATGTACTGTATTGCCCTGCAAAGACATTAAGGTCTTACCATTTGCTTAAATGTAAAGGTCCTCATTGGGATTTGTTGGAAACGGGCAGCAGATGCAAGTGTGCTGCCCGCTGTGCACAGCTGATCATAGCTGACTCTGTGGGTGTGTTGAAGCATTGAAGCAAGGCAAGAGGGACTTATGTTATTGTAGGGCTCAGCCTGCTATCAACTTCTACTTTCAGCTGTGGATTTCTCCATTTCAGTACTCAGCAACAATAGAATTGCAGTGGGAATTCTCGTGCCATAAAAAGAAAAGGTAGAAAACAGCAAAGTTCTCACAGGCAGAAATGTTATATATTTTTTATGTAATGGAATGTCCTTGGAAAGAAAATTGGTAAATTGTGTTTTTTTCCCATTAAAATTCCCATGAAAAACTTAGCATACCCAGTTTTAACTTTAATAGTTCTTCTTCTAAATGGGGTTGCCTTTCTTCCCTGTCTTTAATCTTATTATGGCTCATTTACTGTTTCCCTTTTTACTAATAACTACTAACAAAAAAGTTGTATCACCTTTTTTTTTTTTCTACAATATTGATTATTTTTCTCTTCTACTTTTGATTTAGCACATAGAATAATGTGCTTAGCCACTGTCTATTTAACCTTATGAACTTATCTATCTACATCTGATCTACATTTGAAATAATTGCAGCCTCTCTAGAGAACCAGATTGATTTTCTTTTTCATTTACATTTGTTTACATGCCTGATTTGCAAAAATGTAAATGTCATAGGTGTTTTCATTGTTACTGTATACCATGAAGCAATCTCCTCTCTGCTAAAGAATTACTTGTGTTCACCCATAAGAGAAAAAAATGCTCGTCTAAAATCTAAAACCTTTGTTTTAGTGTTATAACTGGGCAGACTAGATGGGCCAAATAGTTTTAGTGTGATTAATAGGCAGACTAAATGGGTCAGATGGTTCTTATCTGCCGTCAAATTCTATTTTTCTATTATACAGATGTTACCAGTATACTAAGCCACAATGTCTGGAGATAACTGGACCCCAGACTTTCACCCACAGATACACAGGACACTAAATCAGTATCCATAAATATCCAATCTAATATTGTTTCTGTGCTGATTGGCTCTTTCACTAATTGCTTAAAGGATGAATCTAGCAAGGATTCCAGGATGTTCCTACCCCTTGCTGTTGCAGCAAAAGGAATAAGAATTACCACATCTGGCATATTAAAATCTATCATCATTACAATATTACCTCTCATTGACATATCTGTTATTTCATCCATCTTTTTTTCGAATACTTCATGTTGTCATGCAGTGGCGTAACACTAGGGGTCACACCTGCAACCAGGCCCGGTTGGCTCCACAAACCTCTAGCAGCTGAACTCCCTCTTCGGCACTCTAGTAATGCAGAACGCTGGGAGATGACATCATCATGTTTGGCTCTGTACTCCAGCACATTAGAATTAAACAATGACTAAGAAGATAAACTGCAGACTGGAAGCTTTAATTTTGGGGTGACTGTGTAGGAATTACAGCCTTTTTTATACATGGTCCCTGCATTTTAGGGACCTGAAAGTAAATGGACAAATAATCATAAATAAAATCATCAAATGTAGTACTTTGCTGCAAATCCTTTTGATGACTACCTGAAGTCTGCGACTCTGCGACCCATAGACATCATCAGGTGCTGGGTATCTTCCCTGTAGATGATCTACCAGGCCGGTACTGCATGCATCTTTGGTTCCTTTTGAGAATTTGTCCCTTCTGTATTGTGAAATGCATACTTGTTGTTGGCCAGTCAAGAACATTCCACTTTTTGTCCCTTAAGAACTCTTTGGTTGCTTTAGCACAGTGGTTCTCAACTCCTGTCCTCAGGACCCACTAACAGGCCAGGATTTGATGATTTCCTTGTTAGAGCACAGGTGAGTTAATCAATGTGAATGAGCCTCTTATCACCACACCTGTGTTCTGGCAGAGAAATCCCTGAATCCTGGCCTGTTAGTGGGTCCTGAGGGCAGGAGTTGAGAACCACTGCTTTAGCAGGATATTTGGGGTCATTGTTCTGCAGCAAGGGGAAGTTACTTTCAATGAGTTTTGAGGCATTTGATTGAATCTGAGCAGATAAGAAATGTCTGTATACTTCAGAATTCATCCTGCTTCTGCCATCAGCAGTGACGTAATCATTAAAGACAAGCGGACCTGTTCCAGTTGCAGCCAAATGCGCCCCAGTCAGAACACTACCTCCAACATGTTTTACAGATGAGGTGGTATGCTTTGGATCATGTGCAGTTCCTTTCTGTTGCCCCACTATCCTCCTTCCATCACTCAGGTACAGATTAATCTTCATCTCGACTGTACATAAGACTTTATTCTAGAATGTTACAGGATTTTTAATTAGTTATTAGCAAATTGTAACCCAGCCTTTCTGTTTTTCAGGCTTACCAGTCGACTGCATCTTGTGGTAAACCCACTGTGGTTATCCTGGTGTAGTTGACTCTTTTATGATATTCCATCATCCACTACAGAGGTCATCTGTGGTCTACCAGATCGTTTGCTGGTGCTAAACTCACCTGTGTGCTCTGGCTTCTTAGTACAGTACAGATAGGTAAAAAACGTTAATTTTTTCTTGCTGGAAATTTCACAGAAAAAAAACGTGATTTCCCGCTTTTTCTGTGACATTTACCTCATACTGAAAGTCCATAAAATGTTCTCCTTTTCTATAACCCAACTAAACTTCCCGTGAAAACCTTGTCTTTTTTCACCTATTACCAAGAATTCCTGCAGCTATGCAGACTCAGTGTGTGTGTGGGTAGGGGTTCTCTTGCTACCAGTGCAGTGAGACAAATCTGGGACTCCTGAGAAGTCAGCATTTGTGGTTCTTCCCTGGCTACTATTGCAGTGGACAAGCCTGTGAGGTCAGTGCATGAGTGATTCTCTGGTAACCAGTGCAGTTGGGCAAAGCTGGATAGTCAGTATTTGTGGTTCTGTGCTATTGAACAAGACTGGGATGATGGAAAATTAGATACTATCCAGCTGTTTCGAAACTACAACTCCCATCATTCCCTGCCAGCCATGATGGGACTTGTAGTCTGACAGCAGCTAGAGGGCTGGGGGTCAGTTAGTGTTTCTATATCAATCAGTGATGTGGGACGAGGGGGTGTCAGTATGTGGATTCATGACTACCAGTTCAGTGGGACAAGGCTGCGGGGGGCGGGGGCATGTGTTGTTCTATGACTACCAGTGCAGTGAGACATGGCTGGGGAGGGGTTAATGTGTTGTTATATGGGTACACGTGCAGTGAGACATGGCTGGGTAGGGGGGCATTTGTTGTCATATTGCTGCCAGTGCAGTGGGACAAGGCTGGGGAGGGGGCATGTGTTGTAATTTGGCTACCGGTGCAGTGAGACATGGCTGGCGGGTAAGTATGTGCTGTTCTATAGCTGCAGTGGGACAAAGCAGGGGGTCAGTATGTGTGGTTCTATGGCTACAGTGCAGGGGGAGGGTGTGGCAGAAATACAAAAAAAATCCCTTTTCACAGGAATTTCTGCGGCCGGCAAAAAGTGCAATTTTTTGCCCTTTTCTCTTTTGGGGTGAAACATTTTGGCCATTCCTACCACACAGTTGATTCTGACACGCCTAATTTTTTGGCTTTGTCTCTGGTTGATTTATTCCCATTTTACAGCCTTATGATGGCCTGAGATACTCTTCATGTTGAGAGATAACAGTAATAGACTCTAAATGCAAATGCCACACCTAGAATTACCTCTAGATATTTTGTTAGCTCACTTGTGCATGAACTAACGCTACAATAATGTGCACTTGGCCAAAAATCAGCTGAGCAGCCAATTGTCCAATTACTTTTGATCTCCTAAAACGGAGGGGCATGTATAAAAAAAAAGCTGTAATTCCTACAGGGTCCATGGTTTATGGATGAAAATACCCTCAAATTAAAGCTGAGAGTCTGCACTTTATCGTCTTAGTCATTGTTACATTTAAAATCCAAAGTGCTGGAGCACACAGCCAAAACAACAAAACTCATTTCACTGTCCAAATATTTATGGACTGCACTGTATCACAAGTGTCAAAAGATACTCAAATGCTCTCTCATTTCTGGTTAGTATTCTGTATCAATGTAAATTGTATCTTATATTTTACACAAAGAACACTTCCCCTCCCTTCGTCCCTTGTGTATCTTTTCTGGAAATGTTGTACCCAGTTATAACTATGTCACAGTCATGAGATTCATTGTACCAAGATTAGGTTATAGCCTCCATATCCAAATCAACCCTGGTCATTATTGTAATTAGTACTGGAGTGTGTTCCCTAATCTATGAGCATTTGCACACAAACCATAGACATTATTTCTAGGGTTTGTTACCATGACATTTCCAGCTTTATATACCTTATTTCTGTATTCATTTTATGACTTTTAAAGTCAACTGTAATATCCCTATCTATATCACAAGACTAAATGGACTGACATCATTGCTCACCACAGTAAAACATATCAGATTGAATTACACTGTACCATTTCTAATGACCAGATCAAAAGATTTCAGCAGATCAAGAACCCTGATATAATAACCGCCTCTCTACTGATCTGATTTTCTATTCCTCTCCCTGACACATGTTGGATCATCACTCCTAGAAATGGATACACATCCACTCTTCCCCTTCATCCCCTTTTTTCCTCACTCTCCTCTCTTATTAAATCTAATATGATGTTTCAGTGTTGTCAAGGGTGCTGTAATGGTGTCCTAATGTCCGGACCTTAAAGTAACTGGATATCGATACTGGAGAGAGTAGTTCAGGAACACTGCAGGTCAAACCTGACCCTTTTTGCCACCAAAGCTAGATAAAGGTGCTGTCCAGATGTCCAATCCCAATTAAGTCGGGACCCTGACCAGGATGATATTTGGTGCACACCGGAATAGGTCTCGGACAAAGGACCCAGTGGTGACCCCAAATGCAGATCCTCTATGCTCCAAACAAACAGGAATGGTCCATACAAGATAACAGGCTGGGACTGCCTACTACAGGACCAGAGAACAATAAGAAATAGATTTTTACCTATAGCAGGCTGCGACTGCTCAGATTTCAACAGTAGGGTGATGGAAAATATCCCTTTATAGGTAGCAGGCTGGTACTGCTCAGAGCTCAACCAGAACAATGTAGGAAAACCTCTTACCATTAGCTGGTGAAGGTAACTAGAGTATGAAGGTTGTATAATAACCCCAGATGGGGATTTGACTTGAGGTTGAATAAAACTCAGTCTATGTTGAGTATATGAATCAACAACCAGAAGTCAAAGATTATCTGATTAGGATGAAGGGTATGAATCTACAGCTAGGAATCGAAGCAAATTCGACTGCTATGACAAGTGTGTTTGAAATTCGACCGCGGCTCGGAATGAATACGACTAGGATCATAAGAACTCAAACCACCCTTGAGATAGAAAAGAGCGGGGCACTACCACTCACACTCGTTTGACCCCATAGCACTCTTACCAAGGATAAGAGAGGGCAAACAGAACCAGGGTAGAGAATAGACAAGGGAGATGAACGTACTCACACAGGCCTACTCCAACCACTAGGCCAGGATCACAGTTACTAATCGAACACCCCTGAACACAAAGAGAATGCTGACAGACACTGTACATCCAGTTTCGACTTGCCCCACAGTGGGGAATTCACTGTTAGGCTGAGCTAGCTGGGGGCAGAATAGACAGAAGAGGAGGCCCAAGTTGAAGGTAAATAGTGGGGTATATGAAGGTAACACTGTAATAGCACCTGTCGCCTGGGTCAGAGGAAACACACGGATAACAGACCCCAGAGGCCCAAGATACGAACGTACTTGATGGTGTGGAAGGAATCAAGGTGAGGAAAGCCATAGTCAGAACAAACCAAGGTCACTACTAGCATATGGGGTATAAGAGATAAGCAAATCCGTAGTTAGTAAACGTAAGCCAGGGAAAAAACAGCTGGGACGACAATCCAAAGAGAACACAAACCAAGGTCAAAGATACAAATTAAATCTGGTCTATAACAAATGAACTCGAATAACCAGGCTAGGAGGGATCTCTCATTTGGTATCCTTTTGAATGGTCACCCACAGAAGAGCTTGCGACCATTCAACTGTTTCAGCAGGTCGCCTGGGTAAAAAGCGCAACGTGACAATCTCGCCTTAAGCACACAGACAGTAAACATACAGAGGCAGTTGGAGCACCTCCGTGTGCTGCGAGAGAGATATTATGGCAAAATAAGTAGTTGTAGGTTGGGGTTCTGTGGTTATTTGGGGAGTTGTATATTTATTTATTTGCTGGTTATTTTGTGTAATTTTTCTTAGGTTACGTATTTAGATTGGATCCAGTTCAAGTATTCCTTGTCCCAGTTTGCTATCAACTGAATTAGGATAAAAATTTGATGTGGTGTATCAGGTGGATTTATTTAGGGAAAGGTTTGGCGGGTATGAAGTCGTAACGTTTAAGTGCTGCATATGGTGGTAAGGTCCTTTACACATATGTAATCCTTTTAAAGGGATAGTAATACTTCATTTTAACTTTATTTTATTATGTAGGCATTAAAAAAACACGAAGAATGATATATGTCTTATCTCTCAATCCTTTATGGTTTAAGAGATATTCACAAGCAAAGTTTCCCCCTCCCGTCCCTTTTACCTAGTGTAAGCCATCTCTTCTCAGATGTGGAATGCAGTCCATAGACTGGACAGATAACAGAAGGGGACACTCTAATTCCTATGAAAACAATGAAAGCCCTGCCCCCCTTGACAAGCTTTTCAGGTTTTTCCCTTATCTTAATTGAAGATTGTCCCTCTCTGCAGTCTACCTGGGCACCTCCCTTCTGATCTGCCTGAACAGTGTTACATCAGTAAAAGGGGCGGGAGGGGGATACTTTGTCATTGAATTACTCTTGAACTACAACTCTGACAGAATTGAAATAACACTCTCCAAAGTCTAAATACTATGATGATTATTTAGAGCTGCTTTTATTATGAAACATTACTATCCCTTTAAATACTCGCCTACATTGAGAAGACGGACTGTAAATTGAATTGCATACAGAAATAAAAAACAGTTGTTAAGCCTGTGTCGCTCCAGCTGCCTCTGTGTGCTTAACATTAGCCTTTTAGTATCTCTTGCAGCACACTGAGGCGCTCCAACTGCCTCCATGTGCTTAATATCCATGTGCTTAAAGGGATAGTAATACTTCGTTTTAACTTTATTTTATTTTGTAGGCATTAAAAAAACATGAAGAATGATATAAGTCTTATCTCTCAAACCTTTATGGTTTATGAGATATTCACAAGCAAAGTTCCCCCTCCCGCCCCTTTTACCTAGTGTAAGCTATCTCTTCTCAGATGTGGAATGCAGTCCATAGACTGGACAGATAACAGAAGGGGACAATCTTCTTCCTATGAAAACAATGAAATCCCTGCCCCCCTTGACAAGCTTTTCAGATTTTTCTCTTATCTTAATTGAAGATTGTCCCTCTCTGCAGTCTACCTGGGCAGCTCCCTTCTGCCCTGGCTGAGAAGTGTTACATCAGTAAAAGGGGCGGGAGGGGGATACTTTGCTTGTGAATATCTCTTAAACCATAAAGGTTTGAGAGATAAGACTTATATCATTCTTCATGTTTTTTTAATGCCTACAAAATAAAATAAAGTTAAACCGAAGTATTACTATCCCTTTAATGCACCCATTGACAGCACGACAAGACAATCTCAAGCTGTCATGCACTGCACTCTTCTGCGTGCGACCATTCATAAGTGAACACTCTCATTCTTAGCTTAGCTATTTGAGTAAGCCCTTATATTTTACTGAAAGTCCGGTGAAAATCTTTATATTCAGCATTCTATGGGCCCTTCAAGTTGTATATTGAAGATCTGCACCTCCTACAAATTTGTGATTCCACCCTTGCTCACCATCATTGTACTGGTCTGTATAATTACCCCAGTTCACCATTTTGTAAACCAAGTTCCATACACTCAAAGAAAGTGGAGAAATTCTGAGTCAAAGTACCTGTATCACAGGAGGCAAGAGTACCCTTTGATTTAATGTGGCTTTTTGACCCCTAAGATGTGACAAGGCTCCCAGTCACATTGCTTTGTGATGCATTGGCAAGCTTATTAGCATTCAATGAGTTAAAAATCCCATTTCAATTTAGTGGAAAATGTTAATATTTGTATTTGTTCCCCATGGTGCAGCTGGACAGCCCCAGAGATCCTCACTTTTCTTTGTGAACAGAGCCCCAACTGTAGAGCACTCTGGGACATGTTGACACTTTATTTATGAATCATGTGTATTATGTATTATTGTTCACAAATGTCTCACTTATGCTAAAGTCTGAAAAAAGTAATTTCTCTTTCTAGTCTCAGTGGAGCAGCAAAACTTAAACACCATTCACGTAACAGTCAGAGGGTAATTGCATCAGTGGAGCTTGAGCTGGCAACTTGTTAATTAATGCTCAACTTTAATTATCTACAAACTCAACACTTGTATAACTTGCAATGGTGCAGGCCCTGGGCTTGTCAGCTCTGAGGAAATTGTTATGAGTGGGCAAAAAGGATGAGCAGCACAGCCGCCTACGGCCTAATAACAGCTGACAGGCCTAATTACCAATATTCTATTAGTAACCCATTCAGCTGCCTGGCATATAAGCACATTTTCTCTTTGTAACACCTCAGCTCTGTACTCACTGGGCATATGCACAAAATAAAATGGTGCAATTCTGAGGTAAGCCAACTACACCATAGGGTAAAAATAACAATTCCCTCATTGATTTAAGGGGGCAATTATTCCCTTGAGTGCTTGAGAGAACTCTAACACATTGCTTAACGATTTAAAGTACCAGTGGCGTGTGCCATGCAATATGTTGTACCCCTCTCTGGTCTGTAAAGGGTTAAAAGCCTCATATCAATCAATGAGAGTTTTTATTTTAATTTGTTCATCATGGTGCAGCTGGTTTGGCTCTTTTTCCTTGCGTTTATGGCCCGCTGAGGCTCTCTACAGATAACAAACACATTCTTTTCGGAATATGTCTCTTCTCCTCTGGACCCCATAAATGTTTACATTTTGGAATATCCTCATATGACTGCAGATGTCTCTATAATAAGCACAGCTGAACCTGTCAAAATGGCTGAGCCACAGATTGATCCTCTGGTGAATATGTTAGAATATCCTTATGCAGCTCGGTTTTGAGACACAGGTGTCCTGCCATCCCTGAGTGTTTCTTATTCTTAGCACCGAATCTCTCCTGCTGGGTTACATAAGGCATCTTGTATTGTTATCGTGGTATTATGAATGACTTGGACTAGACTGCAGTATAGTCTCTCGACCCATGAAATCTTTAACTGCACAGACACATAGTTTATTATCTGGAAATAAACGAATGCACTCTAAATATTGGGAGCAAATTGCAGACTAAATAGAGAAATCATTAAAACAAGTGTCATAGGCATACAATATCACAGTGCCAAATAGTAACAGGAGGGTCATTAACTAATGAGAGAAATTTCTAAGTTGTCTGTGTTATTCAGTGGAGCCTCTCTATCTTGATGAAGTTATCTTTGTTCATAGAATCCATAGAATAATATAGTGATTGGAGAGTTTCTCTCACTGGAAGGTTTTTCTCACCTTGGTGCATCTCCTTTCAGCTATCTTCACTTGGGAAGAGATCAGCTAAGGTGTGATACATAAGTGATAAACAGGAGGTAATTTCTCCAATGTGATGATCTCTCCAGTGTCTATGTCATTCTATGGAGCATATGCATAGATATCTCATAAGTTGTCGTAGAGAGCTTAATGCATAGATTCCATAGGACAACACCAGAACTGGACTGTTTTTCACTCAAGATGTTACCTTCTCTACGACAACTTCATATATATCTTACTGGAATCCTCACTCAGAGCTATAGTAAGTACTTCAAACCCAAATGCAATCCCAGGTATCAATGTGTACACAGCAGATGACCTTATTTTCTCCCCCAAATATTAGTGCATTTAAACAAGTCTGTTGTGACTGAAGCAGTGCTACCCTTGAAAGGATTTATGGTATACTATATCTCGATTTCCTGGAAGTTTTTAACCCACCAACAGCAATTTCTGGAATGATTGCATCAGCTGTATGGATCATCTCCAGCTGGAGTCCATGTGCAACTGGAACTCTCTTTCCTAATCTGGGGAACAGGAAGCCTGGACCTGGAGTCTATCAAGAAGAAGTTCTCTCAGGCTCCCCTATAGCACCTAATAGTAGACAGGAGCTTCCTGACTCCTTGGTCTACCAGGAAGCAGGATCCAATGTGTTGTTCTAACAGGAAGCTGAAATATCAGTACAAGCCTGTACATATCCCACTATTGTATACTAGAGCCTCCTTATACCGTCAGAGACTCTGTCTTGGTGGAGTGTAAAGGGTCAATTTTAAAAACAAAATTAACTGAAATTCTGTTTTCAGATGTGTGTAAAGTTCTTCATCCTTAAAACAAAGGAGGCCTCTTCGTTCAATATGGAAGTGAAATATTTGAGCGACTTTAATGGCAGATTGATATTCAGTTGGAGACAAAATGTCTGAGAAAGATGTACTCCTATGTGAGAAAGGCTGGTAGAATGACATGTTTATAGGGTTTCTGATAAACTTATGATCCCTCCCTTTTGAGATGGTTGCCAGGCCAGATGTCATTACTAGTGTTTCTCAAATTATTAAGGAAAATTCTAACGTGGAGTGAGAGCACCATCTTTTGGATGTGTAGCAGCATTATTACTGATGCCTTGGAATTCCTCATATTATTATCATAATTTATGCATGATGTCATATGGAAATTAAGGGTTAGAAGCGCCTAATCAGATAATACTGATGATGTCACTGTATAATGAGATGGATCTCTGTCCAATCAGAGGGGATGGGCGGAGAGTGCTGATAAGAGTGATTTTACCATATAAAATACTATGATAGAAGGTAAAAACTCTTTTGGCTCCTGGTTCCATTCCTGCTCACATTCTTGCTGACTGACTGCCATAGAAATCCTAAGAAATTCACACTTATTGATCTGGTAACTATCTCTTTCCTTACTATAATTCTACAAAATTCAGAATCAAATATTTATTTCTTCCTTATTTGAAGAAAATTAATTTTTCTTATAATTGTCTTAATCGGGCTGGCCACCCAATTGTGACCAAATATAAGGTATATTGGCTCTATTAATTCGGAATTAAGCAGAATTCATTAATTAATTAGTGAATGGTTATATTTTGCCAGATAGATAATAAAATAGTGATAGCAGTGAGATCTATTTATCCTTGTATATTCTGGTTAATATAATTTCTGTTATTTCTAGAATATTGTGTTTCTGGAAAGATTATAATAACTAGTATTTGATCTGGGGAATTCTTTGAATTCGGTTATTAACCCTTTAAATGATATTTGTCTATTTAAATTGTGGCGTTTCTTTGGATTTCTTTGTGTGTGTTTTGAGTCTAAAACTTTTGTAAAGTGAAAGTTTCTTTTAAACTTTCACTAGACAAAAGAAGCTGCCATCTTGGGTGTGGTATCCTATCCTTATAGTGGATTAACCCTTGGAGTACCTTCTAGATTTCTTTGCGCATGTACTGGGCCTAACTTTTGTAAAGTGAAGGTTTCTTTTAACCTTTCACTAGACAAAAGAAGCTGCCATCTGGGTGTGGCACCCTATCTTAAGAAGTGGATTAATCCTTGAAGTACCCTATAGGTTTTACACAATATTGCTATAATCATGTTTAGGATACATATTACATGGGGTTTGGTATACTGTCTAGATATATATTACTGGATTAATTCTAAGCATATTATTGGTATAATCTGTTATTGACTATATTAATTGCAATTCATATGTTTTATTCAGGAGGTATACAATAGTTGAAATCCATAAATAGTTAAATTATAGTGATCTATCTGGAATCTTATTCCAGTTAGCTTCTCTAAAATTTGCTATTGCATGTGGTACAAGGATAATTGTCAGATGACCTAGCTTAATATTAAGGTCAATTCACATGACAATATACCTTAAACCTTAATTAGCATAGTTTATACAGTTCCTGAGGCTGAGGTATTCACATACGCTGCTGCCAACTGTATTTGATTAACTGTAAGGATTTATCATCCTTTTCTATGTTTGAGTTCAATTATTGTTATTGCATACCTCTGAATATACCCAGGTACAGTTAACCCTTTAACTGCTGGTCATAATAATTGTCATATTGGTTTTTGAGTTATTGTTATCTATTCAGTTGGTGTTCACTCAGTTTTATCATTGTTGATTACATTATATATATATATATATATATATATATATATATTTATTTATTTATTTATTTTTGCACAAATATGAGTTCTTTACTGTGAAGTAGCGTGTCCATACCTAGTATTGTGTAAAGTTCTCAAAATTATTTATATTGTCATTTATGCGAAGATATCCAACCTGATTGGTTCTCTTGTTTTAACCCCTTGGATACCTTCATCATAATTGGTTCGACAATACTAACATAAATAGCGTCTTCCCTACCTTCTCTGTAGAGCTCCCTGGAAACTGGTTTCTTGCCGTCTAACACCCATGTCTGGCACTGAGTAGAATATATGCCATCCTAGAATTTTATCCCATTAAATGCTAGAGACATCTCAAATGCATCTATTCATAATGTGGGAGACGTCTCTAGCATTCAAGGGCTTAACCCTCTCTCATAGACGGCAAATAGCTCTGCGGCTTGGCAAAAAATATGTTAAAAGGCTGAAATAGTGATAATCCTAAATATAGTTTGGGCTGAATTGTACGTAGACCATCAATTAATTTTCATTTGAGTGAATTTTATAATCTGTATAGGAAATTTGAACTAATCTGTCCAGATGTGTCCTGGTAATCCAGATCCTGGCTGGCAGCCACCACACCAAGACTGATACTGGGGAAATCACTTTATCTCTCTGCCTTACTGTGTGTCCTGTAAAATGGTAATAAGATTACTGGTCCTCTCTGAGGTTAGAAGCCTGTCACAGCCCACTGACATTACACACATACAAGATGCTTACAGCAAATAATGTCCCAACAGCCCACCTAGTCTCACACCGATGAGCAACAAAAGACTCCCAGCTTACATAGAAAGCATTTGACTATACAAAACAAATTGTATGGATTCTGTATTTCAAAACTTTAAGGACCAGTGGGGTGTGCAGTGCATTGCTATGTAAACATGTAAATCTGTTTGTGACCAACATAAAAATCCATTTGAGAGCTAACAATAATATATATATATATATATATATATATACACACATATATTATATACATAATTTTCATCCAGAGGAAGGCGCTCATCCCGTTGATATGTCTGATTAGCTGCAAATTTTTATACTCAACAGAGGGCAAGCACTCACAGGAATTAAACATATACAACCAATTTATTTCAATTCAGTTCAACTGAAATAAATGTGTTATATATTTTTAAGTCCTGTGAGTGCTTGCCCTTCGTTAAGTATAGTATATATATATATATATATATATATACACACACACACACACACAGATGTTTCCAGTGATAAGAAAGGCACTTTGAAGACTTATGAATATGATGAAAAAGTGACACCTCCACCATGTGTATTGGTAAATGACTCCTCCTTCACCTTGGGAAAATTACCTTTAGGGACTGATAGCTATTGAACTCCCCTGTAACAGAGGTAAAACCCAGTCTCTTGATGTATGCATCTTCACTGGATAACCTCCAGCATCGGTATCAGCCATCGATCATAGAATCCTCTTTTCCCCGCTCACACATAAGTTTGAATAATGACAATTTCCGCTTGGCGAATAATTTCCCTCAAAGTGCAGTTTTTCCATTTTTTCCCGCCTTTTTCACCCATTGAAATCAATGGGAAGAAAAAATTTTCTCCACCACACGAAAGTGTTTGTGAGAGGAGAGAGCAGTACCTTTTATGAGCTAGAGAAGACAGAGAGGGGAATTGAAGCTTAGTTTAGGGAATCTTTTAGTAGGACATTTGTTCTGTGTAAGTGTTTATTAGGAGAGTCAGTATGGCATTCTGGGGAGAAGAAGGGAGGAAGGAGGTTGACCCCCAAATACTCCAAAATTCCATGTGACTGATTGGCAAGACACAGGCAGCCAGGGATCTATTTGCTTGCTGATCTTGCTGTTATTGTCTCTGTTGTGGGTGGGGAAGACTGGGGAAAGAAGTTGTTGATTTTGTTTTTCAGTTATAATTTTTTTGGACAGACTGTGATAAGACAACAGGGTGGATACCTTAGAAAAAAATAAATATAAAAAAAAATAAAATAAAAAATAAAAAAGAACTAAATATATTAGGTAGAAGAGTGTGTGAGGGGAAAAGAGGATTCCAGAGGCAATGGCTGATACCAAAACTGGGGGTTATCCAGTGAAGGAGCAAACACATAGAGGCTGGTTTTGCCTTTGTTAAAGGTGAGTCGAGTAGTCCATCCCTAAAGGTGATTTCCCATGGTAAAGGAGGAGACAGCAATACACATGGTGGAGGTGTCAAATGTGTGTATTATAACAGTCTGCACTTAGATTCTGTGCTCTTTCTCTTTTTGTGCACTTTGTATGATGAGGGAGGAGTCTCACTTTCTGCCAGTTCTCTACAAGAGTACAGCAGCAACGATGAGTGACTGACTCTTTTAAGGACTCATATTTAATCAGGTCACATTTTAATTTTTGCAAATATTTGGACATTTCTGTTGAATTAGAGCTTTAGGAAGTTTGTGTATCTATCTATCTATCTATCTATCTATCTATCTATCTATCTATCTATCTATCTATCTATCTATCTATATCTACATACATATTATATTGAAACCCCACATAAGGAATGTGATAAAATTGGTTGTGCTCCAGCTAAAAACCGCAAAGCTCAAATCTTTTTATACTTTGAGCCAGGCTTAATTAACTGCACCTGGCAATTTTTTCTTCATTCACCTGCAGACTCAAAAATACCATATGCTATCACACTAATGATTAACTGGCCTCAGAAAGAACCAGAGCTTTATGAGTTTTATCACTTATGCCTGGGTCATCAAGGGAGCCTATTACACCCTCTGGGAAGAGGAATAGTGCTGACTTGGGTGCACAGCTGCTATTCTCCCAACCTTCATAGGCCTAGGGAAAGGGAATGCTAAATATAAAGGACTTCATAATATTCCTTTATTTGGTGCCTCTACAGAATTGCCTGGGGTCTAGAAAGTAATGGATCACTTAGTACAAAGTGTTGTATCACTGGGAGATGGCTTGTTTGTCTTTCTCTTTGATGTGGTGTTTGTCTAATGAGGACTATGCAATCTAGTAGTAAACAATCTCTGATCCATCTGAACAGTTAGCTTTTCCCTGTTCATCCACCACGTCCTGTTAGGGTTGCCACCTTGTCCACATAAGAAAAATGTATGTCACATGGCTCTTGGTAGCCTTAAAGTAGGAATGCACAGACCTCATCCCTCCAGCTTTTGTTGGACTACAATTCCCATTATTCTCAGATGACAATCATTGTCTCCCCTTCTTTAGGTCTTCAGTGGGTACATCTTTCATAAGCAGTTGTTTATAAAGAGATAAGGTGGCAAGCTTACCCAATTCACAAAGTGAAAATGTACATGTTTTGGTATGGAGCCCTATTATTTCTCAAAACCTATAATTATTAAAACCCACATGAATGTGTAGTGCTAATAATCAAGAAATTACAACCAAGTACATAAAAAGTGTCTAAGAGTAATGTTTCGTTTCAAGTGAATTCGACCTTACAAATTGTCAGTGGAACAAATTCCTTTTTGCAATGCTAAACAGCTTCGCACAATATCAAGGACATCTTATCCTTAAATAACTCACAAAGCAGGTGCATGAAATATTGTGTGCATGTCCCTCTCTATCTGAATATCAGAAATCACAAAAGGGATCTACTGATTTCTAAAAACATAATTGTATTATTATTATATATTGGTGTATCCTTATAACATAAAGTCCTAGAATGCGTTGCTCACTGTGTGCGTAACCGCACATGCGCAGTGGGGACTTGCAGAATGGGCTGATCCGGAGCGGAGAGCTCCAGAAGGCAGACAGCCTGTCTGTGCTCCCGGCTCTGGGGCAGCAGCGGAGGTGGCTGGGTGACAAACTGTCACCCAGCACCTCTGCTGCTATCCCGGAGCCGGGAGCACAGACAGGCTGTGAGCCATCCGTAGCTCACCGCTCCGGATCAGCCCATGTATACGGGCTTTTTAACTAGTTAGTATATATTCTGAAAGTCATTTAGGTAAAAATGATGCCATACCTTTTTCAATGAATTCTGTCTATTCTTCTGGATCTCTTCTGGTCCAAACTTCAGCTCCCTTTCAGTGTGCCCCTGAAGAAAGTTAATGTAATTATTTATTTATTTTGAGGGTTTGGGTGAGATATTACCTTAACCATTAAAGGATATTGGTATCAAAGGAACAAGAGCACCCCTTAATAATAAACCCCTACTTACTTTAATCTTGGCAGAAAATATTACTGGCAGCTATGAATCAATTATGCATGACTTCAGTCTCCAAAATTAATCTTTACTAGTAATGAATATCATGACCTTGGAGGCAAACATTATTCTTTGTTTCAAAACTCCAGGATCTCAAACCATCTCCACTAAAGTCTTCTTAAGATGGAAAGAACAAAACAAACAGTGCAAAACCCCTCTAACTGCAATCTGTTGGCATCACCAGAGGCATAAAGGAAGCCCCCACAGCCCCCGCAATGTGGGGAGGCAGACTAAGGCGCCCCCAAGAAACTTTTGGCCATATATAATATTGGAGGCCCTGCAAGACTCGGGGGGGGGGGGCAAGAAAGTTGTACCCAACTGTAGAATGGGTGAATTTTAATCATAAGGAGCCTCATTCCTACCTGGACTCTGTAAGCACCAGCAAATCTCTAAGTAGAACTCATCAGTTTTCTTTCTGTTTGTTACAGATTTGCAACACAAGACAAGGAGTCAGATGGTATAGTTAAGAACACCTTTATTAATAATAATAATAATAAGCAAATGCAAGTAAGTATGAGAGTACAAGCAGAGTGTGACTGGAAAGGCTAGAGACTCTATCAGCAATAGGAGCCTGCTGATGGGTCAACCACACGGCTGGAGACTAGGCCAAAGCCAGCTGGTAATCTCAGGAATCGAAGAAAACACAACACTGAACCTACAGTCTCCTGTAAGGGGCAACAGAGGAGACTACTGACTCATGCCTGCAGTCAGTATGGAAAAGCTCATCTCAAATAAGGATGGCAACAACGGACACTACTGACTAACAGCTGCAGTCAGTAAGGCCGGAATCTGCCAGAACCCCAGGTCTGCACCAGGATGGGTATCTGTAGGTAATGGAGCCACAAGCAGACAGATCCACAGGTCAGCACCAGCTAAGATAGTCAGAGAAGCCAGGTTCATACACAGAGCGGGTAGTCAGACAGAGCCACAGGTCTGCACCATATAGTATGTCCACTAGGAGTAAGCTACACTAGGAGGATAGTTGGACAGAGCCCCAGGTCAGCACCAGAATGGATAGTCAGACAAGCCAGGGTCATACACGGAGCGGGTAGTCAGCCAGAGCCACAGGTCTGCACCAGATTGGATGTCAAGACAAATGGAGCACACAGAGAGAATGGTTAGACAGAGCCACAGGTCAGCACCAGAATGGATAGTCAGACAAGCCATGACATACACAGGACACAGGAACCACTGGAACTAGAACTGCTCATAACAACAACATACGGGTAACTGATACACAGGCCCATAGAGGCTTATAAAGGAGTACGAGAAGGTGGGACCAATTAGGTCCCCCAGGTTGGGCCTATAACAGTCGTCCAGGCAAGTGCCAGTAACAATGAACCAGATGCAACCAGGCCGCAGGCAGAGAGGGACATGGCTAATGATGCCGGAGCGTCAGTCCAGAACCCTGCTCCCAGCCGAATGGAGCAGGCCAAGGTAAGGCACTGTGACACTGTTAAATGGCTCGACGTATGGAGGCGTAGTAAGGTAGCCACATGACATGCAGCCGTACAGAACACATGGTCAGGCTTAACCTCATTCTACCTCAGGATTGGCTAGCTGGAGGAGCGGGACAAATTTTTACACCAGCAAATCAAGAGGCAGCACTAGTTTAAGACCATGTCAGGTTGTTTGCTGCAGCTCCTTATTATCTAATACCTCTGATGCCATTCCTACTTGTTTTACACATCTAATGCTGAAAATAGCTGCCGTAAACATTCTCAAGGTGGCCGAATGGATAAGAGAAGACAAAATGTGAATGCACCAGTTACTGAAATAAGTTAACGATTAAACACATGCACACACTGACTTCATGATTATTTGTTGTAAACAGTCAATGCATGCCTGATATGTCAACTTGAATTATATTAAACTAGTATGGTTATAGTTATATGTTCATCAGTGTGTCTTATGCACAAATGTAACATTTCAAGTGTCATTGTACTATATGCCTGTGCATAAGGCGACTGTCCACATTCTTTGTTGAAGAAGCAAACATTAGTAATAGGTGTTATGAAGGGTATCCAATAGTGTTGAGCGAGCGTGCTCGGCCGATGCTCGGATCGGCTCGAGCATCGCTCTGCTCGGCACATGGCGGTACTCGTCGAGTACCGCCATGTGCTCGCCCGCCATGTTCGGGTGGCGGGGATCTGTGCCCGGAGGAGGCACAGATCTGAAGACGCTCCGCTGGACCACCAGGGACTGGAGGTACGGGGGCATTGCGGAGATGAAGGGGGCATTGCGGAGATGAAGGGGGACATTGTGGAAGAGGGGCATAGCGGAGATGAAGGGGGACATTGTGGAAGAGGGGCATAGACTCTATGCCCCTCTTCCACAATGTCCCCCTTCATCTCCGCTATGCCCCTCTTCCACAATGTCCCCCTTCATCTCCTCTATGCCCCTCTTCCACAATGTCCCCCTTCATCTCCGCTATGCCCCTCTTCCACAATGTCCCCCTTCATCTCCTCTATGCCATAGAGGAGATGAAGGGGGACATTGTGGCAGAGGGGCATAGCGGAGATGAAGGGGGACATTGTGGAAGAGGGGCATAGAGGAGATGAAGGGGGACATTGCGGAGATGAAGGGGGACATTGCGGAGATGAAGGGGGGCATTGACCAGGCACCCTCCCCTCATCAGAGCATCGCTCTGCTCGGCACATGGCGGTACTCGTCGAGTACCGCCATGTGCTCGCCCGCCATGTTCGGGTGGCGGGGATCTGTGCCCGGAGGAGGCACAGATCTGAAGACGCTCCGCTGGACCACCAGGGACTGGAGGTACGGGGGCATTGCGGAGATGAAGGGGGCATTGCGGAGATGAAGGGGGACATTGTGGAAGAGGGGCATAGCGGAGATGAAGGGGGACATTGTGGAAGAGGGGCATAGACTCTATGCCCCTCTTCCACAATGTCCCCCTTCATCTCCGCTATGCCCCTCTTCCACAATGTCCCCCTTCATCTCCTCTATGCCCCTCTTCCACAATGTCCCCCTTCATCTCCGCTATGCCCCTCTTCCACAATGTCCCCCTTCATCTCCTCTATGCCATAGAGGAGATGAAGGGGGACATTGTGGAAGAGGGGCATAGCGGAGATGAAGGGGGACATTGTGGAAGAGGGGCATAGAGGAGATGAAGGGGGACATTGCGGAGATGAAGGGGGACATTGCGGAGATGAAGGGGGGCATTGACCAGGCACCCTCCCCTCATCAGAGCAGGGGGTGCCTGGTGTAATGCTCGTGTCGCCCCATTCTATTCAATGGGGCTCGGGTGCTCGGCCGAGCACTCGAGCCTCAGGGGGTGCTCGGTCAGAGCACCCGAGCACCCGAGCATCGGGGTGCTCGCTCAACACTAGTATCCAACCCTTTTTTTCAGGCTAGAGAAGAAAAAATGAGAGCTCAGGCAGAGCCCGGGCTGCCATTTTGACATTGTCTAAACTCTTGTTCAGCTCAGCCTCACTTCCTGCTGTTTAGGGGAACCTGCAACTGAAATCCTCATTATATCAATTTTGCATCACATTACAGAAAAAGGATGCAGGTACTGCCCAGTCGGGGTTCTGGAGGGGGGGGGGTGTATGTGGGGGCAAAAATGGAGAAAGTGAGGGCAAGGCTGCAAGTGACAAGGGCAGTGTTATGACGTTGCCAGGACTGAGATAAGTGACCATTTGAAAACCTACACTAGCTGTCCTTGTGGTCAGTTTTCACAGAACTATACACACTCCCTCAATATTGCTGTGCAGGTTCTCACCCACACACTACCAGAAGCAGTGTACGCAGCACCTGGCTGTCAACAGTTACAAGAAACATGTACCTTCTTATGTAAAACCCATGCCATCAAGGAAGACTCTGGGTCATACAAAACACTTCCATAAATAGTCTGTCCATTGGCAGTTCATTGGAAAAGTCAGTGTCAGTTTGCTTGGTGCTTCTCTGTTATTAGCAATCCATAACACAGTACGTAACAGCTACTGTAAATCATCTATAACTACGGTATCATATAATGTGTATCCAGATATACACACTTCTGCTGTACCTTTGTCCATAATCCTTTACATCATAATGCAACAGTAACGTGCTTATGCACATCGACATCTCCAAAGATTGGTGGGTGTTAGAGAGGTACACATTTTACTTACTATGTTGATATTTACAAAGCAATTGTCGCAAAGTGTCATATTTACAAGAAAACTGTTTATATGTGATGAGACAAAGCAAGTTCTCCAAATTATCAAAGATAAATTGGTTCATTAGGCTTTATATATTTAGTAGGGGGTGGTTTCCTATGGCTTGCTGCCTGCAATAAGCTCAACAGCATGCAGGTAACCACTTTATGCAAAAGAGCTAGTCAGAGATGCTCAACTAGGTACGAGCCTGCCCTCAAAGTGATGAGGCTCTATAGGATAAGTATCCTACCCAGGGTGCAATCTCTTGCACCACTTTATGCTAGCAGTGTATTCTAGACTAAAGATAAATATCCCTCTCATTCTATAAGCAGACAAATCATAGCCCGGACCTTTAAACAATGTAGTGTAGGATCTATCCTTATGTTTCAGATGCTATCCCTTCCATAGCTTCACACATGTCACGGTTTGCAAGCAAGACAAGGAGTGAGACGGTAAAGTGAAATCACCTTTATTAAAATGAATAGCAATATAATGAGTAGGTAATCACAGGGAGTAACAGAGAGTAACCCAAGAGGCAGAGACTCTATCAGAAATGGAAGTATACCTCCAGGTCCCTAGACTGCAGAGACTAGGCCGAGGCCAATGCTAGTCTCTATGTCAGATAGGAAGAGTGTGTACCCAAACAGTCTCCCCTAAGGATGGTAACCGGGGAGAAGACTGACTCACGCCTGCAGTCAGTAAGGAGTAGGCAATCTCCTGAAAAGGAAGGCAACAAGGTGACACTGACTCATGCCTGCAGTCAGTAAGGTAGAGTCTACTAGAGCCACAGGTCTGCACCAGATAGGGTGTTCACTAGACAGGAAAAACACGGAGGGTAGCCGGACAGAGCCCCAGGTCAGCACCAGGTTGGATAGTCAGACAAGCCAGAGTCATACACGAAATAGGTAGTCAGCCAGAGCCACAGATATGCACCAGTTTGGATGTCCAATAGGTCCGCAGTGCACAGAGAGTAGTCAAACAGAGCCACAGGTCAGCACCAGGATGGATGGTCAACAAGCTAAGGTCATACACAGGAAATCAGGAACAATTAAGATACAACTGCACAGAACAACAACGTAAGGGTGACTGGATAAGGATCCAGTTCCCTTAAATTCCCAGAACCAGGAAATAGCTGAGTGGAGCTACCAGCCCCAGCTGCATAAAGATGAGGCCTGCAACATACTACAGCCTTGTGCCTGGAAATGTCATACCGAGGAGAGATTCGGTCAACCCTGCATCAGAACGAACAACAATTCAGACAGCCACTTCAATTTGGCAGAGGACATGGGCAACCAATAGAGAAGCCCAGCACGCCCAGACCTAATCCTAGAAATGACGAATGGGATGATGCCGAAGCGACATTTCATGCCATCCTAGCCCTGCGTCAAGGCCGGAGACGTCACTGGAATAAGGTAACTGTGACAACACAATGTCTGGCAGTTTCTATCCAGGTACTCCTTCCCTAGCAGTTTACTTGACAGCAACTTCTTCTCTATACAGTACTGTGCAAAAGTCTTAGGCATGTGTGAAGAAATGCTATATAGTAAGAATGCTTGTAAAAATAGACATGTCAATAGTTTATTTTTATCAGTTATAGTGAGTGACCTTAGAAAAATCTAAATCAAATCAATATTTGGTGTGACCATCCTTTGCCTTCAAAACAGCATCAATTCTTCTAGGTACACTTACAAAAAGTCAGGGATTTTGTAGGCATATAGTTAAATGTATGATTAAACAATTATACCAAACAGGCACTAATGATCATTAATTTGATATGTAGGTTGAAGCACAATCATTAACTGAAACAGAAACAGCTGTGTAGGAGGAATAAAACTGGGTTAGGAACAGCCAAAGTCAGCTAACAAGGCGAGGTTGCTGAAGACTGTTTAATGTTAAAAGTCATACACCAGGGCAAGACTGAGAACAGCAACAAGACACAAGGTAGTTCTACTGTATCAGCAAGGTACTGTCACGGTTTGCAAACAAGACAGGAGTCAGACAGTATAGTAAAAATCACCTTTATTTAGAATAATAGCAGCAATAAGTAAAGGTACTTTGCTGAGGGTGAAGGGAAGGGCTAGAGACTTTATCAGGAATAGGAGCCGCCCACAGGTCAACCACAACTGCTAGAGACTAGGCCGGAGCCAACTCATAGTCGCAAATGCCCTTAGAATGACCTGGAATAAAAAAACTACAGTCTCCCACTAGGTATGCTACAAGGGAGACTCCTGACTCATGCCTGCAGTCAGTAGGAAGAGACCCTTCTTCCTGTAGGATGGAAATACGGAGCATACTGACTCATGCCTGCAGTCAGTAAGGCCAGAGGCCTGTATCCCAAAAGGGTGGCAACAAGGGAGACTACTGACTCACACCTGCAGTCAGTAAGGCCGGAGTCTGCTAGAGCCACAGGTCTGCACCTGGTTGGGTGTCTGTAGTACAAGTGGCAACACAAGAGGATAATGAGACAGAGCCATAGGTCAGCACCAGACTGGGTAGTCGGACGAGCCAGAGTCATACACGGAGCGGGTAGTCAGCCAGAGCCACAGGTCTGCACCAGAAAGAATGTCCACTAGACAGGAGGCAACACAGAGAGAGAGTAGTTGGACAGAGCCCCAGGTCAGCACTAGAATGGATAGTCAGACAAGACAGGGTCATAGACGGAGCAGGTAGTCAGCCAGAGACACAGGTCTGCACCAGATTGGATGTCTTAACAGACAGGGAGCGCCCAGAGAGAATGGTCAGACAGAGCCACAGGTCAGCACCAGAATGGATGGTCAGACAAGCCAGGTCATACACAGGAAATCAGGATACTAGCAAAATACTACAGCAGTGGACAACAACGTAAGGGTAATGATACACAGGCCCAGAGAGGTTTATAAAGGTGTAGGAGAAGGCAGGACCAATTAGGTCCCCCAGGCTGGGCGTATAACAGGCGTCCAGGCAAGTGCCTGATTCATGATGCCAGTAACAAGGAACCAGACGTGACCAGGCCACAGGCAGAGAGGGACGCGGTCAGTGACGCCGAAGCACCAGTCCAGAACCTTGCTCCCAGCCAAATGGCACAGGTTGAGGTAAGGCACTGTGACAGGTATCTCCCAGGCAGAAATTTCAAGACAGACAAGGGTTTCCAGATGTGCTGTCCAGGCTCTTTTGAATAAGCACAAAGAAGCAGGTAACGTTAAGGACTGTAGACACAGTGGTCAGCCAAGGAAACTTAGTGCAGCAGATGAAAGACACAACATTATTACTACCCTTCACAATCAGTGTCCAGCAGTGCCATCAGCTCATAACTGCCAGAAAAGAGTGGGATCCTGGTACACCCATCTACTATCTGTGGAGAAGTCTGGTCAGAAGTGGTATTCATGGAAGACTTGCGGCCAATAATAATAATAATAATAATCCTTTATTTATATAGCGCACACAGATTACGCAGCGCTTTACACTCATATTGGTCCCTGTCCCCATTGGGGCTCACAATCTAAATTCACCTATCAGTATGATTTTCGAAGTGTGGGAGGAAACCGGAGTACCCGGAGGAAACCCACGCAAACACAGTGAGAACATACAAACTCATTGCAGATGTTGTCCTTGGTGGGATTTGAACCCAGGACCCCAGCGCTGCAAGGCAACTAATAAGCCATACCTCTGATTTGGAAACAAGGTCAATGACTCAACTATGCAAGAAAACACAGGAACTACAGTGCATAAAAATCACAGCAGGTGCTCTGGACTGATGAGTCAAAATGTTAAATATTTGGCTGCAGCAAGAATGAGAGTCTACAGGCAGCAGTGAAGCATGGTGGAGGTTCCCTGCAAGTTTGGGGCTGCATTTCTGTGCATGGAGTTGGGAATTTGGTCAGAATTAATGGTCTCCTCAATGCTGAGAAGTACAGGCAGATACTTATCCATCATGCAATACCATCTGAACTATCTTCAGCGTAAAGAAGAACAATGAGTCCTGGAAATGATGGTTTGGCCCCCACAGAGTCCAGATCTCAACATCATTGAGTCTGTCTGGGATTACATGGAGAGAGAGAACCAACTGAGGCTGCTTAAATCCACAGAAGAACTGTGGTTAGTTCTTCAAGATGTTTAGAACAACCTACCTGCCGAGTTCTTAATCAAACTCTGTGCAATTGCACCTAGAAGAATTGATGCTGTTTTGAAGGGTTGTCACAACAAATATTGATTTGATTTAGATTTTTCTTCTGTTCACTTACTATGCCTTTTGCTAAATGTTAAAAATATACCATTGACGTCAATTTTTGAAAGCATTTTTACTTTACAGCATTTTTTCACACCCACCTAACACTTTTACTCATTACACACACACACAACTACATCCAGCTGCCTCTGATTCCCAGTGTTGATACTATTCCTCCAGTCAGCTGAGGTATCCCTCCCACACGTGGCTCTATTTATTGTAGCCACCCTCTTCCCTATCATGCATTCAGCCTTCTAACTTACTGCTAGTAGACCAGTTCCCTCCTCCTCCAGTATACAATTCATCTAACACTGCCCTTACATCATTGCACTCTATATACCACTGATGGTATACCCCAAGGCAGCCCAGCCATCACCCTTCTCTCCTTCCCAACTACCACCCTCCTCCTGCCAGTCTTGCCTGTTATTAAATATTTACTACATATATGTCACAGTAAAAGCACATGTTTTATAATAGCTATTATCCGGCATTGCTGCCACCTGGAGAGTACATACAAAAGGTCACAGGACATAAAACCACAATTTCAGAGTTTTCTTATAAATAAAGGGTGGTAAACATAATTATTATTTCGCTGTTCAAATTTATCAGACTTTTATCTAGATGGGAATCAGATATTGTATTATCCCAGGGTACATAAATACTAGTACAGTAAATATACAAGCATATTTTATATCAGGCCAGAGCAGCATTCCAATCATTAAAACTGATTATTTTTTATGTGGCTGAATCCTACATTGAAAAAATAGATTTTCATTACAAGGAACATTAAAGCATGTAAAATTCATAGGATGTAACCCTTTGTAATGAGGACTAGGGGACCTCTCTAGAATCCAAAGGGATAAATGGAGATGTCTATCTATCTATCTATCTATCTATCTATCTATCTATCTATCTATCTATCTCTATCTGTCTATCTATATCTAGCTCTATCTATCTATCTATCTATCTATCTATCTATCTATCTATCTATCTCTCTCTCTCTCTCTCTTTTTGTCTATCTATCTATCTATCTATCTATCTATCTATCTATCTATCTATCTATCTATCTATCTATCTATCTATCTCTGTCTCTCTATCTCTCATACATCTGCCTTTACTTGTTAATAAGGAGAAGTGTGTGTGTTTGTACAGATGTTTGTGATGTGTATGTGTGTTTGACTGAGATGCATGTGTGTGTATGTATAAATGAGGCGTGCTTGTGTTAGTGAGGTATGTTAGATGTGCGTGTGTGTTTGTGCATGCATGTATGAGTGAGGTGTGTAAGAGCAAGAAAGTATGGTGTGTGTATGTGTGTGTGTGAGACTAAGATGTGAGCAAGCAGTGTGAGTATGAGGTGTGTGTGAGTAAGGTTGTGTGTGAATTGTATGTATGTGTGGATTGTTAATAGGTGTGAGTCAGTGTGAGTGTGTGTGTGTGTGTGTGTGTGTGTTGTTAGTGAGGTGTATGTGTGTGAAAGATGTATGCATGTTGTGAGTGAGGTCTAAATGTATGAGATGCTTGTGTACCTGTGTGTATGTGTGAGTGAGGTGTGTGTGTGTAGGAGTGGGGTGTGTGTGTGTAGGAGTGAGGTGTGTGTAGAAGTGAGGTGTGTGTGTAGTAGTGAGGTGTGGGTGTGTGAGTGAGGTATACAAGTGAGATATGTGTATGGATTGAATCACAATATTAAGGGGGACTTCTTTTTACAAAAACATTTAGGTAGGTGTCCTGAATACAGCATGTCAGATATATCTATCAATATATTTTTTCAGCATTTTAAGGTATTTGTTGTTTATAATAGGATAGTGGCAGTTTACATGGTTCTGCAGAAAGTAGGTGGAGCATTTCCTCTATGGCTTACTCCATTTTCAAGAGCTGTGAACTAAATACATGAATGGAATTGCCTCCCAGTCGTAGTGGTTGAAGCTAAAAAAGTGAATGAATTTAACTCTTTGAGTGCCAGAGAGGTATCCAACATATTGCAATGCAATGTGTTGGGTACCTCTCTGGCACTCAAAGGGTTAAGAACTCCTGGACTAGATATATGGCTAGTATAAGAATAAAACACATGAGCTAACTAGATGGGCCAATTGGTACTTATCTGCTGTCAAATTCTCTTGGCCTTGTGTATAGAAGTGAATTGGTGAAAATCTGCAGCGCCAAAGGGTGAATACAATTTTACATTGATCAATGCAGGGCTTTTAACCCCTTGAATGCCAAAGAGGTCTCCGACACATTGTGAAGCTCTGCATTGGAGACCTCTCTAGCATATAATGGGTTAAACTGAGCTACTTAAATCAATAAGAATTTGATTTAGGGATGTTATAATTGTATACTATTATGAAGTTGGCTTGGCATAGAATTGCACAACTTTCTTAACTCCCTAAGGACTACATGACGTACTATGACCGTCATGGTGCTTAAATACTTAAGGACCGATGACGGTCATAGTACGTTACATACTTTTTACTTGCAGCGCTCTACCAGGAGCACTGTAATAAAAATAGGGCCTAGAATTGACCTCTCCAAGACTGGAGCAATCTCTTTCAGGCCACAAAGCAGCGCGCCGGTACATGCAACGGGTCACAGGTACCAGCGCGTCAGCAAGGATCAAATCGGTCCTTATGGGACGGAAATGTCCCAGGTCCTTAAGGATTTAATACATATGGCCATATGTTTCTATATAGCTTAGGCTTAAAGGAACAGTAAACACTTTTTTATGAAAACGCATATTTTACAAAGCATTTCCTGCTGAATAAAACAAGGTCACTCCCACTGCTGTCAGATGTTTTATTCAAAATTTATAGCAGTTTAAATAATCAGGAAGTGAATTTACTGTGTTTACTTCCTGATAGTTCTAACTGACAGGAAGTGACAGGCAGTTTCTATCACATTCTATGGAGAACTGTATGTCTCTGACTTTCCTGACTTTCCTCTCCATTAGAATCTAACAGGAAATCTAATTAGAATTTGACCACTAGAGGGCACTGCTAATGTAAAAAACACAGGTTTAAACTGTAATATCTCTGGAAATATAAATCTCTTGGCAGTGGGAGTACCCTTATTTTACTCAATAGGAAAATCCCTACAATATATATTTTTTCATAAAAAAGGTTTACTGCTCCTTTAAGGATCTCAATGTGTTACACAACACTCTGGTCTTTAATGGGTTACACAAATGATAAACTTTAGGTGTCTGCTGAACAACCTATTACAAGGTTAAAGGGGATCTATCACCCCTACATATGTTGGGCTACATAGGTCATTTATGTAGCAACTAGCTTGGGAAAAGTTTTAATTTTTTATAAAAACATAACCATTTAGTCGAATTTAATCCATTAAGTATTGCCCTGTCCCTACTTCCGGACAGACTGTGGGCACAGCTCTGTACCACAGTCTGTCACTCATCCTCTTCTCCCCTCCCTCTATCCAGCCTCCTCCAATAACAGAGGCTTTCTGTCTGTCATTGGCCAGAGATTATTATTATTATTCTTTATTTATATAGTGCCAACTAATTCCGCAGAGCTGTACAATTGAGATCACTCCAGCTTACAGGCAGAAAGCCTCCATCATCGGACCGTGGGTACAGAGCTGTCCGGAAGTAGGGACAGGGCAATATTTAATGGATTAAAATTGGCTAAATAGAGATTTTTTACAAAAATGAAAAGTTTACCCAAGCTAGTCGCTACATAAACGACCTATGTAGCCCAACATGTGTAGGGGTGTTTGATTCCCTTTTTAAATTATAATGGAGAAAAGTAACCCTGAAAGGTCCAGAGGAGTGTGCAACACATTGCATTGTTATTTATTGTTATGGATAGGGAATTTGGGGCCCGGGCATAATTTGAGGGTGGGGGATAACTGAGGTAGATCACGGGGGCCCCTAATTAGAATTTGCATGGGGGGCCCTGCATTTTGTGTTATGCGTCTGGGAATCGCCCTTCTTTCACACACAACACATTCTAAATAGACACTCACTAGAATGTCAGGCTAGTCCGTCCACAAGGAATTAGTGCTCAGATATTTTATATCATATCTATATCTATCTATATCTATATCTATATATATAGATATATCGATAGATAGATAGATAGAGAGATAGATATAGATATGTGTGTGTGTGTGTGTGTGTGTGTGTGTGTGTGTGTATATATATGTATATCAATAAACAACACTTCTTCATTTATGAAAAGTTTCCCTGTGAGTGCTGTCTAATCCGCTTTCAAATTTATGCATCATTACTATTTACCGGCACGCACCCGGGGCATTTTCCATCTTACGGTGAGTGCAATCCTCTCTCTGAATTTGTATATATATATATATATATATACACACATATATATACAACCACCAGAACTACTGGCAATGGCTTCTGCCTGAAGCTCTAGATTATGATATGATATGAAATTATGTGTTAGAAGACAGATTAGATATTAGGAAGGAACAATATGTCTCTTTGGCCTAGGAGAGGGCAGAGCTGTAGGAACAGATAATTAACTTATAGTGTACAAAGCCTGTAGAAGAGAGTGATTTTCTCCAGTGCCTTTCAGCAGTACATGAGCACTTTTGATCATCGCATTTGTGCCGCGTGCCAAGGTTGTAATGGGGTTCTGTGGTATGGCATATAGTAGCAGGTGTAGCCTCATCAAGGGCTGTTGTGAAAATGCTCACTGGCCTGTTCAGGACAAGTACAGAAATGGGGTTGAGGAGAGGTTGCAGGGATGTGGACAATTGCTGAAGATCAGGAGTATGTAGATCTCTTCTCAAGCACTTGATCATGAACATGGAGTAGGAATTGCAGACTACAATGAGGTTGCCACAGTCGGTTAAGAGGCGGTGGTCATAGAGAAGAAAATATATTTTAGAGAAGTAAGAGATGGAGCACGAGTTTTTGAAGATCAGATCAAGGTAGTGGCAGTCTGTGTGTGGGAGAGTTGATCCACTGGCAGATATCAAAGGAGATTGTTAAATGGATAGTAATGTTTCATAATAAAAGCAGCTCTAATTAATCATCATAGTATTTGGACTTTGGAGAGTGTTATTTCAATTCTCTCAGAGTTGTAGTTCAAGAGCAATTCAATGACAAAGTATCCCCCTCCCGCCCCTTTTACTGATGTAACACTGCTCAGCCAGAGCAGAAGGTGGGTGCCCAGGTAGACTGCAGAGAGGGACAATCTTCAATTAAGATAAGGGAAAAACCTGAAAAACTTTTCAAGTGGGCAGGGCCTTCATTGTTCTCATAGGAAGAAGATTGTCCCCTTCTGTTATCTGTCTGGTCTTACAACCAGATTCCACATCTGAGAAGAGATGGCTTACACTAGGTAAAAGGGGTGGGAGGGGAAACTTTGCTGGTAAATATCTCTCAAACCATAAAGGTTTGAGAGATAAGACTTATATCGTTCTTCATGTTTTTTTAATGCCTACAAAATAAAATAAAGATAAAACAAAGTATTACTATCCCTTTAAGGAGAAGAGTTTATTGGTAGAAGAGGTATTTTTCTAACATTCAAGGAGCTAAAAAGCCCCATTTAAATTTTTAGAAATCTGGGGAATTTGTATTTGTCCCTATAGTGTAATTGGTTTACCCCAGAATTATGTCACTTTACCCTTTATAAATAGCCCTTGTGCATTGTATACAACATTATTTCATCTTTCTCTTTTAATAACATAGTGTAATGAAAACCATCTATAGGTGAGTATGTATAAAGAAAAGAGGAGAGCATTTTGGGAGCAAAACAACTGCACAGTAATTATCATTTTAACCCCTTGAATGCTAGAGAGGTCTTTAATGCATTGATTAGCAATGCACCGAAGACCTCTCTAGCACCCGATTTCATATTATATCATAATCTAGAGTTTTAGGCATAATCTAGAGCTTTAATCCATTGATTAGCAATGCACCAAAGACCTCTCTAGCACCCAAGGTGTTTAAATTCACATTTTTAAATCACAAGGTGCATATTTTTTTGCTTCACGTGTCTTTACACATATTCACTAAAATATACCGGAAAGCTATCCTCTAGATTGGAAGCACTCAAAAGCATGACCCTCGCTACAATTTATTTTGATCAGGTTCTGTATGTCATTGTATATGCACTCTCTGTTTTTTTTTTTTAAAGCTTGGTGAAATATGTTGGCACTCAATAAATAAATGATAAGAATTAAAAATGAGACTTGTAACAGTCTAGGATCAGACATTTGTCATCTTAATCTGGCTGGACCATATTTCTTGCATCTCTTTTGGGATTTCTCTATTTGAGATGTACTGACACAGAAAAACCAGAGATCAATTGTAAGCACTTGTCCTGCAACATTCTGGTCAAAAAGGTTAACGGCTCCAGAAGGTGCATTATGCGGCGCCCACAAGGGAGAGCAGGTTAATGCAGGGGGCTCCAATCAAAGCTACATGATGGCTTTAAGAACAGTGCAGTGTTACACTACAATGACTATTCTAATGGTGTCATTGGGGTCAGATCAACAGATTTTCCTATGACATACCCAAAGAGCCCCTGTTCTCCTCTAGCTCCTCTTCCACACAGAGGTCTTTCTCAATCAGTGGAGAGGACAAAGTGATTTCTCTTGTGCTCCCGGAGTTTTAGTAAAGGTCATTTTATGTTTCCTGGTAAAGTGAATCAATATCAGCTTGTTAATTATAAAGGAACTCTCTGCCCCCTACGGTCTGGCCTGGCATTATATTACCAAGGCATTCCTCTCACCCTCTGTTTTTTGATTTATCATAAGCAGTCATAGACAGAAGATGACTGAGCCCCGTTCTTGAACTACTCCTGGTATAGTAAGTAACCCCCCCATTGCTTAAACCGCCCTCACTTTTCATGCCTCGTCCCAATCACACGCTGTGCTGTAAAACTATCCTGCGTTTCCCCTTCTCTTTTAGGGAATCAATGACTGTAAAACATCCGGCTCGGCTTCTCAGAAGCAGCTGCAGAAGATTACAGCAACTCCCTGCAGCTTTGGAATCTTTGCAACAGTCTGGTCTCAACAAGCTGTAAATTCACAATTAGAGGTGACTTGCATTAGTCCTACTGTCTGATCGCTTAACCTTTTAAAGGGCCAGAAAGGTGGGTCGTGCGTTACTTCTCTCAATGTATTGCGTGCCACTCTGGTCCTTAAGGGGTTAAATTATCTTTTCGGCCTTCGAGTGCCAGAGGGGTATCCAATGCATTACTTCTCAATTCTTTGAATACCTTTCTGGCACACAAAGGGTTAATCAACAATTTCAAAAAAGAGGGGTGAATCAAAAAGATTAAAAAATGTATAGCTACGTGTGTAAATATAGATAAAGGTGAAGCAATTCTGAGGTGTACCAGCTGCACCATAGGGAACAAATACAGAACTAATAATGGTGGCGGGTGGCTTGTCTAAGATGTGCTGTCCTCCGCCTCCCTTGGTGAACCCACCTCACTGCTATGGCCAACCATGGACAGTTCTGTGGGGGAAACCTAGGGGGAGGTGAGAGGTGGTCCCTCTCACTTTCCCCAGGTAAGAGGGAGGAGCTGGTGGATATAAAAGTGGCCAAAGCCAAAAATGATTAACCTTGTTGTTTTTTCCTCCCTCCCACCCAGACAGTTGCATAACTATAGGGGTCGCAGGGGTTGCACCTGTGACCGGGCCAGTGCACTCTAGGGGCCCGGCCTCCCCCTGTGACCCCTCTGCCTGGCGCCTGCAATCTCCCACCGGCGCTCTAGTAATGCAGAGCGCAGGGAGATGACATCATCTCCCAGCGCTTGGCATTATTAAGAGGACCGCGCGGGAGCTCCAGGTAGGAGATGGGGGCATTGTGGAGGGGGTCAATGTGGAGGGAGGGGGACCCGTGGCACTTCTTGTACCAGGGCTCAGAGGCTTCTGGTTACGCCTCTGTACCCAGACTAAAAGTTCATCACAAAAGCATCTCCAGGAGCAGGTGCGGATAGGTCATAAGATTCTTCTCTCCAGAAGATAGCTTAGCTTAGTGAAGGACCAAATAATGTGGCTGTCCTGGGCACTGTGCCTTAAGGTTATTGTTAAGTTCAGGACACTGGTTTTGTGGCTGGTGTGGCATGGGGTGGGGGAGGTTGCCAAGTAACAGCACCAGGAGCACAAAGTGGTGAGCCGCTGCGGACAGTGGGTAGGTTGGACTAAAAGGCCTTCCCACCTAGTAAGCTGCTTTGGCTGTGGTGCGGGTAGTGCCTTTCCTATGCCAGGACACCATGGTCCAAAAGGACTACATTATTAGGGTGGGTTTAAGGGTTTAAATAGTTAAATAGGCCTTAATAAACTGTGACCTCCATTTTCCCACAAATACAGTTGTCTTGTGTCATTATTTTAGTTGTGCTGAACAGTTTCTTGACAGGCAGGCGTGGTGTGTTGTGCTGAGTTTTGTGTGTGATGTCTGGGGAAATTGGGGAAGGTAAAATGGGGGGTATGGAATATGAGCCTGGTTAAAATGGGTCTTTCAACACGTTTGAATGTTCTCTATCGCATTGCCAAGCAATGCCATCTAGCATCCCCACATTCATGGTCACACCTTAGGGGATGCACACTAAGGCAATGCATTGTACACCCCTCTGCTCCACAAGAGGTTAAAATGCAGCACCATACAGTGTGAATACCTGCTGTGTACTGAGAAAGCAGTGGTGGACATGTGCATCACTCTCATTGCAGACACAGTGATGCCTAATTACAAAGGAAAAGTGGTGAAAGCATCTGATCTAAAGGGAACAAATAATAATTCTCATTGATTTAAATGGGGAGTTCAACCCCTTGAATGCTGTAGAGGCCTCCAATGCTTTGAAAATGCAATGCACTGGAGTCCTCTCAAGCACTCAAGGGGTTAAAAGCCTTATTTAAATCAATGGGGATTTTGAGAAGGATTAATTGTTCCCTGTGGTGCAGTAGGCTCCAGAATTGCACTGTGTTGCCTTAAAAATCAGTGTGGACCTCTAAAACAGAGTCTGTGCACTAAGGGGCAAATTGTGCTTTATGGGTTACATGCAAGGGTATTACCTACAGGGGGTGCAAAGGGTGCACTAGTACTGGGACCCAGTTCCAAGGGGGCCCCATCTGTCCCAGGGTCCGGTAGGAATCTGGGAAAGCATTGTTGTTTTGGGGGCCCAAACAAATGTTTGCACCCGGCACCCTCTAATGATTAGTTACACCACTTGGTTCATGGATCTCGCTCATTCCACTTAGAGCTATTTAACTGCATTGCACACCTAACTAAGTCCTAGATTACATTCCAGTTGATAAATATTATCCACAGGAATACAGATTCCATTGGAATCTATAGAGATATTTGTAGATAAAACAAATAATTAACTTACCAACTGCAATGGAATCCAGGCCTAAAATGGACTTTCTCTGATATTCATTCATATCTTGATAGGAACATCTTTCATTGCTGTCAGTGGGTGAAAACTGACAGCACATCCATCATGAATAAGTTTAACCTTTTGAGTGCCAGAGGGGTATCGAACGCATTGTTGTTCCAAACATTTTTGCAAAACTGTTCACAGCTTTAAAGATCTCAAGGTGACTGTACTGATGGGAAAGTTTAAGTCACAGAGAGACAGAAAAGACCTGGTTGTATAAATATGATAACCAATTTTAACACTCAGAACTGTGGCCTGAACCGTGACCAGGAATTTATGTTATATTTCCCCATACATTACCCCATACAATAAACATATTTTGGGGCCTTTGTATGACAGAAGGATGTGCAATGCATTTCAAGCAATGGGTTACACTCCGCTTTGGCACTCTGAGGGTTAACCCATACATTCCATAGACATAGCCATCTTTGGCTGTATCGCTACATACTAATTTACTGGAGCAAAAGGATAATAAATCTTGTGCTAGCTACAAAGGGTTTGCCTTTACTGTAGCCTGGGGAAATGACTTATACAAGACAATAGTGATAAGGAATTCACTTCCAGTGGAATTTAATTGTAAAACCAATTTGCATGAGTATATAAAATGTCATGTATTTTATATTCAGCCTTCATTCTAAATTTGCCTGAAGAAGGGACCCTCATTCTCTTGAAAGCTTGCATCCTAGAGTCACTTAATTAGCCAATAAAGGTATCATTTTATGCTACCATTCTCATGAATAAGGATTACATGTGCAAACAAGTAGCTTTTGTGTGTACCGCCGCATTCATCCCAGGTCTCACATTCATTGTTTTACCTGCCAGTTCTCATTTACATAGTTATAGAAATGACAGGATAGAAAAAACACACACACACACACACACACAAGTCCTTTAACCCTTTGATTGCCAGAAGGTTACACAATGCATTGCAAAGCAATGCATTTCAAACAGAATGCCAGAGAACTGCACAACTGCTTACCAATGCATTATGCACCCCTCTGGTACACAAGGGGTTAAGCCAACCTTTGTCAAATCTCCATGTTGATCCAGAGAAAGAATTCCTGTGGCGGTAGCGAACAGTACAGGAAGGGGAAACATGCCATGGGGAGGCTGGATCCGGACTGGAAGAGTGTGTGCTAGGAGAGGAGTATGTAAAAGAGGTATAAAAGTGTGATACAGGACATGGGCTGCAGTTGTCAAGAAAAGTAGACAAGGACAAGCTGGTGTAATCCTGGCCTTCAAGGTGGACAACGAGTGGTCTTAGGGTGCTCTCATGGAGTGCCTGCTTCTTCCCACTGTGCGGTAGTTGCCGTAGCAGGTGGTTTTGGATTGCTGGGGTTGATGCAACAGGCTGTTGCTTGGCGGGTTTTTATAGTGGTATCTCCCCCCTTCCTTTTCTTTCACAGGTGGCTGATGTTTTGGTGGTGTACATGAGGAACATCATGCTTGGGTTGGTCCTCGCTGTTGGGCTTTCTGGCTGGTTTCAGGCTCCTAGTCACCTCGTGCAACTTGTGCATGGAGTTGGTTTTGCTCAGAGTGCTATGTTGGGGGTGGAGTGACTGCTGTGGATCCTTATGGGCTGGCATCCTTCAGGGGTCCAGGCTTCCTGGAGGCGTCAGTACATAGGGATGGGCGAAAGTTGTTGTGGTGTTCCGGTGAGAAATTTTGCAAAAACCACGTTGTTATCCGATTTTTCACAGGAAAATCAGCTTTAAAACTACAGCTTAAAATTTTCGCATCATTCGTCCATTGGCCAAAATCTTTCGCCATTTGTTCAACGGCTAGAAAGTTTCTGCCCATTGATTTACGTTGTTTTCGCACTTCTGCTATAAAAACTTGATGTTTTCACTGAAGGCAGACACAATAGAAGCAGCTACAGAGCGAGATAGATGTGCTGTGCTGTTCTGCTGTGATAGTTTGCAAAATCTGAGGCAGGAGAGGTTCATTGTGACTGCTATTACTATGAGCAGGGTGAAAAATAATCAATGGAGGAGATGGAAGGACCCTTATGTATCTGCTGAGTCTGAGGAGGAAGGGACCACTACTGAACCAATGCTGTCCATTCCCCCTAAATCACCGAAGGGATCTTGGGGAATTTAATGTGAAGGGAGGGAGAAAAGGGAATGGGATGGAAGGGAGAAAAGGGTAGTAATAGTGAGAGCAGGACAGGTCAGCTGCCTGTGCCTGCTGCTAGACGTGCTGCCTCAGCTGACACTGTTGCTGCCCCTGTTGAAACCAGTGAGGTGCCTGCTGCCAGTGCTGAACCTTCTGCCACCAGTTTTGAAGCTGCTGCCACCAGTGCTGAAGCTGCTAGTGTGTCTTGTAATACTCAGGAGAAGATGATGCCAAGTATGACAGCAGGGAACCCTCTGTCACATTGCTCGTCACCTCCTCGAAGCAGCAGGGAGATGTCTGTAATAGAGCAGCAGCACGTAGGGACTAGTGGGGGTGGTGATGATGATGCCGGAGAAGCTGGGGTGGAAGAGACATTGATGGTCTTTTTATCAGAAACTGAGAAGGAATGGGAGACGGGGATGAGGACGGGCATCACCACCACCACTAGCAATCATCTTTTGTAATTTGCAGAATTTTCAACTGCTCTGATTCCTGCTGCTGCTGAGATGCAAGGGCAGCAGGATGCTGAGGAGTAGGCTAGTGTGACACAGACCACCGTGGACACAGTGGGAATGGGGTCAACAAGTGATGCGGGACTAGGACAGGTTCCATTTACCAGCATGAGCAATACTCCTGGTCCTAGTTGCAGTGCTAAATCTGAGGCAGTAGCAGCAACATTATCCGCTGCCACAGAAAGTGAAGGAGAATGTGGAGGACAAGAAGAAAGAGGGCATTCTTCTCCACCTGTTCCCTATCCCTCCCCCCAGAAATCATGGGTGTGGGACTATTATTCTCTTGCAGCAGACACAGTGCAGTCATCATCAGCAACAGTACAGTGCAAAATCTGTGACAAGTTAGTAAAAAGGGGAAAGGAGAAAATACACCTTGGCACACCCTCCCTGATAACACACATGAAACACAGACACCATGACATTTATGTCAAACATGTTAAAGCCAAACACCCGTTACAGAAATCTAGCACCACTGTTACTGTACCCCCTGACTCTCCAGAAAGGTGGAGAGCAAAGAGGAGGAAGAATAAAGAAACCCAGACAGACGCTGGAAGTTCCATGATGAGCAAAACAACTATCTAGCCATCGACATCACCTTCTTCCTCTAGGGTAACAAGTACATCCCCCGCCAAATGATAGCGACTCTGTTAATGTTAGGATATGGCAGTTCGTCTCTACCCATTGCACACTGTGTGGTGCACTGACCACACATGCCAGTGTGGTGGAGGAGAATTGATAGCAGGTCATCAGGGGAATCTGAGGAGATTCCATCCTGCAGAATATGATAGGATTCTGGCAGGGAGGGTTTATCATTACTATTAAACTGTCAGCAAGTTGTCATGTGTCCTTAGCGGGGTCTGGACAAGGGGCATAGTGAAAGAGGCAGTACTTGGGTTCTGGTGTCGTGGTGTTTGAAAACAGTTGTGCCCCCAGATGTTATTTACCACACATACTGTGCACCTTGCAGTTGCTGATGAGAGCCACAGTTCCTGCTCTAGAGGGAAAAAATATATTCTAATAACAACATACCCATGATTTTGGAGGAGGGGCAGGTGGAGATTTAATGACCAACTTCTTCTTTTCTGCACATAGACTGGGGGCTACTTATTGTGCTGCTACTGCCTCAAGCTCATCACTGGAGCCAGTCGTGGAAAGTGGAAACTTCATCATCCATCTTCCATGTGACTGCTATTGTTGATCCCATTCCCTTTCAGCTGCCTAATCATCCTGCTGCTTAAACAACTTAGCAGCAGCAGTACGGACAGCAGATGCAACTCAGGAGGACATTTGACAGTGGCCACTGGCCAACATGACCTGCTGGAATTTACTAGCAATGTGAGACGGCACTGCCTGTCAGGCTATATAGGGAATTAATGCACACACAAAGATGCAAGACACACACACAGATTTATGGTCAACTGACCAGAGCTGTCCATAGGATCGTGTAGCAACAGTGCCACTGTACAATTTCAGGCCACTGTGATATTGCACCTAAAAAATTCAACTTTGAAAATTAGTAACTTTTGAATGAAACACCTTTCAGCAGTGGGAGTACTCTTGTTTTACTCAGGGGGATAAACTCTACAACATATTTTTTTTTACATTTTAAGTATTACTATCCCTTTAAAGCCCCATCAATGTGAAGTTTTCTTTTTACCTATGGTTCTGTGTCATCCAAAATTTCTTCTAATTTCTTTTGTGCATACAGCCCGGAAAGCGTCTCTTGCATTGCTCACTTAAAATGTCCTGATGATGGGCTGCTTGCACCTAAGAAAATGTGATTCAGTAACTAATTCCCCATTTGTTTATGTCTGGAGATGCCACGGATCTCATTCCAATACATCTATCTAGGCACTAGCATTGACTAGCACGTGACCTATTGATTGGTTTGTTGTGCCAGTATCATCTTTCTACTAGACTGTGCATCTTCGCCATTGTGTCAGATTTCCTCTAGAACAAACATCTATTTAAGTACATCTACTTATCTACTTAAATATCTTTTACACTCTCTATCATAACTTTCCCCTTCTTCAATACTAATGTATTATTTATATGTGAGGAGAATGACAGATGAGAGATGAATGTCATCATGACAAGAACACTCCCCATTAATCTTTCCTGAACATTCTAAGACTAATGTACTAAGCACAACTGGAGGAATTCTGAGGTAAACCAACAGCACCAAAAGAGGGGAAATACAAATACCCACCGGATTAAATGGGGCATTTAACCCTTTGAATGTTAGAAACGTCTCTAACATCACAAAACAATGTGTTGGAGACCTCTATAGCTTTCAAGAGGTAAAAACCTCCTTTAAATCAATTCAAATTTCGGGGATTTTCATTTGTGCTTGTGATGTAGTCGGTTGGCTCAAGAATTCCTCCAGTTCTTCTTAGAATATCAGTCTTAAAGAGACCGTTCCGTGATTTTTGGATAGGTAGATAGATGATAGTCATTAAATTAGTTTTTATTTGTTATATTATACCTGGCTTAATCCTTTGCTTTGCAATATAGTGCACTCCCCTCTGGAACTCAAAGGGTTAACTGTCACAGGAGTTGAATGCCGCAGTTAATAATTTTATAGGTGGCTAATCACAGAATTGCTTATTTTAATATACTGTTTCTTACTCCATAATTCACAGAAAGAGTAGGGCAGAGCTCCAAATTTTGAGGGGTACCTCAGTTGTGTTGGCCACACCCATATTCTCTGTTGTGGGTGTGGCCAGTGCAATTTCAGTGTCCCTGCACCAGTTTTATACCCCATTACTGGCTATTATTTAACCCCTTGGATGCTAGAGAGATCTCCAATGCATTGCTCTGCAATGCTTTGGAGATCTTTTTAGCAACCAAAGGGGTTAAAGTTTTTTTTTTGCTTCTTGCTTGTTATAGGCCAATGGTATTTTCTGTACCAGGAAACAGTGGATGGGACAGAGGGCGGAGTCATGTGAGGAGTAGGGGTGTGGCCATGGACAGAGCTAATGGCTCCAAGAGTGCCTGGCCTAAGGGCACAGGGATGGAAATCTAGTCCGGACAGCTGAAAAACACAAGCCGATATACCATGGAAAAGTCATGCAATTCTCAGATATTGATTTCAATTGGACTTTTAACCCCTTGAATGCTAGACAGGTCTTCAACACATTGTGAAGCTAGACTTTAGAACTTTGGAATGAGTTATTTAAAGTGGACCTGCCACTTTGAATTCACATTTGAATATTTTAAAACTTTATTCAAAACTTCTGTCATGTAGGCAAACAGTCAGCAGATGCACAGTATAGGCAATATGGCATGTTTTATTTTTGTATGGCTAGTGTGGCACCATATGCTAATATATGCTAATTAATGTATCAGAGCCACAGAGAGTTTAATTAGCATATGTTAGGTTACTGAAAAAGACTGACTGTATTTAGAAATAAAAGTATCAATAATGAATAGAACAGTGACTGATAACTTTGGGCCCCAAACATAGCCAATTAGCATACTGTGCATCGAATTAGCATAAAAAGTGTCACCAAAACATAAAGGGTAATTTCTTAAAAATGATTTATTTTACATAAAATGTCTAATACAACATATAAGGAACACAAAAAAAGAATTGATTGCTACATATTAACATGAAATTCAACTGAGCCAAGCACATATGTAAAATATCTGAAAGACACACCCGGCCATATTGGCCTCAACAGTTCTGGTCGAGCCCTCAACAACCACAGTAATGATTTCAGAAACAGTTAGTCACCAGAAGAGAGCTCTCAATGGAGCCAACAAAGAATCCAAAGCTAAACAGAAAATCAGGGTAAAAAAAATCCATTTTTTATTTGCATTTTTAAAAATAACACAGATGGAAAAAAAGGAAAAACATGGAGCAACAGGAGAGAGGATAAACATTACCCACCTAACATTTTGTGAAACAAATCACTTAGTCGAGGGCTAATGTAACATATAGGTAGATGTTAATTCTTTGTAAAGCAAACACAAACAAGGTCACAGGTTCACATTAATGATGTAATAACGTCTGTGGCGTGGAAGTAGTTGAAGTATTGCTATATGTGGGAAGGGCCACCAACACAGATCCATAAGGAACATAGAGCCCAGTAGAAGTGGGGAAGCAGGGCCCTATGATTTAACCAAAGGGCTTCTTCACTTGGTTTCTAAGACCCATAGTCTAATAAGGCTCAGTCAAGCAGTGCCCCCTAGGTTGTTGGGTTGATAGTGCATGACTAAGCTTCTCATTGTACTGAAAGATGTCTTAGATCCCATCCCTGCTACATTTAGGACAAATGAGATGTGTCTGGAGTTTTTTAACTACTAGGAGAGATCTGACAGCTGTTTGTTCCATTATTATATAATCCCACACTTATCACTTCCAGGGCACAGGATAAGAGACACAAGGGATACGCAGAGAGACACACGTCTGTTCTACATGTGATACATGTGTTCCTCTCATTATGATACGTGCTTCACACAGGGGCGGATTTGGTTCCAAGCTGAGCACTTGCAAAGAGGCCAAGTTTACAAGCTTTGTTTTATTAACACGTTTAACATGCCTGTTTCATAGTGTAACACGTTAGGTGCTCATAAAGTTTAACTGCACAGTGACTCAGCCAGGCCCCTTCCTAGCGAGCCAGCAGAGTGATGAGGTCACTGTGGACAAGGCTGTGAAGGAATGAGCTGCTGAAGAACAGACACAGAGATGCCAACTCCCAGTATAATACCTCTCATCCGGCTGCTATCTGGAAAGCATCATCCACTACCTTCTCTTGTCCCACATTTCCTTCTGGGGTTCTCACCTCTCCCATTCAGAGAAAGAGACGCCCAGAAGGTTAGGATCATAGAAAAAATGAACGCTTTTCCCCAAATCCCATGAAAGGCAAAGGAATGAGCTGCACGCAGACATACACCACTTGTATTGCAGTCTTGGTCAGCTCATTGCAACTCACAGGGGAGATAGCTATCCAGAGAGTGAATAGGGATCAGTAAGCAGCAAAGGGAGGCCACAGACATAAGAGAAGGGGAAGACGAAGAGAAAATTACAGCTGACTCAAACACAGGCTGAAAGGCGCCTCTTCCATTAACCCCATCACGACCAGATGGGTGTTCTTGCACAATCCTCTTGTCCTTCAGGGGTTAAGCATTCTATGTTGCCTAGTGCGGGCTTGCATCTGACGAGGCCTCACACAGGCCTTCACACTTATGTTTGAGCCTAACCAGGACACCTCCGACATACAGTCTTCTCACCTCTGTGAAACCCGGGACATTGTTCTACTTGTCTTACTGAATTCTACTGTGACCCCTTGTGGATCCTGATGGGAAATGTTCTTTTTTTACTTACATAGCTACAGAAATCTGAAAAACACAAGGCCTTGTACAGTTGTCAAACTAGTCTATCTGGCCACACAAGAGCCACCATGTAGTATTTTCTCCTCATCCATTTAATACCAATCACTTAGGAAAAATGCAGACCGCAGGGCTGCGCAGGAATCATTGTAGCCTTAGAGCAGAGGTGGGTAACCTTTGGATCTCCAGCTACTGTTTGACTACAATTCCCTTCATCCTCAGCCAGCCAATGGCTCATAGAGATGTAGTCTAACGATAGCTGATGAGATAGAATGTTTTTTTCTAGCACAGCATTGGTTCCAATACAGCCCTGCAGATGAAACTTTTATAAGCACCCAGAATTAAAGGAGCAGTAAACTTTTATTATAACAATATATACCGTAGGGTATATCCTCTTGCGTAAAACAAGGGTACTCCCACTGCAGAGATATGCATATGTTCAGAATTATTACACTTTAACCCTCTGAGTGCCAGAGGGGTATGCAACACATTGCAAAACTTTTTTTTTTTAACATTAACATTGTGCTCTAGTGGTCAGATTCCAATTAGTTACTCTGTTGCTTTTTCTAGGAGAGGTGAGTCACTGACAAATATCTCCATAGAATGCTATAAAAACTGGTGAGTCATCACTTAGAACTTTCAGGAAGTAATCACACTGTAATTCACTTCCTGATAATTTGAACTGTTCTAATTTGTGAATAAAACAACTGAGAGCAGTGAGAATGGGGTTGGTTTAGAAGAAAAAAAAAAAGTATAATCGAACATAGTGTCCACTGCCTTGCCTGCAATAATAAACTACTTTAGCTTTGCAACATGTTTTGAAACTTGAGCTATTTACTAATGATAGATTATGCCTGCCTCTGTGTGTGTCATTAATTAAAAGTAAAGCTGCCCGATAATAACCCTTTCTGTGCCAAAAGGGTTAATATGCATATTTTTTTATTGGGCAGCTTCACTTTTAATTAATGACACACACAGAAGGCAGTCACACATCTAAAAGAAAAAACCTGTGAGGCGATAAAGTTAGATGCATTTTCACCCATAGCAAATACTGAAAATGCCGCAAGATGCAATTCATTTCACTGCGTTAGACCTTAAGAGCCAATAAGGGACTCACTTTATCGTTGGACATTTAAGACCCAGTTTTTTTGTGAGTACAGTCCCTTTTCAGATCTTAAAACAACTGACGAAGCAATTAAAATGAAAAAATAGTGAAAAAAAGGCCACAGTAGAATTGAATTAATCTGACTGAGTAATGAACCAACAGCCCCTGGAAAAAACACTTACCATTAATCCCGATGTCCAGCGGGGGATTCAGCACCGTGGTCAGCTACTGTTTGTCCATCTTCTTATTCTTTCTTCTTTGTGGTCCGTCTTCTTTCTTCCATCTTCTCATTAATCTGTAATAAAAAAAACAAGTGACATTAATCCATGATCCATGCACATAACCCGCACAGCCATGCATAGTTTAACCCCTTGAATGCCAGAAGGGCTACTCAGCCTCTCTGGGACTCAAATTGAAAAACAATGCTGAGACGTACGGGTTAATATTTAAAAACATACCCCCTCTTGCAAACCAGACACACTTTGTAGAATGTTCCAGTGAAGTAATTCTTTTAAAATAACGGGATTTCGGCTCTGTTGCAGAGCAGCCGGCTGGTCCCCGGACTGGGATCTCCTGCTGTCAGCACAGCGCTGACGTCAGGAGAAGGGGAGGGGGGAACTTTACATGTGAATATCTCTCAGACCATAGCGGTTTGAGAGATGGGAGTTGCTTCATATATTTTTTTTTTCAATCTACAAAACAAGAATATTTTTTTATGGGACATTAGTGTAGTAATACTTAAAATGTAAAAACAAATATGTTGTAGGGTTTATTCCCCCTGAGTAAAACAAGGGTACTCCCACTGCTGAAAGGTGTTTTATTCAAAAGTTATTAATTTTCAAAGTTGAATTTTTTAGGTGCAATATCACAGTGGCCTGAAATTGTACAGTGGCGCTTTTGCTACACCATCCTATGGAGATTTACGGTCCCGGGACCAGAGCTGTCCATAGGATCGTGTAGCAACAGCGCCACTGTACAACATATTTTTTTTTTACATTTTAAGTATTACTATCCCTTTAATGTGCAGAGAATCTATTACTAAAAAACAGTGAAAGCACAATTCTAAAAACCACACAATGGGCCATATGAATAGAAAGGCAACTCCACTACGGATTACAAATAAACAATCCAATTGAGTTAACCCTTTGGGTGCCAGAGGGGTACACAACCCCTCTGGCACTCAAAGGGTTAAAAGGGAATCATAATCCCTGGAATGCTAGGAAGGACTACAACACATTGCAAGCTTTAATTTGTCTCCTACATTGTAGTTGGTTTATCCCAAATTTGCTCCACTTTGTCGTTACACATATGGTCCATTGTATTTTATCGTCTGACTCTCACAGACACATACAACTCTCAAGCATAAATATTTCATTTGTCTCCATCTGTGGCCCTCAGGGCAGTCTTGTGTTCAGCCTGAGCTCATAATGTCACCCAGTGACATCTGCTATGATAAATGCTGCCCTGCAACTGGATCTCCCCTTCTAAAGACAGACAGTGCTTCCATCATGGCTTCCTTACCACAACATTAGACTGTCAGCTCTTCAGACAAGTGATGTACAATTGTGCTGTTGTGCTATATTTAAAGGGATAGTAATACTTCATTTTATCTTTATTTTATTTTGTAGGCATTAAAAAAACATGAAGAATGATATAAGTCTTATCTCTCAAACCTTTATGGTTTAAGAGATATTCACAAGTAAAGTATCCCCCCCCCAGTTCAGCCAAAGCACAAGGGAGGTGCCCAGGTAGACTGCAGAGAGGGACAATCTTCAATTAAGATAAGGGAAAAAGCTGAAAAACTTGTCAGATTCACATCTGAGAAGAGATGGCTTACACTAGGAAAAAGGGGTGGGAGAGGGAAAATTTGCTTGTGAATATCTCTTAAACCATAAAGGTTTGAGAGATAAGACTTATATCATTCTTCATGTTTTTTTAATGCCTACAAAATAAAATAAAGTTAAAACAAAGTATTACTAGCCCTTTAACAATAAAGACACCTTAGGTGTATATGCAATGCTCACTTTCAGTCAGGACATGGTAGATCAATGACCTTGCACCTTTTCTTTTTACCTGGCAATACATGCCACCAGCAAAGCCTAACAGCATTACATGTAACCAGCAGAGAAATACACAGTCACATGCCACAGCAAAGCAAATACACCATTACATGTCACCAGCAGGGCAATACACAGTCACATGCCACCAGCAGAGCAATACACAGTCACATAGTAATGTACATAGTAATTTAGTTTGAAAAAAAGACTTGCGCCCATCTAGTTCAACCCTTTTCCTATTCCTGTTTACCATCATTGATCCAAAAGAAGGCAAAAAAAACCCCTCAATATAGCAATTTCAAATTCTGCCTTGAATGGGGGGAAAAATTTCCTTCTTGATTCCAAATGGCAATCAGATATCTCCTTGGATCAACAAGCCCTAAATATTAATCCCAATACTAACGTACATAGCCCTCTATGTTATGCTCTTTTAAATAAGTATCCAGGCCCCATTTTAAAGGCATCTAATGTATTCGATAGCAGCACCTCCTCAGGAAGTGAATTCCATATATTTATTGTCCTTACTGTAAAGAAACCCTTCCGCTGTTGTAGATTAAATCTCCTTTCCTCAAGTCTAAGCGGGTGGCCCCTTGTCCTGTGTACTGTTCTGTTAATGACCATCTCCAGTGGGGCAATACAATATGGCATACTACCAGCAGGGCAATACACTGTAACATCACCAGCAGAACAATACAATTTAACATACTACCAGCAACACAATATACCATTAACATATCACCAGCAAGGGAATAAATACACCATAACATGCCATCATCACGGTAATACACAATAACATGCCACCAGAAAGAGCAATACATCATTACAAACCCCCAGCTGGCAGGGCAATATAACATTGCATACCATCAGAAGGGCAATACACCATTACATGAAACCAGCAAAATAGTATTTATTTTGTCACCGGCAGAAAATTAAGGAATTGAATGTCACCAGCAGTGCAAACAACATAACACAATGAGATGACCTAGTCATTTTGTTTTGGAATAGCTCCCATGTATATGCAAAACAGTCTCAAAACTCTACAAAGAGTTTAGATTTATTATGATGAGAAAGTATAGAAGATAAGTGGATTGGAGAAATTTCTCACCATTGACTGCATCTTTTCAAATGAGATTCAAACATATATCCTAGTTGACCTTAAAAGGGACACTGATATATGTGGATTCCCATAAAGTCATACTTGCATTGTATTTAACCTCTTGGATGCAAGAAATGTCTACTTCACAATGCACTTAAGACTTCTCTAGCACCAAAGGTGTTAAAATTGATTTCCCACTACACCAAACCCTCTTTCACGAATACCCAATATCATAGACCAGGGCCAGTGCTCGAGGGCCACTAACTGGCCAGGATGTAAGGATTTCCCTGATTAACCACAGGTGAGTTAATCAGTGGCTCATTCAGTGTGACTGATTCAACTGTGCTTAATCAGTGAAATCCTTACATCCTGGCCTGTTGGTCGCCCTTGAGTACTGAATTTGGACAACCCTGTCATAGACCATGATCTTTGGCCATCAAGAGTGAATAATTTTCCAGAAATTAAAAATAGCTATGGCTGAGTACAGTATTTGACAATGCATTACTAAGATTAAAACATTCAACTGCAGGTATACAGTAAGGGATGAAACCTTTTTTGACTGTTGGGAAAGATTTTTACCCACCTGGGACTTAATTGGAAATGGATTCGGGGGGGGGGGTTGCCTTCCTCTGGATCAACAGGGGTATTTTGGCATGGGCTGAAATAGATGGACACATTTCTTTTTTCAGCCTCATCAACTATGTTACTATGTAAAGATAGACCCTTAGAGCTTCATGTCATCTGTTATGTGTAGTAACTCCAAATAACACAATGACCCATATTTATAAAAGTAAATTATTCTGGTATAAAACAACTGCATCCACAGGACAAATAAAAAAATCCTAAATTTCCATATATTTGAACAGAGATTTTTAACCTCTTGAATGCTAAAGAGGTCTCTGTAGCATTCAAGGGGGTAAAAGCCCTAGTTAATTTAAAGGGATAGTAACGGATCTTTAAAACTTAATTTAAAGGAGAAGTAAACTTATTTTTATGAAAACACATATTTTATAGAGCTTTTCCTGCTAAATAAAACAAGGTCACTCCCATCGCTGTCAGTTGTTTTATTCAAAATTTATAGCAGTTCAAATAACCAGGAAGTGAATTTACTGTGTTTACTTCCTGATAGTTCTAACTGACAGGAAGTGACAGGCAGTTTCTATCACATTCTATGGAGAACTGATATGTCTCTGACTTTTCTGACTTTCCTCTCCATTAGAATCTAACAGGAAATCTAATTAGAATTTGACCACTAGAGGGCACTGCTAATGTAAAAAAACATGCGTTTAAACTGTAATAACTCTGGAAAAATAAATCTCTCAGCAGTGGGAGTACCCTTATTTTACTCAGTAGGAAAATCCCTACAATATATATGTTTTCATAAAAAAAGTTTACTGCTCCTTTAATATTGTAGCTATTCAAAAAAAATAAATTAATTGAGGCCAGTTTTATCTCTCAGACCTTTATGGTTTGAGAGATATTCGATTACAAAGTTCCCCCTCCCTCCCCTTTCTCTGACTTCAGCGCTCTATTTTAGAGCAGGAGATCCTGGTCCCGGGACTGGCGGAGGCTCTTCAGCAGAGCCAAGATCTCAAGAACAAAAAACAAATACTTCATTCAAACGATCTACTATGTGTGCTTGGTTTGTAAGCACATTTTGTAGTCCGTTCCAATTAAGTATTTGTTTTTTGATTTCACGATCTTGGCTCTGCTGAAGAGCATCCGCCAGTCCCGGCCCCATGATCTCCTGCTTTAAAATAGAACGCTGACATCAGGGAAAGGGGAGGGAGGGGGGAACTTTGTAATCGAATATCTCTCAAACCATAAAGGTTTGAGAGATAAAACTGTCTCAATTATAATTAGGGTTGCCACCTTTTCTTCCAAAAAAAATACCGGCCATGGCATTCCCTCCATAGACTTAACATTGGACAGAAGCCAATTTTTTACCGGCCTGCCGGTAAAATACCGGCTTGGTGGAAACCCTAATTATAATATGTACGTGGAAAATGTGATGCCTCTGAGAGGGGACTAGCTGTAGAACAGGCCATTGTGCTGTTGTTCGTCCTCAGAAGCCATTTTGTATGCTTGTCTCAGAAATCTGCCACTTCCTGCAGTAGACGGGGACTCATATCTCCCAGAGTGGCGCATCTACTAGTTGTGCCATGCAACAGAGGAACAGCCAGATCTATTTCTGTGATTCGTGCATTGCAGACATACGGGGGTTTTTTTACACTCTCCTATACTGTATGATCTGAGCATGCGGGCCAGAGAACACGGACTGCTTTATGAGGTGTGCGCCGTGCTGCTCACACACATTTCTGAGCTACAGACGATGTGTCAGGAAGGGAGGCTGCTCAACTATTGCTACTTTAACCTTTGAATGTCAGAGAGTTATCCAGTGTATTGCAATGGAATGAGTTGGGTACCTCCCTGACACTCAAGGGTTAAGTACCAGACCAGTCTGATGTACTGCCTGGCAGAAGAGTGCATCGCACACAGCTTTGTCACTTAAGGGGCTGCAAATATAAGTCAAAAATTGCTTTGAAAATAACCCATTTTGTGACAGAAATTGTATTCATTTAATGGGTTATTTGCACTCAAGGGGTATAAACAAATGTGCTTTGAGCTTTAAAATTCCATTGCATCTAGTTAGCTGTACAGCAATGTTTCTCAACTCCTGTCCTCAGGACCCACTAACAGGCCAGGACTTAGGGATTTCTCTGCTAGAGCACAGGTGTGGTGATCAGAGGCTCATTCACATTGATTAACTCACCTGTGCTCTAACAAGGAAATCATCACATCCTGGCCCGTTAGTGGGTCCTGAGGACAGGAGTTGAGAACCACTGCTGTACAGTGAGAATGAAGCCATTGTGGATCATGATAATGTGAGATGGGGGGCTAGTAATACTGTAGACAGCGTCAGTAATAGGTATATGTATTGCAGAGAGGGTATGTCCAAAAAAGAACAAGTGCTAAGCTAACAAAAAGCACATAAATAGAACTGGGTATAAGTATTCTTTATTTGCACTTTTTAGAAAATATGATTTAGTAACATAGTATCATAGTAATTTAGGTCGAAAAAAGACTTGCGTCCATCTAGTTCAACCCTTTTCCTATTCCTGTTTACCATCGTTGATCCAAAAGAAGGCAAAAAAACCCCATCAATACAGCAATTTCAAATTCTGCCTTGAATGGGGGGAAAATTCCTTCTTGTTTCCAAATAGCAATCAGAATTCTCCTTGGATCAACAAGCACTAACTAAATATTAATCCCAATACTAACGTACATAGCCCTCTATGTTCTGCTCTTTTAAATAAGTATCCAGGCCCTTTTTAAAGGCATCTAATGTATTCAATAGCACCACCTCTTCAGGCAGTGAATTCCACATCTTTATTGTCCTTACCGTAAAGAAACCCTTCCGCTGCTGTATTTGGACCCATGAGGGTAAGAAAAAAAACAAAAGTGTAGACATTTGAATAATCAAGTTCTTTAATTGCTTCAATAAGTGAGAGAAGGTGATAAAAGATAATAAGGGATAACAATAAAGAAAGTGAGAAATCCCCAATAGGGAAATATATATTCCACATTAATAAACCTCATATAATATGAGATATGAATAGGTCTAAAATCAGATCTAGTACATAATATGTGGAACAAAACAAGTGCAGAAATATACTGAAGGATGAGTCAATAAACCACTTGAAATTAGCCTTGAGCTGACAACATTAACTTTATACATAAACTGATTATCATATGAATGGTGAGACCTGTAGGCGTTCTAGTAATGTATGGATGGAGCTAATGAGTACAGCAAGCTAGGTCAACTAGCAATCACATAACCAAACTAATAACTCAGTTGTTACATGTGTATGGGAAAGATGAGCCAAAGAGAATGTCACAGATCGATTAACCCTTTGACTGCACAGCAATGTGTTGCACATGCCTCTGGCACTCACAGGGTTAAAGGGGAACTGCCACCCGACACAATCTTTACCTTCGCTAAGTCCCCATCTGGCGACTAGTTGCTTAGTAGCGCTAGTCGCCAGAATAATTACCTTATGTAATAGATTTCTCCTCTCTCCCATGGGTGACAGGCAGGACAGAGCGCAGACATCTTGCCATTGTGACGACCACGCGCCTGAGCTGTCAGTCCCAGCCAGAACCAAATGACTGGGTCTGACAGCACAGTCGCCAGATGGGGACTTAGTGAAGGTAAAGCTTATGTCGGGTGGTAGTTCCCCTTTAAGACAATCTGAATGTAAAGAACAAGTACTCAGGATACAGATCCCACAATGTTTAAAATATAGCTCACAAATGAATTCAATAAGCGATGATTGTACATTTGGTGACATAAGACAATGGACTAATTCCTTTAAATAATCCTGTCAATATCCTAGTTAGATGATACAGATTATGCATTGGAATTGATGAGATATGATGAGATGATGCAAAGAGAGAAACTGACTATTCAATCTGTCTTGAATTAGGGTCCCCACTTAATGAGATGAACTACCTTGATCTTCCCTAGCTGATGCTGCTGGGAAGGTGAAATAATAAAAAAAATGCATAGAGAAAAGAGATAGGGTCTAAGTGTCAAAGAAAAACAGTTTTATTGGGAAAAGTATGTATTATTGCTGTATGTAGCCATACTATAAGAATATTGCAAATCTAATAAACCTGCAAAATACTGCTGTCAAACTGCTAGATGAAGGACAATGGGCTTGTATTCCAATTCATCAATGGAAAAGAGTATATATTATAAATTATTACTGAAAGGGATGGTTGCACCAATATGGTTTGTGTGTATGCACACACGCGTGTATGTGTGAGTGAGTGTGTGTATAGGTGTGCGTGCACGAGCGTATGTGTGTGCAAACAGGTGTGTGTCTCCACCATGTCAAGCAGCAGAATAAGTAAAAAAAAAACTGTTAAAAGTTTGGATGCTTGAGAAGTCTCTAACATATTTTGAAGTCCTATCTACATAGAAGAGGCATTTTAAAATGAGCTGACCCTGAGATCCTTGCAATATTAACCTTCAGTCTCCAAAGATGTATTCTAGCTGATACGTCCCTTCTTGAATTAACCGAGAAGTGCACCAATCAGTTCTCAAGGAACCTCCAACATGCTACAACTTATAGGTCTCACTGATGACTACAACTCATTACAACAGGTCTTCTCCTTTTGCCTGTCTGGTATACATTTCATCAGTTTAGAGGCTAAAGAAGCAGACAATTGGTGCAGCTCATGTAGTCGTTAACACTGAGCTTTCTCATCCTGAGAATTTGTCCTCCACCCGGAGATTTGAGTCAAGGCCCTGAATCTCACTGTCAAACCCTGAGAGTTCCCAGGTATGCCTAACAGGACAAGGATTACACCATTTTTAATTTAATTAGTGGGTATGACCACATTAAAAAAAAGGTACTTGACCAACATGATGGGGGCTGTGGTTAGGGTTGAGGCCAAGAGCACCGCTGATTTAAATCTAGGACTGGATACTCAGTAGCTCAATTAGTGCTATTCAAGGCCAAAGTTAATAGAATGCTCTGTTATGACACATGCCCCCAGTGTGTGGATTCTCTCTAGGTGCTGCCTAAGTTCATTCATTGCACAGTGAGCCTTGAAGAGTAAGTAGGCACTGACTGAAGAGGTTATCTAATCAAATAGCACAAGAGCACTCAAGTCTGCCATCTAGCTGACAGCTGCAGATTCCAGTCATTTGACCAGACAGAGGCTCTTCAGCACAGCTGAAATCACGCTATTTAGAAATAAATACTTCATTGGAACAGTATACAAATCTCCTTACAAGCCAGGTACACTTTGTAGACCATTCCAAATTAAGTATTTATTTTTAGATATCATTATATTGGTGCTGCTGAAGAGCCACATCTGGTCAAGTGACCAGAATCTGCTTGTGACAGCTTTACAGCTCATCAGGCAGAAAGGGGAGGGACCAGAGAACTTTAGTTTCCTATATCTCTCAAACCATAACGGTTTGAGAGATACGAATAAATGCAAGTAATCTCTTTTAATTGTATCTACCATATAGTTAATACTTTTTTTCTGACATTACTATCCCTTTAAAATATGAAAATAACAAAAAACTAATAGTGGCGCAAAAAATGGAAAATAAAGAAAAACAATCCCTCACCTGCTGCCTGACCTGGATTTCAATCTCCAAAATCTCCAAAAAAATATGCAATATTATCTATGGTCTGGCACACAGGCGCAGGACTCAAACAATATGTACAAAACAATAGAATATAAGTGTTTCAATCAAACTAAGATGAGAAAAACAAAAACAATGGGTACCAGACACTATAATAAGAGTAGTTCACATCAATTTGAGATTATAATATTTATTTTTAAATCAAAAATTGCTTTTCTTAAATAACAATAAAAAAATATGAAATTTCTACCAACAATTATCTACAGTTATTGTAATGGGTATACAATATAGCACTCGGAATTCCCAATCAATAATCAGATTAGGAAAATCAGAATATATTCCCAAATTTTATTCTATTATTCTCATATAGTCAGTGGCATAACAATAGGGGGCGTACCTGCGACCAGGCCCGTCACTCCAGGGGCCCGGCCACCCCTTGCGACCCCCTCGCCTGCAGCAGTCGCTTAACTGATCTCCCACTCGGGTCACCGCTCTAGTAATACAGAGCGCTAGGAGATGACATAATCTCCCAGCCTCTGCATTACTAGAGCGGCGCGCAGGAGCTTCAGTTCTCGAGATCTGTGCCGAAGGAGGCACAGATCTGTCAAGACACTCCGCTAGATCACCAGGACTGGAGGTAGGGGCAATGTGAAGATAAAGGGGAAATGTGGAGATGGGGGCATTGTGGAAGGGGAAATGTGGAGATGAAGGGGGCATTGTGGAAGGGGCAATGTGGAGATGAAGGGGGGCATTGTGGAGATGAAGGGGGCATTGTGCAAGGGGCAATGTGGAGATGAAGGGGGCATTGTGGAATGGGCAATGTGGATGAGTGGGCCAATGTAGTCGGGGGGGCCCATGGCAATTCTTGCACCAGGGCCCAGTGGCTTCTAGTTAAGCCTCTGCATATAGTGCATAGGACCCGATCCTTGCACTTAATGAGTGCAAACATACAGTTATAAAAACATTCTATCGACGTGCTACAATGTTCAAATGTATACCCACAAACCTCTCTAACTCACATAGGCAAACATATAAAATACATCCTACACTCTCTACCTACCCCTATACCCTATATCTATCTAAACCAGTGATTCTCAACCAGGGTGCCGTGGCACTTTGGTGTGCCACGGACATCAGCTTAGGGTGCCCCATGTCTTCTATGAAGACTGAAAAAATGGACCTTTAAATAAAGATTTATAGAAACTGTTATGCACAATAGATTTAGTTTTGTTATTATGATTATAAAACCTAATAATAACTGTATATTTATGTATTGTACCCTTCTTATGCCCTTGATGAAGTACAATAAATATGTTAGGGGTGCCCCGAATGTTGTTGATTATGTGTTAGGGGTGCCCCAAATAAAAAAAGATTGAGAACCACTGATCTAAACGATTGATCGTTTGAAATAAAAAAATGTTTAAAATGTGTAGGCTGACAGCCGATGTTCACATCCGTGGTCTTAGGAAAAATGTTGTTGTTTAATCATATAACCAACGTTATACCCGATTCTTGAGTTAAAATATATTCCCAAGCTGAACACGTGCACAGACATCATGTTTACAGGCAGGGAAAAAGAATGGAGTAGGAGGTTTATAGTGCACCAAACCACATTATACAATGTGCAATGGATGGAATTTCCGAAGACAAACAACTTTCACTAATCCATTTAATCTGTAGTTCACCAAGTGGTAAAAAATGCTGCAGATTGTAAAAATTCCTTACTCCTTATGTTATTCATGGAATCTTTCTATTCTATTACTTGGTAAGGGCTAATGCAGATGAGTGACTCCTCACTCGTGTTTCCAACCTGGATAGTGTAGGAATTACAGCTGCAAGTCAGCTGTGAGTAGTTGCAGCATGTGCTGGTGGCAGGGGAGGGCTGGCAACTTGTGGCCTAGGGGGGCAAATACAATCTACTGACCCATTTCTTCGGTCGCTCCAGCCCAGTGTCCCAGCCCAAACCCTTTAGTTACTTTTATTATTGGTATTATTGCTGTTAAGTAAGGTAAACGAGACCACATAGCTTACAGTTGAAATGCGGCTTCTCTAGTGGTACCATAGAGCTTACAATTTAAGTACAGCAATGTGATTGATACCATAGAGCTTACAAGAGAAATGGGTTATGCTGTTAGTGTAGCTCTATTTGGATTGCAGCTCTGTGGTATCATTTATGTAGTTCCATTTCAATTGTAAGCTCTGTGGTATCACTAGTGTAGCTCCATTTACAGCAGAAATTGGGAGACTGCGTGAGGCAGCGGCCCACTGGCCCAGACATTTGACCAGCCCAGGGGGCAATTGCCCCTCTGCCCCCCAGGCCAGACCTCCCCTGGCTGGTAGTGGTCAGTCATTGGCCAGATGAATAACATCAGTTAGATATGAATGACTGTAAACCGCATGCTGTCCTCAGCATAGGAATCTGCAATGGCCTTTACATGAAGAAGTATACAAAACACTGTCTAAATAATGTTATCGCTTTCTAAGTTAATTTTCTAGAAAAGCTCTCTGGGTTTGCTCATGGAACAATCACGGCAAGCCTGTGGTATTCCTGCATCCTGCAAATATCGGTCACTGGTTATAGATGTTCATGTGGCTTGACCTTTAGCAGGCAAGCCAAGCTATTCTCAGTAAACTGGTCACTACAATACAGTCTGCCATCATTACTGTCTCTACTGGCAGGAAATGTGTGCATGCGCTAAAGGCATTTTTCCTGCCCAGATAAATATTGTGCATGTTCTAATACAGAAAGCGTATACCGTCTTCCTGCATTAGGCACATTTGCTATATCACTCAGACAGATTTGTTAATCCTGACCACGCCCACACACAAAAATATGCGCATCAGTTCGCTAATCTTGATTTTTCATGTGAAATTCAACAAAATCATTCACAAAAGTATTTGCTAGTGGTTTTCACACCGGAAATAGCGATTGCTCGTTTCTGCGTCCTGCCATAAGTGAGGAATTAGTTTGTGCTCAGTGGCTAGTTTCCCCCCTACCAAAAACATTGCCTGCAATAAGCACAGTGAGGAAAAGTGTGAGTAAACTCTAGTCCTCAATAGCCACTAGCAGTGCAGATTTTCAGAGAATCCATGCTAGAACTGAGCTAAGTGATGTCACAGGGATATTCAGACGCATTACACTATTAAAGTGGACGTATCACCGCTATACAAGTTAGCCTGAATAGTTCCCTTATGATGGATGATATTACTATTTCTAAGCTTATCGCTATATGCCTAATTATTGGGGGGGGGGGCTTTATTTGGGGTGATAGTTCCCCTTTAAGGACCTGGAGAGGGTTACAATGTATTGTTTTACAATAAGTTGCATACCACTCTGGTTCTTAACCCCTTCAGTGCTAGTGAAATCTCCAACTCATTTTTGAGTGCCTGAAAGTTATCCAACGCATTTCATTGTATAACTCTCTGACACTCAAAGGGTTTGAATAATAACTTTTGAATGAAGCATCTCTGAGACTTGAGTGTATTCTTGCTTTATTCAGCAGAATATCCCTACAGTATATTTTCATAATAAAACATTACTATTCCTCGGTGGACAAGATCTCAAATTCCATGTGTTTTTATAAGCTGCTAACAATAACTAGTTTTGTTTATGGAAAAAACAACAGCAACACTGACTAGTTATAGCTGTTTTGTGGGAATCAATAATCGTGAGTGTGTAGTTGTGTAAATGGTGCCAGTGACTCCAGCCCAAGCATCTGCACCTCATTAGATTTCTTTAATTAGGACTGGAAGCAGAAACTAGATACATTTTTGAAATGGGAGTCAGCTTGTGTAAGAAACTATCTTTTCAATAGGGTGTCGATAACTGCAACTAGTTCTATTAATTTAATGGGAACTGGTAAGCGTGATTTAAATGTGCCTAATGGGATTTAGAAACAGTAGCCACTTTTATGAGCCGCCTGGTAATAATGAATCATGAGGAAGTCACACAATACCCTGTGCAGATTTGCAAGTGCTTTTGCAGAGTACGTATATCTATAATTGAAGCTTTTTACAAACAGACGTACTCTGTAACCCTTTCGGTGCCAGAGTTTGAAGAAGGATTACCACTCGCTGGCTTGTCAAACCTCTCAATTTAGTCTTTAGGCTTTTAAAAGAAAAATGTACTTAAAAGGATAGTAATACTTAAAATGTAAAAAAAAATATATATATATTGTAGTGTTTATCTCCTTGAGTAAAACAAGAGTACTCCCACTGCTGAAAGGTGTTTTATTCAAAAGTCATTATAGCTCAGAGCTGATTTTTTTTTAGGTCCAATATCACAGTGGTCTGAAATTGTACAGTGGCGCTGTTGCTACACCATCCTATAGAGATTTTATGGTCCCGGGACCAGAGCTATCCATAGAATGGTGTAACAACAGTGCCACTGTACAATTTAAGGCCACTGTGATATTGCACCTAAATATTCAACCTTGAGCTGTAATAACTTTGGAATCAAGCACCTTTCAGAAGTGAGAGTACCCTTTTTTACTCAGGGGGTAAACACTACAATATATATTTTTTTACATTTTAAGTATTACTGTCCCTTTAAAAATTCTGTTTAAAGAAAAACACAAATAGAGCCGTAATCGGCAAACTTAACCCCTTAATCTTTTGAGTGCCTCTAGTCAAAGGGTTAAAGATTAGACAGGTGAACAAAGGATTGCAAGTCAATGCACTGTTTACATCTCTGGTCCTTAACCCCTTAACGACCCTTGACGGTCATAGTACGTCAAAGGTCGATTTGACTTAACGACCAATGACATACTATGACCGTCATCGAGTTCCGGGCTCCCCCCGCGGCTGCACGCAGTTCGAGGAGTCCGGAACGCAACAGAGCAATAAAAAAAAATTGCTCCGTGGTCGTTCAGTCGAGTCCGCTTCCGGATTCCTCGGTCGTCTAGGGGTTAAGCGGTTCGATTATCAGTTCTTGAGATTAGTTTAAGCAATGCATTGTGTACCTTTCTGGCACCCAAAGGGTTAAATAAAGCTTGTAACCTCTTGAAACTTAGACTACCCCTTGAATAATTTGTAATACATTGAAGACTTTTCTATCATTCAAGGAGTTAAAAGCCCTATTTAAATCAATGGGAGTATTTCTATGTTCCCTATGGTGCAATTGGTTTGCTCCCGAAAGTGTCACAGAGACACAGTAGGACATCCTTGAAAATGTCTTGCTAAACGCATAGATGTATTAGCAAATTGTGAGTGAGTACAAAATATTTAAATCACCCCCCTATTTCACCCATCCATAAATATACTCCATGTCAGAGCTCTCCAAGTTCAGTACTCAAGGGCCACCAACAGGCCAGGATGTAAGGATTTCCCTGATTAAGCACAGGTGAGTCAGTCACAATGAATGTGCCACTGATTAACTCACCTGTGCTTAAGCAGGGAAATCCTTACATCCTGGCCGGTTGGTGGCCCTTGAGGACTGAACTTGTACAACCCTGCCCCATGTCATAATATAAATCACTTGCTTATGACTTTAAACTTTTAGAGAAGTGATTCTCAGCATCAATCCTCAGGGCACACTAACAGGTCAGGTTTTAAACACAGGGAGCTCAGGTCAGAATTACTAACCCATGCATTATCCACATCTCATCACTCAGGATATGGATCTCCAAAGTGAGTTTGTCCACTAAATGTATAAAACAGTTCAGATCAGGCTGAAATTCACTACAGAAATCTACTTGTAGCATACAACATAGGAATGTAAGAGCATGACCTACCGGTATCTATGCCCATCACACAATACAGACCAATACTTTGCCTTGGCAAGGCTGCTGCTCTTATAGTTAGTCTGGAGCTCACTTCTGGCCAAGGCAAAGCAAATTCACAGTCCTACTTGGCTACTTAGGGATGAGAGACCAATCCGGAGCCTGCATACCACCAAGGAGACATAAATCTACAAGTCGGGGAGATGCCAAAAATTGAGATAGACAGTGAGAGTCAAAAGACAATCTCTACATCTCAAAAGAGCAGGCCCATCTCTCCACCCAGTCCCACAATTCTCAGACTAGCCAGCCAATCTAGCACATCCAGGTAATCTATTGTTTTATAAAATTCTTTTCACTTGTCTCAAGATTAGATTATCTTGGACGTACATGCATACTTTCTGGCACCCTATTTTTCTGAACGATTGAAACCTTTTGGATCAGTTTGTGAACACCACAGAAGGCACATGTGGGTGGCAATGAAAATACAAGTCACCCAATCATGTATATGAGATAAACAATAGGTCAACATCATATTAAAAAAAACAAGAAACTTTGGGCCAGGACCACTCTACCTAGGTATGATCACTGAGGTGTTCAGTTCTGCTTCTGCCAATGCAGCCAAGCTGAATGCTTTTCGGTGTGCTGGAGCATTAGGGCATATGGGGACAACTTCAATACAAAGGGGGTAAAATCTGCCAAACAGGGGTGCCCAAAAATTGAGCCTTAAAGGTTGTGTGGCCACCAGTGGGCAGAGAAGATGTCTGAGGCAAAGTTGCAAAGGGAAGAGACAAAAGCAAGAGCAGATAGTGTAAGGCCTGGGAAGGCTGAGTTCAGTCAGGGTCTGAATTCCAGGAAATATGTCAGAGAGGTAAATCAAATTAGAAGGTCATGACAAGTGGAGTGCAAATCATAGTCAAACTTCAGAGTCAAAATCAAACTAGGAATCAGCAGCAGGGTGTAGGTAGGAATTGGAAAGGAGTAACAGGTAGAAGTAGGTGATCTGGATCAATCAGGCTCTCTCTATCTAAATATAGCAGAACGCAGTCAATTGACCATGCATACAAGTGCACAAGAGCACACATACACACAGTGAGCATGGATGCACAGGACAGAGATTCAGACATGTGCAACACAGAGGCCTGAGGAAAAGAGAGATATGACAGGGCCACTGGTGGTGGTGTGCCGAGACAGCATTTGTTGTAGTGCGTTCCCTGACACTGCTAGGCTAGGAGGTATGTGGGGTATGTGACAGGGGTTTTTTGACACAGGTTTATCCTGAAAACATTCACTACTGATGTGCTCTGACGACTAACATTGAAGAGCACTGTCACGGATTGTACTTTTTTAGTGGTGACATCACATTGGCAGTGAATGAGCTGATTGTGACTGTAGTCACTCACTGTTGTCCCAAGATAACATATGTTCCCCCTTTAGTGTTTTAGATTGGGAGTGTCGCATTACCATGGCTTTATCTTGTGCCACAAAGTATTAAGAAACAGATTCTTTGTTTCGCTTTTTATGGACTTCTCTAAAATTATTGCTGTGGCATAATTAAAAATTGCATTTATTTTCTGAAATTTCTCCTTAAGATATAATTGTAACGAATTATGATAAAACTATCAAGTAAGAAAAATATTCTCTAGTCCCTTTGTTATTCTAAAGATCCTGTTTATCAAAATATCTAATAAAAAGCTTTCTGATTTGTAGCTAGACTCTACAAAATAATCTAGAATTGGATCAGGGTTTTTTGTTTATTCTTTTTAATAAAGAGTTTTCTCAGTGGTGCAGGACCTTCATTCACTGGGATAAAGATGTTGTAAGAATGTGTTATTGTATTATTACCATTTGACCTTGAACCTTAAGCAGAACACTCCAGGCTGAAGAGAGATTAACGTCACCTGAACAGAGACTAAGAGAGCGAGAGAGAAAGAGGAGCCGGTGTCACCTCAATGATTTAACCACCAGTCCAGCTAGAGAAGGGATGAACAAACTGAAGCCCCACAGCTGTTTGACTACAAAGCCTATCATTCTCAACTGGCCATTGACAGGCTGCTGATGATGGGAGATGTGGTCCAACAACAGCTATGGGGACCACAGATTTCTCAGATCTGGCTTTGAGAAATATGGTATTGTGAGTCATCTAGTAATAACCTGTATACAAACTGTATTTCTAATTTTATATAAGACCAGTGGTTATCAAAGTGGGGTCCTTGGATCCTAAGATTTCCTGAAGAAGTGAAAGAGGTTCCCTGAAGCAAATTTTAAGTAATGTGGACAGTGGAACAAGGCTGGAGGGACAGTGTATGTGAAGTTCTGCAACTACATGTGTAAAGAGACTGGAGTGCCAGACAATGTATATGTCGTTCTGTGAATACTAGTGAACAGTATAATAAAGCTGGGTTGACAGACAACACATAACTCCCAAGTGTTCCTTTTTGAGGATCAATCCTTCTTTCCCACCCGGGCGACACTTTTCAGGAGATCAGTGGTGTGTATATGTGTATCACTTAGCTTCAAATTGCATTCATGTTTGTTTCAACTTTATTATATGTGTTTATAAATTAGTCTAAATAAATAAAATATGTTGGTATTCTCTTAAATCATTTATTCAGATACACAAAGAGCTGCCGATAGGTCATGAGGTAACCTAACAATTATTGGTAATATCCTTTCCACCAGCTACATCCCCGGCCACACCACCCAACAAAAGTGTCCCTCTAGCCATTTTAAATTTTGGGTGGTATGGCAATGCATAGTATGTGTTGGTTCTGTGACTAGAATTTTGGTTTCTGTTAGATTGCTTTTGCAATAAGTTCTATTACCTAGTCTCTTCCTGGAAACCAGTATAAACAGATATAATAACATAATCTCTCTGACCAAATACATTTTAGCATAATAGTTTAGTCTTATATTTCTGATACCAACTTGATGCTGGTACCAACTTGAATCCTAATGCATTTAATATTGATATAATAATAACCCCACTGAACATAGAACAAAGACATTTTAATTCATGGGTATACCCGACATCTGTTTCAGGAAGCCTCACCTTGGGTACCCAACAGTCCCAGTTTTTGCTTTAAGCCTTTGTATGCCACAGTGGTGTGCAGGGCAATGTGCTGCATGTATCTTTGACACCCAAAGGGTTAATTGTGTAGCCAGCTGATCAGTGAGGAGTGAGACTGTTCTGGTTATACAACACATTAATGTAGCTTTTTTCCTCACAATAGGAGGGAAAGAAAAGGAATGTCACAACTACACTTAAAGGGATAGTAATTCTTCACAATAAAAGCTGCTTCATTTAATTTTCATAGTATTTGGACTTTGGAGAGTGTTATTTCAATACTGTCAGAGTTGTAGTTCAGGAGTAATTGAATGATAAAGTATCCCCTCCCTCCCCTTTTACTGATGTAACACTGCTCACCTCAGAGCAGCAAGACTGTCCAGATGGATCGCAGCGAGCATAAGGGAAAACCTAAAAAAACTGTCAAGGGGGTCAGGGATTGTTCCTTGCTGTGATCTGTCCAGTCAAGTAATCAGATTCCAAATCTGAGGGGAGGTGGTTTACACTAGGTCAAAGGGGTGGGAAGAGGATACTTTATCATTCAATTAATCTTGAACTACAACTCTGACAGTATTGAAATAACACTCTCCATGGCCCAAATACTAAGAAGATTAATTAGAGCTGTTTTTTTGTGAAACATCACTATCCTTTTAAGAGGTTCTTAAATGTAAACCTATATTTGAGGGTTTTCATTCACAAGTGTGCCAAGGGCCTGAGGCATGAGGGATGGAGGCCCCCAAATCTAGGTTTACATTTAGACCTTTCTAGCATCCAGCGGGTTAAAGTGCAGGGATTTAATTAGAAACAAAAGGAACAGCTGCAAAAGGTTTGGGGCTCACAGTATTAGACTCTAGTGAAGGGATTTCATACCTGACACTGGTAGTCTATGTGAACCCTGTGGCTTAACCCTTTGAGTGCCAGAGGGGTATCCAACGCATTGCTTTGCAATGCGTTGGATACCCCTCTGGCAGTCAAAGGGTTAAGCCATAGACTCGTTTGTGTAGAGTAGCCCGCCTGCCAGCCATGGACTATTATTACATCTGATCCCATAGAAGCAAACTTAGCAAAATGTGATCTCAATGTGTTGGACACTCCTCTGGCACTCAAAGGGTTAAATACCTCTAACAGTGCAGGTTTTAACCACTTCACTACTAAGCCATTTTCTTTCTCAGTGCTAAGCAGGTTTTCACACTATGGACTCGATCCAAATGTTGGAGACAGCTGTTTTTTCTGTATATTTTTGTCTTAAAAATGATTGGCGCACGTTTTATTAGTACGATGGCTTGGTTCAGACACTTAATGGCGGCATATTTATTTATTCCTGGGCACTGAATACATTGTTTAACCCTTTGAGCCCAGAGAGGACTGCAACGCATTGCTTTGGAATGCATTGCGTACCCCTCTGCCACGCAACCGGTTAAACTATGTTATACATCAAAGAAGACTGAAGAGAAGGTAGAAGAAGAAAGAAGAGAAGAATGAAGATGGACAGAAGAGGACCAGGAAGCTGAGGACTCCACTGGACATCAGGATTAATGGTATGAGTTACTTTTAATGGGATGTTTTTTAACTTAGTCGGGTGAACCCTATGAATGCTGGCTGGGTAATTATACCCCACTGGCATGCATAGGGTTAATTCTACTAATGTTTGACACAGTTTTCATACTTTGGATGTAATGCTATGGGGCTTAGGACCCGATATCAAGTACATCCGTACTTATGGTGCGATGCAAGAAACATTTGTATTGGATAAAGGCATTTTTGTACGCAGATAGATTTTGCTCATGTTCTAATCCAGGAAGCTAAATAACGAACGCTTCTTGAATTGCGCATGAAAAATTCAATTTTACGACAACAGTACACAGATGTATAAATTCATTCGCAATAGCAGTTCCTGCATTAGTTGCATTCGCTATTCCACTCACACAGATTCGTTAATCTTAGCCAACCCCACAAAAAAAGAAATATACGCAGCCATTCGCTAATCTTGAATTTTCATGCTCAATCCTATTCCCTAGTGGTTTTCACATGGGAAATAGTGATCGCTCACGTTTCCTGCATCGCGTCATTAGTTGTTTGTTGTTTTTTGTTGGAGAACATTCAGTTTGTTGAAGTGCTTGAATGTTAGGGTTCTGCTGGGATTTCATTTTAAACAAAAGGGTTCCATAATTGAAATAAAAAAAAAGTATATCCACTGCCATAGTAAATGTTATGACTATTTTTTCACCGTTACTTTAGGAACATTTTGAAATGTGGTGCTGTACATACAGGGATATCACTACAAGTTAGCGAGTGTATTAAAAGTGATAGAATTCCATAGAGATTAAAAACTGTGAATAATGGAATTGTATATACAGTAAACTACCCAAGATAGGCAGTTACCAAGCCATACCAAATGACTGACTATTTAATATTGGATTTGGAAGCTTTATATAGAAATTGATAATTACATGTTTTCTTTTGCTGTAAGCCATACATTTTACTAGTAGTTTTCATTCTGAAGAAAATCCAACTCTTTAAAGTCAGTAACTGGCTCTTTTTGTTTACTCGCATGATTTTCCATTATACACGCAATGTATTTACATTGGGATAAACCCCACCAAGTATAAATAATTACATGCCTGTGCAGTCATTGTTGAAGAGCTGCTAAACAGGTACAGAATTGAATGCCCTATTCAACGCTGACATCTAGTGGCAGAGTAGGTAATTACACACCAGCAACCACACATTCAGCATTTCAAATGTTTAGGACCTTTTCATTAAACAAAAGAGGTGTAGTTCTGGTGTAAACCAAATATGACTTAAGGTTCAAGTGAAGCATCCTAAAATTTCCATTTAATTAGTTGTTTAACCCTTTGAATTCAAGAGAGGTATCCACCAAATTACTTCACAACACTCTTAAGAACTCTCAGTCCTTCAATGGTGGTTTCCTTCCCCCCTACAATAATAATGATGGTTTGCTCTGGAATTGCCTTTCTTTAGTTTGACGAATATCTTGTTTACCTTTAACCTTTTGTCTGCCAAAGGGTGCACAAAGTAATGAATGGCACTCAAAGGATTAAACACACACACAATTCTAATGTAGTTTGGTTTATCTGGTTACTAAAATAGGCTGACCAGACCTCCTCTTTAACCGGGGACACATATGAAAAATACATACTGCAGGGCTGCTTTGATTTCAATGTAGTCCTGAAATATGCCTATTTCCTATGTGTCCCCAGTTAAAGGGAAGGTCTGGTCAGCCTATACTAAAGGTGACAGATGCAGCCTTCCTGGGGGAATATGCACTAAGGTGAAAGGAAGATGAGTGGACTCAGTTCAGTGACAGAAAGCTCTCCAACCCCTATGGTACTCTATGGAGCCGGATCACTAAGACACCTCCTAATAGAAAAAGAAATTTCATAGAATAACATGGGAATGTGAGAGATTATTATGCACTGTAATAACATCTCCTGCTCTTCTTAATGCACCTCGCCTCAGGAATCAGGTCCCCACAATCCTTGCCTTTTGCTGCTCTTATATCTATTTAGCCCAGTATTTCTCAACGTTAGTCCTCGGGGCACATCAACAGTGCAGGTTTTCTGGTTATTCCTGCTTAATCACAGGTGAGTAATTAGTAGCTCAGTCATTGTGATTGATTCTCCTGTGATTAATTAGGGATATCTTGAAAACATGACCTGTTGGTGTGCGCCCAGGACTGGAGCTGAGAATCACTGCCTTAGCCACTCTCAGCAATTCTTTCAAGGACTGGATATACCACATTGCTGTAAAACTACAGTGCCTGGAAGTCCAACGTGTGGTCCACCTGACCCAGTGGCGTGGCCCACCTGAGATTTTTTTAAGTGCCAGAAAGGTATCCAATGCATTGTAAAGGCATTGGATACCTCTCTGGCACTCAAATGGTTTAACTAGCACACATATACTAGAAGGCCAATAAGACCTAACCCCCCTGCCTGCCAGTACCAGTCATTTCAAGAATAGATGTCTGTTATATATCAGTATTGTCATTGACTTCACCAATAAATAAATAAATCCACATTTTTGAATAGCTGACCATCGTTGTCAGTAAAAAAAGTGTCCCTCACATGTATAGCTTTTGGATCATGTGGCCCACAACTTAAAAAATGTGGATGCCCCTGCTATAGTGAGTGGTGGCACAGAATGGCACTTTGTGCTAATTTTCTGAACAGTATGCTAATTAGTCCTGCCTGATACCAAACCTACCTCTTTCTTTGCTATCAGACACACTCCTATTGTATGGACTTTGCCTATTTGTTTTCCTAACCATTTTTTTCTGTGAAATAAATTGATTTTTAAGAACTTAAACTATATATTTTGGTGGCACTTTATTTTTATTTCCTGGCACAGTATGATAATGCGTTATGTTTGAGGTCAAACATATCACTCTCAGTGTGTGGGCTCTGCCTAAACCTATTCATAGCACAGCATGTGACAATATCGGTCCAGCACATAAACCAATCAGCATCAAGAGACATATATATATATATGTTGGTGTAAAAGCCCGTGTACACGGGCCAAGGTCCGGGTAATGTTAGCCTTTTGAGTGCCAGAGGGGTACACAAGCAGCCACTACCTCACTGCTCCATGCAATGCAGTCTTGCGTCGCTTCACTCATGCAATGCAATCATGCCCAGTAGAGACTGCACGAATGCGCACAGCCTCTACTGTGCATGACGGCTTCTGACAAACATCCTAGCAAATTATTATATAGGATATATGTATATATATAGAGAGAGAGCGAGAGAGAGAGAGAAAAAGTATTGTGGTAGAACACTCACTGATAATCTTTGGTGAACTTGCCTGGGTGCCAGTCTCAGAGGTGTCAAGATATCCAGTGGAAGAAAATCGCACTCATGGGGCTTTTTAGATGAACAAAAAGTGCTGATTTATTGTATCGATGTTTCGGCCCAAACAGGGGCCTTTTTAAAGATCTTGAAAAAGCCTTTATTTGGGCTGAAACGTAGATACAATAAATCAGCATTGTGGTTCATCTAAAAAGACGTTAGTGCATTTTTTTCCACTGGATATAGGGCTCAAAATTTCCACTCGCCACTAGACAATGGCAAGTGAAAATTCAGCCCTGGTGAGTAGAAATTCAGCCCTGGTTGGTATGTTATGGCTTGCAGTGACGAGTAACTTTTCAGGTCTGGCTAGTAGCAATATCATTTTCAAGTATGTCCTGGGTTCTCATTTTATCTGTCTCAGGACAATGAAAGGCTGAGATGACCTTGCCAAGACCAGAACCAGCAACCCCAACATTGGAAGAGACATTAACCAGCTGACACCAGCTAATAAGGAATGTCTCAAATCTGTTTATATTGCAGACAAATAGCTCATACAACATATAGGTCATTTGTAATTCTCTTTAACCCCTTGAAGACCAGAAGGGTGTACCACGCATTGCTTCTCCATTCATTACCTTAGGGTGACGTCCATTTTAATGAACCTAAAATTGTAAGATATTATTATGGTGTGTTTAACCCCTTAACACATTGCACATCTCTCTGATTCTCAAGGGGTTAAGGACATCTGAGATGGTATGTCAGAGGTTACGGAGTCATCAGTGGAACTGCAGTGAAACAAGTTTATCCAGTGCTGCCAAAAAAGACAGACGTACTGTCTGCTTTCACAAGATAACAACATAAATCTATCACTTCCAAAGACGTATGCCAGGATCTATTGTGGATCAAAATCTTCCCAGCAGTTAACTTTACGGCGGTATAACATCTTATTTACAAAAACTTTTATGAAAAAAAAGACACAAGTAGATTGGTCAGTGGGATACCTGGCAAAAATGTGGAGGTTGCGCATAACTTCCTCTATTTTCCAATTTGTTGGATAGCCTTCTGGCACTCAAACGGTTAATGCTATATCTCTTTTAATCCCTTGGATGCTAATTCATTCTCCAATGCAGCAAGGTTGATGAACTAAGAAGAAATGGTGCACCAATTGCATTATAGTGAGAAAAAAAAAAACACTGATTTAAATCGGACTTCTGACTGATAGAAGGGACTTCAATACAATGTGAAGCAATGTGGGGGAGCAGGGGCTGAAAAAAGGGCACTTCTCATAATTATTTATTCAAAATATATATTTAAAAAAAAAAAGAAAAGAATTTACATCTCAGGAGCCTCTAGGCACAGAAATGTGAAGCGCCACCCCCATTGGCCATCTCCACAATGCTTCTAATCTCCACACTGCCCCCTATCATCTCCATATTGTCCTTACATTGTCCCATGTCAGCTCCATATTGCCCCCATCAGCTCTACATTGCCCCCATCATCTCCATATTGCCCCCATCATCTCCAACTTACCCTCACATTGCCCCCATCAGCTCCACATTGCCCCATCAGCTCCACATTGCCCCATCAGCTCCATATTGCCCTATCAGCTCCAACTTACCCTCACATTGCCCCCTTCATCTCCATATTGTCCCCCATCAGCTCCATATTACCCCTCATCAGCTATATATTGCCATCAGCTCCAACTTACCCTCATATACATTGCCCCATCATCCATACATTGCCATCATCTCCATCTTGCCCCCCATCAGATCCATATTGCCCCATCATTTCCACATTGCCCCCCAGTGTCCGTTTCCTACCTTTTCCCTGGTGGTCCAGCGGCAGGAGAGGTCTGTATGTGCCTCCTTTGGCACAGACCTGTAGCTGCTGGAGCTCCCATGTGGTCTTCTCTTCATGCAGAGCGCTGGGAGAAAGAGCCGACGAGGGAGCACAGCATCTACAGGTCTGTCCTGAAGGAGGCACAGACCTGACTGGGTGGTGGGGGGGGGTTAGTGCGGGCGGCGAGGCAACTTTTTTTTTTTATGTTAAAAGGGCACGAGGGCACTTTGGATTAAAAGGGCAGGTGCTCAAGCCCCCTTTGGTGTCTATGTGTGCACGTGCCTGTGTTGCTGGATGGGGATTATGGGAGGTGTAGTCCCAAACAGCCGGAGAACCAAAGGTTTTATAACCCTGCTCTAGCATTAAAGGGGTTAAATTCCCCCTTTAAGATCAACAGATATGCTATTTGTCCCCCGTGCAACTGTTTGATCCAGAAACATAGAATCTGATGGCAGATACGAACCATTCAGCCCATCTAGTCTGCCCATTTCCTACTGTAAAAACCTCAAAGCTTTTTTGGTCCTTGGTCTTTTCTTACTTTAAAGACAGCCTTATGCCTATACCATGCATGCTTAAAGGGATAGTAATACTTAAAAAGTAAAAAAAAAATGTTGTAAGGTTTATCCCCCTGAGTAAAACAAGGGTACTCCCACTGCTGAAAGGTGTTTTATTCAAAAGTTATTACAGCTCAAAGTTTAATTGTTTAGGTGCAATATCATAGTGGCATGAAATTGTACAGTGGGGCTGTTGCTACAGCATCCTATGGAGATTTACGGTCAACGGATCAGACCTGTCCATAGAATGATGTAACAACTGCAACAGCTGTTGCTATAGCATCCTGTGGAGATTTATGGTCTACAGACCAGACCTGTCCATAGGATGGTGTAACAAATGCAACACTGTACAATTTCAGGCCACTGTGATATTGCACCTAAAAAAATTCAACTTTGAGCTGTAATAACTTTTGAATAAAACACCTTTCAGCAGTGGGAGTACTCTTGTTTTACTCAGGGGGGTAAACACTACAATATATATATTTTTTACATATTAAGTATTACTATCCCTTTAAATTCTGTCACTGTATTAACTTCTACCACTTCTGCTGGTAGGCTATTCCACTTATCTACTACCCACTCAGTGATGTAAAACTTTCTTACACTTTAAACCTGTGCCCCTCTAGTTTTAGACTATGGCCTCTTGTCCTAACATGTTTACTCCTTTGAAATATATCCTGCACTTTGTTTAATCCCTTCATGTATTTGAATGTTTCTATAGAAACATAGAATGCATCCATTTGTTAGTACAACAGCCTCATTGTGAGGCAATGTTTTGGAGACATCTCTAGCATAAGGGTTAACATTGTGACGCAATGATTTGTAAACCTCTCCAGCGTCTTTGCAATGCGTTGCGTGCCCCTCTGTCACTCAAAGGGTTAAGAGGCCGGTCCTGCTCTGCGTCCTGCCACCAACACAGTCATGCACTGTAGAGACTGGCTGAAAGCACAGAATGCTCCCAGCACAGAACTCCCAGCATTCAGTGCTCCCAACATTCTTTGCATTCGGGCAGTCTCTACTGCGCATGACTGCTTCTGACAAACATCCTAGCGAATTAATTATTATATAGGATAGAGAATGAAAAAAGCAGATAAATACCAGATGGTTAGCAGAAAAGGAATGTCTCCAATAAGTAAATAAAAAATAAATTGTTTTATAACAAAAGAAGATGAAAAGAACAGATAGCACTACAAGCAGAATGTTCTGACGTATTTCATGCTTGCATATGGTTAATCATAAACTTATACAACACGCCCTCTCGGCCGAAGCTAAATACTTCCGACAATTAGCTAAAAAAAGCTCACATCTATAGGTAATCAATAAACCAAATACACCATCAGACAAGTTAAAGACAAACATGGCCCTTATTTCCGTGCAAGTGAGTGTAAATTGATGAAGTGCTAGATGCTGACTGCATTGAAAGCAGGGTTATTGTCTACAAACTGGGAATAGGACATTAATGGAGAATGCTCTGGGAAGTGCATGCAAAGATTTCTCATTCTGTCGCGTTATTACAGTAATTCAGCCTCACGAGCTTGATTACTGTCCCGTGAGAAGTTTAAATTCCCCATAAATCCTCCTGTTGTGCCATAAAAGCACTCACTACAAGCCATTCACTGACACAATGGGAAAGAACAGATGAGAAACAGTTTGGTACATTAATGTTTACAAATTTGCCATGCTCAATGGAACTTGCTATTGTGCCATTTTGTTTTATCCTGCGAGACTCTAGGCTAGGGCTGGGCAACATGAAGGCCCCCAGCTGCTGCCAGACAACAACTCCCATCATCCCCTACCAGATTTGTAACCTGGCAGCAGCTGGACGGCCTCACATTGCTAGGGCCAGATTTCCCATTAGATAGAATAGGCAACTGCCTTGAGAGTCAATTTTTCAGGGGAGGAGTATGAGCTGTGCTGGCCACACCCACATATTGAATGGTGGGTGTGGCCAGAGCAATCACAATGTCTTGGCAGCAGTTTTTTTATATCACTTTACAGTCTATGATTTAACCCCTTTGATGCTAGAGAGATCTCCATCACATTGCTCTGCAACAAGGGGATAAAGCTTTTTTTGTTCTTAATTGTTATAGGCTATTTATATTTTCTGTGCCAGGAAACAGTGGATAAGATAGGGGACACGTCCTGTGAGGAGTGAGGTGTGGCCATGGGCAGAACTGAGGATACCTAGAGTGCCTTGCCTAGGGGCACCTAGAATGTAAATTCAGCCCTGAACAATGCCCACCACGCTCTATAGGCTGTAGCACCAGGGTAGTCAATTTCTGGACAATGAGCGGTGATGTAGGGTACCGGTAGGCAGCAGTTACGTCTTCCTGTCCTATTAGCCTATGTGTGCTAGCTAATTACATAAACAAACAAAATATTATATATATATATATATATATATATATATATATATATATATATATATGTATGTATATACATACATACACACATAGATGCATTAATATAGATGTGGGTATGTGTATATACAATACATACATATATATATATATATATATATATATATATATTTATTTATTTATTTTTAATTTTATTTTTAAATTGGGATCTATGATACAGTGTCTGATACCTGAGCATTCTACTGTCCAGTGGTAGCCCCAGAATCGACCATACACTACCTGAAATCACCTATACACTGCATGATACCACATCCTTGTTCCACTGTCCTCTGGTATCCACAGACCCACCCATACACATAGCTTACCCACTGGCCACATATATGCCATGCCTGCTCTACAGGTTTCTAACACAGCTTTAAAATGCATTGGTTACCTCTCAAACACTGAAAGGTTGAAAGCCAAATTTAACCCTTTGAGTGCCAGAGGGTTACACAACTCATTGCAAAGCAATGTGTTGCGTACACCTCTGGCACTCAAGGGGTTAAATCAAATGGGATTTTTACTGGTCCCTTAAGGTGCAGCTGATTTGACTCAGAATTTCTCAACTCTTCTTTGTACATATATCACGTAACCAAGCAGCTTAACTCTTTAACCCTTGACCACCAGAGTCAAAAGAGTCAAATTGTGGAATACCCCTCCGGCATGCAAAGGGTTAAGGACTAGTGTTGAGCGAGCACCCCGATGCTCGGGTGCTCGGGTGCTCTGACCGAGCACCCCCTGAGGCTCGAGTGCTCGGCCGAGCACCCGAGCCCCATTGAAATGAATGGGGCGACACCAGGCACCCCCTGCTCTGATGAGGGGAGGGTGCCTGGTCAATGCCCCCTTCATCTCCGCTATGCCCCCTTCATCTCCGAATGCCCCCTTCATCTCCGCAATGTCCCCCTTCATCTCCGAATTGCCCGTCTTCCACAATGTGCCCCTTCATCTCCGCTATGCCCCTCTTCCACAATGTGCCCCTTCATCTCCGCTATGCCCCTCTTCCACAATGTCCCCCTTCATCTCCTCTATGCCATAGAGGAGATGAAGGGGGACATTGTGGAAGAGGGGCATAGCGGAGATGAAGGGGCACATTGTGGAAGAGGGGCATAGCGGAGATGAAGGGGCACATTGTGGAAGACGGGCATAGCGGAGATGAAGGGGGACATTGTGGAAGAGGGGCATAGAGTCTATGCCCCTCTTCCACAATGTCCCCCTTCATCTCCGCAATGCCCCCTTCATCTCCGCAATGCCCCCGTACCTCCAGTCCCTGGTGGTCCAGCGGAGCTTCTTCGGATCTGTGCCTCTTCCGGCACAGATCCCCGTCACCCGAACATGGCGGGAGAGCACATGGCGGTACTCGACGAGTACCGCCATGTGCCGAGCAGAGCGATGCTCGAGCCGATCCGAGCATCGGCCGAGCACGCTCGCTCATCACTATTAAGGACCAAAGGGGGTGTGCAATGCAATGCTAAAAGGTTAAAGCAGAACTACCACCGCATAACAAGTTTATCTTAAATAACTCCCCATCTGGCGACCAGCTGCTTAGTAGAGCTAGTCGCCACAATTATTACCTTATTAAATAGATTTCTCCTTTCTTTCCCGGCTGACAGGCAGGACGGAACGCGGACATCTTGCCATAGTGACATCTGTGCACCGGCGCTCCTAGCAAGGCCTCCTAGAGCTAGCTGGGACTGACAGTGCAGGCGCGCGGACATCACTATGGCAAGATGTCTGTGCTCCGTCCTGCCTGTCAGCCGGGGAAGAAAGGAGAAATCTATTTAATAAGGTAATAATTCTGGCGACTAGCCCTACTAAGCAGCCAGTCGCCAGATGTGGAGATATTTAAGATAAACTTGTTATGCGGTGGTAGTTCCGCTTTAAGTGGCCATTTTCTAAACAGTGAACAGTCCTCCCACCGTGAACCATTGCTGCATGTTTTATGTCTTGTCACAAAGTAAATGTAATTATTGTCAGTGCCCGACAGCACGAGAAGAGGATTTTATTTGCCCTCTGTTGTAGTTGGTTTGCACCAGTTCCTTTGAGCTCAATAATTTCCATGCACTTCCAACCTTCCACACAAAGAGGTTCAGGAAACCCCTGAGGGACACAAATGACATTAAAGATGCCTTTTTCTGAGGCTGTACTTCTAGGGCAGGCTGGCCGTTCTGCAACAGGGGAGTATTTTGTATCTTCACCTCCTGAGTAAATGTTGGTAAGATGAGAGGCCTGTAGGAATCATACCCTTCACGCTCTGCAAGTCTTTGTCTCAGGTGACACAGAGCTTCTAGACCATGTAGGGAGGGACATATGACAGTCTCTCAGGCAAGTGACATACAGTCTGCTCTTGAATGAGGGACCAAGGAAAGCATCATTAATCTCTCTCAGGCCTTTCTGTTACCACTGAGCAGGTTCTGCTTGTTTCTGCTGCAATCTAAACTGAAACTTTCATTTCTGACTGAAATTTTCATCCCTCTCCACCTCAAAGCTTAACTGTTTAAGGATCAGAGTGGTGTGCAATGCATTTCATTTTTTTAAAGTGATAGTAATGTTTAATTATTGAAGTAAAATCGGGTCTTCTTTATTCTTTTTATAATGATACTAGTTGAACAGCCCGTTACACGGGCCACAGTGCCTCTGGCAGCCGGTCGCGGGGCAGTCACGCGCAGTAGAGACTGCCCGCGCCTCTGCTGATACAGAGCTGGACGCTCCTTCTATAAAGCTCCGTCTATAAAGCCAAAAATTATGCACAATGTGCATGACAGTAGCAGCTCTAGAAGAAAAAATATCTGAACAGAGGATCTGAGATTGGTTAAATGTCCTATCTAAAGGGACATTGTGGCCAAAAATGAATATAGTCCATTTTTATGGGGTAGTACAGTTATAATATAGTATGAATACATACTTAAAAAACTTTACTTAAAATGAACAAGAATTTAAAATGAACAAGAGGTTAACACACTGAATACCCCTCCACAGAATGTATTTCATCAGATAACATTATAATCATTGAAATGGAGTATGTAGGAGGTACAATAGCAGCGACTTTATAGTCAATAAATATGAATATAATACAGAAGCAGGAGCTGCATTCATTTTTTTATACGAGCAGATTACATTTTTGATGAATCAGAGGAAAAACTGAATATGACAGCAGATAAGAATCAATTGAACCATCTTGTCTGCCAATTACCTGTCTACTTAAAACCTCAGCTTCTTTGACCTTTGACCTTATTTTATGCTCAGAATAAGCTTACGCCTGTCCCAGGTTGATTTAAATTCCCTTTCTGTTCTAACAAATCTAATGGCAACAAAGATAGTTGTTTTATAGGAAAGGTTGTGTAAATCTGGGGCAAACCAACTGCACCATAGGAACAAATGAAAAGCCTAAAAATATTCCTTTATTTAAGTGAGCCTTTAATCCCAACACTAGACAAATCACCAACGCGTTTCAAAGCAAGGCACTAGAGACTTTTTTTAGCAATTGAGGGAATAAAAGTCCCATTGGGGCCCTGGTGTATTGCTACAAAGGATCATCATATGATGCTATCCAGCACTACTTAAATATTAAACCTTTGAATGTCAGAGGAGTATGCAAGGCTTTGCAGAACAATGTGTTGTGTACCCCTCTTGTACTCAAAGGGTTGATTTAGGTGGGACTAATCCACACAAAATTAAGTCATAGTGGCCATTAAGAGTTTCTGCCCAGATTAAGGTAAGTGGGTGAGAGGTTTATGAGTTGTGTTTTCTTAACCTTTTGTGAACCACAGGGCTGTGTGACAAATCTTTGCAATGCATTATATACCCCTCCGATCCTCGAGCAGTTAATTGGAATATTTCTGAAAATCTTTGCAGATCCTGAGGGTTGAACTTGAAACGGAACTCAAAAACTTCACCCCCACCCCCACCCATCCATATATCATAAATAAGGGGACGTTCTGCACAGAGACCCTGAATTAAGCCAAACCCTAAAAGGACCTCTGTTTACTTTCACAGGTCTATATGTTGGCCTTGACAATCCCATTGTGACCAGTGCTATTTGCTCTCACCCACAGACCTGAGCTAGGCCTTGCATGGTTTACACAAGCAGATGGGCCTTTTGTGTTGCCCAAGACCCACACACAAATCCCTTTGAAGAGCTGTTCCTATTGAGATAGCATTGGAGCAGATCAGTGAAAGAAAGGTGTGAGGTGCATTAGCTGTAACTGGATTCTCTGCTATGTGAGCCTTTGTTACCTAGGGGTGTGGAGAGGACAATTTATTGTACTCATCAATCACCTTTTGTGAATCTTATCAACTTTTCATCTTTACACTTTCCAGGAAGGACACAATGCACAAGTGACGCCAGGGGCTATGAGAAACATATTCAGGTGTGAATGGCGGAGTGCAGGAAACTATAGCCTGTGAATAGGAACAGTGCAATTTAGCGCCCTAATTACTTCTTTCATAGAGTAACTTTAGATGTCTGAATGACCGAAGGCTTGGCATTGCCAGTGATATTGATAGCAGAGAACAAGAGGAGAAAATATGTAAGGATTGTTTTAGGTTTTCTATTCGGAATTGTGTTTATGAGAGGAAAATGTTAGGACAGCAAATGTTGTAGTGGGGGTGGGAGTTTTGTATGTGAAACACACAGGGCAATATCCACTGTCCACACAGGGCAGGGCAATATACACAAAGACAAGTGAAATGATTATCTGGGGGTCACCATCTTTATTCTAAAATAAAAATACCTATTCCGCGTTTATATATATACACTTTTGTAGAAAATGAACAGGCACTTAATGATGAAAATAACAAAGAGTTTTAATTGACCAACATTTTGATTATTTTACATAATCTTTCTTTCCTCATTAAGTTCTGAGTGTGCCTGTTCATATATATAAAACAGACAAAATGTGGAGAGCATAATCAAGAAACACTGAATATGAAAATATATATAAATTTAATAAATAAAATATAGCAAGACAAAAGAAATATAGGTAAAAACACAATATCAAGATCTGATATCCCAGCTCTTATACAATAAAATCCTAAGTCACTCCGGAGGACTACAATGTTAATAAGTGCACGTTAACAAGGCCATAGGTCTGCTCAGTCATAGAGTGCAATAATCTGTATATTGTCAGACCAATGAATGTGTATCTCCTGCAAGTTGATCTACGGTACGTGTCCCAGGTTTGTACTGGCCATTCGTCAGTTCTTTAGTGATTGGCTAATATCTGGCCTGCTTGTATTCATCAATGAGGAATGGCCACATATTTCTGCTAGCTTCAGGGTGATGGATTCCATGGAATCCTATTTGGGAGTCTGTATGTATGTTTTTTTTATCACATTTCCCTGCCTTGTGTTTTTGATCATTCATTGATGATTATTAGTGATGAGCGAGCACCCCAATGCTCGGGTGTTCGGGTGCTCTGACCGAGCACCCCCTGAGGCTCGAGTGCTCGGCCGAACACCCGAGCCCCATTGAAGTCAATGGGAGGACTCGAGCATTACACCAGGCACCCCCTGCTCTGATGAGGGGAGGGTGCCTGGTCCATAGGAAAAGGGCAGAAAAAGATGGAAACACTACAGAAATGGTTCAGGGACAGCATAGGGAGGATGTCTGGATGCACCTTGGACTCCAACATCGCTGCTGGGAACAATCTTTCGCCCGTAGTACGCCATTTTTACAGACTGACCATAAAACACACAAAAAGGAAAATAAAAACGACTTTAGGCGAAAAATTGTTACCAAACAATATTTGCTGTATATTTACTTGTATATCATCTGCAAATTCTCCCAAAAATTTCCTTGATTTTCAGAACTGAGGCCATGATTAAGAGGGAAACGTGCGCAGAGGCAAATTCTCCCAAAAATTTCCTTGATTTTCAGAACTGAGGCCATGATTAAGAGGGAAACGTGCGCAGAGGCAAATTCTCCCAAAAATTTCCTTGATTTTCAGAACTGAGGCCATGATTAAGAGGGAAACGTGCGCAGAGGCAAATTCTCCCAAAAATTTCCTTGATTTTCAGAACTGAGGCCATGATTAAGATGGAAACGTGCGCTGAGCTGACCATCTAAAACATTATGGGTGAGGGTCTGCTGCAGAGCTGACCATCCTAAACATTATATGCGAAGGCCCGCTAGTGAGCTGACGCTATAAAACATTATATGAGAGGGCCCGCTAGAGAGCTGACCCAATAAAACATTATATGAGAAGGCCCGCTGGTGAGCTGACCTATATAAAAATTGTCAAACAGGGCCCGCTGGTGAGCTGACCCTATATAAAAATTATATCACAGGGCCCGCTGGTGAGCTGGCCCTATATAAAAATTATATCACAGGGCCCGCTGGTGAGCTGGCCCTATATAAAAATTATATCCCAGGGCATATGGAAGAGGAGGAGGAGGATGAGAAGATTAAGAGTCAACCATATACCCGTTTTTTGGGTGGAAGGGGTGAATGGGAATACAGAGTATTCACATCATTGTAAATAACATATCTAAAGTGACTTTATGTTCCCCCGGGGCTTTCCTCCAGTGGAGTGGAGAAGTCAGGGGAAATCCAGGCCTTGTTCATTTTTATAAGTGTCAACCTATCAGCATTGTCGGTGGAAAGGCGGATACGCTTATCTGTTATGATGCCACCAGCAGCACTAAATACCCGCTCAGACAGAACGCTGGCGGCAGGGCAGGCCAGCACCTCCAAGGCGTAGAGTGCCAGTTCATACCACGTGTCCAGCTTGGACACCCAGTAGTTGTAAGGCACAGAGGGATCATTGAGGACGCTGACACGGTCTGCTACGTACTCCTTCACCATCTTCCAAAACTTTTCCCTCCTTGTGACACTAGGCTGCGCATCAGGGTGAGGGTGCTGGCGGGGTGTCATGAAGGTGTCCCACGCCTTGGAGAGTGTTGCCCTGCCTTTCTCGGAACTGCTGTGTGCTCCCCTTTTCTCCCCTTCTCGGTTGGCCAAGGTAGCACGTACTCTGCCGCCAGCGTTGTCAGATGGAAAATTTTGGAGCAATTTTTCAACAAGAACCTTCTGGTATTGCACCATTTTGCTTGTCCTCTCCACCGGAGGAATGAGAGATGAGAAATTCTCTTTGTAGCGGGGGTCCAGAAGGGTGAACACCCAGTAATCCGTGTTGTCTAAAATGCGTACAACGCGTGGGTCACGGGAAAGGCAGCCTAACATAAAGTCAGCCATGTGTGCCAGAGTACCAACAGTCAAGATTTCGCTGTCCTCACCAGGAGGATGACTCTCAATATCCTCATCCTCTTCCTCCTCTTCTGCCCACCCACGCTGAAGAGATGGAACTAAAGTTCCATGGCTACCCTCTGTAGCGGAGGCAACCGTGTCTTCCTCCTCCTCCTCCTCCTCCTCCTCCAATTGTCGCTGAGAAGACGAAGTGAGGGTGCTCTGGCTATCACCTTGTGTAAGCTCTTCCTCCCCCATTTCCACCTCTTCCACATGCAAAGCGTCGGTTTTAATTGTGAGCAGCGAGCGTTTCAGTAGACACAGAAGTGGGATGGTTACACTGATAATAGCGTTATCGCCGCTCACCATCTGTGTCGATTCCTCAAAATTGCGTAAAACCTCGCAGAGGTCTGACATCCATTCCCACTCCTCACTTCTGATTACAGGAAGTTGAACGGAGAGGCGACGACCGTGTAACAGCTGGTACTCCACTACTGCCCTCTGCTGCTCACAAAGCCGGGCCAACATGTGGAAGGTGGAGTTCCAGCGCGTGCTCACGTCACACAGCAGCCGGTGAGCTGGCAATTGTAAGCGCTGCTGCAGCTTCAACAGGCCGGCTGAAGCTGTTGATGACTTACGGAAATGTGCACACACGCGGCGCACCTTGGTCAAGAGATCATGCACATTGGGGTAGGTTTTTAGAAATCGCTGCACCACTAAATTAAATACATGCGCTAGGCATGGTACGTGTGTGAGCTTGCCGAGCTCCAAAGCCGCCACCAAGTTACGCCCATTATCACACACAACCATGCCTGCTTGCAGGTTGAGTGGCGAGAGCCACTGCTCGGTCTGGTGACTAATCCCCTGCAACAGCTCTGAGGCCGTGTGCTGTTTGTCCCCAAGGCAGATCAGCTTCAGCACGGCCTGTTGACGCTTCCCCACTGCAGTGCTACACTGCTTCCAGCTACTGGCTGATGGGGGAGTGGCGGTGTGTGTAGAGAATTCGGAGGTGGAAACGGAGGAGGAGGAGCCAATAACGTAGGTGCTGGTGGAAACCCTGATGGAGGTAGGGCCCGCAATCCTCGGCGTGGGTAGCACCCGTGCCATCCCAGGGTCCGAGTCGCTCCCAGCCTCCACGACATTCACCCAGTGTGCCGTCAGGGAAATGTAGCGTCCCTGGCCACAAGCACTTGTCCATGTGTCAGTCGTTAAGTGGACCTTCCCAGTAACTGCGTTGGTCAGGGCACGGGTGATGTTACGGGACACATGGTGGTGTAATGCGGGGATGGCACACCGGGAAAAGTAGTGGCGGCTGGGGACCGCGTACCGAGGGACAGCTGCTGCCATCAGGCTGCGGAAGGACTCAGTGTCCACAAGCCTAAATGGCAGCATTTCGATGGCCAGTAATTTTGAAAGGTGTGAGGTTAGTGCTATGGCCTGTGGGTGGGTGGCTGGGTACTTTCTCTTGCGCTCAAATGCCTGGGGTAACGACATTTGGACGCTGTGCTGGGACAGGGAAGTGGATGTGGTCGCTGATGGTGCTTCAGATGCTACAGGTGCAGGGCGGGAGGTATGCGGGCCTGCGCCTTCGACAGGCGATTGGCCGGCACCGAAAACAGGGGAAGAGGAGGCAGTGGTGTGGCCTGCAGACACAGATTGGCGATCCGGGCGTTCCTCCCACTTATTACGGTGCTTGGATGCCATGTGTCGGATCATGCTGGTGGTGGTGAGGTTTCTAGTGTTCATGCCTCGGCTCATTCTGGTGTGGCACAGGTTGCAAACTACAATTCTTTTGTCGTCCGCACTTTCCTTAAAAAAACGCCATACCGCGGAACACCTACCCCTTGGCAAGGTAGATTTACGCAAGGGGGTGCTCCGTGGAACATTTGCGGGCCGGTTTGGTGCGGTCCGCCTTCTTTCTGTAGCCACACCACTGCCTCTTCCAGCCTGTTGCGGTGCTGCAGATGGCTCACCCTCAGGACTGCTGTCATCGCTCGGCTCTACACCTTCCCAGGTGGGGTCAGTCACCTCATCGTCCACCAAGTCCTCCTCCACTTCCTCACTCTGATCATCCTCCTCAAGTCTTGATCCCACCACATACTCAGTCATTGACAACTGTATAACATTCTCCTCAACAAGGTCTTGAGACGGAAATAGTGGTTGATTTAATGGCAACTGTGTCTCATCATCATCATCATCATCCACTACTTCCTTTGACCTTAAATGCCGTTCACATCTGTCATCTTCTTGTGATTGGGTAGCCTCTAGAGGTTGTGAATCAGGGCACAAGATGTCATGTTCCTCTGCAAGCGTGCTTGGAGAGAGGGTCAAATGAAGGATTGGTGATGAGACGAGCTCCTCACTATATCCCAGTGTGGGATCACTTCTTTGACCAGACCGTGTATGGTGGGAGGAAGGATGATCAGAGTGAGGATTATGTTGACCAGACTCTTGGCTACTGAGAGTGGACTTGGTGGAAGACAGGGTGGTGCTTAACCGACTGGAAGCAGTATCAGCTGTCATCCAACCGACCACCTGTTCGCAGTGGTCGGACCTCGAGAGTGATGTCCTGCGACGCCCTGTAAAATTACACATGAAGCTAGGTATGGTGGATGTCTTTCTTTCTTGTGCTCTGGCACCAGGCACAGTTTCTCCGCGTCCTGACCCGCGCCCTGAACTTTCAGGATCACGTCCACTTCCCCGTCCCTTTTTACCCGCCTTCTTCATCTTACACAGAATATGTGACTTTAATATTTGAGTTTGAAAACTTAACAGTATTTCTTATTATTCTGCAACTCTGCAGAGTACACAGAATAGGCTGCTAAACGGCGGTGAAACACACTGAATGGAATATGTGACTTTGATATTTTAGTTTGAAGACTTAACAGTATTTCTTCCTATTCTGCAACTCTGCACAGTACACAGAATAGGCTGCTAAACGGCGGTGAAACACACTGAATGGAATATGTGACTTTAATATTTGAGTTTGAAAACTTAACAGTATTTCTTATTATTCTGCAACTGTACAGAGTACACAGAATAGGCTGCTAAACTGCGGTGAAACACACTGAATGGAATATGTGACTTTAATATTTGAGTTTGAAAACTTAACAGTATTTCTTATTATTCTGCAACTCTGCAGAGTACACAGAATAGGCTGCTAAACGGCGGTGAAACACACTGAATGGAATATGTGACTTTGATATTTTAGTTTGAAGACTTAACAGTATTTCTTATTATTCTGCAACTGTACAGAGTACACAGAATAGGCTGCTAAACTGCGGTGAAACACACTGAATGGAATATGTGACTTTGATATTTTAGTTTGAAGACTTAACAGTATTTCTTATTATTCTGCAACTGTACAGAGTACACAGAATAGGCTGCTAAACTGCGGTGAAACACACTGAATGTAATATGTGACTTTAATATTTGAGTTTGAAAACTTAACAGTATTTCTTATTATTCTGCAACTCTGCACAGTACACAGAATAGGCTGCTAAACGGCGGTGAAACACACTGAATGGAATATGTGACTTTGATATTTTAGTTTGAAGACTTAACAGTATTTCTTCCTATTCTGCAACTCTGCACAGTACACAGAATAGGCTGCTAAACGGCGGTGAAACACACTGAATGGAATATGTGACTTTAATATTTGAGTTTGAAAACTTAACAGTATTTCTTATTATTCTGCAACTGTACAGAGTACACAGAATAGGCTGCTAAACTGCGGTGAAACACACTGAATGGAATATGTGACTTTAATATTTGAGTTTGAAAACTTAACAGTATTTCTTATTATTCTGCAACTCTGCACAGTACACAGAATAGGCTGCTAAACGGCGGTGAAACACACTGAATGGAATATGTGACTTTGATATTTTAGTTTGAAGACTTAACAGTATTTCTTCCTATTCTGCAACTCTGCACAGTACACAGAATGTGCTGCTAAACTGCGGCAAAGCACACTGAATGGAATATGTGACTTTGATATTTTAGTTTGAAGACTTAACAGTATTTCTTCCTATTCTGCAACTCTGCACAGTACACAGAATAGGCTGCTAAACTGCGGCGAAGCACACTGAATGGAATATGTGACTTTGATATTTTAGTTTGAAGACTTAACAGTATTTCTTCCTATTCTGCAACTCTGCACAGTACACAGAATGTGCTGCTAAACTGCGGCGAAGCACACTGAATGGAATATGTGACTTTGATATTTTAGTTTGAAGACTTAACAGTATTTCTTCCTATTCTGCAACTCTGCACAGTACTCAGAATGTGCTGCTAAACTGCGGCGACGCACACTGAATGGAATACGTGACTTTGATATTTTAGTTTGAAGACTTAACAGAATGTGCTCTAATCTGCAACTTTGCACACTAAACAGAATGTGCTCTAATCTGCAACTTTGCACACTAAACAGAATGTGCTCTAATCTGCAACTTTGCACACTAAACAGAATGTGCTCTAATCTGCAACTGTGCACACTAAACAGAATGTGCTCTAATCTGCAACTTTTCACACTAAACAGAATATTTTTTTTTTTTTTTTTTTTTTTTTTTCCCCCCACACAAAATAACCTGCTGCCCCCACACACAGTAGTCCTAAAAAGGACTTTTGGTTCTTTTTTGTCACAATTTTTTTTTTTCCTCCCTACACTGCCTTTCCCTTCCTATCCTCAGCTCTCCCTGGCTCAGACTGAGCCGAACTCGATGGTCAGGTGCTATACAGCACCCGACCACGGGTTCTGGCCAGCCAATCAGTGTAATGCCAGCAGCCAACATGGCTGCTGGCATTACACCGATGTCAGAGCCTCCCTGCACGTTTATTGGCTGCGCAGCAGCCGCAAAACGTGCGGGGAGGAGACCCGAACATGGCGGGCGAGCACATGCGGTACTCGTACGAGTACCGCCATGTGCCGAGCAGAGCGATGCTCGAGCCGATCCGAGCATCGGCCGAGCATGCTCGCTCAACACTAATGATTATCTAAAGGTATTATACAATTCAATCAAAATACAGAATAAGCATTTACATGAAAGAATATTCTGAATGAACATTGTCTTAATTTAGTACAGCTGAATTAATTGACTTCAAACACAGACGTCTGAAGGTTCTTCATTACCAGTGCAATATGAACAAGTGATACATTATACTTTTTACACAATGTAGACAGCATCAGGAGATGAAGACAGGTTAGCTCAAATCAGATCTCATGAAGATGTCTTGACACACTGCCCAGACCCCCTGAAGCCCCAGAGTGAAAGGGCTAAAGGCCATTAAAGTGGTGTAAATGTTATTAGGATCTGCTTTCTGACACCAAATACATCATAACCCCAAAAACATTACAGAATGAGAGTAAAGAAAATCCATAACAATTTCCCAAGAAAGATGTCAAACATAAACCAGGACGAGGGGAAGAAGCAAGTCCCAGAGTACAACTGATATATCACTGTCAAATCCATCTGTCATACTCAGGGACATGCAAAGATCAAATAACATTGTGACAAGAGCCCATCTGGAGGCAAAGTCTGGAGATGATGGACCCAGGATGAGATGGTGCCACTACCCCCACTCCACCTTAAACTTCCCCTGATCATCAATTACATCCTCAGCTCCAAAGACAGTGATTGTAGCTGAACGTCTACATTGTTATCAAGTGTACCAGTTCTGCTAAACCTCCACACTCGTGTCTTCGGATTATCTGTGACTACTGTTAATGAAGGAAATATATTATTAGGTGCCTTAATGAGGAACTACACCTAAATACAGTATATGTTGCCCTTAATTTGTTTATCAGTAGCACTTATCTAGACAGGTGTCCTTCATACAACTGTCAGTTATATCTAAGTATGGTTTGTCTGCATTGGATCTGTGATATACACTGTAACTGTAGTCTATAGCTGGACATTGGCATATCACTATCTGAAAAAAGCTTACACAGTTCTAAAGTTCTAGGGGAAGCAATATTTAATTGCTTTTTCATGCAGATTGTTTATATGTCCACACAACAGATAATGTACTGATGTACTAATCAAAGCATCGCAATACTTGGCTAAACCAACAGTCCCATAGGGAACAAATAATTCCCAAATGCTCCTTGATTTAAATGGAAATTTTAACCCCTTGAATGCTAAAGAGGTTTCCAATGAACTGCTGCTTACCAATGCTTTGGAAACCTCTCTAGCATTCAAGGGGTTAAAAGCCCCATCTGAATTAATTAGGAATTTGGTTTGATCCAGAACTGCACCTCTTTTTTCTTAGTACGCCAGACAAAATCTGATTTTAAGACACATTAAAGGAGCAGTAAACTTTTCTTTATAAAAACACATATTGTACACAGCATTTCCTGCTGAATAAAACAAGGTCACTCCCATCGCTGTCAGGTGTTTTATTCAAAATTTAGAGCAGTTAAAATAATCAGGAAGCGAATTTACTGTGTTTACTTCCTGATAGTTCTAACTGACAGGAAGTGACAGGCAGTTTCTATCACATTCTATGGAGAACTGTATGTCTCTGACATTTCTGACTTTCCTCTCTTTAATTCTTTATTTATTTTTATATAGCGCACACAGATTCCGCAGCGCTTTACACTCATATTGGTTCCTGTCCCCATTGGGGCTCACAATCTAAATTCACCTATCAGTATGTTTTTCTCCATTAGAATCTAACAGGAAATCTAATTAGAATCTGACCACTAGAGGGCACTGCTAATGTAAAAAAATATGGGTTTAAACTGTAATAACTCTGGAAATATACATCTCTCGGCAGTGGGTGTACTCTTATTTTACTCAACAGGAAAATCCCTACAATATATATTTTTTCATAAAAAAAGTTTTCTGTTCCTTTAAAATAGAACTCAATAAAAATACTAGCAACAGCAGATTCATTGAAAAAATACATATAAAATGTATACTAATTCATTCTGTAAGGAGGACACCTACCAGGGTAATTACTTTTGTTATATTAACCCTTTGAGTGCCAGAGGGGTACGCAACGCATTGCGATACGTTGCTTACTCCTCTGGCACTCAAAGGGTTAACAGCCTCCGATTCATATAGATCACCTGTGTTTCCCTGTGTGTTCTCACAAGTGGTAGTTACACACAATATCAGCTCACGTGTGGCATTTTACTCCTCCTAAAGTGATGACTAGTAGTGATGAGCGAGCATGCTCGGCCGAAGCTCGGTTCGGCTCGAGCATCGCTCTGCTCGGCACATGGCGGTACTCGTACGAGTACCGCATGTGCTCGCCCGCCATGTTCGGGTCTCCTCCCCGCACGTTTCGCGGCTGCTGCGCAGCCAATAAACGTGCGGGGAGGCTCTGACATCAGTGTAATGCCAGCAGCCATGTTGGCTGCTGGCATTACACTGATTGGCTGGCCAGAACCCGTGATCGGGTGCTGTACAGCACCCGACTCGTGAGTTCTGCTCATTCTCAGCCAGGGAGAGATGCGATCAGGCAGGGAAAGTCAGTGTAGGGAGAATAAAAGTGTTGGAACTCTTTCAAGACCCAAAAGTCCTTTTTAGGACTGTTGTGTGTGGGGGCAGCATTTATATTTTGTTTGGGGGGACACAATTTCATTTTTTTTTTTGATGGTGGGATATTAGTAAGGTGACATTGTACTAGGTGCACAGGGACAAATATTGTACAACGCAGCGACAAAAAGGGCCATTTTAAACGTGTGCCTAGCCATAGATTATTGTCACATTCTGTTTAGTGTGCAAATTCACAAATTAACGTCACATATTCCGTTCACTGTGCCTAGCCGCAGATTAGCGTCACATTCTGTTTCGTGTGCCTAGCCGCAGATTAGCGTCACATTCTGTTTAGTGTGCCTAGCCGCAGATTAGCGTCACATTCTGTTTAGTGTGCCTAGCCGCAGATTAGCGTCACATATTGTTTAGTGTGCCTAGCCGCAGATTAGTTTTTATCTTCCTTTTTGTGTGTTTTACGGTCAGTCTGTAAAAATGGCATACTACGGGCGAAACATCGTTCCCAGCAGCGACGTTGGAGTCCAAGATGCATCCAGACATCCTCCCTATGCTGTCCCTGAACCATTTCTGTGGTGTTTCCATCATTTTCTGACCTTTTCCTATGAACCAGACACCCTCCCCTCATCAGAGCAGGGGGTGCCTGGTGTAATGCTCGAGTCCTCCCATTGACTTCAATGGGGCTCGGGTGCTCGGCCGAGCACTCGAGCCTCCGGGGGCGCTCGGCCAGAGCACCCGAACACCCGAGCATTGGGGTGCTCGATCATCACTAGTGATGACATAGGCATGAGGGTCACCAGTGTCCAGCCTGGGACCTTTTATATTCATAGGTTTCCATCACCAAATTGCTATTTATTTGTTTCAGGGGTTTGCTGAGCCTTTGTATACTGTGACATCTCAGATTAAATTTCCTACAATAAAGTTATCATCAAATCCCATTTGCATTGTCATTCATCACAAAGTAAAAAGCCCTGTTATGCCCTTTACTGGGAAATCAAATTTGCAACAAATGGATTTTTAAATTAGTGCTGTTTGTGAAGTTTGTTAAGTGTTCTAGCATTGCCTGTGCTGGACTTTGTACATGTTAAAGGGACAGTAATGGCTGATTTTACCAAATTTTAATATTGTAGATATTAAAAAAATAAATGAATTGTTGTAAGTCCGGTCTCTCAAACATGTATAGTTTGAGAGATATACGCTTCTTTCCCACTTCTTTCACAGACATCAGTTCTCTAGCTGACAGCATGAGATCCTGGTCCCAGGACTGGCCAGTGACTCTTCAGCAGAGCCAAAATAGCACAATCTAGAACGAAATACTTCATTGGAACGGTCTACAAAGTGTATGCACATAATTAGTAGAGATAGCAGAAAAAATCTCATAACAGCACCAATCCCAAATCTATATCCCGCCCTATGGCTTTTTCAAAAGGTAAAGAGCCGGCTCTTCACCCTTTGAAAAAGCCATAGGGCGAAGCGATTGTCAGGGCCGTGAAGTACAGACTATGTGCTTCAGAGTTTAGTACAATCCCAGTTACCAAACAATACTATTAAGGATAATCTTTATCTGTCTCCTTTCACTCTTTATTTTTTGACCTATATCAATCACCTGCCCAGCGGGTCCAATACCAAATGATTTTTGCGGGCTTAACCGTTGGGGTTCTGTGAAGCGCAGGCTTCACTTCTCTCTTTTGGGTGATTACCTTTTGCGGCCACTCTGTCTTTCTTCTATATGCTCTAGTTATATATAGACAGGCAAGTTATATTTAGGAGATACACCCCTTAGGGACATGAGGAGATTAGCAAGTGCTTTAGCAGGTAGGGAATAACTGTAGGTCTACCTGTTGCAATACGTGTGTATCGACTTGATGCCTTATAAGCACAGATAGATGCAGATCAATACTATTTAGATCTTCTTTACAACTTAAAGGGATAGTAATACTTTGTTTTACCTTTATTTGATTTTGTAGGCATTAAAAAAACATGAAGAACGATATAAGTCTTATCTCTCAAACCTTTATGGTTTGAGAGATATTCACAAGCAAAGTTTCCCCTCCTGCCCCTTTTACCTAGTGTAAGCCATCTCTTCTCAGATGTGGAATGCAGTCCATAGACCAGACAGATAACAGCAGGGGACAATCTTCTTCCTATGAAAACAATGAAAGCTCTGCCCCCCTTGACAAGTTTTTCAGGTTTTTCTCTTATCTTAATTGAAGATTGTCCCTCTCTGCAGTCTACCTGGGCACCTCCCTTCTGTTCTGGCTGAACAGTGTTACATCAGTAAAAGGGGCTAGAGGGGGATACTTTGTCATTGAATTACTCTTGAACTACAACTCTGACAGAATTGAAATAACACTCTCCAAAGTCCAAATACTATGATGATTAATTAGAGCTGCTTTTATTATGAAACATTACTATCCCTTTAAGACTGCAGACTTTTTGCTACATCAGAATAGTGAGGTTGGAGATTATCAGTTTAGAACTACTCGCTACAACGTAAATTTAAACTAACATTGTTACATACTGGAGATAGTTACCAGATTAGCTGTGATTTCATCACAAATGAGGGATTGCTGTTGTTTTTAAATCTGCTGATTTTATAAGGGCACTAATAAAAGTTAATTTTTAATATTTTATTATTTTCCTCCATTAAACCTCATACCTCTTTGTACCTCAATAGTCTTGTATATAGGTGTGGGATTGGTGCTGTTATGAGATTTTTTTCTACAATCCCTACTAATTATGTGTATATATTTGATTTAGATCTCTAGCACAGTCTCCTTATTCAGTGAATAACCTACTTGCACCAATACTTCAGGAGTGCTTCTAATATATTGCGTATTGGTCTACAAAGTGTGCCTGGTTTGCAAGCATACTTTGTAGACCATTCCAATGAAGTATTTCTTTCTAGATATCTCTATTTCTGCGCTGTTAAGAGCCGCCAGCCGGTTGCTTGACCAGAATCTCAATCCGTCAGTTAGAGTGCTGATGTCTGTGAAAGGGGCGGGAGGAGAGACCTTTAGAAGCATATATCTCTCAAACTATACATGTCTGAGAGACTGGACTTTCAACAATTAATTTATTTTTTTAAATATCTACAATATTAAACTTTGGAAAAAGCACCCATTATTATACCTTTAAGCACATACGTGGACTGGCCACACGTGGCTCCCAAAATCTGCAGAAGGAAAGATAAGGTTTAGGTTCTTTCTAGATCTAAACAAGAAACCCTTGGGGGGAGCTGCACTAAGAAGTGATAAAGAGGTGATAAAGTGGAGATGACTTCTCCAGTGATATCACGTATCCAGTTCCTATGTGATTCTATGGAGCCAATGCAGTAAGATTTCTCCAGCTTTGGAGATGTTAGTGCATAGGCTCCATAGAATAACATAGGAACTGGAGAAGAGATATCACTGGAGAAGTTATCTCCACTTTATCACATCTTTATCACACCTTATTACATAACCCCCTTTGTGGTTCTAGCGTTGCTCATGTCCACATCACACTCGTACCTTTTAATCACAAATCACTGTTGCCTGGTACAGAAAATACCCTTAATGGAGAACTAACACTTCCTAACAATAACACTTAGATTATAATTTTAAAGAAATCCTAAAGGCCCCTGTGATTTTTTTTTGTTCAAGAGATAACATCTTTATTCTGCCCTGGATGTCATGTCCATGGAGGCAGACATGACAGTTGCTAACAGGACTTCAGAGCACAAACTCCATCTACTGCACATAGTAATCACAACACTTAAAATACCAGAAGGGTATGCAAGGTCCATGCACTCTGCCTGCTTTAGACTGCTAGCAACTGTCATGTCTCCCTCCATGGACATTACATCCAGGGCTGATTGAAGAGGAACTCTACCCAACAAAAGCGTAAGGGTAAAATTCACAGGGGCCATTAGGATTTTTGGTCTTAATAAGATAAGGGGGAAGTTATTAATACTTCTTTAACCTAAAACATAAAAAAAAAAAAATAAGAACCTCTTACAGTACAGTGGTAAACTGGTCAGATGAGTGTGTGTATATATATATATATATATATATATATATATATATATATATATATATATATATATATATATACATACACACACACCCATACTTACACATACACACACACTGGACTGTGAGATTCAAGTGCTCAGTCGGCTTCCAATTTCTCCCTGCAACTGAATTAAAATGTAATACTCTGGCACACTCTGCTGGACAAGATAAAAACCACAATTTAATACAACTACTATTCAGTTTTAAAACTAATGTACAGAAAACCTAGCAGGGTTGTATTTCAGAGAAAAAAGAGCTGGAACTATTACATAATTGTTCAATTTTTGAAGAAAAGTATAATATAGAACTATGATTTATTTTTTATTCTTGGAAAAAATGTACTAGTACTAACTAAAGCTGAGTACATCAACAAAAAAGCACGTCTAGGGTGACAAAGTGTTCTGGATTGCCCAGGATAGTCCCAGATTTTAAATGTGTGTCCCCTGACAAGGGCAGCCCCCTTCTGAGACACTAGAAGGAGAATTGCCCATAGCCTTCTGTGACAGAAGATGATGCCTCTGCTAGGCTACAAGAAAATGGCTTCCAGACCGAGTTCTAAACAATAGAGAGAGAGAGAACTGAGCTTTGCCTCCTGATTAGGGGTGGGTGAAAATTTGGAAACATTTCCAGCATGACATTTTGCGGAAAACTGGACGACTTTTCGAGAAAGTTTTCTGCTTTTCGCCAATGCAAAAATGCCAGGGGAGTGCTGGCAAGTTTTGGCCTGGGGGGGTAAGTATGATCAAGTGGCCTATTTTTACTATTGCTCAGGCGCAATGTCCCAGCCCACCCCCTTTTGGTAATGTTATAGCTGGCATTAATGTTTTGAAGTAAGGCAAATGATACCACAGAACTTATGATTGAAATTGATACCACAGAGCTTACAATTTAAGTGGAGCCACACTAGCAATACCATAGAGCTTACAATTGAAATGGAGGTACACTAATGATATCAAAGAGCTTACAATGGAAATGGAACTACACTAGTGATATTATAGTGCTTACAATTGACAAGAAGCTACAATACTTGTGTAGCTCCGTAAATTCTGTTTACTCCATTTGCAGCAGCAAGTGGGAAATTGAGGCTGTGGCCCACTGGCCAAGACTTATGACTGGCCCAGGGGGCAATTGCCCCCCTGTCCCCCAGGCCAGCCCTCCTGGCTGATTTGTGTGTGTCCGTGCAGTGATATCTGTAAGTTGTTGTGTATTAATGGCTTCTTGAATGCTGATTGGAGTGACTCTTGATAATATATATATAATATATATTGCGTATAATCTATATTATGGGAAATGTTAGGGTTAATATTTACACAATCTCAGGGTCAGCTCATTTTGAAAGTTCCCAGGTATGCTCATAGTATTTGGGCCATGGAGAGTGTTATTTCAATACTGTCCGAGTTGTAGTTCAAGAGTAATTGAATGATAAAGTATCCCACTCCTGCCCCTTTTACCTTGAGACCAGACAGGTCACAGCAAGGGACAATTTTCTTACTGTGTGTGCAAGGAAAATCCTGTCCCCCTTGACAGGTTTTTCCTTATGCTCACTGAAGATTGTCCCTCTCTGTCATCCATCCAGACAGTCTTGCTGCTCTGAGGTGAGCAGTGTTACATGAGTAAAAGGGGCGGGAGGGGGATACTTCATCATTAAATTACTCTAGAACTACAACCTTGACAGTATTGAAATAACACTCTCCACGGTCCAAATACTATGAAGATTAATTGCAGCTGCTTTTATTGTGAAACATTACTATCCCTTTAAAGCAGGGTCACCAACAAGACGCTTGAGATCTTCTAGTAGTTCTTCTACCAGTGAGTAACTTTCTCCAGTCCAATGAAGTATCAAGCTATTTGTACTGCCAGAGACAGGTCCAGTGATTGAAATCTGCTGCAGCCAATCTGGGCACAGCTTTCATCTTTGGTACCAGCAGTGCTCCATCAAGGAGCGGCTAGTAATACAGATAGAGGGCCTCCTAGCATTTCCATGGTTTTCCTGCCCCACTGTCACAATAGATGCTCACAGATTATTCTGAATGATTTTTAAAGAAGGCTTATATATTACGTTTCAGGGAAATATGTGGTGTCAGAGTGAATAAGTGTGATTCCATATTTGCACACCCATTGTAGAAGTTGCCAGCTTTCAGTTATATTTTTAAATGTTTTACTAAACCACTTCAATAAATTTAAACATGCATAGTAATCTGGGATAGCGTTGTTATGGATGGGAAGGCACTATCAATAAGAAAATCCCTGGCTCACCACTGGAGAGCCAAAGGTTTTGTCTTCTATAGTGCGTATGGATTTAGTCTGCTGAAAATGATACGTCTTATAACAAAATGTTATCACCTTGAGCTCGTATTCTGAGCAGCACTTTTGTTATTGTAAGGTGTGGAAAGGAACAAAGAGTTGGAGATAGTAACATAGTAACATAGTAAATTAGGTTGAATAAAGACACAAGTCCATCAGGTTCAACCTTCTCCTCATACCCCAGTAACTGAGAATTTTATAGCTTTCCTGCTACCAATGAAATGAGTCTTTATCAGACCTTCCTGATCAGCCTACTGATAAACAGTATAACTCTGTATGTTCCCTTTTGAAAGAAATGTATCTAATTTTCTCTTAAATGTATCCATTGTATCTGCCATAACCACCTCCCTGGGCAATGAATTCCACAATTTAGCAGACCTTACCGTAAAAATACTAACTACAATACTAAAAGAAAAAATACTAACTACAAAAAAAGTCTTTCAAAGACAAAATTTGTATGTTAAAAAAGTGGAGGGTATGTGTTCTGAATGTGAGAATTTTTGTCTTTAGTTAAGACATTTTTGTCATTAGTTAAGACATTTTTAAAGACATTTTTGTTGTTAAAACATTTTTTAAGACATTTTTTGCCGTTAGTTAAGACTTTTTTGTCGTTACATACGACTATTTTAGTCAGGACAAATGACATATTTTCAATCATAACCTACACTCTGAAAATATTAATGATCCCAACGACACTGTACTTTGAAAAGTTGTTACAAATGACAAAAGCTTTTTTTGCTACTTCTTTGAACATATGGTCCTAAGGAGCCAAATGTTTGCATTAAAGTTTAAAGATGGTACAACAGCAAAAACTCAGCAACACATACTAAAACCGAGTGAAAGAATTGTATTCAAATCTTTATGAGGATGAATGACAAAAACTGAATGCAGTGCTGGAGGCTGAAGCTTTGACAGAAATTTTGGTAGAAGCTGCAATAAAATCAATAAAAAAATGGCAAAGCAGCTGGACCTGATAAAGTTACTTTTGAAATTATGAAAGCCGGAGGTCAACCCTTATTCAAAACCTAGTTAAATTATTTTCAAAATACCTACTAATCAGCAAAGTGCCTGAAATATGGAAAAATGCAGAAGTCATCCTACTACACAAAGAAGGTGACAAGGTAGATTAAAAAAAAATAAGCCTATTGCCAGTGGTCAGAAAACGTTTTCACAAAGGTACTATCAAGAAGAATGGACACAATACTTAAAGGGATAGTAATACTTTATTATTACTGTCCCCCATATTGTAGATATTTGTAAAATAATTTAATAGCTCGCAGGTTCATCTCTCAAACCTTTATGGTTTGAGAGATAACCGAAGGCAAAGTTCTCCCCTCCCTCCCCCTTCCCTTCAGAGTTGTACTGACTGAAGGGGAAGTCTGTCGTACGACAGGCTTGTGGCTCTGCAGCTGAGACGAGATCCCGTTAGTGAAAAATAATTATTTCACTGAAACGGTCTTCTACATGTGCTTGGTTTGTGCTTGGTTTGCAGGCACACGTAGAAGACCTTTTCAGTGAAATAATTATTTTTCACTAACGAGATCGCAGCTCTGCTGCAGAGCCACCTGATGAAAGTCAGACTGGATATCCATTCAGTCAGTACAACGCTGACCTCATGGAAGGGGGAGGGAGGGGAGAACTTTGCCTTTGGTTATCTCTCAAACCATAAAGGTTTGAGAGATGAACCTGGGGGCTATTAAATTATTTAGCAAATATCTAAAGTATGGGGGATAGTAATAATAAAGTATTACTATCCCTTTAAAATGGCACAAACTAAAGAGAAAGCAGGCTTCAGGAGCGGTTTCAGTTCAATGGACCATTTCCAGACAGTGCAATAAGTTAGAGTGACATAATAAATATACATAGCCTTCATTGACTATGAAAAGCTTTTATCAATAAAAAAGAAAGCAAAAATTGATGCCTTCATCAAACTAAGAATAGAGAGAGCTTACATCACTATCCTCCAATCAATATATGAAAATACAACTGTATGTCAACAATAATAAAGTTCTGATCAACACAGAAAAAGGCGTCCGACAAGGAGACACAATCTCCGCAAAACTATTTTCTGAAGAAGAAATTTTCCTCAAGCTAAATTGGGGAAGATTACCTATATAACTTATGTTTTGCAGACAGTATCATACTCTTTTCCAGTAGTCCTGAATAGCTGCAAGAACGCATTGAAGAGCTATGTCAAGAAAGCAAAAATTTGGGTCTGAAGATAAATATCAACAAAATGCAAGTCAGGTTTAACAAATTTACCATACCAAGGAAAATCACAGTAAATGGACAAGAACTAGAAGATGACAAATATGTTTACTTTGGACAGGAAATGTCAGCAAATGGAAACATTACAATAGAAACTGTTGGGGAAAAAAAGCTATATCCTATAATCTTTTTCTAATAAGTGTACTGTACCTTTAAAAGCAGTGCATATGTATGAATACTTTTGCTCCATTAGAAAAATAGGAGTTTTAAATTAATTGCAATAAAGAGTTAGTTTGCAAGGTCAGTTTGGTAAGCTTTTTCTACACAATGCACAATAGAGCTTTTTTCTATAGCCCCCTTCAAGGACAGACAGCTGGACGGAACAGATAACGCTGCTGAAGACTGATGGAGGCTGCTGATTGGGCAATAACAGGGGGGTGGGTTAACAGTGGGTTATAGTTAGTATATAATTAAGGGGTCCCCTATTGTGTGAGGGGAGAGCTCTCATACAGAATTTCCTGTAAGTTGTATGTATATCACTTACATGTTATTGCTGTGTTATTTTAAATAATAACCAATCTATAATTTGGAACAACTGTGTCATTGTTGCATTATTTATAACCCATTGCAATTTTCCTTTTACAAAACTGAGTGATGAATAAAATTGGGATGGTAAATATTTGGAAAACTTAGTAGTACAGTCTTAAAGACAAATTTACTACAATGCCTCAAGCAAAAGATTTTTGACCAATGTATCCTCCCAGTCCTTATGAATGGCTGTGAAACATGGATACTGAATGATAAAGTCAAACAAAAACTTGCAGAGAGAAGTATGGAGTGATGAATCCTAAACATAACAAAAAGAGACCGAAAAACATGTGCATGAATTCATCAGCAAACAAAGGTCTTTGAAAGAGTAAAGTGCATGTAATGGAAACAGGCAGGCCACATAGCAAGATGACCTGATGGTAGATAGACCAGATGAATTATGGAATGGATTCCACTCGATACGAAACACCCAAGAAGGAGATTAAATACAAGATGGGTAGACAAAGTTACCAAATTTGTAGGCGCACCTTTTGTACTGAATTTTCAAAGTTTTTTTTCCAAATCTTCAAATTGGTGAAATTGGTTTGCTTCAGAACTCCACTACTTTTCTTAAATTGGGACAATTCTGGAGCAAGCCAGTTGTACCACAGGGAGCACATAAAATCATGTTGCTTTAAATTGGGCTTTAAAGGGATAGTAATGTTTCATAATAAAAACAACTCTAATGAATCATCATAGTATTTGGACCTTGGAGAGTGTTATTTCAATTCTGTCAGAGTTGTAGTTCAAGAGTAATTCAATGAAAAAGTGTCCCACTCCCGCCCCTTTTACTAATGTAACACTGCTCAGCCAGAGCAGAAGGGAGGTGCCCAGGTAGATTGCAGAGAGGGACAATCTGTCTAGGAGGGCAGGGCTTTCATTGTTCTCACAGGAAGAAGATTGTCCCCTGCTGTAATCTGTCTGGTCTATGGACTGCATTCCACATCTGAGAAGAGATGGCTTACACTAGATAAAAGGGGCGGGAGGGGGAAACTTTGCTTGTGAATATCTCTCAAACAATAAAGGTCTGAGAGATAAGACTAATATCGTTCTTCATGTTTTTTAATGCCTACAAAATAAAATAAAGATAAAACAAAGTATTACTACTATCCCTTTAAATCCATTGAATGCCAGAGAGGTATAACACTGGAAGAGTATGCTGAGTCAGTGATTAACAGTGAACATTGAACCTTTGTCCAGATTTATTATTATTATTCTTTATTTATATAGCGTCAACTTAGTCCACAGCTCTGTACAATGGGAATGGACATACAGAGAAATTAAAAAGTACAAATGGAACATGGAAAACAAAAAGGGTTCTGCTCGTGAGAGCTTACAGTCTAGTCTGCTACATGAACTGCTGAACAATGGGTGGGAGAAATAGGTGCTTTTGAGTGCAGTGGTTCAGGCAAGTAGTGCTTCTGTTTGAGAGAAATAGACTATGTGAACAATGAGATTGTGATGGGGTTGTAGGTGGCAGAGTGATTTTTAGAAGGAAATGAGGGTGTGCAGAAGCTGTACACGATGGTGATCTGGCCTTACTCATAAAGGTTATGGAGGTAGTTGATAGGCTTCCCTGAAGAGGTTAGTTTTCAGGGAGTTTGTGAAGATCTTAAGACTGGGGGAGAGTTTGATGGGACAGCAGAGGGAGTTCCAGAGCTCAGGTCCTGTAGGTGGAAATGGGAGGATTTAATGAGCACTGCAGAGAGAAGTAGCTCCTGTGCAGAGCAAAGATGGAGAGTGGAAGTATATTGGTAAATGATAGATGAAATATAGGGGGCGCAGTGTTAGTAAGGGCTGTGTATGTTAGAACCAGAATTTTGAAATGAATTCTATATGCTAATGGGATCCAGTGTAGGGATTGACAAACAGGAGTGATGCAGAGATGTGTGAGGTAGATTAGTCTGGCAGCAGAGTTCATTATGGACTGTAGTGAGCTTAGTCGGGTGAAAGGGAGGCCAATTAGGAGTGAGTTACAGTAGTCGAGATGGAACATGACGAGTGTTTGGATTAGAATTGTAGAAGTATCTTGGGTGAGAAAGGTCAAATTCTATAGATGTGGAGGAGGCATGAGTTGAATATTGACTGAATGTGGGGAATTATATCTAAAATATTTAAAGGGGAACTATATCACCCTAATACATGTTTGGCTAATAATTAACTAAATATAGCGATTAGCTTAAATACTTGTTTTAATTTTTTATAAAATTCGTGGTATGGCTAAATTTAAAGATTTAAAAATGATCCGTGTAAGATGGAGGGCTCTCATTGGCTTACATGGAGAAATCCTCTGTCATTGGAGGAGGCTGGATCGATATACTACGTGGGGAGGGGTTGCAGAGGAAGATTGGCAGACTGAGGTACAGAGTATGTCTGGAAATACCGTAAAATCTCGGGTATAATACGCACAATTTTACCCCACTTCACCTTATGTGAAGTGGGGGGTGCGTATTATACACGAGAGTTTAAAAAAAAAAAAAATAAAATAGGGTTGTCCGATACACAGGGCATTACCATTGGCTGTAGGCGGAAGGTCCTGCAAGCCCATTGATGGAAGCGGGCGGCAAAGGGAAGCGTGCCGCCCGCAAGGAAGCTGTGCAGAACGAATTATTTTGCCTCATCCACAGAAGAAGCGGACGTCAACCTTTAAGGCTGGTTTTGAAGCGGGTTTGACCCGGGGGAGGGAGGGAAGGGATCGGACAACCCTATTTTATTTTTTTTAGCAAGGGGGGAAAACAAGGGTGCGTATTATACATAGGCACTCTTGTTTTCCCCAAAATCTTTGGTATAATATGCAACTCCGTATTATACACAGGTGCGTATTATACCTGAGATTTTACGGTATATCTTTAAATTTAGCCATACCATGAATTTTATAAAAAAAAATAAAACAAGTATTAAAGCTAATCGCTATATTTAGTTAATTATTAGCCAAACTTGTATAGGGGTGATAGTTCCCCTTTAATACTACAGAGGTGCAATTCTGGAACAAAGCAACTGCTCTACAAGGAACAAACACAAATTCTCCAAATTCCTATTGAGTTAATTCATTTTTTTGTAATTAGGTTTTTTACTACTTACTTCCTAGATATGTAATGCATTGGTGACCTTGTTAGAATTCAAGGGGTTACAATCTCCATCTAAATGACTGGGCATTTCCATTTCTGCCCTACTGTGCAGTTGGTTTGCTCCAGAATTGCACTTCTTTTAGTTTGATAAATAAGGCCCAATGTGGCTGTGAGTCTTTGTAGTTATGTTGAGAGAAACAGCAAGGACATGCATATCAGAAAGCGAAGACGTATTTACATACATATCAGAATTCATGTAGAAGGTGTTGAACCCAGGAGCAAGTCTGTACACATCCAGCTCAACTGTACCGACTTGTCATATTCTATTCAGGGGAGAGAAACAAATAAGGAACATTGGGATTGAGTTCAACAAAAACAAAACCTGTAAATAAATAAAAAGAATGTGTTTGTCTGGGAATAAAATAAATAATAAGGCAAAAGCAAATGACCTGAAAACATAAGAGGTTACTCATTAAGCTTCAATACACCTAGTCAAGGAACAGTTGCAGGTTGTCATCCTCAAACTCCATGGCTGTTAGGGAAATCTCCAAGGGGTTAAAGTGAACATGTGACTAAAAACTTTATTTGAAACAAGTTACAAGATCAAAATTATCTACATACTAGTAAGCAGTGGAAAGGGGTGGAGCCCCAGAGGCCGACCAATTATATGACTCACATAAAACTACTGGCCCCTATAAATAAAAAGTGGAATAATTCTGAGGAAAACCATTAGCGCATCTAAATATTCTCAATTTTGACACGGACTTAAAGGGATAGTAATACTTAAAATGTAAAAAAAATATATTGTTGGGTCTATCCCCCTGAGTAAAACAAGAGTACTCCCACTGCTAAAAGGTGTTTCATTCAAAAGTTATTAATTATATAATTTTCAAAGTTGAATTTTTTAGGTGCAATATCAGAGTGGCCTGAAAATGTACAGTGGCACTGTTGCTACACAATCCTATGGACAGCTCTGGTCCCGGGACCATAAATCTCCAAAGGATGGTGTAGCTACAGCGCCACTGTACAATTTCAGGCCACTGTGATATTGCACCTACAAAATTAAACTTTGAAAATTAATAACTCTTGAACGAAACACTTATCAGCAGTAGGAGTACTCTTGTTTTACTCAGGGGGATAAACCCTACAACACATATTTTTTTACATTTTAAGTATTACTATCCCTATACTGCAATTGTTTTGCCTCATAATTGTTGCAGTTTTCTTTTATACATAGGGGTCAATGTTCCCTCTATTCCAGGGGTTTGAATCCTGCAGTTTCCATGAGCATGATGGGAATTGTGATCCAACAATAGCTGGGGGTCTGTACGATGCCAGTGCTCTACTCTAAGCCTGTTTCTTAATAATATAATGACCTAGTCTACAGTCTGTGTGGCTAATGTACTAAGAAGAATTGGTGCAATTCTGTGGCAAACCAATGTCTCCAGAGGAAACAAATAAAAATATCCATTTATTGAAATTTAACACCCTGAATGCTTGAGAGGTCTCTACCATGGGTATCCTTTTAAAATGTTGCATGGAAAATACTGTGCGGCTAGCAGCCGCATTAACCATGTTGCTGTATTTAAAATGGCGACATGAGAATCTCACCCTGCATAAAAGCATGAGGTTCTCATATCGCCTCTTTAAACTTCGCTACCTTCGTGCCCGCATTAACCACATACAACTGCCATCATACTTACCTTACCTCTTTATGGTTCCTTCTCTGTGATGTAAATGTAACTGTGTTCTGTCCTTTTATTTCTTATGTGCAACATACTCTGCAGTGCCGGACATTAAGTGGAATGATGATTACAACATTAAAATTAACTATCATTGAAATGAAAAAATTACACCCCTCACACATATACTGAATATATCCATGGTCAGGTGGGAGACACTTTCTGAGAATGTTTTCCCTAGGTGCTTGGCACTGAAAAGGTCAACTATCAAAATAAAAGTTCCCCAAAGTCCAATTAATTTAAATAGCCTTTTAACCAATTGAATGCTAGAGATGCATCTAATGCACTGCTTAATGGTGCATGATGGAAGGTTCACTTATAAAAAGTCGCATGGAAAATGTTATGTGGCTAGTAGCCGCATTAACCATGTCGCTGTGTTTAAAATGGAGATATGAGAATCTCACCCTGCATAAAAGCATGAAGTTCTCGTGTCGCCTCTTTAAACTTTGCTACATTCGTGCCCACATTAACCGCATACAACTGCCATCATCCTTACCTTTCCTCTTTATGATGCCTTCTCTGCATTATAAAAGTAACTGTGTAATGTCCTTTTATTTCTTAAGTGCAACAGGTTCTGCAGTGCTGGACATTAAAGGGATAGTAATACTTTGTTTTGATCTTTATTTTATTTTGTAGGCATTAAAAAAACATGAAGAATGATATAAGTCTTAACTCTCAAACCTTTATGGTTTATGAGATATTCACAAGCAAAGTTTCCCCTCCCCGCCCCTTTTACCTAGTGTAAACCATCTCTTCTCAGATGTGAGTCTGGTTGTATGACCAGACAGATAACAGCAGGGGACAATCTTCTTTGTATGAAAACAATGAAAGCCCTTCCCCCCTTGACAAGTTTTTCAGCTTTTTCCCTTATCTTAATTGAAGATTGTCCCTCTCTGCAGTCTACCTGGGCATCTCCCTTTTGATCTGGTTGAACAGGGGGGATACTTTGCTTGTGAATATCTCTTAAACCATAAAGGTTTCAGAGATAAGACGTATATCATTCTTCATGTTTTTTTAATGCCTACAAAATAAAATAAAGTTAAAACGAAGTATTACTATCCCTTTAAGTAGAACGATGATTACAACAATAAAATTAACTTTCTTCGAAATTAAAAGTCAAGTATGGTGCCTTCTCTGCTCTGTACTCTACTGATATAAAATGTTACTGCACAATCTTGCACAGCGCTTTCCAGTGACAAGCTCTCCAGTTATTATAAGGAACCGATACACCAAGATCTCTCAAATGCTCATCATCTGCAGTGATCCTTAAGTTCCCCGCAGCTGGAAGTCCACCAGTGGAAAAAATTGAATAAAGTAAGTGACGTGTGTGGGAGTACCTTTGTTGTACTCAGCAACAAAGGACATACAATACATGCTTTTTAATAAAACTATACTGATCCTTTTAGGATTACCAGCTTGATAACAAGTGAGCTAATCAGAGGCTCAGTCACTTTGAATCACGTTCCTGTTTAACACATTGAGGTTGATTTACTGATTTAATCAGAGCAATTCTGGAGCAAGCAAACTGCACCACTGGACACAAATAAAAATGACCTCATTTAACATTTATTTACATGGGGATTTTTGTTTTAAAGAACAGACTTTTATTATATTTTCAGTTATAATGATAATATAGAGATACTCCAAACAAACCTGGCAATATGGAATAGAGAGTTAAAGGGATAGTAATGTATCATAATAAAAGCAGCTCTAATTAATCATCATAGTATTTGGAATTTGGAGAGTGTTATTTCAATTCTGTCAGAGTTGTAGTTCAAGACTAATTCAATAATAATGTATCCCCCTCCCGCCCCTTTTACTGATGTAACACTGTTCAGCCAGAGCAGAAGGGAGGTGCCCAGGCAGACTGCAGAGAGGGACAATCTTCAATTAAGATAAGGGAAAAGTGTGTTCAGGCACACGTTTTAGACCATTCCAATTAAGGGATGCCGTGTAAGTAACGAGATCTCGGCACTTCTCAAGCGCCACCGTGTCAAGCGACACGAATCTCCTGCTGACAGCTTTACAGCTGTCAGTAGGAAACAGCAAACTTTAAATGCCTGTATCTCTTAAACCATAGCGGTTTGAGAGATACGTTTTTTTGCATTTAGATCAGCTTTTTAAGCTCTTCTAAATGCAAAAAAGGTTTTTTTTAGACATTACTAACACTTTAAAAGATGCAAGATGGTAATTCAGTCTTTCACCAAATCTACACTCACACTATTACCACTATTCTGGACTTCCACAGCAGAATTCCAACTTTTTCTTTCTAGACTCCGCTCTCCCTGAAGCCATGCACAGAACTGAAAATTGGACAGGCTGTCTCCAATATAATAAATTCAAGTTAGTAACAATGGAGAGTTTTCTACAATCTGGTCAGTAGGTGGCAACCTAAGATTTTGTAATGTAATTCCTGATATTACAACTAGGATCACTTTCTCCATTGCTGCACAAGTCAATGTGACTGACCCCAGAGTGGATGGAAATTGTTCCTTGAGATAATTTACATGCCATTTTTCTCAGATCCAGAGACAAACTTTTTATAATAAGTGAACATCCATTGTTAGTGCTCTATGAAAACAGCCAAGTATGATGGATTTAGTATTTAAACAAGAGACCCCTAATCCTGACTGATTGTGGGAATAAGACCTCCCCAGTAGCATGTGAATAATTAACCCCTTTGGATGCTACAAATGTTTCCAGTGCATTGCTATGCACTGCTATGATGGAGATGTATCTTGCAAACTAGGGTTAAAGGGATTGTAATGTTTCATAATAAAAGCAGCTCTAATTAATCATCATAGTATTTGGACTTTGGAGAGTGTTATATCAATTCTGTCAGAGTTGTAGTTCCAGAGTAATTCAATGACAAAGTATCCCCCTCCCACCCCTTTTTACTGATGTAACACTGCTCAGCCAGAGCAGAAGGGAGGTGCCCAGGTAGACTGCAGAGAGGGACAATTTTCAATTAAGATAAGGGAAAAACCTGAAAAACTTGTCAAGGGGGGCAGGGATTTCATTGTTTTTATAGAAAGAAGATTGTGCCCTTCTGTTATCTGTCTGGTCTATGGACTGGATTCCACATCTGAGAAGAGATGGCTTACACTAGGTAAAAGGGGCAGGTGGGGAAACTTTGCTTGTGAATATCTCTCAAACCATAAAGGTTTGAGTGATAAGACATATTGTTCTTCATGTTTTTTTAATGCCTACAAAATAAAATAAAGATAAAACAAAGTATTACTATCCCTTTAAGGGTGATAGGTTTAAAAGCAAAGTTACATAGTGAGAACAGCAGAAGTTGTAGTGAATTCTTCCCATGAAATTCAGTGTAGCACTATGCAATTCAGGGGTGGGCAACCTGAGGCCCTCCAGCTGTTGTGGACTACAACTTCTTTCTTCATTAAATGGTGGGCAATGAAGGGAGTGTGATCATATATGGAGGACCTCAGGGAGCCCATTCCAAAGTAATGAGTTATATTTTGTGCCATTTAGGTGTAGTACATAGGGTTGCCACCCAGACGGTATTTTACCAGCAGGCCAGTAAAAAATTGGCTTCTGTCCAATGTTAAGTCTATGGAGGGAATGCCGTGGACTGTAATTTTTTGAAGAAAAGGTAGCAACCCTAGTAGTACAGGGAGAGAAATACAACTTGATCACTGGTGTCCAGCTCAGTTGGTTTATGCAAGAATGGTCTAAGTATAAAGGAAGGTAGGCAGAGGAGAAGTGGCATGTTTGGCTGGGGGCAAATACAATCAACGGGCATTTCTACTATTGTTCCAGCCCACATAAATGTGTTAATTTTATATTTGCCATTAATGTTGAGAAGCGATGAAAGTAATACCACAGCTTACAATCGTATTGAACCTACATTAGTGATACCAGAGAGCTTACTACTGAACTATTGATACACTCGTTATAAACAGAGCTTACAACTGAAACTGAGTTACAACAATGATGCCACAATGCGTGCAACTGAAATGGAGCTGTACAAATGATACCATAGAGCTCACAACTGAAATAAAGCCACACTAGTGATGCTGGAGTTTATAACTGAAACTGAGCTACACTACTAGTGTCAAGAGTCCATGTAAGCACAAGAAAAAGAGATAGAAACCATATATATTACTTTGCTCTGTGCTACAAATGGCTTACAAACGGAATAGTTAGCCCTGGTCCTTGATCTCAAGAGCTACCAACACTGCAGGTTTTCTGAATTTCATTGCTACAAATGCTAGCACATTATGTATTAAGTAGTGTTGAGCGAGCATGCTCGGCCGATGCTCGGATCGGCTCGAGCATCGCTCTGCTCGGCACATGGCGGTACTCGTACGAGTACCGCATGTGCTCGCCCGCCATGTTCGGGTCTCCTCCCCGCACGTTTTGCGGCTGCTGCGCAGCCAATAAACGTGCAGGGAGGCTCTGACATCGGTGTAATGCCAGCAGCCATGTTGGCTGCTGGCATTACACTGATTGGCTGGCCAGAACCCGTGGTCAGGTGCTGTATAGCACCTGACCAGCGAGTTCGGCTCAGTCTGAGCCAGGGAGAGCTGAGGATAGGAAGGGAAAGGCAGTGTAGGGAGGAAAAAAACAAAAATTGTGAAAAAAAAAGAACCAAAAGTCCTTTTTAGGACTACTGTGTGTGGGGGCAGCAGGTTATTTGGTGTGGGGGGAAAAAAACAAAAAAAAAAAAAAAAAAATATATATATTCTGTTTAGTGTGCAAAGTTGCAGATTAGAGCACATTCTGTTTAGTGTGCACAGTTGCAGATTAGAGCACATTCTGTTTAGTGTGCAAAGTTGCAGATTAGAGCACATTCTGTTTAGTGTGCAAAGTTGCAGATTAGAGCACATTCTGTTTAGTGTGCAAAGTTGCAGATTAGAGCACATTCTGTTAAGTCTTCAAACTAAAATATCAAAGTCACGTATTCCATTCAGTGTGCGTCGCCGCAGTTTAGCAGCACATTCTGAGTACTGTGCAGAGTTGCAGAATAGGAAGAAATACTGTTAAGTCTTCAAACTAAAATATCAAAGTCACATATTCCATTCAGTGTGCTTCGCCGCAGTTTAGCAGCACATTCTGTGTACTGTGCAGAGTTGCAGAATAGGAAGAAATACTGTTAAGTCTTCAAACTCAAATATCAAAGTCACATATTCCATTCAGTGTGCTTCGCCGCAGTTTAGCAGCACATTCTGTGTACTGTGCAGAGTTGCAGAATAGGAAGAAATACTGTTAAGTCTTCAAACTAAAATATCAAAGTCACATATTCCATTCAGTGTGCTTCGCCGCAGTTTAGCAGCACATTCTGTGTACTGTGCAGAGTTGCAGAATAGGAAGAAATACTGTTAAGTCTTCAAACTCAAATATCAAAGTCACATATTCCATTCAGTGTGCTTCGCCGCAGTTTAGCAGCACATTCTGTGTACTGTGCAGAGTTGCAGAATAGGAAGAAATACTGTTAAGTCTTCAAACTAAAATATCAAAGTCACATATTCCATTCAGTGTGCTTCGCCGCAGTGTAGCAGCACATTCTGTGTACTGTGCAGAGTTGCAGAATAGGAAGAAATACTGTTAAGTCTTCAAACTCAAATATCAAAGTCACATATTCCATTCAGTGTGCTTCGCCGCAGTTTAGCAGCACATTCTGTGTACTGTGCAGAGTTGCAGAATAGGAAGAAATACTGTTAAGTTTTCAAACTCAAATATTAAAGTCACATATTCCATTCAGTGTCTTTCACCGCCGTTTAACAGCCTATTCTGTGTACTCTGTACAGTTCCAGAATTATAAGAAATACTGTTAAGTTTTCAAACTCAAATATTAAAGTCACATATTCCATTCAGTGTCTTTCACCGCCGTTTAACAGCCTATTCTGTGTACTCTGTACAGTTGCAGAATTATAAGAAATACTGTTAAGTTTTCAAACTCAAATATTAAAGTCACATATTCCATTCAGTGTCTTTCACCGCCGTTTAACAGCCTATTCTGTGTACTCTGTACAGTTCCAGAATTATAAGAAATACTGTTAAGTTTTCAAACTCAAATATTAAAGTCACATATTCCATTCAGTGTGTTTCAACGCCGTTTAACAGCCTATTCTGTGTACTCTGCAGAGTTGCAGAATAGTAAGAAATACTGTTAAGTTTTCAAACTCAAATATTAAAGTCACATATTCCATTCAGTGTGTTTCACCGCAGTTTAGCAGCCTATTCTGTGTACTCTGTACAGTTGCAGAATAATAAGAAATACTGTTAAGTTTTCAAACTCAAATATTAAAGTCACATATTCCATTCAGTGTGTATCACCGCCGTTTAGCAGCCTATTCTGTGTACTCTGCAGAGTTGCAGAATAGTAAGAAATACTGTTAAGTTTTCAAACTCAAATATTAAAGTCACATATTCCATTCAGTGTGTTTCAACGCCGTTTAACAGCCTATTCTGTGTACTCTGCAGAGTTGCAGAATAGTAAGAAATACTGTTAAGTTTTCAAACTCAAATATTAAAGTCACATATTCCATTCAGTGTGTTTCACCGCCGTTTAACAGCCTATTCTGTGTACTCTGTACAGTTGCAGAATTATAAGAAATACTGTTAAGTTTTCAAACTCAAATATTAAAGTCACATATTCCATTCAGTGTCTTTCACCGCCGTTTAACAGCCTATTCTGTGTACTCTGTACAGTTCCAGAATTATAAGAAATACTGTTAAGTTTTCAAACTCAAATATTAAAGTCACATATTCCATTCAGTGTGTTTCACCGCCGTTTAACAGCCTATTCTGTGTACTCTGCAGAGTTGCAGAATAGTAAGAAATACTGTTAAGTTTTCAAACTCAAATATTAAAGTCACATATTCCATTCAGTGTGTTTCACCGCAGTTTAGCAGCCTATTCTGTGTACTCTGTACAGTTGCAGAATAATAAGAAATACTGTTAAGTTTTCAAACTCAAATATTAAAGTCACATATTCCATTCAGTGTGTATCACCGCCGTTTAGCAGCCTATTCTGTGTACTCTGAACAGTTGCAGAATAGTAAGAAATACTGTTAAGTTTTCAAACTCAAATATTAAAGTCACATATTCCATTCAGTGTGTTTCACCGCAGTTTAGCAGCCTATTCTGTGTACTCTGTACAGTTGCAGAATAATAAGAAATACTGTTAAGTTTTCAAACTCAAATATTAAAGTCACATATTCCATTCAGTGTGTATCACCGCCGTTTAGCAGCCTATTCTGTGTACTCTGAACAGTTGCAGAATAGTAAGAAATACTGTTAAGTTTTCAAACTCAAATATTAAAGTCACATATTCCATTCAGTGTGTTTCACCGCCGTTTAGCAGCCTATTCTGTGTACTCTGCAGAGTTGCAGAATAGTAAGAAATACTGTTAAGTTTTCAAACTCATATATATTAAAGTCATATATATCGTGTAAGATGAAGAAGGCGGGTAAAAAGGGACGGGGAAGTGGACGTGATCCTGAAAGTTCAGGGCGCGGGTCAGGACGCGGAGAAACTGTGCCTGGTGCCAGAGCACAAGAAAGAAAGACATCCACCATACCTAGCTTCATGTCTGATTTCACAGGGCGTCGCAGGACATCACTCTCGAGGTCCGACCAGTGCGAACAGGTGGTCGGTTGGATGACAGCTGATACTGCTTCCAGTCGGTTAAGCACCACCCTGTCTTCCACCAAGTCCACTCTCAGTAGCCAAGAGTCTGGTCAACATAATCCTCACTCTGATCATCCTTCCTCCCACCATACACGGTCTGGTCAAAGAAGTGATCCCACACTGGGATATAGTGATGAGCTCGTCTCATCACCAATCCTTCATTTGACCCTCTCTCCAAGCACGCTTGCAGAGGAACATGACATCTTGTGCCCTGATTCACAACCTCTAGAGGCTACCCAATCACAAGAAGATGACAGATGTGAACGGCATTTAAGGTCAAAGGAAGTAGTGGATGATGATGATGATGATGAGACACAGTTGCCATTAAATCAACCACTATTTCCTTCTCAAGACCTTGTTGAGGAGAATGTTATACAGTTGTCAATGACCGAGTATGTGGTGGGATCAAGACTTGAGGAGGATGATCAGAGTGAGGAAGTGGAGGAGGACTTGGTGGACGATGAGGTGACTGACCCCACCTGGGAAGGTGTAGAGCCGAGCGATGACAGCAGTCCTGAGGGTGAGCCATCTGCAGCACCGCAACAGGCTGGAAGAGGCAGTGGTGTGGCTACAGAAAGAAGGCGGACCGCACCAAACCGGCCCGCAAATGTTCCACGGAGCACCCCCTTGCGTAAATCTACCTTGCCAAGGGGTAGGTGTTCCGCGGTATGGCGTTTTTTTAAGGAAAGTGCGGACGACAAAAGATTTGTAGTTTGCAACCTGTGCCACACCAGAATGAGCCGAGGCATGAACACTAGAAACCTCACCACCACCAGCATGATCCGACACATGGCATCCAAGCACCGTAGTAAGTGGGAGGAACGCCTGGATCGCCCATCTGTGTCTGCAGGCCACACCACTGCCTCCTCTTCCCCTGTTTTCGGTGCCGGCCAATCGCCTGTCGAAGGCGCAGGCCCGCATACCTCCCGCCCTGCACCTGTAGCATCTGAAGCACCATCAGCGACCACATCCACTTCCCTGTCCCAGCACAGCGTCCAAATGTCGTTACCCCAGGCATTTGAGCGCAAGAGAAAATACCCAGCCACCCACCCACAGGCCATAGCACTAACCTCACACCTTTCAAAATTACTGGCCATCGAAATGCTGCCATTTAGGCTTGTGGACACTGAGTCCTTCCGCAGCCTGATGGCAGCAGCTGTCCCTCGGTACGCGGTCCCCAGCCGCCACTACTTTTCCCGGTGTGCCATCCCCGCATTACACCACCATGTGTCCCGTAACATCACCCGTGCCCTGACCAACGCAGTTACTGGGAAGGTCCACTTAACGACTGACACATGGACAAGTGCTTGTGGCCAGGGACGCTACATTTCCCTGACGGCACACTGGGTGAATGTCGTGGAGGCTGGGAGCGACTCGGACCCTGGGATGGCACGGGTGCTACCCACGCCGAGGATTGCGGGCCCTACCTCCATCAGGGTTTCCACCAGCACCTACGTTATTGGCTCCTCCTCCTCCGTTTCCACCTCCGAATTCTCTACACACACCGCCACTCCCCCATCAGCCAGTAGCTGGAAGCAGTGTAGCACTGCAGTGGGGAAGCGTCAACAGGCCGTGCTGAAGCTGATCTGCCTTGGGGACAAACAGCACACGGCCTCAGAGCTGTTGCAGGGGATTAGTCACCAGACCGAGCAGTGGCTCTCGCCACTCAACCTGCAAGCAGGCATGGTTGTGTGTGATAATGGGCGTAACTTGGTGGCGGCTTTGGAGCTCGGCAAGCTCACACACGTACCATGCCTAGCGCATGTATTTAATTTAGTGGTGCAGCGATTTCTAAAAACCTACCCCAATGTGCATGATCTCTTGACCAAGGTGCGCCGCGTGTGTGCACATTTCCGTAAGTCATCTACAGCTTCGGCCGGCCTGTTGAAGCTGCAGCAGCGCTTACAATTGCCAGCTCACCGGCTGCTGTGTGACGTGAGCACGCGCTGGAACTCCACCTTCCACATGTTGGCCCGGCTTTGTGAGCAGCAGAGGGCAGTAGTGGAGTACCAGCTGTTACACGGTCGTCGCCTCTCCGTTCAACTTCCTGTAATCAGAAGTGAGGAGTGGGAATGGATGTCAGACCTCTGCGAGGTTTTACGCAATTTTGAGGAATCGACACAGATGGTGAGCGGCGATAACGCTATTATCAGTGTAACCATCCCACTTCTGTGTCTACTGAAACGCTCGCTGCTCACAATTAAAACCGACGCTTTGCATGTGGAAGAGGTGGAAATGGGGGAGGAAGAGCTTACACAAGGTGATAGCCAGAGCACCCTCACTTCGTCTTCTCAGCGACAATTGGAGGAGGCGGAGGAGGAGGAGGAGGAGGAGGAGGAGGAGGAGGAGGAAGACACGGTTGCCTCCGCTACAGAGGGTAGCCATGGAACTTTAGTTCCATCTCTTCAGCGTGGGTGGGCAGAAGAGGAGGAAGAGGATGAGGATATTGAGAGTCAGCCTCCTGGTGAGGACAGCGAAATCTTGACTGTTGGTACTCTGGCACACATGGCTGACTTTATGTTAGGCTGCCTTTCCCGTGACCCACGCGTTGTACGCATTTTAGACAACACGGATTACTGGGTGTTCACCCTTCTGGACCCCCGCTACAAAGAGAATTTCTCATCTCTCATTCCTCCGGTGGAGAGGACAAGCAAAATGGTGCAATACCAGAAGGTTCTTGTTGAAAAATTGCTCCAAAATTTTCCATCTGACAACGCTGGCGGCAGAGTACGTGCTACCTTGGCCAACCGAGAAGGGGAGAAAAGGGGAGCACACAGCAGTTCCGACAAAGGCAGGGCAACACTCTCCAAGGCGTGGGACACCTTCATGACACCCCGCCAGCACCCTCACCCTGATGCGCAGCCTAGTGTCACAAGGAGGGAAAAGTTTTGGAAGATGGTGAAGGAGTACGTAGCAGACCGTGTCAGCGTCCTCAATGATCCCTCTGTGCCTTACAACTACTGGGTGTCCAAGCTGGACACGTGGTATGAACTGGCACTCTACGCCTTGGAGGTGCTGGCCTGCCCTGCCGCCAGCGTTCTGTCTGAGCGGGTATTTAGTGCTGCTGGTGGCATCATAACAGATAAGCGTATCCGCCTTTCCACCGACAATGCTGATAGGTTGACACTTATAAAAATGAACAAGGCCTGGATTTCCCCTGACTTCTCCACTCCACTGGAGGAAAGCCCCGGGGGAACATAAACTCACTTTATATATGTTATTTACAATGATGGGAATACTCTGTATTCCCATTCACCCCTTCCACCCCAAAAACGGGTATATGGTTGACTCTTAATGTTCTCATCCTCCTCCTCCTCTTCCATATGCCCTGGGATATAATTTTTATATAGGGCCAGCTCACCAGCGTGCCCTGGGATATAATTTTTATATAGGGCCAGCTCACCAGCGGGCCCTGTGATATAATTTTTATATAGGGCCAGCTCACCAGCGGGCCCTGTTTGCCAATTTTTATATAGGTCAGCTCACCAGCGGGCCTTCTCATATAATGTTTTATTGGGTCAGCTCTCTAGCGGGCCCTCTCATATAATGTTTTATAGCGTCAGCTCACTAGCGGGCCTTCGCATATAATGTTTAGGATGGTCAGCTCTGCAGCAGACCCTCACCCATAATGTTTTAGATGGTCAGCTCAGCGCACGTTTCCCTCTTAATCATGGCCTCAGTTCTGAAAATCAAGGAAATTTTTGGGAGAATTTGCCTCTGCGCACGTTTCCCTCTTAATCATGGCCTCAGTTCTGAAAATCAAGGAAATTTTTGGGATAATTTGCCTCTGCGCACGTTTCCCTCTTAATCATGGCCTCAGTTCTGAAAATCAAGGAAATTTTTGGGAGAATTTGCCTCTGCGCACGTTTCCCTCTTAATCATGGCCTCAGTTCTGAAAATCAAGGAAATTTTTGGGATAATTTGCCTCTGCGCACGTTTCCCTCTTAATCATGGCCTCACTTCAGAAAATCGATGTAATTTTTGGGAGAATTTGCAGATGATATACAAGTAAATATACAGCAAATACTGTTTGGTAACAATTTTTCGCCTAAAGTCGTTTTTATTTTCCTTTTTGTGTGTTTTACGGTCAGTCTGTAAAAATGGCGTACTACGGGCGAAAGATCGTTCCCAGCAGCGATGTTGGAGTCCAAGATGCATCCAGACATCCTCCCTATGCTGTCCCTGAACCATTTCTGTAGTGTTTCCATCTTTTTCTGCCCTTTTCCTATGGACCAGGCACCCTCCCCTCATCAGAGCAGGGGGTGCCTGGTGTAATGCTCGAGTCCTCCCATTGACTTCAATGGGGCTCGGATGCTCGGCCGAGCACTCGAGCCTCAGGGGGTGCTCGGTCAGAGCACCCGAACATCCGAGCATTGGGGTGCTCGCTCATCACTAGTATTAAGGCAAAGTGGATCAATTCTTTGGAACACAAACTGCACCGTACTGGCAAGTAAAACTTCCTCTAATTAACACTGATTTAAATACAGCTTGTAACTAACAGATGAGAGTTGGTACCGTGCAGGGGAGGGCTGGCCTGGGGGGCAGCGAGACAATTGCCCCCCTGGGCCAGTCATATGTCTAGGCTGGTGGGCCACCCCCGCTTGTTGCTGCAAATGTAGCTAAACTAGTGATACCACAGAGCTTACAATTGAAATGGAGCTACAATCCAAGTGAAGCTACACTAGTAACATAACCTCTCTTGCAAGCTCTATGGTATCACTAGTGTAGCATTACTTAAATTGTAAGCTCTATGGTATCACTAGTGTAGCTTTACTTAAATTGTAAGCTCTATGGTATCACTAGTGTAGCTTTACTTAAATTGTAAGCTCTGTAGTTGCACCAGTGTAACCCCATTTCGATTGTAAGCTTCGTGGTATTGTCTTACTTCACAACACTAACCCTTTGAGTGCCAGAGGGGTATACCACACATTGCGCTCTGGCACTCAAAGGGTTAATGACAATTTTAACATTTATGAAAAGGGGGTGGGCTGGGACAGTGGGCTGGAATGATAGTAGAATTGGGCCTCTTGATTGTAGTTGCCCTCCAGGCCACAAATTGCCAGCCCTCCCCTGGTACCGTGTTAGCCGTAGAAATACAGGAGGCGAATTTAGTGGTTGATACCTTTATTGGCTAACTAAGCAGATTTAGGATGCAAGCTTTCAAGACCTCTCAGGTCTCTTCCTCAGGCATGTTATACAGATAAATATGAAAACATCTTATTTATATACAAGTTCTTCTATAAAAGAGAGATGTTTTCATATTTATCTGTATAACATGCCTGAGGATGAGACCTAAGAGGTCTTGAAAGCTTGCATCCTAAATCTGTTTTTGTAGTACTTGGCTCACATTTTTAGTTATTGTATAATGAAAAAAAAAGGTATCAAATACCCTACTTTAAGGTGGTTGTTGAAATCGTTGTAGCTTTCCTTGGAAAAGCAGGTGGATCTGTGCTCTGAAATATCAAAGCTCATTGGGTAGGCAGGTTCATTTGTGACATTTATGGAGACAATACTTTGTCCAGGTGGGCCCCGTGATAGAGTCAGTCATTGGACCAGTAAACGCTAGAGAGAAGCTTGGGAATTACACCAGAGGATACAGCCAGGGTTGCCTTCAAGGAGTTACAGGTAGTACCCATGTACGTGGGGGGCAGCCAGCAGGAGGGTCCATCTCCCTGCATTACAAGGGTGTAACAGAGGCCTCAGTGATGTGAATGTGCCCTTGTGTCAAACTGGGCTCCCAGACTCCAGCATCTTTACTGGAGGGCATCAGAGAACTTTAGTGCACTGCCACACTGCCCTCAAAGTATCAGGTAAGAGGGAGGATGCCCTGGAACTGCTCCACCATGGTTCTGCATGCAACAAAGTGGAGGACAGAATGGAGGACAGCATGGCTGCTGTGTTCTCAAGTTCTCTCCGTAAAGAAAACAAAACAGTAAATGAGGGTCAGACAGTCTATGTTGGGATCTGTGACTACAAATGAAACAAGGCTGGGAGGTCAGGCAGTGTATGTGGGGACTGTGAGCACCAATGGATTCATACCAGGATCATATAATGTATGTGGGACTTTATCTACCAGTGAAACTAGACTTGGGGCAGACAGTGTATGTGGGGATCTGTTCTAGGCAGTGGAGCCAAGCTAGGGGTAAAAAAAATGTATTTGCAAATATGTGACTAACAGTGGAACCAATATATCTTTGTTTTTTTGTCATTACCAGTGGAGCCGAGCTGTTGATATAGTATATTTGGGAATGTGTGGAACCAGGCAAGGAGGAGCAAAAAAGCTTTGTGGAGATTGGTGACTACCAGTGGAACCAGACTGGGGGGTCAAACAGTGTACGTGTGTCTGAGACCACAAGCTGAAAAAGGCTGGTTGGTTTGACAGTATATGTGGGGATCTGAGATTACAAGTCAGTCAAAGTGTCTGACAGTGTATGTGTGGATCTGTGACTGCCAGGACATAGTGAACAAGGCTGGGTTGTCAGGTATGTGGGATCTCTGACAACCAGGGGATAGTAGAACAAGGCTGGAGAGTCACACAGGGTGCGTGATGGGCAGGATGGGAGACAGGGCAGAGGTGGAGCCAAGGGTAGGTAAATGCATAATATTGGGAGACCTGGCTTTATGTTTGTAATGGGTCCCAAGATTTCTGATGGCAGCCCTGGGTACAACTAAAGCATGATGGAGTACCAGAAGAATAACTGGGATTAGGCTGCAGTTTCATCAGGGGGCACCACTAGTGAGAAAATCTGGAAACATGACCAGGATATGGAGAAATGTCTAGCACACAGGCTTTCAAACCTGCCCTCATGCTTCCCCAAAAGTGCATGTTTTCCTCAAGTGAACACCAGTGAATGTAGTCAATTAAGACAGCTTCTTCAAAATATTTGAACTAATTGATTCATCTGTGTTCATGTGAGGAGATCCTGAAAATGTGCAAAATGTGGAGGGGCTGTGTACAGATTTGAGCCCCCCTGGTTGAACAAATAAGGTTTCCACCTTTTTTCTGAAAAACACTAGCCCTTCAACGAACACTGGAGCAAGTTCACAGCAGCTTTACATCGGGCCTAAAACTAACCAGGAGCAGATGTATTAGGTAAGGGAAAAAGTACTAGGTTCTCACAGAAGCCTCAGTCCAGTAAATACCTAAATCTAAGGGACAGATACAAAGAGTTCCCAGGTATGCACAGAAGAAGACTGGCCTTCTCATCAGGAGGCGCCCCCTAATGGAGAGTTCCCAGGTATGCACAGAAGAAGACTGGCCTTCTCATCAGGAGGCGCCCCCTAATGGAGAGTTCCCAGGTATGCACAGAAGAAGACTGGCCTTCTCATCAGGAGGTGCCCCCTAATGGAGAGTTCCCAGGTATGCACAGAAGAAGACTGGCCTTCTCATCAGGAGGCGCCCCCTAATGGAGAGTTCCCAGGTATGCACAGAAGGATGCTGCTACTTCCTTCAGAAATGCTACAGGGGACAAATACAAATTCCAGTTAATTTAAATTGAACTTTAGGGAGTTGTGCAACACACGGCTATGCAAAATTGCACAACCCTGCTTTTTATATGTTTGGCCCAAAGAGTTAAAAGAGAACAATAACAATAGGCATTATGAGTTTAACACAAGGACTACCTAGGTAGGAGCGCTTCATACTGTAGTTTATATGTTAACTCCTTTTCCTCTTATTGTTATTTTGCTTTATTACATGACCTTGAATATGACATTAAGTAGGTTACTTCTGTTTATGTCTCTTAGAAGTATTCATAAGTCCAAATGACACAATGGGGTATGTGCATGTGTGAGAATGCTCTGGATCTGCTTTAGAGACTCTGTTTTTCAGACTTCATTACTGGGTCTCCTTGGAAAGGGTCTCCACCTTGGTGAGCATCCCAGTAACCCCTCCCACTAATGCACCCTTTTTCCCACTTCCCCACCCATTTCAGGGCAAACCCCACCCTTTTATCTACCAATCCAAACTCACCCACTTAAGCCCCACCCACATTATGAAGGGAATTGTGTCATTTGGGCATGCCCATCTCCATCCCTCCTTGATATTTTTTTCTTTTGGGGGGGCTTGAACACTCCCAGGTATGAATATAAAAATAAAGTCAACAATGGAGCAATTCTTGGGCAAACCAGCTGCAAGACTTTGGACACCTGTCTAGCATTCAAGAGGTTAAAGTCCCATTTATATCATTACGAATCTTTATTTGTACCCCTTGAATCCCCGAGAGGTCTCCAAGACCTCTCTAGCATTCAGTGGGTTAAAAACCCAATTTTATTTAACAGGAATTCTTATTTGCCCCCTATGGTACAGTTGGATTTCTCCAGAATAACTCCAGTTTGCTTTCATAAACTACAGATGGTGCAGTGGGGATGGGGCACTGTGTCCAAGGGTGCCCATCAGCCTAGGGTGACCACATTTCCCTTCTGCCATTCCGGGACGTGGTCACCCTAGTTGCCCCGTCATACCTTAAGTCCCTGGTGGTCTAGCGGCGTGGAAAGTGCTCTGTGCCTCCTCCGGCACAGAGCTGAAGCTCCCGCGCGCTGTGCTCAGTAATGCAGAGCGCTGGGAGATGATGTCATCTCCCAGCGCTCTGTATTACTAGAGCGCTTGCCTCCAGGTAAGCTGCATTGCCGCCCTGGATGTCAGCCTGCAAGCGGTGTGTCATATCATGGACGCCGCGAGCGGCATCCATGATGTGACACACCACTTGCAGGCTGACATCCAGGGCGGCTTGGCTTCATTCCGGGACACTTCATTGTCCCGGTTGAAGGGGACCCGGGACGCGGGACATAGCCCTGAAATAAGGGACAGTCCCGGACGTTCCGGGACCCGTGGTCACCCTACATCAGCCCCTGGGCCCAGTAGGTTCTAGTTAAACCCCTGGGGGTATTTTGTTGTGTTATTGCAAAAGAAAAAGAAAAAAACAGGATGCGCTCCTGGTGTAATATCTTCAGATAAATGACTCACCACCCAACACCATAAGGAAATTCACTCACAAAATTGTTGGCTGAACTTAACACTTATGTGTAGTCAGAGGCGTAGGAACCCCCACAAATCTGGGGGGGATAGCATTTTTACTGCCCCCAGCCCCCCTGTGTTTCTCTTTAGCCCCCCCCCCCAGCCCTTCTGTACTTTCTCTGTAGCATGGCCGAGCAGACAGAGGTAGAGGAGTTTCTGATCCTCTACCCAGTCTGACAGGAAGCAGCTCATTGCTCTCGGCGAGCAGCTTCCTGTCAGACCAGGGTAGAGGATACAGAAGCTCCTCTACCCGCGGTCCACACTGCTCGGCCTCGCAACAAGGAGGTGACAGGCAGGAAGGAGTGCTGTGCAGTGCGCTTCCCTCCTGCAGGTCACCCAGAGCCTGCGCCCCCCACCAGGCCGGTGCACATAGCACCTGGGGGGATTTCTACCCCCCGCATGATTTCCTGGAGGTACGCGTCCCCCCCATAACCCCCGGTTCCTACACCCCGGTGTGTAATCCAGCTATAATCGCTCCAGGGATATTACCAACTGCCCCCCTCTTTAGCAGTATTCAAAGCCAACACATGGAAGCAAGAACATGTAGAAGAAAAAAAATTGGAGGAGCGCCTATATTGTGTTATCCAATATACACTTTGCATTTCAAAGCATGTAATAAAAAAATGCACTCATAATATATTGTTGACTGGCAAGCATATGCTGTCAATCAGCTATACAGACTTGCAGGGTACTTTACCCATCCCTGCTTGGGTGCTATTCCTCCTCTCCTCCCATAGTCTTTCAGTCCATTGTTAACAGGCAGTTCACGATTTGGACAAATTATGCATTGATACCACAATAATAATTATTATTTAACATGAATTTTTATTTGCCCCCTATGGTACAGTTTATAAATACAGATGGTGCAGTAATGATGGGACACTGCATCCAAGTGTGCCCATCAGCCCCTGGGCCCAGTAGGTTCTAGTTAAACCCCCGGGGGTATTTTGTTGTGTTAAGAAGTCCAAAACATTTTGTGTACCAGACTGTCCAATGGCTATTTACACCACTGTTCATCAAAGCTAAAGATATGCAATCCTGGAGCAAACCAACTGCACCATAGGTTCGAAATGAAAATTCAGCACATTCCATTCAACATAAGTAGGACTTTTAACCCCTTAACGACCCTTGACGGTCATAATACATCATGGGTCGATCTGACTTAATGACCCATAACGTACTATGACCGTCATGGAATTCCGGGGTCCCCCAGCGGCTGCACGCCATTCGGGGAGTCCAGAAGAGGAAATTTAAAAAAAAAATGCTCTGTGGTCCTTAACCGACCGCACCGTACCGATCGGCCAGTCGTTAAGGGGTTAAAGTCTTCAGTGCTATAGAGGGCTACAATGATTATGAAGCGATGCAATGGAAATCTCTGTAACATTCAAGGGGTATATAATTTTAATAGAACCCCCCTCTTCCCATAGTACAGTTGGTTTGCTCCAGAACGAGCAGAGCCCCGAGCCTTATGCCAAACTGACGTCCTAAGGAATTTGAAAACATAAGCAGAAGTACTTGTTTGCAATCCATCCTTCTCTCAGCAAGCAGCGCTAGGACATAAATTCTAGAGGCCCTTTCAAACAGAATGCCAGGATGGGGTGGAATGGGAAGCAGAGATGGCTAAAGCAGGGTCTCCAGGTGCTCATCATTTAACCATCTGAGTGCCAGAGAGGTATCCAATGCATTGCAACGCAATGCGTTGGATACCTCTCCGGCATTCAAAGGGTTAATGAGATGTCTGCTTCTCATTACGTACATGAGCTATTTTGTATGACTCTAATCCACTAGATTAGGCACCAAGACTGTAGAATACTACAACAAACTCTCTACCACCCAGCATTCGCCAAGCCTTAACCCTCAACAATTTTAAATCTAAACTAAAAGAGCACCTTTTATCTCTAGCATCGCCCATCCTATACTTAGATTGTAAGCTCTACGGGTAGGGACCTCTTATCCTAATGTATACTCACCTGTCGTTCCCTTATGACTGCCTATATAAGCACTTAATCACTGCACTTATTGTACCCCTGCTATATTAAATGTAATCTGTAAAGTGCCAAGTACACCGGTTGGCGCTATATAAATAAAAATATACAATACAATACAATACCAAGACACTGTGACATTTTCACTTCATTCAGAAAAGAATTTCTCATCAGTAAAAAGAAAGATGGATAGATTTGATTAAGTGCAGTTTGGAGATTTAATTGGGACATGTTGAAGCACAGATAATATTTTAGAGCCGGGTGAAACAAGAACTTTCTAAGTCCAAGAGGAAAATGGTTAAAGCTTTAAATTTAAAACTTTTACCTGTGAGATTTCTGCTCCCAAGAGAAAGAGCAAGAGAAATCAAGTCTCAAATGTATGTGTGTCTTTTTTAATTAAATGGATGTGCTTGCTGAATTATTGAATTCTATTTCAAGATAATGACGTTGACATGAGGTTGTCTGACGTACAAGCTGTACCGCAGACATGAAATTGCAAGTCTGGACATCCCCTCTCCCTTGGTATGCCCACACACCACCCAATACAGAATGCCCTTTTCACACTGAGTGCCTGCCTCAGAGAGGAGGGGCAGGCAGAGACAGGGATTAGGGTGGGGAGCGTTGCCAATTATGCAGTGCATAGTCAAGATGGCAGTGATCTCCCTCACTCTTGTCCCACTCGATCGGTCTATGTATAGAAGAAGAGAAACATTTCTTCCCCATCTCGTTTTGGACCACTGCAGCCTTTTCAAAATATTGGGGGTGGGATCCAGTATAGGTGATAGCTCTGCTTTAACACTGTAAGAACCACAGGGGTGCCAAACGCACCCCTGCACCAGGACGCACTCTCGACACGATAGGCAAATGCCTGGGTGCATGATCAAATTATTTCCACAGTCCGTGAATAAATCAGCACTCTCAAGTCTTTTATAGAATGCAACAAGATGTAACTTTATTTAGGTCAACTTTTGTATGTGAGGATCAAAACGTTGACCTAAATAAAGTTACATCTTGTTGCATCCTATAAAAGACTTGAGAGTGTTGATTTATTCGTGGACTGTATAGAGAGATAGCTAGATAGTTCATATCTCTATTGTTCCATTTGCTGTTGTAGAGCCACAGTATATTATGCACCATGCAACTTTCTATTGGGTGATTTGACTGCTATTGAACAAACTTATGTTTGCCGTTTGTAGCATCTCCTCTCTCACTCACTGGTGACCTTGAGTACCCTGATTTTAAGTGGTTATTGGTCCTGTGCTCCCTACATTTTGTAAGTGCAGTAAAAGCATGGTGTCTCAATTAAGCTGATGTATAAAATGAGAAAAAGCAAGCCATTATGATTGTACACAGGATGGAAGTCATTTCACATAGTTTCCTGATAAATTTCCCCTCTGCTTTTCTCCATTTAGTTTTACTAACATTTAACCTTCTGAGTGCCAGAGAGATGTGCAACACATTGGAAAGGGTTAACCTTTATTTGCCAGAGGAGACAAAACAGAAAAACTGGGAAAGGCTTGGTGCAATATAACAAGTGGAATCATTAAAAAAAAAAAGTAAAGCCAGGCCCCAAACAGGAGATATTTAAGGCCCCTGGGAAAATTGTGACTGTAAGCCCTAAAATATAGGAATATGTATGGAATCACTTTAAGTTGTGTGGCTGCCTAAGATAAGTCCTTTAATAATGGATGGAAAAGCCATCATATTGAGGTGTTGTGCACCAAGACAAGCCTTTTTCCTTTCAGTCACAGGAATAAATTGTCTGCTACTGCAAATCTTAGACATCTTGAAACACATACCACCCAACATTTTAAATGACCAAAGAGATACACTTTTGTTTTGGGTGGTGTTGCTGGGGGCAGGGCTGTTGAGCGGGGAATTAACTAGAATTTTTAGGTTATTTTTAATTACCTATTAACAGATTTTTGTGTAACAGAATAAATGATTTAGATCAAGACCAAAGTATTTTATTCACACAAACTAATTTATAAACAAATATACTGAAATTTAATCAAACATTAATGTGAGTTTTATTGCTGTGGAGCAATGTGATACACTTATATACACACACCACACAGCCTGATCTCCCAAAAAGAGGGACACCAGGATGGGAAAGAAGGACAGAGGGATTTGGGTCTCAAAGAGGAACTGTCCTTCCTATAGAAGGATACTTGGGAGTTACAATAACATGCCCTCGCTCCTAAAGCCCCTACAGACATTTAGTTTACTTTAAAGGGACACTAAAACCTCCTAATAGCAACCCAACCCCCTTTTCTCTTACAATAATCTAGGCATAAAATCCTAATGACTGTTGTGAATCAATTCTGTGGGGTTTGGTTGTCAAAATTAATTTTAATTAGTACAGGATATCATGTCTGTGGAGGAAGACATGATTTTGTGTTGCAGGAGTTTAGGACTCCATACTTGTCCCACTTATCTTCTTAGAAAGCTTTCTGTAGGAGGAGCTTAGAGTCCATTGGGTAAGTTTTTTCTTTAGAGGTTGGCAATTCAATTCACTACTTCTTTTCCTACTTATATAATTTAATAAGCATTTGATGACCACGGCAAATCATGCGGGAAGACCTGTTAATCACAGCGATATATAGTTTATTATTCGAACTCTCTTTATACATTGTATGTGGCATTTCATTTAATTGATGTTTTTGGGGTACCATCTCCCTTCTTACTGGATGTGTGTCAACTTGGACTGAGTTGGATGATCATTCTTTTTATTTGATTTAGAGTTGTGAGCTTCGTGATCTGTGACACCCTGTCAACTTTCTTGTATGTTTGACATACACAATGGCATGGAAATGGCTATGGCATACAGAAAATTACCTATTAACCTCTGTTGTGTCATAGGTAATTCGGTGAGTCAATTTCTGGGCTGTTCAATGGCATTTTTCTGCACAATTTCTGAGACCGGTGTTTCAGTTGGAAAATTTGGCTTATTCGGGAGTTAAACTTCCAAAATGAGCTACAATGTTGTCCATTATCATTGTATTAGGAACATTTTCTGAAATGAAAAGTGCTGCATTGACAGAAGAACTTGGCCCTAATATAATACAGACCAGTTAGCATGTTAGCCTACATCAGGTAATCACAATCCCTAAAATGAAGGGTGTCTAATTACCTTTAAAATAGACTTTCCAACCTCTATTTAATAAGACTTATATTATAAATACAGTTTCCTGTAAGTGTTTGACCTTTTCAGATCATGTGGTGTTGGAGAGGTGTGAAGAACAACCTTCAAGGTGCAGTTAAAGTGATGGTGTCACTGATTTTAATTCTAAGTGACAGAGGGGGTGAGCAATGCATTGAAGACACTCAGAGTTACAACAATATATATTGTTGAATTTTTCCTGCTGAGTAATACAAAGTACATCCACTGCAGGGATATAACTTTTGAAAGCAATTGCAGCATTCCCTAGGGTCAGTTGTATTATTGCTGTCTATGGACAATTTTATCAGGGATCAGAACTTTCAATAGACAGCACCAGCACCACCATAAAATGGAAAAGCCATACTAACCCCTTAACAAAAAAAATATAAAATAAATTACTTCACACTGTAATCATTTTCAGTGCTGTATCTCAGCAGTGGGAGTATATTTGCAGGTAAAGCAATAGAAAATATCTGGTCTTATGCAGAAAGCAATAGTGGTACCTTTCTCTCACAAACTGTCCCATAGAGAACAAATAAAAATGCCCTTTGATCTAACACCTTAAGTGCTGATGTCATCTTTGGGGACATGATGCCTTTTAGGCCCTATGTGTGGTTGTCTTGTAAAACGTCATGTACTCAAAAGAGGCATAACGTTTAATTTTAGAGAGCTATGGGGAACGCACCTTGATTCCAGCAATGATATCATCCTAGTTACTTGCTAGAGCAATTACAGTATTGCGCAGTGAGGCAGTAATGTCACAATATAGCGTCTCCACTAGGCTATTATGGATAAGTGTGCAGATATGACCTTGGAAGGGGGGAAAAAAGCAAGGAGGAACATCTCGGGCCCCAGCTTTGCACACAATAGCATAGGTGTAAAAATACAAGTGAACCCTCATTTGAAGCAGCTGGATGTATACTTTTCACAGTTATCAGCTTTTTTTCTTCATATCTGTAATTATTAGGACTATTTTAGGTCAGTTGTGGTAGACGCAGTTTAATGCTTTTGTGAGCACCCAGATAGATCTACCCAACAGCATGAAAATATATGCAGCACTGAGGGGAGTTCATAATGTAGCAGGAAAGAGTGTTTTGTTCAAGGCATGGTAGCCGCTCAGGTGCTGCTCAAGTCACGTTTCTCATTTTCCTGTGCCATTGTAGAGAGGACACTTCTATATTCATATCAGACGATACTGCCTCTCAGGCAGTCCAGCTTTAGGCAAATCCTCTCTGCTTGAGAGAAACAGCACCACCCCAGATGTACATTTCTGCCTATGTGTGGGACTCTTCAGTGGGGTGCAGCTGATTCCTTCTGGGCATCTACCTGGGATACCCTTCCTGCAACCTTGAGGTTTAAACATGCTATGTAGTCAGGGCATTTACTAGACTTGTGCGATTCTGTTCGGCCAATTTCGGAATTCAGACGAATAAGGCATATTTGGCATCATTCGGACTTTCTGAAAGCCAAGGTCTGCCCACAAAAAAAAAAAATCAGAATCTGAAACAGTCCTAGTCTGAAATTTCAGTGTAAATTTCAGAAATTCGAACGGCGCTTTCCCACCTGAAACTATTACAATGTTGCTACATGCTGTTCAAAATAGATGGCATGGCGCTTTCCCGTCTGAAACTATTACAGTGTTGCTACATGATGCTAAAACTAGATCTGATAAAATAGGTGCTTTACAGTTCATGCTAAGTGCAGAGATATTAACCACTTAAGGACACAAGGAATTGTGGTATTTTTGCTATGTGTGTGTTCAACCATAATTCCTATCTTTCTCATTTATTGCACAAACACATATTATATACCATTTTTTAAAGGGCAGAAAGGGCTTTAATTTGATGGGACATATACATATATAAATTCTCAATTATTATAAAAAAAAAAAAATTACAAAACGAAAAAAACACTTTTTTACAGTTTTGGCAGTAATAATGTGTTACATAATGGGTGCAACTTAAGAAAAGTTTAATTTTAATTTTGTATTGAATATTTTAAAGTTTTTTTTAAATTCGGCCAAATAATTCGGAGCATTGCCAAATTTCATCTGAGTCGATCAGGTCCACTCCGAAATTTGGATCCTCCGAATGGGAAAAAAAAATTTCATTGAAATCGAATTTTACCGAAAATTTTTGCCGTGCACAAGTCTAGCATTTACCACTGAGCTATCTCACCAGCCTGAAAACACACAATGTTGGTAGCTCTTGTGGTCCAGGGTTAGATACATCTGATGTATGGGATCTGCAAGGTCAACATGACTTAAATCTTGCAGTTCATCTCCTTCTAATGAGACCAAGAAGGTAGGCCCAGGTGTTCATTTTCAGAGCCTCGTTCTGAGGCTCACAGGCATACTTTGTTTGCTCCAGAATTGCACCTCTTCTGCTTTCTACACAAGGCCCATAGTTTTTTTCACGGGTTTTACTATCCTTTATATTTGATTGACAAAGTGGTTATTTGAGAAATCTCAATCACTATTTCCCAGCTTTTAATGGATTCACAAAGTGATACACAATTGGACTGCAGAGAGCAGCATTTCCAAAAGAGGTTACAAGTCCAGGACTAATTAAATTAGCTCCCTCTTTAATGCTGGTCTTTGAACTTTGCAAAGACAAGCTCATCAATTTCTCTCCACAATCTTATTAATAGATCATCCCTGCAAGTTATCTACCTCCTGATTCCTCTTCTCTACTAAAGTGTTTGATCCTACAATGGTCACTATAAATTCTCATCTTTGTTTTCGCTACGTTGCAAAGTCTAGCAGTAAACACAACATCCTGCAGCCGACAGAGCCAGAGAGTGGTTTGTGTTTTTCTCATATTTATATCTATATGAACTTCAGGAATCTCTATTCTGCAGCACGTCTGACGATATGCAGACTCTCGCTTTTAATAATCTACCATAAACAAGATTTTTTCCCCCCATCTGAGAGGATGCATATTTCTACAGTAATTACAAACGATCCATCTCCGGAGGCTGTGCTGGAACGGACTGATGAAATAACGTTAAAAAAAAAATTAACTATTTTTTTATGGAATATTTAACTTTACAGCAGGTGCATTTTTAATCTCTCTGAATTGCTGGGTCCCCTGACAGGAACAGGACTGTGAAAGTACAGTAGAAAATGTGTGATAATTAAATGTTTTTGAACAATCTAAAAACAGAATCTTTGCTTAATAAAGTCAGTTTATTTTAACTAAAAAAACAAAAGCCTATGAGGGTTCACAATAAAGGAACCTGTGACAACTTGCGAGAATAGTAAACGGTTATGAAAAAAGGAAAGAAAAAAAACCCTGTTATAGCGCATATTGCATTTTTTTTTTGTATTAATCAACAGCACCAACTAGTGTCTAAAAGGCTAATTTATTTTATAATGCACTGTGTCAGAGAGCTTGAGTTACTGACTACGGCTTCCTGTTGTGGGTGATAGGAATGCCACCACTTTTTGATTAAAATGGAAAATTTAAATTGAACCCCTTCCTTTGAATTTTTGACATGTATCCAATGCCATCTGGCATCCATGGGGTTAAGATTCCTCAGCAATAGCTAAGCACAAACCAGGAGTGCTCTTTAAATAGAATTTGCATGGTAATTATTAAAAAATAATTCTGTTTAAGTAAACAGCTCTCTTAGCAGTAACAACATAGCTCAGGGTGGCTGAGGCAGAGCTGCCAAGCACCCAATTACATTTACACAGTCGATACTGCCACCCACCATGATGGCATGCTTATCAGTGGTAGAAAAATTGTTGGCTCACCCCTGCTGAATGAAGGCGACATCTTCACTAAAGCTGGGAATAAAACTCAGGTGATTAACTCTGTGCAATGCATTGGTTCTTGAAGAGTTAAACCAAAGGCATGTCACTGCACCTCCGGCTGCCATTTCCAGTGATCAGCTGTTTAACAGTGAAAGGTCATTTATGCCATTACAGTCTAGCCACTACAATAAAGCTCCATCTGCCGGCAAATGACCTGAAACCTGGACAGAAGTCAGAAAACTGGACAGATGGCAACCCTAGGCAAAGGTAAGGCCAGATGCTGGTCCACAGGGCATTGACAAAGTTTTCCTCAATGGAAAAAGTTATCAATCAGGTACCCACATGTCTGACATGCCTTCTGTAAAGGAACACCAATACCCCATTTACCTTAATCTGGGCAGAAAAACCTAAAGGCACTAGTCTGTGCTGATTGGTTCTCTTTCTCCAAGTTATCTTTAATTGGTACTGGATATTGTATCCATGAAGGCAGACATGATTCTTTGTTGCAAGACTTCTAAAAGGCAACCTCCTCCCACTAAAGGCTTCCTTAGACATCTTCAGTAGGAGATGAATCCATGAGCGCTACCAAAAGAACCGTCTGCTTTCAGGATATGAGATCTTGTACTAATTAAAGATTATGCTTGGAGAACCAATCCATACAGAATTATTTTCTACTCAACATTAGGATTTTCTTTATTATGGGGAGGGGGTGTACAACAAATTTCAAAGCAATGAGTTGCACACCTCTCTGATCCTTAAAGGGTTTAATATGGGTAGTTTTAACACTCCTCATCTTCTTTCTTCCACCACCACCACATCCCATATCTCTAATGGTCTCTGTTCTGTGGTTCATATGAGTTGTAGTTCAGCCACTCCTGGAGAGCATCAGCTTGCTCACTACTGTCCTATCGTAGCCACTCCGTAAATATGCAGCTGTGACACAGGTGGATTAATGTGTGTTCATATCCCTGTTCATTCATCATAAATGCAGAGGATAATGTGGCAGGTTGAGGTTAAAGAGAAACAGATTTTGACGGCAGAAAATAACCATCTGGCCCATCCAATCTGCCCATTTCCCAATCTAATTTAAAATGCAGTCTTACATAGTTCTCATAACAGACTTATGTCTCTCCTAGGCTTTTGAATTCCCCTACAGTGTTTACCACTTCTGCCGGAAGGCTGCTCCTTGACTCTTATCACGTCATCAGTAAAGTCGTATTTAATGGACTTGCTTTTGAATTTTCCACCAACTTTTTTTTTTTTTATTAAACACGCCTCCCTCCTAAATAATAGAAGCCTTTAAATATATTAAGGAATTTAAAATCATATCACTCATTTCCCTCCTTCCTTCCAAGCTAAACATTTGATGTTTTTTCATATTCTCAATTACTCCAACAAATGACACAGCTTTTAGACTGTGTGTCCTGCAGACTTCCAGAAACACTGCTAGCAGCTGTACATCGTGTAGGGAAACACAGTATTATAGAATAGGGCAGTGTACAAGAGTCAGACTGCAGTGACCCCACTCAGGGCTGGTTTTAGGAAGGTGCCAAGGGTACAAGGAACCAGCCCCACAACAAAATCCACTGGCCCATGGGAAATTCAGACAAATCTCCCCACTGGCCAATTAAGGTCTGTGTCTCCTCTGTCAAATACCCCTATAACCAGCATTCTGATAATACACTGGAAGTTAACGTCATATCTCAACATTCTGTATTATTGGAAAGCAAGAGGACTGCAACGGAGCTACTTACAGAGATCTACACATAAGAAAGTACAGCCCTCTTCTTGCACATGCTACTGGACCACCAGCAAATGGAGGGGGGGTACTGGGGGAGGGAGAAGAAAAAATACAGAAGGAAAATTATTAGACGAGAGGGATGAAACGGGGTGGGGGTGGAGACTGGGCGAGAGAGAGAGAGAGAGAGAGAGAAGCCAGTGAAAACAGGGCAGGGCAGAAACAGAGGGGGAAACACACTGGTGGCAGCAAATGAGGGAGAAAAGACTTGGAGAAGAGAAAGAAGGGGAAGATAATGGGAGGGGGGACATATGTAATTCAGTGATTAATAGTGGTCTGTGGGACAGGGCTGAGGTGTCAGGCAGAATATTGTTTTCATGATTACCAGTGGTACAAGGCTGGGATGTCAGATAGTGTATATGTGGCTCTGACTCCGGAAAATTCTGAAGTATAAGATAGTTTTCACAAGAGGGATACTGATGGAATAGAAAGAGGGAGACTGAGGAAGAGAGAAGTGTTTAAATAAATAGCAAGGGAATTGTTAAATATGTATTAACTAGTTGAACAGCCCGTTACACGGGCTACAGTGCCTCTGGCAGCCGGTCGCGGGGCAGTCACGCGCAGTAGAGACTGCCCGCGCCACTGCTGATACAGAGCTGGATGCTCCTTCGGAGTGCCCAGCTCTGTATCAGCCGCTGCGCGGGCAGTCTGTACTGCGCATGATTGCCACACGCGCAGCAGTGTCTACTGCGCATGTCGGGCGTTACACACAACTTAGCGAATTATTATATAGGATTATGCACACAAATTAACAAAGAGGGCTCCTGGAGGGTTTCTCTTCGTATGCTGATAGGCCAGTTCAACACTGCCTTTAAGCTATAGTCTTTGGGAAAAAAGCCAACAAGTCACAATTAACCCTTTAAGGGCCAGAGGAGTGAGCAAGCAATTGGAAAGCAATGTGTTGCACTCCCCTCTGTCCTTAAAGGGTTAATCGGGACTTGTGATCCAGTGGATGACCAATTTGCTTGTGCTAAAAAAAAGAAAGAAAAAAAAAAAAAAAAGATTCTTAACCCCTTGACTGCCAGAGGGGTAGGCAAAGCATTGCTTTGCAATGCGTTGCCTACCCCTCTAGAACACAAAGGGTTACCCTTTTGAGGACCAAAGACTTGTGCATAGTGTTTATTCACAATGGTGTCACTACCCTCTCGCCCTTTAAATGCTTTGCACCACACTTGCACATAAAGTATTGTCACTTCTTTGTGTACGTTAAAAGGAAAAGTAAACCATAAAACTGTAACCTAAATAAAAGGATGGCCAGGTGGCCTAACACTCAAGGCCGGATTTGCCATAAGGCAGAGTAGGCATCTGCCTACAGGCACACCCCACAGAGGGACGCCTGTTATTGAAATAAAAAAAAAATTATATATTTTTGTTCACAGCGCTGCTCGCTGTGCACAGTGACAACTCGCCCACCGCATGGTAAGGTCCGTGCCTTCTTCGGCTCAGACAGAAGGCACAGACCTGTAGCTGCTGTTGCTCCTTCGTTGGCTCTAATGCAGAGCGCCAAGAGATGACATCTCCCAGCGCTCTGCATTCCTAAAGAGACCGTGCGGGACCAACATCAGCTACAGGAGGAGGAACAGACATCTGCCGCTGGACCACTAAGGAGGTAGGAAACGTACGCGGGAGGTAAAGTGGTGGCAATGTGAAGATGATGTGGGCAATGTGGAGCTAATGGCAATGTGAGGGCAAGTTGGAGCTGATATAGTGGCAATGTGGAGATGATGGGGGTAATGTGAGGGCAAACTGGAGCTGATGGGGCAAGTTGTAGATGATGGGGCAATGTGGAAATGATGAGGGCAAGTTGAGGGCAATATGGAGCTGATGGGGGATAAGTTGGAGCTGATGACAATATGGAGCTGATGGGGGGCAATGTGAGGGCTATATGGATATGGGGAGTAATGTGGAGATTTGGAGCATTATAGAGGTGTCCAGTGGAGATGGCAAATGGGGGGCACTTCAGATTTCTGTGCCTACAGGCTCCTGAGATGTAAATCCGGCCCTGCTAACACTAAGTTGCACAGGTAGCTCAGTGGTTAATACACTGTCACATGGCCAATCACGCTCTGCATTCTGTAGACTAGAGGAAAGCAACCTGCAGCTTCTGCCTCTAATTGGCGCTACAAGAGCTGACACGGAGATCTCAAACCACGCATACCCAATGGGTTGCTCAGAGCCAAAATCCCACCGGACTCTGGCTCTGTGAAAGTGCACTGGCTCTATGTGGGCCAGAGCTGCATCATAGGCAAGGAACCTTAGGCACCTGCCTAGGGCCTGGTCCAGTTGAGGGGGCCTAATGGAGATCACCTCCCCCTGCCCCCAACACAAGAACATCAATAGCAGCAGCCGAACCACTGGGGTACAACATGTACATTACATACCCACGCTTAATGCTTGTCCCAACTTAGCAAACCACTTAGTGCTCATGTATCAGGACTCTGTTATAGGATACTGGCACATGCACACACATGGGAGAGAGGGGGATGATTTGGTCACGCATAGGTGGAGCTATAAGTTAGAAGAGCTCCCGCCCACTCCTCCTTTTTGGAGTTGGACTCGTCCCTGGTGGAACCTGGCAGAGACAGTGGCGCACATGGTAAGGGCCAGAGTAGGCACAGCAGATAATTGGTCTGAACACTGACTGAAATAGGGATTGGATAACCCTTGAAGTGCCTCTGCTCATAAAACTGTAGTAACTATACACTGTGTAGGTAGCCAGCCCAGGATATATTTATTATTGTCCTCTCTCTACCCCCAGGCCAGTCAGCCCCTGAAGACCCCTGTAACATAAATAAATGTTCCTAAAGTGAAAATGAACCAATTGAATGCCAGAGAGGTATACAACGCATTGCTTTACAATGCATAAACCGATGCTCTGTGTACCTCTCTCTGGCATTCAAATGGTTCATTTTCAGTTTAGGCACAATTATTTATTTTACAGGGGCCAACGGCCAAAGGGACAGAGAGAGAGAGAACAAAAATAAATTAAGTAATGTATCCTTGGCTCCTTCCCTAACCCTGGCTACTACACAGTGTTTTGTTTACACTACAGCTTTGTGGGCACGGTGAAGTACAAATCATGGCAAGTGTACAAGGAGGAAAGAATAGATTCTTACTGTTCTGAGCAAATACACACACACATTACTACACTCCAAAAGGTGACATGATTGGTGTGTAGAATGAAGTGTGTGTGTGTAGTGTGGCATATTTATAGTGTGTATTGATTTTTAGGGTCCATGGATATTAGAAATTTCTCCAATTGCTTCTGAATGTGCTGGAGGCATCCCTAGGATCAAAGGGTTTACCCTTTGAGTGCCAAGGGGTATGCAACGTATTGCATAGGGGGGCCGTCCAAACTGGCACCTTGCCTAGGGCCCTGTGGAGTGTTAATCTGGCTCTGATGGGGGATTGAGACATCAGTGCAAGCTGCAACAGCACCAGAGAAGGAAGTTGCAGTGAGGGAACTGCCATGCAACAGGGTATTAAACCTTGAGCTACTTGCGCAATTTAACAGTAGTCATGGGCACATGGCTAGCAGGGCCGGATTTGCCATTAGGCAAAGTAGGCAGCTGCCTACAGGCGCACGCCACCGAGGGGCGCCTGCCATTGGGATTTTTTTTTTTTTTTTTTTTTAATTAAAAAAAAAAAAAAAAGTAGCCACCTCGCTGGCGCTGCCCCTCCTTCGTTCCCTATTTCCTACCTCCCCGGCAGGACATGTCTGTGCCTCCTTGGCACAGTCCTGTAGGTGGTAAGCTCCCTCGTCACATCTTTAGGAATGCAGAGCGCTAGGAGATGACATCATCTCCCAGCGCTCTGTATTCCTGAATAGGAGACAGCGAGGGAGCTCCATCAGCTACAGGACTGTGCCAAGGAGGCACAGATGACAGATCTCCTACCAGGGAGGTAGGAAATGGACCATGTCAGGGCAACATAGAGATGGTGGGGACAAGTTGGAGCCGAAGGGGGGCAATGTGAGGGCAACATGGAGATGGTGGGGGCAATGTGAAGCTGATGGGGGGCAAGTTGGAGCTGATGGGGTTGGGGGCAATGTGAGGGGATATGGAGATGATGGGGCAATGTGAGGGGCAATTTTGAGATGATGGGGCAAAGTGAGGGGCAATATGGAGATGATGGGGGCAAGTTGGAGCTGATGGGGGCAATATGGAGATGATGGGGGCAATGTGAGGGGCAAGATGTAGATGATGGGGGCAAGTTGGAGCTGATGGGGGGCAATATGGAGATGATGGGGGGCAATATGGAGCTGATGAGCATTGTGGAGGTGTCCAGTGGAGTTGGCAAATCGGGGGGGGGGGGGGGGGCGCTTCACAGTTCTGTGCCTACAGGCTCCTGAGATGTAAATCCGGCCCTGATGGCTAGTATTAGTTTAATTAGGATTTTATGGTTTTCTTTTACTTTAGGGACATTGCAAGGAGCAAGGGAGTGCACTCTACATACCATGGAGAGGAAAAACAAAACACAGTCTTTTCCCACTGATATAGGAAAAGGGGTAGACTAGGCTGGTCAGTTGGATCTCTTCTATGGTCAAATTTTAATACAAAAAAAAAAAAAAAAAATCCCAAACTTATGACTTCTTTAGGTCTACAGGAGACAATGCAGCTAAAAAGATTACTTACTGGTGCACAGGGGTGTCCGCAGAAATTTTTCTAGGGGGGGGGGGTAGGGGCAAAGCCATAGTATGACCCCCAGGCTAGCCCATCCTGCCCCTTTGTTTATATGGAGGGGGTAATTGTTGGGGGGGGGGCAAGTCCCCCCCCCCTCCGAACACCCATTCTGGTGCATCCTTTTCTCTAAGTCCACAAGAACCATGGAGTAAAGTATCCACCTGCAGGAGGGCAGGTGACTTCCATATAAAGAGCTGTCTTGAGGCAGACTCTCTCCCTACTACACTTTACTTCCACCGGACCTGCTTCATTTTAATGTATACAAAGATCAAAACAGAAGCGAGGCAGGAAGGTGTCACCTCAACCATAGAACCCAAAGTACACACCTGCCAAGAACTCAAACAGCATGTTTTTTGAAGCAGAGAATTGCTGTGTTAAACAGACTACGCAAAAATAATTTATCAGCAAGTACACAAAAACCCCCTTTTCTCTGTGGTCCAATGTGGAACCCAGGAAGCACAGGGATATATCCACCAAGAACCCAGGGAGGGAGAAGAAAACGAGATCCAAAAAAAAACCAGATACCAGTTCCAATTGAGACAAACTGGAAAAACTTGAACCTCAGGTGTCAGACACTTACACAGCAAACCAAGTAACACAAAAGGTTACTGGAAGGAAAGAAGGATACATAAATAGGCACAACGGCCTGCAGTACCTTCTGTCTACACCTGGCTACAGCCAAAACCAGAACACTGCCTGACTCATTTAGCAAACCTGTTATGTTATGACCATGTCACAGTCTTGCACAACTGTTCCGCAGGCTGGTTTTTGTAGGCCCAGGAAGCACCCACCACACTGGTAGAATAAGCCATGATCCTAAAGGGCACTGGGTTTTTCCTAAGGATATAGGCCTAGCAAATGGTCACCAAAAATTACACAGCTTGAACCACACGAGGACCCTCAGGAATGACGAAAATAGTTAGATACTTGGAAAGGTGTCATGCTATAATCACAGAACTTCAGGCACCATACTACATCCAACAGACAATACCAAGCAGAAAGGCAGTCTTAAGATTCAAGAACCAAAGGGAAACAGAAGACTGGATCAAAGGGAACCTTTTGAAGTGCCTCCAGTAAAAAGTTCAAGTCTCACAAACGAGTAGGATCCTGTCCTCGCCATCATCCAGAAGGATACCAGGAAGAGCCTGCCCCTCAGGAGATTTGACAGGTGGAGCCACCACGACAGACTCCGCTCCACATGAAGAGGTAGAGAAACGGACATCTTCAGGAGATCCGTCTTGCCCTTGCAGACCTGGATCACGAACCTCTGAAGTTCCCTGGTGTGAGCCATGGCAAACAGAACCGCCTCTATGGTGGATATGAACTTCCCCACTATAGAGGACAACTTCTTGGCTGGGACTGGATAGGAAGCCAGGACATCAGGCACCTTGTGGGTGATTTGGTGAGCCACCTCATCCCTTCATGGTGAGAGCATGAATGCAGTCTGACCTGTTGATGAAGGAGTTCCGGAGAGGGGGCCTTCAAGAGCAAGTCGTCCATGTGATGCCGTCCCTGTGTAGGACGGCCACTAAAGCACCCAGGACACGATTGAAGACCTGGGTGGCTGTAGTCAGACCAAAGGGGAGAGCAGAGAACTGAAAATGCCCTTGGTCGTAGGCAAACCTTAGGTACTGGCGGCTCTCCGGATGGATGGTTATATGCAGACAGGCATCCTTAAGGTCCAGAGAAGCGAGAAATTCCCAAGGAGACATGGCTGCAATCACCGTCCTTGAGGACTCCTGGTGATAAGGAGTTTTGACCACAAAGGAATTGAAACCCTTGAGGCCCAAAATCGAATGACAGCCGCTGTCCTTCTAGGAAACCACAAACAGGTTGGTGAACGGAGGAAGAGAGGTGAAAGGGATACTGTACCCCTCTGAGATGACCTGAAACACCCACAGATCCACCACCATGTTTGTGCCGCGACACTGAGGAAATGGCGCAATCGGCCACCCACTGGCGTGTGGGGTCCAGGGTTCGGCGAGTTATGCCATAGGAGGTTTGGAATTTTTGGGCTTGGTGGAGGACTGCTTGGACCTCCATTGTTGTTGGGGCTTGGAGGAGGAACTCAGAGCCTGGGGAACCGCCTGGTTCGTGGCGCATGCCTCAGCCTGAAAAGGATGAAAAAGCCGATTCCGTTTGGCCTGAGGCTTCCTCTTGGAAACTAATGGCAAGAGGGTGCTCTTACCCCCAGTGGCCTCACTGATGAGGTCCTTAAGCTCTGGCCCAAACAAGGACGTTCCCAAGAAAGGCAACGAAAATAAGGCTTAGTGGTAGTATCTGCAGACCAGATCTTGAGCCAGGGAGCCCATCTGGCAACCACAGACATGGTAGTAACCCTAGCCACCAACCGGATGGCATCAAAGATAGCTGCAGAAACATAATGCTGAGCTTCAGAAATGTTGGGCAAAAGTCACAACAAGTCAGAAGCAGGAGCACCCTGACGGACAACTACAGTCAGCTGCTCAGTCCAGACTGCAATGGCCCTGTTCACCCAAGCAGCCACAAATGAGGGATGCAATAATGTGCCTGCAGAAGAAAAGATGGCTTTTAGAATGGCCTCAAGTTTCCTGTCAGTCTAATCCTTAAGGACAGACATATCAGCCACAGGCAAAGCTGTGGATTTAAGAGAGTCTAGAAACTAGGGCGTCCACCTTAGGGGGCTGAGCCCACTGCACTAGGGCCGCTTCAAAGAAGGGACAACTTAGCAAACTTTCTAGACACAGTAGATTTCTTATAAGGGTTCTTCCACTCATATAACATAATGTGATCAAAAGTGGGATTAGGTGGGAAGCAGGTAGTCTGCTTCTTAGGTTCATGAAATACATCAGAAGAGTCCTTAGGAGACTCAGAAACCAAGGGAATGCTCAAAATATTAAGGACAGTCCTGATCAGGCCCTCAGCTGAGGGATCAGTGTCAGCTTCAAAGTGGTCCCCAAAAAATTGGGAGGACACCACCGCAGAACATTCACCCTCTTCTGAATCCACCAACAGTTCCTCCTCAGAGGAATCTGATACATCAGGTACAACCTGTGGTTTGGGTAGGGAAGACCTGATAGAAGTAGGGGGCTGCCAAGACTGGAAGACCCTCTGTAATTGGGATGGAAGGAGTTGTAAGGTAGACTAAGTCTCTAGTAGTGACCTTAAACTCTTGCATCCACATTGGCTCTAGTGCATGGCTTTAGGTCCCTGGGGGAGATGCAGGGGCAGCAGCGCATGAAGGGCATAAATTACCTGAGTATTCTCTAGGAAGCCCTGATTGACACGAGAAGCAATGCACAATGGGGGTCACAGACACCCCAGTATCCTTAGTCTTAGGTCTAGCCCCAAGTTTCAACGGAGTTGACATCCTCACAGGGTACAAACATCTGAAAGTATAAGAGAAAACCCAAATACAGTGCGTTGAGTGGTTGCAGAGATATGTCCCAAATTGTAAAGTCCCATAGAGGTGAATGGAGCATGGCATCTATGTGGTAAAGTGCTCCTTTGTGAAAATGTGAAAAAGAGCCTGAACAGTATAAAACATATCAGAGAACACCAGAATAAAGGAATAAACACTAAACCCAGTAGGGAAAGTGTATTAAACCCCCATAAGTGCCCAAAACGGCAAACAAAGGGTCAATTTACCACAGAAACCCAATTGCTCCAAACCCCAACAGACATACAGATAAACCCAATGAGCGAAGGAGTATGTATTAGGAACTCCCAAGGAGACCCCTGTACGGAGAGGAAGCGTGGAACATGTGGACCTCAGCATTCAAAGGGCTGGTCACCTATCCTTCTCTCTCCTTGTGGGTGCAATCCAAGATCTGGTACAGATGTACATTGCCTTTCCTCACACTAACAGATGCTGTCTCTTCTCTGCCACTTGGAGCTGTCAGAGCTTATTAAGATGCTGAATGACAAGAGACAAAATGCAGCGTGTCATCTGGTGGAGTGACAAATCAATGTGTCCTATGTACAGGTAAATGAAGCAGCAGCGACATGCGTAACGAGTAAAAAAAAAATATCTGGCAGCTCTAGCAGAAAGACAGTGCTATTAACCCTTTCACTTCTAGAAAACGCTTTACCAAAGGAATCGGAGTAAAATGACTATCACTGAAACCTGTCATTCTAACAGTGACCGGGCTGAGATTCTAGAATCCAGCACATACAACCTCCCCCACAGACTCTCCGCTTTCAAACAAGGGTATTCTTGTACCCAAATGTGCAAAGGGGGTGGAGATAGGGCTCATTTAGAGCCCACTCTCCCATTATCCAGAGACTTTGTTTTTTCTATTTATTCATGCCAGGTAAATAGAGTGATCCCCTAGAAAACACCCCAAAATAACACCATTGGTGAAAAGGGAAAACTCCCCTTTTCACTAATGATACTTATAAGCTATTAAGAGGAATGAGGGTCAAAATATGGGGCTCCATTAGAGCCCCCCCATTACTATTCCCATTGATTTAATGGTGATAGTTCATACTTGGTGACTGACAGATCACCAGCAGGAACACATACATTATGGGAAACACTGAAAATGGGAGTCCTTCCCATTTACAGTGATGCCCCCTTCAATTTTCTAGGTGGAGGGAACAGATATGGCATCGAATGCGATCCCCCCTCATCTCCTATATTATTTCCTGGTTTGCTGGTGATCCAGTGGTTGTTCCTTTCTAGTGACGTCTCCACACAAGGCTTCATCATCAGATGGGGACAGACAATTTCAGTTGGGGCCCCATAAGATCCAGAGATGGAGTGCTACATGGGTGGACCGAAGTCCAACAAAAATGCCCCAATGAGTGCCAAGATGTCTTTGGGGATGTCAATTGCGCTCAGGGCAGAAAAAAAAATCAAGCATTAAAGGGATAGTAATACTTCGTTTTAACTTTATTTTATTTTGTAGGCATTAACAAAAACATGAAAAATGATATGTCTTATCCCTCAAACCTTTATGGTTTAAGAGATATTCCCAAGCAAAGTTTCCCCCTCCCGCCCCTTTTACCTAGTGTAAGACATCTCTTCTCAGATGTGAATCTAGTTGTAAGACCAGACAAATAACAGCAGGGGACAATCTTCTTTGTATGAAAACAATGAAAGCCCTCCCCCCCTTGACAAGTTTTTCAGGTTTTTCCCTTATCTTAATTGAAGATTGTCCCTCTCTGCAGTCTACCTGGGCACCTCCCTTCTGCTCTGGCTGAGCAGTGTTACATCAGTAAAGGGGACAGGAGGGAGATACTTTGTCATTGAATTACTCTTGAACTAATCAAACTTCACATGCAGAAAATATACTCTAAAGTATTTTTTTTATTAAAGGACTATTTACAAAAAAAAAATAAAATAATACACAATTGTCGAGTGATTGTACAAGGTTACAGTTTTACATACAAAGTCAACTCCTAGATTGCACACAGATATTGCAATTTGGTGTGGAGAGTTCAGCAGAGCATAGAAAGCTCATACCACACTGGATTTAAGGTGGCCTGCGTACTTAACGGAGAACTAATTATTCCCACTTACACCTTACTATGCTGAGAAAATCGTAATGGCCCTTACGGATTTTCCTCGTTGTGCCTTTTTTCAAGAGAGCATTGTCAATCAGTCCAGGATATCAAATCCATAGAGGCAGACATGACCGTCGCTAGCAATTTGTTTAAACTGTAGTATGCAGAATGCGTGAGCCTTCTTAACACTTTGAGTACCAGAGGGGTATGGAACGCATTGAAAAGCAATGCGTTCCTTACCTCTCTGGCACTCAAAGGGTTAACCCTTTCAACATCACAATGCAAAGAAATGCCTTGCACACACCTACGGCCCTTAAAAGTTTAAGATTACCATATGCAGTGAGCAGAGGCCGATATTCTGTGGTCCTTCTACCAACTGTCATGTCCGCCTCCATGGATAGGACATGCAGAACCAGCTGATGAAGTTCTCTCTTGTACAAAGGTAAAAGAGCAAAATTCATAGGATCCTTCAGGATTTTCTAGACATAGCAAAGCAAGTGTGGTGGGGTTATGATTAGGTGGTGTTTGTTCTCCTTTAAGCTATTTTTCTTAGTTCACATTAACCCTTTGAGTGCCAGAGGGGTATCCAACGCACTGCAAAGCAATGGGATGAGTACCCTTCTGTGTTAGGGACTGACACACAGCTGGGTGTTTTTCCACTGAACATTCCATGGTTCCATCCAGTTTCCACTCAGTAAAGGGCATGCTGTTAGACTGTGTCAGCAGGTGGGTTCCTGTCACACACACGTCACAGTGCCATTAAACAAAGTGACGAGGTTGCAAGTTGCCCTTTAACACTGTCAGTCTCTTAGCGGATGTCTACTCTACTTGAACTGGTTGTCAATTAGCGTGCCCTTCATCTTGGCTTTCTTAGCTTCCAACTCCGCCTAGGGAAGAAGGGCAAAGGGAGAGAAGGGAAGAAAGTAAATTCCCATGAGCTCTGTAACAGAACGTTCAATCAGTGCTAGAAAGAGGAGAACCTAATTATAGGCACTGGCAATAAATCAGGAACACACATACGCACATAAGATGGTACTTATTGATACATCAGAATAACATTAGTCCTTCTACAGGCCTGTAAATAGCATTTTCTGTTACATTCTGGGTCTGGTAGCGGTCCCAATCTAATTTTGGTGTCTGAGCCCAGGGAGATAACATCATTTGCCCAAATTAGGCAGCTGAAATGTAGAATTAAATCTGCCTAATAAAAAAACATAATTTTTACAAATATAAGCTTTACGTTTACTGTTTAAACTGGCGACTGCTGGGGGAGGGAGCTATTTAATGTATCGACTGCTCTGATAGAGAACACACGTATATTTGTTTAATCCTTTGTGTGCCAGAGGGGTGATCTATGCATTGTGAACGCAGTAGACAGTCCTCTAGCACTCAAAGCATTAACCCCTTAAGGACTAGGGGTCCTGGGAAGTTTCCATCCCATAAGGACCGATTTGACCTTTGCCGACGTGCCAGTACACGTGACCTGTTGCGTGTATCGGCACACCGCTTTGGGGCCTAAAAGAGATCGCTCCAGTCTTGGAGTAGTCGATTTTAGGCCTCATTTTTACTGACAGCGCTCCTGGTGAAGTGCTGTAAGTAAAACGTACGTGACGTACTATGACTGTCATCGGTCCTAAAGTATTTAAGGACCGTGACGGTCATAGTACGTCACGTAGTCCTTAAGGAGTTAAAGAAACGTCTCCAAATTTGGCCTTCAAGAGCTGAAAACACTCCCGGATTTCTGGATATCCATGATTAAGAACATGTAAATTAAAGGGATAGAAATGTTTCACAAAAACAGCAGCTCCAATTAATCTTCACAGTATTTGGGCCATGGAGAGTGTTATTTCAGTTTTGTCAGAGTTGTAGTTCAAGAGTAATTGAATGATCAAGTATCCCCCTCCCACCCCTTTCACCTAGTGTAAGCCTCCTCCCCTCAGATGTGGAATCTGGTCCTGGGACCGGACAGCTCACAGCAAGGGACAATCTTCTTACTGTGAGAACAATGAAAACCCTGCCCCCACTGACAGATTTTTCAGGTTTTATCTTATGTTAATTGAAGATTGTCCCTCTCTGCGATCATCCAGACAGTCTTGCTGTTCTGATGTGAGCAGTTTTACATCAGTAAAAGGGGCAGGAGGGTGAAACTTTATCATTCAGTTACTCTTGAACTGCAACTCTGACAGTACTGAAATAACGCTCTCCTTGGCAAAATACTATGAAGATTAATTGCAGCTGCTTTTATTATGAAACATTACTATCCCTTTAATAACTGACTTGTTCATTCTGACAGACTCACCAGTGCTCAGGCAGGGAACTTGTAAAATCCTGGACAACCCCAGACTGAGCAGATATTATTCAGTGTTCAGTGCTCTCCATGGGAAAGGATACAACAGCGGCCCCACAAAATGTAAAGCACATACAAGAGACTGCACGCGCCTCCTCGCAAAGATGCGGTTTTGGACTTAAAGGGATAGTAATACTTCGTTTTAACTTTATTTTATTTTGTAGGCATTAAAAAAACATGAAGAATGATATAAGTCTTATCTCTCAAACCTTTATGGTTAGAGATATTCACAAGCAAGGTTTCCCCCTCCCTCCCCTTTTACCTAGTGTAAGCCATCTCTTCTCAGATGTGAATCTGGTTGTAAGACCAGACAGATAACAGAAGGGGACAATTTTCTTTGTATGAAAACAATGAAAGCCCTTCCCCCCTTGACAAGTTTTTCAGCTTTTTCCCTTATCTTAATAGAAGATTGTCCCTCTCTGCAGTCTACCTGGGCATCTCCCTTCTGATCTGGTTGAACAGGGGGGGATACTTTGTTTGTGAATATCTCTTAAACCATAAAGGTTTGAGAGATAAGACTTATATCATTTTTCATGTTTTTTTAATGCCTACAAAATAAAATAAAGTTAAAAGAAGTATTACTATCCCTTTAAATACTTATTGAAAGAGGCATCTCTGTGCTAAGAGTATCACTGTCTTAATCAATAGGAAAAGGTCTACAAGATGCAAATAATTGAAGTTACTATCCCACTAGCGTCAACACACTGCTCAACATGCAGTGTATGAATTATACAGCACAATGGATAGGGAGGGGGCTATAAGAAAATGGAGCAATATGTGGAGAAAACCAAATTCTCCATATGGAATAAAGATTCCCAAATTCCCTTTAATTTAAATGGCACTTTTAACCCTTGAATGCTTCCAATGCACCGCATTAACCCTTTGAGGGCCAGAGGGGTACTGAACACATTGCTTTGAAATGCGTTCCGTACCCCTCTGGCACTCGAAGGGTTAAAGAACTCTTAAACTTTCATTTAAAACTTCATTGATATCAATGGAAATTTTGGTTTCCTGTGGTACAGTCAGTTTGTCCTAGAATTGTGCACTTTTTTTTTTTGTACAGCATCCTCAGTGACTGTAGTCTTTACAGGACGGCAATAGGCTATTAGATGTGCCCTGAGATTACAGATGTGAGCACTGTGCATCTGTCTAGGTCCTGTGTGTAGGTGTGGAAATATCTAGAGATGCACCAATACCAAATTTTTAAGACCGAGTACAAGTACCGATACTTTTTTCAAGTACTCACCGATACCAATTACCGATACCTTTTTTTTTGCGGTCATTTGCCAGTTTTCTAAGTACCTACATGTTTTAGGTACTTGCAAAACTGGCAAATGACTGCAAAAAAATATATATATATACACACACACCACCTCTTGACTCTCCCTTTTTTACTCTTTCTCCCACCTTTTGCTTCATTCTACCCCCTTGAGCCCCCTTCCTCCCACTCCTCCTTGACTCACCCTTTTGCCTCTTCTTGGCCCCCCTCCTTTGGTCTCCTGATCCCCCCCTCCCTTTGCCTCTTTCTCCCTCTTGACCCCACTCTCTGCCTCTTTCACCACCCGCTGCCCCATCTTGCCTCCTTTACTCTCCTCTGCCGGGTGCTCGCTGTTCTCTCGCGAGCCCCGGCAGAGGTCAGCGTCGGAGCGTTGCCATGGTAACCCGCGGCAATGCTCCGACGCTGTAGAGTGAGAGAGGTAACCGGGGAGCATTGTGAGCGGCTCCCCGGGCTCCCTCTCTGCAGCACCGACCCTGACACAGGGTATCGGTGCTGGCATCGGCCGCATTTGTGCGAGTACAAGTACTCGCGCAAATGCTGGTATCGGCACCGATACCGATACCAGTATCGGTATCGGTGCAACCCTAGAAATATCCAGAGATCTCAGAGGTGTGCAGTGCATGGGGGAACTTGTATCAGAGAGGGCCAATGGTACTTACCAGCTCCTGCAGCCGCCTTTTGCTCATTCCTTTCCTCTCCAATTGCTTCTCAATCACCTTGGCATTCTGGGCATATGAGTCTGCCACCTCTCTCTGAGTGACACAGAGGACAAGTTGTGAGTGCAAAGCATTATAAAACAGCAAGACACCCATAAGAGAACAAATAATTACTGGACTTAAATTACACAAGAGGATAACCCTTTACACAGAGCTTCCAGCTGGCAGGGGATGATGGGATTTGTAGTCCACAGCAGCTGAAGGGCCTGAGGATGTATACTCGTGCTTTACACCAGGCATGTCAAAAGCAAATCTAGTTGAGGGACACAATCACCTCAACGTGAGGTAACGACGACTGCTGGTGACTTCGCTACTAGGTTTGCAGAGGGATGAAATGTAAATCATTTGCTGCTCTGTTGTGGCGGATCTGATAATGAGCCCAGTGTTTAGCTAACCTCTAGAACAGCAACATTTAGCCCATCTACTTCAGATATGGACCACAGAGGCTACATTGTAATTAAAATGAGAATCTTGCTGGGGACCATAGTTACTTTCAATTAAATGGTTAGACCCCAATATAAAATGGGGGAGGGGGGGTTTCTATAGCAACTTTCCAAAAAAGGAGAGAGAACAGAAGTATTGGTTCACTGGCTATAGTAAACAGCTAGGCAAAATTAATCCATACGTTCCACAAACATTTAATGTTTTCAGGATAGGTCTGCTCGATTACAGATGGATTAAAGTGACAGCCACTGACTGAGCCCCCTGTACTAAAGCAGAGATAAGGGCTCAGAACAGTGCTTGTTTTCATGTTGAGGACTGGAGATGCACAACACTGTTCAAGTACAAAAAAAAAATACATTTAGGTGTGAGTGCCGGGGGTGGTAGAGTGCATTTCATTGGAACAGACCCCATAAGGACCTCCGTTATGTGTTGTACACCCAAACAGCAGATCTCTAAATCGGAAGAGGCTACAGAAGAAGGTGTGACAATCATAGAACCCTCTGTTTGAAATGTACAGGGCCATTAGTACCAATGTGTAGGTAAAAAGTCTATTAAATTAGATCATTACAAAGATGGCCACCACAGCTGTCGAATTCTTTTTGGCTACATCTTTTTGCACATTCACTATTGTGTCTATTCCTTGGGCTATGTTTAAGTGGTCAGTAATGCAGGTTTTATTGTCCTGAGTAAAATGGACACTCACTGCGGAGAGATGTTTTATTCAAAAGTTACAGTACCTCCACGGCCTGAAATTTTACAGTGGCGCTATTGCTACACCAGTTTATGGTCCACTGACCATGGCTGTCCACCATAATATTTCAGGCCATGGAGTACTATACCCCCAAAAAAATGCAAGTTTGAGCTGCCATAAGTTTTGATTAAAGCGTATCAGTGCCCATGTTTTACTCTGCAGCATAAACCCTATAATATTCTATAATTTTGTTCATATTAAGCATTACTATCCCTTTAACCCCTTCAATGCCAGAGGGGTAACCAAAGTACCCCTCTGGCATTGAAAGGGTTAATACACGTCTCTAAGGGTTGCTATAGGGAAATCACATTCTGACCAGTCTCATGAGTCCCTAATTTTACATTTGTCCCCATATTATTTAAGAACTAGTCACAAATCAGTTATAATTGAAGACGCAACTTATTTTTAAAGGGATAGTAATTTCCTTTTAAAACAACTAAATATTGTAGCTATTAAAAAAATAAAATAAATGATATCAGTTCCATCTCTCAAATCTTTATGATTTGAGAGATCGAACATTTTAAAAGTTCCCAGTCAGAGAAACATAGAATCTGACGGCAGATTCAGCCCATCTAGTCTGCCCATTTTCCTACTGTAAAAACCTCATACCTTATTTGATCCTTGGGCTTCTCTTATGGTCAGGACAGCCTTATGCCTACCCAATTCTGTCACTGTATGAACTTCTACCACTTCTGCTGGTAGTCTATTCCACTTATCTACTACCCTCTCAGCAAAGTAAAACTTTCTTACATTACGTCTAAACGTGTCCCTCTACTTTTAGTGGCCACTGAAGGTCTAAAACCCCACTGAGAGCACAGGTTGAGAACCACTGTTTTAGACTTTGGCCTCTTGTCCTAACATTTTTGTTCCTTTGAAATGTACTTCACTCCTGCACTTTGTTGAATCCCTTCATGTATTTGAATGTTTATATCATATCCCCTCTCTCTCTTCTCTCCTCCAAGCTATACATGTTCAGATCCTTTAGTCTATCCTGATATTTCTTTTCCTGTAGACCAGTCACCGTTTTAGTGGCCCTTCACTGAATTTTCTCTAGCGTATCTATATCCTTCTGGAGATGGGGTTTCCAGTACTATACACAATACTCTAGGGGAGGTCTAACTACTGATATTAGCTGTAAGGCGTGTCGGCCGACTCGAGGCGGCTCTTCAGCAGAGCTGAGATACCAAAATCGAAAAAGAAATACTTCAATGGAACGGTCTACAAAGTGTGCCTGGTTTGCAAGCACACTTTCTAGACCATTCCAGTGAAGTATTTCTTTTCAGATTGCTGTATTTCAGCTCTGCTGAAGAGCCGCCTGCAGGTCCCCGGACCAGGATCTTCTGGGGTCAGCTTACAGCTGACGTCAGGGAAAGGGAGGGAAACTTTAAAATGTTATCTCTCTCAAACCATAAAGGTTTGAGAGATGGGACTGTGATCACTTAGTTTATTTTTTTAATAGCTACAATACTTCATTATATTTTAAAAAGACATTACTAACCCTTTAATTAGTGGCACATTAACCCTTTGCGTGCCAGAGGGATACACAATGCAATGCATTGCATTGTAATGTAATGCAATGCATTGCAAATCACCCCTGGAACTCATAGGGTTATTACATATGCCCCATTTGGTCCTTTCATCCTTATGCAGTTTACTTTCAGTTAATGAGATCGCTTTCCAAACACAGTAGTTTCAACACTCAACACTAATCTGCTCACCGCCTCAATCTCCTCCTCCTCTTCATCAATTGTGGACACGGTAACAGAGCTGAACTTGCCCATGTCCTTTGTACGTTTCGTCATCATCACCTGGAAAGAAAATGGCACCAATTAACCTCTGGATACAGCAGGACTTTTCTAGAACAAAGACCAACAGAGAATAGATGCGCAGTGTGAATATGACTCACCAGCTTTGGTCAGAAGTAACAATTTCCCCAAGGTATCTGTAGATTTTGATTGCTTTCTGAAGTGTGTACTTTCTTAAGAACCTGTGACTCTGTATTCAATCACCACCTCTAAGTGTGATCAGACTTATCTCCACTTAACTCAGTACTCTGCTTCACACCCTCCCCAGCCTCAGAATGTTGACCTCTGATATTAATTTGGTGTTGGGTGAAATGGATGTTCATGAAATGCAGCTTGGGAGAAAAAGCTCACTGTATAGGAACGATTAGTGGAGAAACAATATCCAATCAAACCCCTGGATCAAGGATTCCCATGTAAGGGATGGGAACTGGCTGCTGGGTTGTAATCACACAAGAACATCCATCTGAGTGCCACTGGGCTGTCCAGCCCATCGCTTTGCAATGTGCAAAACAGTATCATGGCACTCACAGGGTTACATAAGGTGCACAGGTCAATTTGTCTGCTTCAGAGACATTCACCCAATGATTGTTTTAAAGATCCAGGCTTCATGGCGTTACTCAGGATGCACAAGAGTAGAAATTCTGGAGTAAATCAACTGCACCATAAGGGTTTTTTACAGTAAGGGCTGTTAAACTGTGGAATTCCTTGCCCAAGAAGGTTGTTATGGCAGATACAATGAATACATTTAAGAGAAGATTAGATACATTTCTTTCAAAAGGGAACATACAGGTTTATACTGTATATTAGTAGGTAAATCAGGAAGATCTGATAAAAACTAATTTATTTGGTAGCAGGAAAGCTATATAATTCTCAGTCACTGGGGGTATGAGGCAACGGTTGAACTTGATGGTCTTGTGTCTTTATTCAACTTAATTTACTATGTTACTATGCATTTCCACTGATCTAGATCGGACTTTTAAATGGATAGTAATGTTTCACAATAAAAGCAGCTCCAATTAATCTTCATAGTATTTTGGACCATGGAGTGTGTTATTTCAATACTGTCAGAGCTGTAGTTCAAGAGTAATTGAATGATAAAGTACCCGCTCCCTCCCCTTTTACTGATGTAACACTGCTCACCGCAGAGCAGCAAGACTATCCGGATTGATCTCAGAGAGGGACAATCTTCAGTGAGAATGAAAGGAAGGAAAAACCTGAAACTCGTGGGACAGGGCTTTCATTGTTCTCACAGTAAGAAGATTGCCTCTTGCTGTGAGCCGACTGGTCTTAAGAACAGATTCCACATCTGAGAGGAGAAGGCTTACACTGGGTAAAGGGGATACTTTATCAATTACTCTTGAACTACAACTCTGACAGAATTGAAATAACACTCTCTATGGCCCAAATACTATGAAGATTAATTGGAGCTGCTGTTTTTGTGAAACATTACTATCCCTTTAACCCATTGAATGAAGACAATGTATTCAATGTTTTAAAAACCCCATAAACTATGAATGGGAATTTAAATCCCCCTTCCCCCATGGTGCAGTTGGTTTGATCTAGAATTGCTCATGTTTTTGCTTAGGCCCCGTGTGTACATGACGTGGGCTCACCTCATTATTCAATCAACCTCCCTCCACAAAAGTTTGAGGTAAAAGTCAGTAATGTGATACATTTCCCCATCCACTGTCCTCCTCTCTAACATTCAAGGGGTTAAAAGCTCCATTTAAATCTGTGTGTTTTAGAAATTGTTATTTGCCCCTTTGATGCAATTGGTATGTTCCAGGGCCGCAAGCCAACCACACTATAAAAGGGAAATGAGAATTCTCATTGATTTAACCCACTGAGTGCCAGAGGGGTCTGCGGAGCAATGCGTTGCATACCCCTCTGGCACTCAATGGGTTAAATGGGGATTTTATCCCCTTGAATTCTAGCAAGATTTCCAACGTATTGGAGACAGATTCAGCACTCAACCCTATGAGTGCCAGAGAGGTAGCCAACACACTGTGTTGCAATGCGTTGGCCAACACTCTGGCACCAAGAGGGTTCAAATCATCTTAAATAAAGAGGTATTACCCCCCCCCAATGGTGCATTTGGTATGCTTTTGAACGCTTTCTGCATAAGGCCCAAAGTATCTTGTCTATACCTTCTTCGGTGGGTCAGGTTTGTGTGTGTAGATGTTCGTTTTGCCAAATCCCTGCCCAAACTTGACCAGGGCACCACTGAATATGAACGTGGCTGGCACATTCTTCGGGTGGTGTTGGTAAAATAGAGGAAGGCTGCACCTGAAAAAAGAGAGGGTAACCCAGTGATACTCCAAACCACTCATCTCAAAGCGAAAACATGTGGGAAAGTAACAAATAAATTATATAAGTAAATCAAAACATATTACAGCTTTAAATTGTTTCATCTTTGTGTGCATAAGAATGGTACATAGAGTGTAAGTACCTTTAACCCTTTGAGTGCCAGAGGGGTAGGCAACATACCCCTCTGGCACTCAAAGAGTTAAAGCTGCCTTACTAAAACAGTTAAAGAGATTTTAATGTTTCATAATAAAAGCATCTCCAATCAATCTTCACAGTATTTGAGCCATGGAGAGTGCTATTTCAATACAGTCAGAGTTGTAGTTCAAGAGTAATTGAATGATAAAGTATCTCCCTCTCGCCCCTTTTACTGATGTAACACTGTTCACCTCAGAGCAGTAAGACTGTCCAGATGGATCTCAGAAAGGGACAATCTTCAGTGAGCATAAGGGAAAACCTGCAAAACCTTTCAATGGGGGCAGGGTTTTCCTTATATTCACAGTAAGAAGATTGTCCCTTGCTGTGAGCTGTCTGGTCTGTGGACCAGATTCCACATCTGAGGGGAGGTGGTTTACACTAGGTAAAAGGAATGGGAGGGCGATACTTTATCATTCAATTACTCTTGAACTACAACTCTGAGAGTATTGAAATAACACTCTCCATAGCCCAAATACTGTGAAAATTAATTGGAGCTTCTCTTTTTGTGAAACATTTCTATCCCTTTAAAGAGGAACTGTAGCCCAGGAATAGTTTGTTTTTTGTTTTTTAATTCAATATACAGTTATCTGTATTTAGTTCAAAATTGTGTCTTCACCTGCTAAAGCAAGTGATTACTGTGCTTCCTTCAGAGGATAGTTTCCCTTTTATATAAAGTATATCTGCTGCTGTGTACCCTCCGCAGCATTTTCGCTTCTGTGCCATCCTAGCTACAGGTTACAGAAAGATTAGGCTCAAATCCTTACCTTATCTCCTCTAACTCTGTCAAGCTTCTAGCCATTCCGTTTAAACCGGTCTAGAATTCTCTGAAACCTGCGCCAAATTAAGCTATTTGCATAATGCATCATCTCATGTAATAGCAGATTTTTGTAGGAACCCACACGCTATATGCCTGGCAAGCACAATCTCCTTATATCTAATGTTATCACTTTCCTTCCTAGGACCTCTCTTCCTTTTTAATGGCAGTTTAGGGGATTATAGAAATGTGAGGAATGTGGCTTGCTGCTGCGCTGAATGGAATCAGCTATAACAGAGACTATGCAGACAGATGAAAACAGGACGTGGAGACAAACACAGTAGATGCACATTTGCTCAGCCAGGGAGGATGGGTGATTTTGAGAGCAAATGTGTAGTTGCGTCTATAGAAGTGTTGAAGCTTCGATGTTCAGGAAAGACCCAAGACAACATAACAGCTGACAAGTGATTTATGGCTTAGAGAGAGAGTCAATCAGTGGCAGCAACTTTATTTACCTTCTATTTATTAACAATCTAACTGGCGCAGAACCCTGACAACTGCAGAAATAAAAATATTAACACAGAGTAAAACAAGAGTACTCCCACTGCTGAGGGGTATCTTATTCAAAAGTTATTGCAGCTCAAACCTGATTTATTATTTTTTTTTTTATTTTTTTTAAAGGTGCAATGCCTTATTGGCCTGAAATGTTACAGTGACGCTGTTGCTGCACCATCCTATGGAGATTTATGGTCAACAGACCAGAGCTGTCCATAGGATGGTGTAGTAACAGCGACACTGTACAATTTTAAGCCATTGAGATATTGCACATAAAAATTCATGTTTGAGCTGTAATAACTTTGAATTAAATACCTCTCAGCAATGGGAGTTTATTTGTTTTACCACAGGGGTATACACACTACAATATATAATTTTTTTACCTATAAATTGTTCCTGTCCCTTTAAGTTCTGTCCTTCGACAAAGCCATGTAAATGGTGATACGCATTGGGTTGTGGGAGGTTTGACCGGCTGTATCCGTGGATCTGACCATTCATTTGAATTCTATGGATAAGTATACTATATTGCCACCTATTTTCCTTATATCACAGCACATTTTTAGTGTGTGTTAGGAGCCAAATTGTTTGTATCATTCTTATGGTCAACTATATTTTATGGATTACTTACAAGGATGCAGCCTGTCTGATTGTGTTTTAATTGTTTTTAAGCTGTCTCTTTTTTGCCAATATTTGCTTAATAAAATATTTTTTATTTCTTTGGCTAATTATTGTAGTGCCTCAATTTTCTTAGGGCTTTCCTTGTTTGGGTGGGTGATATTGGATACAATGTCTCCCATCACATGTATTAGTGAAATTGTACAGTAGCGCTGTTGCTACACCATCCTATGGACAGCTCTGTTCAGTGGACCATAAATCTCCATAGATTTATTTGTGTTAAGTACACAACTGTTTCGAGAATATGGTGCAATACAAAAACCATCAGTCACTTCAAAAGATACTAAAATGGTTCAACACCTACCGCCAGCCTAAGAAAAACTGTACCCCACTGGTATGGGTTGACATGCCATATTGGGTGCCAGGAGTGTGACTACCAGTGGAACAAGGATGGGGAAGCAAACAGTCTGTGTATGATTCTATGGCCTCCAGTTGAAATAGGCTGGGGGTGGCGGGTGATCCAGTGTATGTGCAGACCTGCAACTACCAGTGCAACCAGGAGGGTGGTGGGGGGGGTGTCAGGAACTGTAAATGGCTATGTCTACCAGTGGGCATCGGAACAAGACTTGGGGGGGGGGATGGATTAGACAGTGCATATGGGGGGAATCGGACTACCAGTGCACACTGAAATCAAGCTGAGAATCAGTATGTCCCACACAGGTTGATCCCCAACCCAATTTTAGTGCACGTTGGCAGTCTGTGCGCTCCTGGTTCACTCCTTCACAAACTGGTAGGAACAGAAAGGATAATGGAAAGCCACCTCACGTCACTGGCGATCATGTCACCAGCGATCAGGTCACCAGTGATGTGGGAAAGCTTTCCCTGATCCAACCTACTCCTACTGAGAAGTTTGAGTAGGAGTGAAGCAGGAGAGTATGTTGCTCTCTTACACTGCTGATCACACTGGGAGATCAGTAGCTGTGGGGGCATCAGAAGGGGTCCTCATATCCCCCAACAAGGTTTGAAAAAAATAAAAAATAAAATAAAAACAACGTAAGAGGGGGTTATTGGGGGAAGAGTCCAGCCACGTGCCAGACAGGCTTGGTAGTGCAGGTACACATGGCCAAACCCATGTCCTACACTTGGCTGGCACTCTAGTGGTTGAAGGTTAAGAAGAGTCTGACATGATTTGTTTTGATTTCAGCCTTTACACTAACACAACATGCAAACGGACACAAAGACTCATTGAATTAAATCTTCACCACCTCGCTAGCAGTCAAGGGAATAAGCACCCATTTGAAATCAAAGGAAATATAAATGGTTTGCCCCAGAAGAGCTCCAATTTTCTTTTATCCTTAAGGCTCAGTTTTTGAAGCACAGGCTTAAACTACCAAAACGAGTTGTTTTAAACCACTTACACTAAGAGTTCTGCCTTGTTATCAGCAGGTGCATTTGATACAACAAAAAGTGGCAAATGGGTCTAAAGCACCCACTAAATGATGTTCTAGCAGCAAGAAGACAAATATGTGGCTTTAAATAAAGAAAACAGTAAGATCTTTGCTGCATTAGAGACCTCTCCAGTAGGGCTTCACCGATACCGATACTGGTATCGGTACCGATACCAGCATTTGCGCGAGTACTTGTACTCGCGCAAATGTGGCCGATGCCAGCACCGATACCCTGTGTCAGGGTCGGTGCTGCAGAGAGGGAGCCCGGTGAGCTGCTCACAATGCTCCCCGGTCACCTCTCTCCTTCCTGCAGCGTCTGAGCGTTGCCGCGGGTTACCATGGCAACGCTCCGACGCTGACCTCTGCCGGGGCTCGTGAGAAAACAGTGAGCACCCGGCAGAGGACAGTAAGGGAGGCAAGATGGGGCAGCTGATGGTGAAAGAGGCAGAGAGGGAGGCCAAGAAAGGAGCAAAAGGAGGAAGGATCAGGAGAGAGTGAGAGAGGCAAAAGGGTGAGTCAAGGAGGAGGGGGATCAAAAGGGAGAGAAAAAGCAAAGGCAAAAGAAGGGGGCTCAAGAGGGGTAAAATGAAGCAAAAGGTAGGAATTAAGAGGGGGAGAAATAGTCAAAAGGGGAGAATCAAGAGGTGGTGTGTGTGTGTATATTATATATAAATATTTCAAGTACTCACCAAAACCAATACTTTTTTTTGCGGTCATTTGCCAGTTTTCCAAGTACCTAAAGCATATAGGTACTTAGAAAACTGGCAAATGACTGCAAAAAAAAAAAGTATCGGTAATTGGTATCGGTGAGTACTTGAAAAAAGTATCGGTACTCGTACTCGGTCTTAAAAAATTGCTATCGGTGCATCTCTACTCTCCAGCATTCATAGTGTTAGTACTAATTTTGAATGCATACCACGTGCTTTAAAGGGACACTAATGTCCCATAAATAAAAATTCTTGTTTTGTAGCGTTTAAAAAAATAAATTATATGGCACAAATCCTATCTCTCAGATCTTTATGGTTTGAGAGATATTCACATGTAAAGTTTCCTTTCTCCTGACGTCAGCATCTAGATGACAGTAGAAGATCGTGGTCCTGGGACCAGCCAACAGCTCTGCAGCAGAGACAAAAGTGCGACATTGGAAAATAATTACTTCATTGGAAAGGTCTACCAAGTGTGCCTGGTTTGCAAGCACACTTTGTAGACAAAGTTCCAATTAATACAAAAGAAAAATATACCCACGCACTCACCTAGTAAAACATAACCAGGACCTATTGGTATATCACAGTCTGCTTACAGGGAAATAAATTGCTAAACACTAATTAAAGAGAAAGAAGAAACCCTGCTTCGCTAGCACACCTGCAAATGACTTTCTGGTCATTTGTACCAGTAAGTTTTACTGTTAACACTAGATTTCCCTTTCCCTTATATAGTGACTGGGTTACCGAGAGTTTACCCATGTATCTATTAGATCAGATACTTTCTATCTTATTGCTACTGTAGCTTAAAGGGATAGTAATACTTCGTTTTAACTTTATTTTATTTTGTAGGCATTAAAAAAACATGAAGAATGATATAAGTCTTATCTCTCAAACCTTTATGGTTTGAGAGAAATTCACAAGCAAGTTTCCCCTCCCGCCCCTTTTACCTAGTGTAAGCCATCTCTTCTCAGATGTGGAATGCAGTCCATAGACCAGACAGATAACAGAAGGGGACAATCTTCTTTGTATGAAAACAATGAAAGCCCTTCCCCCCTTGACAAGTTTTTCAGCTTTTTCCCTTATCTTAATTGGAGATTGTCCCTCTCTGCAGTCTACCTGGGCACCTCCCTTCTGATCTGGTTGAACAGGGGGGGGGGATACTTTGTTTGTGAATATCTCTTAAACCATAAAGGTTTGAGAGATAAGACTTATATCATTCTTCATGTTTTTTTAATGCCTACAAAATAAAATAAAGTTAAAACGAAGTATTACTATCCCTTTAATTTGGATGACTCTTCTATAAGAAATTCAATCATTTGAGTTTATTTTGTATTAACAGCAGGACCAGTTCATATTAGATTGGTTAATGATTACCATTGCTTCTGCATTGAATACTTTACGGTTGAGACCTTCAATATCTTCTAAGTGCTAAATACATAATATGTACTTATATATAGACATATTTAGATGGCAAGCCGGATGATGCCCCGGTAGTACACAATATTTAGGCCCTGTCACATATATATATATTTTTTATGTATATTAATACTATGTTGTTGAATATTTTTTCTTTTTAGAAATTTTAATAAAAGTTAGATTTTATTTCCATTTATCTTTGGACTTCGGGAACACATTGATTAGCTTTTGCAGCTGTGCTAGCGAAGCAGGGTTTCTTTTTTCTCTTTAAAGGAGCAGTAAACTTTTTTTATGAAAATATATATATATTGTAGGGATTTTCCTATTGAGTAAAATAAGGGTACTCCCACTGCCTAGAGATTTATATTTCCAGAGTTATTACAGTTTAAACCCATGTTTTTTTTACATTAGCAGTGCCCTCTAGTGGTCAAATTCTAATTAGATTTCCTGTTAGATTCTAATGGAGAGGAAAGTCAGGAAAGTCAGAGACATACAGTTCTCCATAGAATGTGATAGAAACTGTCTGTCATTTCCTGTCAGTTAGAACTATCAGGAAGTAAATACAGTAAATTCACTTCCTGATTATTTAAACTGCTATAATTTTTGAATAAAACATCTGACAGCGATGGGAGTGACCTTGTTTTATTCAGCAGGAAATGCTCTGTAAAATATGTGTTTTCATAAAAAAAAGTTTACTGCTCCTTTAATTAGTGTTTAACAGTTCCAATTAAGCAATTATTTTCCAGTATCCCTATTTCTACTCTACTGAAGAGCCTCCTCGTGTCGGCCGACACGGATCTCCTGCTGTCAGCTTTACAGCTGACATCAGGAGAAAGGAAACTTTACATGTGAATATCTCTCAAACCATAAAGATTTGAGAGAGAGGATTTGTGCCACATAATTTATTTTTTAAACACTACCAAACAAGACTTTTTTATGGGACATTACTTTACTTTAACATAGCAAACTTTACTAAAGTGTGTGTCCCTTTAACATCATTCCTCTGTCCAGCGGACACTGTATAAATAACTGCAAAGTGTTTTTATGCCTCCTCTGGTACCAAACATCTCCAAAGAAATCATTAAAATAAAGTGTGCTATGATAAAATGCATCTGTATTGTGCTTGACGTCAGTGGGCATGAGCTCGCATTTCATTACCAACTGCAAAATAGCTTGTGGCACATGGGCAAAACTGGGGAACTGGAAATCAGCAAAGTGTACATATTACTGGCAGGAGCGTCTGTCTATATAATACCTAGAGGAGCATGGTGGGACTTTGGCAAGATCTCCTTTAACACTTTGAGTGCCAGAGTGGTACGCAAAGAAATGTGTTGCGTACCACTCTGGCACTCAAAGGGTTAAAGGAATTGTAATGTAAAGAAACACATGTAATTTACCTGTTGATTAAAAAAAGATTCTCTCTGCTTGGAGTGGTTTAATTCAAAAGTTATTATTGCTCAAACCTGTCATAGTAACATAGTAATTTAGGTTGAAAAAAGACTTGTGTCTATCTAGTTCAACCCTTTTCCTATTCCTGTTTACCATTGTTGATCCAAAAGAAGGCAAAAAAAACCCTCAATACCGCAATTTAAAATTCTGCCTTGAATGGGGGGAAAAAATTCCTTCTTGCTTCAAAATAGCAATCAGAATTCTCCTTGGATCAACAAGCACTAACTAAATATTAATCCCAATACTAACGTACATAGCCCTCTATGTTCTGCTCTTTTAAAGGGATCGTAATACTTAAAATGTAAAAAACAAAATATGTTGTAGGGCTTATCCCCCTGAGTAACACAAGAGTGCTCCCACTTCTGAAAGATGTTTCATTCAAAAGTTATTAATTTTTAAAGCTGAATTTTTTTAGGTGCAATATCACAGCAGCCTTAAATTGTTCAGTGGCGTTGTTGCTACATCATCCTATGGAGATTTATGGTCCCGGGACCAGAGCTGTCCATAGGATCGTGTAGCAACAGCGCCACTGTACAATTTCAGGACACTGTGATATTGCACCTAAAAAATTCAGCTTTGAAAATTAATAACTTTTGAATGAAACACCTTTCAGCAGTGGGAGTACTTTTGTTTTTCTCAGGGGGATAAACCCTACAACATATTTTTTTTTATTTTACATTTTAAGTATTACTATCCCTTTAAATAAGTATCCAGGCCCTTTTTAAAGGCATCTAATGTATTCGATAGCACCACCTCCTCAGTCAGTGAATTCCATACCTTTATTGTCCTTAGTGTAAAGAAACCCTTCCGCTGTTGTAGATGAAATCTCCTTTCCTCAAGTCTAAGCAGGTGGCCCCTTGTCCTTTGTACTGTTCTGTTAATGAACAGGTCTTTGGAGAGCCCTTTGTATGGGCCCTGAACATATTTATATAGAGTTATCATATCCCCTCTAAGACGCCGTTTCTCTAGTGTGTACAAGTTTAACTTTTCTAGCCTTTCTTCATAACTAAAACTTTCCATTCCCCTTATTAGTTTTGCAGCCCTCCTCTGCACTCTCTCTAGTTCCATAATGTCCTTTTTCAGAAAGGGCGCCCAGAATTGAACAGCATATTCTAGGTGGGGTCTTACCATGGACCTGTAAAGAGGCATAATAATATCTTCCTCCCTTGAGTCAAAACCCCTTTTAATACATGCCAATATTTTATTGGCCTTTGCAGCTGCCAGCTGGCACTGCATGCTACTGCTAAGTCTACTGTCTACCATTACTCCCAAATACTTTTCATTAGTAGATTTCCCCAGAGAAACACCATTTAAAATATATGTTGCATTTTTATTATTATACCCAAAATGCATAACTTTACACTTGTCTATACTGAATCTCATTTGCCTGCCCAGTTACTCAATTTGTCCAAATCCTCTTGTAATGAAGACACATCCAGTTCAGACTTTATTACCTTATTTAATTTTGTGTCATAGGCAAACACTGATACATGGCTCCCTATGCCCTCTGGGAGGTCATTAATAAACAAATTAAAAAGAAGAGGACCCAGGACAGATCCCTGATGTACTCCACATTTTGTTTCTCAAAATTCAGGTAATATATAAAGTCTGCACTAGGGGACACTGTAGTTAAAGCATTCAATAAAGAACTAGTCATTGACCACAAGGGTTATGAAATGGTATAGCTTTCCAGCAAGATAAACTCTTCAGTTCCTACGTTATTCTATGCAGCCTCCTGGAGATATCTTCATGCATAAGCACCATAGAATAAGATAGAAATTTCACACTGGAGAGTTAACCGGATCTTTCTCTAGTCTTAGTAGAGGGGTAGCCCACTTGCAGGAGGATTACTATACCTAGGAACTCTCCACATCTGTTGCAATTACTTTGGTTTTCCAACATGATTATAGGTTCTCCATGCAAGGGCTGATTCTACGGCATGGTGAGTGCCACAACCCTATCCACTTCCAGCCTATTCCACTCACTCTTCTACTGTTCTGCCCACTTCTCCTCCCATTTCAGGACGAATTCACCTTTCCACCTCCCAATCCTGCCCACCCACATTAAGCTCCACAGAGATTATGATGAAAACAGTCTTTTGGACACTCCCAATCCATCTCTCCTCAATACTCCACAGGGCTTGGGTTTGAAGGCTCCTAGGCATGAGGATGAGGTTTGTAGTCCCTAAAAGGTTTGAAGTCAATCAATTGACTACCCCTGCCCTATTGAATATCAAACAACCTTCCCCAGAAGTCCTCCAAAAACAACAGAGAGAAATTAATTTTGTGGATTCCTTTGAGCTGTAATAACATTTGAAGTAGACATCTTCCAGCAGCGTGTATGCTTCTGTTTTACTGTACAACATACATCATTTTAATATAAAAAAAAAAATAATAGGATTTTAGTCTAATCTGTTAAATCCTTTTCTCTTAGTCCATACAGGTTACTTGTAACTTTGGGTAGACGTTCAGCCCCATTAATAGGAAGAAACAATTCTGAGAAGGGACTGATGGGTGGAGCCTACCTCCTCTCCTTAGCTTGTAGCTAGCCAGTCCCCAACCAGTAAGATTTGCAGACTAACTATTGACTAAGTAATAAGAAGCTAAAGGAAAACTCCTGTGAGCATGAACCCGAAAGGACCCCACGTTCTGCGCAGGTCAGTCAAGCATGGTCCCTTGACAGGGATTTTCTCTATCGTCCAATACAGGTTACTGGTAACTTTGGGATGTCCAACCATTAAGTTCCCCAGGGCAGGAAGAAAGGTAAGGACCAGGCGCAGGCCCCCAAAGTCACCAGAGCACCAATGAATCTACAGATCATGAATAGCTCAACACCAACCGCAAAGTTTCAACGGACACTGAAAAAGGGTAAAACAAACCCCATGAACTGTTGCACAGCACACTGAACTAGAGCCAACAGGGCTCAAAAGTGAAAGAGTACTGAGAGACTAAAGAGATCCTAGACAGGCAAGGCTGCCTCCAGGATCTTTATCCCAATAGTGGCATCAGCCGATGCCAGCACATCCACACGATAGTGTTTAGAAAAAGTGTGCACAGAAGACCAAGTGGCTGCCTTGCACAACTGATCAGCTGAGGCCTGGTTCTTGTAGGCCCAAGAAGCCCCAATAGACCTCGCAGAATGAGCCGTAACCCTGAAAGGAACAGGCTTCTTCAGAAGTTTGTAAGTCTTACAAATTGTGGACTTGATCCAAGAAGCGCTGGTAACCTTGGAAGCAGGCTTCCCTGCCCTAGGACCCTCAGGAATGACAGTGTGTCAGACTGCCTCAAGGACTCGGTGCGATGCGCATAGAACTTGAGACAGAGCACAACATCCAACAGATGAAGATTCCTCTCTGTCAGAAGTAGGGTTAGGACAGAAGGAAGGAACCACAATCTCCTGATTGAGGTGGAACTCAGATACTACCTTCAGGAGAAACTCCTGTGAGGTACGAAGCACCCCCTTGTCCTTGTAAAAGACAGAAAAGGGTGGTCTACAAGACAGGGCATGCAGATCTGCAACTCAGCAAACAGAAGCAATTGCCAGGAGAAAGGCCATCTTCCACATCAGCATACAAAGAGGAATGGTAGCCAAGGAGGACACTGGAGAACTCCCAGAACCAGGTTAAGATCCCACTGAGGAACAGGCGACTTAAACACCGGACCGGTATGAGCAACATCCTGGAAGAAAACCTTGACATCAGGAATGATAGCACGACGCCTCTGAAAAAAAGACAGAGCACAGAAGTCTGAACCTTAAGAGAACTCAGACTGAGACCCTTATCCATACCATCCTGAAGGAAGGAAAGAACTGTAGGAAGGTCAAAAGCCTGAGATAGGTCTTTATCAGCACACCAAGCCAGGAAAGTAGCCCAAACTCGAGGGTAGGCCTTAGAGGAAACAGGCTTACGGGCACCAAGCATAGTAGCCACCACACCAGAAGAAAATCCTCTCTTCTTGAAAATGGAGGATTCAATCTCCATGTCATCAAAGCCAGACATTGAACGTCTTCTTTCCAGAAGTAACCCTGTAGAAGAAGGTCTGGACGAGGAAAAGTCGAAGAGGTTCCACCGAGAGGTCCACAAGCTCCGGAAACCAAGCCTGTTGTGGCCAGTACGGAGCAATCAGAATGACTGGGCAGAACTCCAGTCTCAGCTTCAACTGGGGAACGTCCACGGGATCGATGAGGCATCAACTGCCAAAGCCATGGGATCTGCACAGCGAGAGTAGAATGTTGGAACCTTCCTGTTGTGTCTGGTTGCCATCAGGTCAATGCATGGAAGACCCCACTGCTGGATAATGAGGTTGAACACCTCCTGATGCAGCTCCCACTCTCCTCTGTTCACTGTGTGTTAACTGAAGAAGTCTGCGAGAATGTTGTCTACGCCAGGAATATGAACTGTGGAAATGGCAGGGACATATGCTCCTCTGCCCAAGACAAAATAGCCTTGACCTCTAGCCAAGCTGTGAGACTTCTTGTGCCGCCTTGCTTGTTGATGTAGGCTACCGCTGTGGCGTTGTCCGACTGAACCCTGACCAGGCAATCCTCCAGTTGCCGTGTCCAGTGATGTAGGGTATGAAATATCACCTGAAGCTCCAAGACATTGATGGGAAGGAGAGATTCCTCCTGAGACCACTGGCCCTGAACACTCAAGTGCCCCAGCACCACTCCCCATCCGGAGAGGCTGGCATCCATCGTCACTGTGGTCCAGGACACCAGGAAAGGTCGGCCTTTCAGGAGATTGTTCAGGTTGAGCCACCACAAGAGACTCTGATCGACTTGAAAAGGGACAGACAGGGATCTTTCCAGGAGATCTGGATGGCCCTTGCAGGTCAGGATCAGAAACCTCCGAAGTTCCCTGGAGTGAGCCATGGCAAACGGAACTGCTTCTATGGTGGAAATGAACTTCCCCATCAAGGATGACAACTTCTTGGCTGGAACTGGATCCTGACACAGGATAGCTTGGACCTTTAGTGCCATCTGGTGAGCCACTTCTTCTTTCAGAAACACTATCCCCCTCCGAGTGTCGAAGTGGAGACCCAGAAAGACCATCTTCTGAGAAGGAACAAGGTCTGACTCGTCCAAGTTGATGATCCACCCATGATGGGAGAGAGCATGAATGCAGTCCTGCATCTGCTGGTGAAGGACTTCTGGAAACAAGGCCTTCAGAAGGAGGTCATCCATATATGGAGTCACCCTGATGCCATTCTGATGGAGGACGGATATCAAAGCTCCTAGGACTCTGTTGAAGACTTGAGGAGCCATGGTCAGGACGGAGAGGAGGGCAGAGAACTGGAAGTGCCCTCTGTCACAGGCAAAGCGGAGACACTGCTGATTTCTGGATGAATGGTGATGTGCAGGTAGGCATCCTGAAGATCCAGAGAGGCCAGAAACTCCCCAGGAGACATGACCGCTATCACTGTGCGCAGAGACTCCTGGCAGTATTAGGACCTGACCACAAAGGGGTTGAGATCCTTCAGATCCAAAATGGGGAGATAGCCTCCATCCTTCTTGGAAACCACAAAGAGGTTGGAATATTATCCCAAGCCCCTCTTCTGAGGGGGAACTGGCTCCAGGACTGCCTTGTCCATAAGGGCCTGTATAGCTTCTTCGAAAAGGCGTCTCTTTTCTGCTCCCAAGGGAGAACGAGAAACAAGATCCTTGGAGGAGGAAGAGAGGTGAAGGGAATCCTGTATCCTAAGGCCACCACTTGTAAAACCTATGGGTCCGCACAGAGGCCTGCCAAGCTGAAAGGTAGTGGTGTAAGAGGCCACTACCTGCGGGTGGGGACCCAGGTTGGGTGAGTCATGCAGGAGGAGGTTTGGAAGCTTTGGGCTTCGTGGAGGACTTGGATCGCCATTGCTGCTTAGGCTTGGATGTGGAGTACAGAGCCTGAGGGACCTCTTGGGTCGCTTGGCGCAAGTCTGCCTGAAAGGAATGAAAAAGCCGATTCTTTTAACAGGTGCCTTCTTCCTCAGGACCACTGGCAGGTGGGAACTTTTCCCTCCAGTGGCCTCGTTGATGAGATCCTTGAGTTCAGGCCCGAACAGGGAAAAACTCTGAAAAGGAAAAGACAGCAGAGCCTTCTTAGATGCCGTGTCAGCCAACCAGATCTTAAGCCAAAGAGCCCTTCTGGCTACCACAGACATGGTAAATGCCCTGGCTACCATACGTAAAGCATCAAACAGGGCGGCAGAGACATAATGCTGAGCCTCAGCAATGTTAGAGAGAAGACGCAACATGTCAGAAGTAGGGGCTCCCTGACAGACAGCAGAATTGAGCTGTTCAGTCCAAACAGCCACAGCCCTATTTACCCGTGTAGAAGCAAAGGTAGGGCGAAGAGCAGAGCCCGCTATTGCAAAAATAGCCTTTAGAGAAGTCTCAAGCTTCTTGTTAATCCAGTCTTTAAGAACAGAGGCGTCAGCCACTGTCAAGGCAGTTGACTTAGAAAGCCTGGAAACTGGGGCATCCACTTTGGGGGGGATGAACCCACTGAGAAAGGGTCGTTTCAGAAAACGGATGAAGTTTAGCAAACTTTTTAGACACATATGGTTTCTTGTCTAGAAATTTCCACTCCTCTGACACCAAGCGGTCAAGGGTGGGATTAGGTGGAAAGCAGGCATGGGGCCTAACAGGCTCCTGGAAAACATCAGATGGGTCAGAAGACACCTCCTGCACCAAGGGAATGTTCAGGGTGGACAAAACAGCCCTGATGAGGCCCTCAGCCAAGGGAATGGGGTCCACCTCGAAGTGGTCCCCAAAAACGGAGATGAAGGAACAGCTGAACAGTCATCATCATCACAGTCCATCAATAATTCCTCCTCAGAGGAATCAGACACATCATGTACACCCAGTGGTTTAGGCAGGGAAGATCTTATAGTGGCGGGGTCTGCAATGAGTTGAAGACCCCCTGTAAAGTGGATGGAAGGAGTTGTAAGGTGGACCGGTGCATGGCTGGAGGCCACAGCAGGGGATTCAGGGGCAGCAGCGCATGCCGGGCAAACATGACCTGAGTATTCTCTAGGTAAAACTGATTGACATGGGGAGCAATGGGGGACACAGACACCCCGGTATCCTTAGTCTTAGGTTTAGCCCCAAGATCTAATGGAGTAGACATTCTCACAGAGTCAAAACGGTCAAAGTATCAAAACACCCACAATAAAGCGCATATGATAATTAATACACCCCAGAAACACTAAAATAAGACTTATCTGGTAGGCGAAGGGTTAAACTGCAGAGGAGAGAAGGAGAGTCCAAGCCCTGCGTAAGATACTCGATCTGTGAATACACAAAATGGCTGCCATGACGGGAGCCAACGGGAAATGAGCGCCCATGGGAAACGTAGTTTTGCTGACGGAATACCTCAACAGTGCCCAGAGCCCTCTAAAGCCCCCAACATCCCCAGAAGGTTGACTGGATGACAGAGCAAGGGAAAACCAACAACATGAGCCATCTCTGACCACGCTACACGGAGCGGTTGCAGAGACATGTCCCAAACTGTAAAGTTCCATAGAAGTGAATGGAGCAATGGCGTCTATGCGGTAAATGCGAGCCCTAAAGTTAACGAGGTGAATACCAAACGTAAAACCACTCAAAAGCCCACTAGAAAGAAACAGTAGACCCAATAACATTGAACCCAATAGGGAAAGTGCCCAAAAAAAACCCAAAAAGGTACTAACCAGCAGCAAATAGGTTAAGTTACCACAGAAACTTGCTCCAAACACCTCACAGACATACAGAATAAACCCAATGAGTGCATGAGTATGTAATAGGAACTCAAAATGAGACCCCTGTGTGGAAGGGAAGCATGTGACATGTGGACCTCTGCACTCAAAGGGTGTTCACCTTTTTAGCCGATCTTCTGTCTTCAGATTACCATATATAAAGAAGCAGCCTCGGTAGGCAACTCCTGGGGAAAGAACTTGCAGCCAAGATTTTCCCCCCGGGGCTTAGGTCCACAAAAGCAACTGGTAAACAGAGCTATCCACATTCGATGATGAGAATTGTCAGTGATGGTAATCTGCCTAATGGTGGTATTCCATATCTAACAGAAAAAAAATAAAAAAGCTAAAACTATAGCAGAACTGTTCTCTTGCTCATGTCTTGACCAAAGGAACAAATCTTACTGGTTGGGGATTGGCTAGCTGCAAGCTAAGGAGAGGAGGTAGGCTCCACCCAGCAGTCACTTCTCAAGAATTGTTCCTGCCTATAAAAGGGGCTTATCACCTACCCAAAGTTACCAGTAACCTGTATTGGACGATAGAGAAATATATATATATTTTGTATTACCAATAATGACTAGAATTAAAGTAACTGCTGTTGAATTGTTGCTTGAGGGCTGCTTACTTGCTGCACTTTTTCCTGTACTGCCGTTCGATGCCATCTGGCCTGAAAAAAGAAAGAAAACAGGGGGAGAATTGTTACTGATAAAATCATATGTTCTTGACCACAGCACCCAACCCGCCTGTGAACGATGGCAAACCCAGCTCATGTTGCAAATTTAACAGTATTCTGGTTACAAATGTAACTTGGATTCTGGTCTGCAGACCGAATGGCTCGTTTGGAGAGCTGAAATATCACTGCATACTCCGCAAAATCTTCATGGCAACGATCTACTGCCTCAAACCAGACACACATTGTAGACAATTCTCATGAAGATTTGCTGTGTATGCACTGCTATTTTGGTTCTCCAGACCAGAATCCATGTTTGTTAGCTAGAGAGCTGACGTAGCTAAAAGGGGCAGAAGCGGGAAACTTTAGATCGAAATAATGCTAAAACTACAAAAGTTACAACAAAATGGCATGAATGCTTTGCTTTATTTAATAACTAACATATTAAAGCTTGCCCAAAACAAGTATTACTAACCCTTTAAATATGTTTCTAGCACAGTTAATGATCATCTTTAAACTAGCATAATACGAAGCGATAATATGTATACGATTTTCCTAACTTTCGTGAAGGAAAGTCAGGATTTTATTAAAGGGATAGTAATACATACTTTTTCAAAATCTTTATTTTGTAGATATTAAAAATGTAAACTAAATGCCCAAAGTCCCATCTCTCAAACCTTTGTGGTTTGAGAGATATTCACTGTCAAAGTTCCCCCCTCCCTCTCCTTTCCCTGACGTCAGCGCTCTACCTCACTGCAGGGGAATCCGGTCCTGGGACCAGCCGCTGACTGGGCAGCAGAGCCGAGATCGCGTTATTGAAACCGTAATCCTTCAGTGGAACAGTCTTCTACTTGTGCTTGCAAGCCATGCTCACTTAGAAGACTGTTCCAGTGAAGGATTTCTGTTTCAATAATGCAATCTCGGCTCTGCTGAAGGGCCTTCACTGGTCCCGGGACCGGATTCCCCTACAAAATGAAGATTTTGAAAAAGTATGTATTACTATCCCTTTAAAGACCCAGAAGTGAATATTATCTCCCCTTTTTTAGTCCCCACCCTATCATGTATTGTATCTCTGTGCCTCTGCATTTTGATATCCTGTTTTCAATTCAGCAACAGGCAGAATTAATTGGTCTAGAACAGCGGTTCTCAACCTTTCTAGTGCCGCGACCCTTTGATAAAATTTCCCAAGTGGTGGTGACCCCTAACAGTAAAATTATTTTCATTGCTCCTTCAGCGCTGTAATTTTGCTACTGTTATGAATCGAAATATAAATATCTGATGGTTTTAGGGGACCCCTGGCAAATCGTCATTCGACCCCCAAAGGGGTCCCGACCCACAGGTTGAGAACCACTGGTCTAGAAGATATAATACTGGAACTTCTTAACGTAGCAGTGAGTTAAATAATCAAATAGGAAGTCCAATGAAGAGACCTACAGTTTTATAGGGGATGCTGCTCCTTGATTTTCTATTAAGCATCTTTTTAGTACTTTGCTGCCGAGGGACAATAAAGAGTTAAAAAGCATAGATTTGCCTCTGTGTCTAATAAAATCTTGACTGTCCTTCACACAAGTTAAAGGGATAGTAATACTTAAATATTACTAATCCCCATATTGTAGCTACGGTAAAAAGAATTGAATTGTCCCCAGTGTCAGCTCTCAAACCTTTATGGTTTGAGAGATAACCGAACACAAAGTTCCCCCCTCCCTCCCCCTTCCCTGAAGTCAGCGTTGTACTGACTGCAGGGATATCCGGTCTTAATTTCATCAGACGGCCCTGCAGGTGAGCCGAGATTGCGTTCGTAAAAAAGAATTATTTCACTGAAACGGTCTTGTACATGTGCTTGCAAACCAAGCACATGTAGAAGACCGTTTCAGTGAAATTCTTTTTTACGAACGCAATCTCGGCTCAGCTGCAGAGCCTCCTGCAGAAAATAAGACCGAATATCCCTGCAGTCAGTACAACACTGACTTCAGGGAAGGCGGAGGGGGGAACTTTGCTTACGGTTATCTCTCAAACCATAAAGGTTTGAGAGATGAACCTGGGGACAATTCAATTCTTTTTACCATAGCTACAATATGGGAATTAATAAAATTTAAGTATTACTATCCCTTTAAGAAAATCCTAAAATTACTTAATCACTCCCCCCCCCATACATACAGAGACATACAGAGACAGACAGACAGACAGACAGACAGACAGACACACACACACACACACACGTAGCAGCTACCGGATACATTACAGTAATCCATACCTCCAACATTTCAAATGGCCAGTGATTGACACTTTTTTGATTTAGAGCAACACTAACATACATAGTAATTTAGGTTGAAAAAAAGACTTGCGTCCATCTAGTTCAACCCTTTTCCTATTCCTGTTTACCATCGTTGATCCAAAAGAAGGCAAAAAAACACAACAATACAGCACTTTCAAATTCTGATTCTGATTCCAAATGGCAATCAGATTTCTCCCTGGATCAACAAGCCCTAAGTAAAATATTAATCCTAATACTAACGTACATAGCCCTCTATTTTATGCTCTTTTAAATAAGTATCCAGGCCCTTTTTAAAGGCGTCTAATGTATTCGATAGCACCACCTCCTCAGGCAGTTAATTCCATACCTTTATTGTCCTTACTGTAAAGAAACCCTTCCGCTGGTGTAGATTAAATCTCCTTTCCTCAAGTCTAAGTGGGTGGCCCCTTGTCCTGTGTACTCTTCTGTTAATGAACAGGTCTTTGGGAGCCCTTTGTATGGGCCCTGAACATATTTATATAGTGTTATCATATCCCCTCTAAGACGCCGTTTCTCTAGTGTGTACAAGTTTAACTTTTCTAGCCTTTCTTCATAACTAAAACTTTCCATTCCCCTTACTAGTTTTGTAGCCCTCCTCTGCACTCTCTCTAGTTCCATAATGTCCTTCAGAAAGGGCGCCCAGAATTGAACAGTATATTCTAGGTGGGGTCTTACCATGGACCTGTAAAGAGGCATAATAATATCTTCCTCCCTTGAGTCAATACCCCTTTTAATACATGCCAATATCTTATTGGCCTTTGCAGCTGCCAGCTGGCACTGCATGCTACTGCTGAGTCTACTGTGTAACACTAAAGTATTATATTTACACAGACTAATTTATAAACACAAATAATGAAGTTTAAACAAACATTAATGTGAGTTTCATTGCTGTGGAGCATTGTGATACACTTATATACATACCACACAGTTTGATCACCTAAAAAGAGGAAAACCAAGGTGGGAAAAAGGGACAGACGAATGTGGGTCTCAAAGAGGGACTGTCCCTCCTAAAGAGGGATACTTGGAGGTATGGTCATCAACATAGTCTGAACAACAGGTCTAAGAACCAAATGATGCAAGTACATGTACCATCTTAGAGACAACATATTTTACTAGTCGAGAAGTGTAAAAGTGACACCTTTATTGACTGAGCAGCTTTAGAATGTAAGCTTTCAAGACAACTTAGGTTTCTTCATCAGGCAAGTTTAGTATGAAGGCTGAACACATTCTTTTGATGCTTCATTCTAAACATGAATGTTGAGGATACCCAAGCCTTGCATTCAAAAGCTACTTAGCCAATAAAGGTATCACTTTTCCTCTACTAGTCTCCTGATATTTCTATGGCTCACACAATCCTTTTACCTATATTAAACAGATTTCAAAGGAAGGGGAAAAAAAAAATAAAAAAATAACCATTTAACAGCGTGAAATATTCTAAAATTTCCAACTGATCACATGCTGTTTATTTTATTTGTAGAGAGTGTACGTGTGTGTCTCTCAACATCCACCTCCTGATAAGCAAATGAATAAGTAATTTTATTGCACACACACACTGTATTATATTATATACTAGTGTAAAAGCCCGTGTACACGAGCCAAGGTCCAGGTGATGTTAATAGGCCGGTCCTGCTCTGCGTCCTGCCACCGACACAGTCATGCAGTGTAGAGACTGCCTGAAAGCACAGAACTCCCAGCATTCTGTGCGTTCGGGCAGTCTCTACTGCGCATGACGGCTTCTGACAAACATCTTAGCAAATTATTATATAGGATATGTACATGGCTCGGCACCATGCACACCCCTGCGGCCCTTAAGGAATTTATCTAATTCACATTTGTGATCCAACATAAAACTGTCACATCAGTTTATAATGAAAGATCAACTAGATATTGCAAGCCAATTGCACTATAGGGGACAAATACAATCCACCTGGTCACTTTAATATACATGAGGCTGTTAACACTACAATACAAGAGGTTAAAAGCCTCAATTAAATTCACTGGACATTTTTATTTGTCCCCTATGGGGCAGATGATGGTTCTTTACCTTCCAGAACACAGCCTATTGTGTGGAAGAAAATCATAACTCAGAAAAGGAAAATCTGCTTTGTTCGAATCAGGTTATCCGACTATAAGTCAACATTTTTCTTAGCCTATATAAATACTGTAACATTGATGGTTTGCAGTACTTTATTGCATTTATATAATTTAAACTTTACTCCTTCAGTTTCATTTTGAGCTTGGAAGCATATATAAAGTTTTTTTTATATATTTATATATTTTCTTGGACTCTGTCCCATGATTTGTCAACAGATTTTCCATTCCCCTCTTCTGATTATACATCGCCATTTCGAATGTAAAAATGGTAATTTAACGTTTGCCTTGTGCCACATAATTTTGAGATTTAAAGGAGAACCATCACCCCAAAAAGTTCCCCCAAAAATTAGCCATTTAGCGATAAGCTTAACAATAGTACTATTAGCAAGCATAATTACTGCGTTACTGAGAAATCCTACTTTGGCTGAGACTGACGGCCAGGCAACAGCGCTTTAGATATATCTGTGCGCCTGCACAGTCAGTCCTTTCTGGTACCTAAAGGTACTCAAAGCCTGTTTGTGTGTGTGTGTGTGTGTGTTCTTTTTTTTCTCCTTTGCCGTTTTGGAGTATTGTTCTTCGGGACACTAAGGTCCCTCCTTGAGGCATGGGTTAACAAATAAAGTTGGAATATTTACAGAGTATGACACATATTTGAAACATTATATGAGCACACAATGGTAAGTTGGTAAAGATACAGTCTGCATAGATATAAAATTATATGCATAGGACAACTGGTGTGTGAACCATTTATTTCATAGTATTGCTGTGTATTTGGTATTTTTATCTTTGTTGTGCACTGGATGTTTGTGCAGCTTTCACATATTTTTACTCCGCAACAGAATGTGCCTTTTTTGTGCTTTGTGGCAAATGGCTTTTGACAGATTTCTTTAAAATTGGGGCTTGTCTGTATGATATAAGTGGTGGATCTGGAAAAATGATGTTTACTTTATCATCTTTATGGAGGGTTGGTTGTATGGCTTTTGCAATCCTCCTTAGGGCTTCCAATTGGGGATTGTATGTAACCACAAGTGGTACCCTCACAGTCTCCGTGGGTAAATCGTATTAGTCCAAAAATTCCTTGCATGCTGCTAGGCCATCTTGATGTGGGATATTGTGTATAAGGATACGACCTCATCAGTACACACAGGAACCAGCATCTCCATTCACTAAAGAGGGGATTCAGGAATCAGGGATACCAGCCAAGAATAATATACAATCAGATACACAGAGCCAACAAAATACCCAGAGAGACACTCCTTGAATATAGGCCACAGACAAAGGATAACACGATACCACTTGTGGTCAAGATACAGTCCCCTACTGGAAGCCCTAAGGAGGATTGCAAAAGACTTATAACCAACCCTCCATAAAGCTGACAGATTAAAAGTCATTTGTCCAGATCCACCACTTATATCATATACAAACAATCCCCATATTTAAAGAAATATATCACAAGCCATTTGCCACAAAACAAAAAAAAAAGGCATATTCCACTGTGGGGTAAAAAGATGCGAGGCCCGTCCAATCCAACACACAATAAAAATAAAAACACCAAATACAGAGCAATACTATGAAATTAACAGTTCCTTCACGTGCTTATACAATGCCTACAGGAGGTTACTACATTGGGACAGGACAGACAATGAGAAAAAAGATAAAGCTCCAACTCCACACATATACAAAAAAATGTTGACACACCAGTTGGTGGTTATTTTTGTGGTCCAAATCATAGTCTACAATAGGGCTCAAAATTTCCACTTGCCACTAGCCAATGGCGAGTGAAAATTTAGCCCTGGCGAGTAGAAATTCAGCTCTGGTGGGTATGTAATGGCTTGCAGTGGTGAGTAACTCTTCAGGTCTGGCTAGTAGCAAAGGACTTCAAATTTTAAACCCTGGTCTAAAAAATATGAAGGCCACCATACTCAAAGTAAACTGTAGAAAACAAAGGGAAAGATAAATCTGGGAATTTAAATGAATGGTTATATTTGACACATTAAAGCAGGCCTGAACCTTGGGATGGGCTTCAGGTCTCATTAGACTAGATAGAACATATTGAGTATAGAGATGGACCTCACCAACTCCCAAACTTTTCACACCTTGTTCCCAGGACTTTGATCTAACCCTGTGCATATCATTTCATATCTATGCAGACTGTTTGTTCACAAAGGTAATTGTCCACCATTATGTACTCATATAAATTTGTTTCAAATGCATGTCATACTCTGTAAATATTAATTCCAGCTTTGTTAACCTATACCTGAAGGGACCTTAGTGTCCTGAAAGCCTGCACTTTCTATGGCCTTAGTTAGCCATTAAAAGGCATTGCCTTTATATCACTTTTGTGAGCTTTTTGCTATAAAACTGAATCCCATCTACTTGGTATTCAGAAGCTGCTAGAGAAGTCCCTTTCTGAGATACCAAAGACTCAAACAGCAAATAAAGGGTCTCAATCTCCATTGTAAATACTAAATTATGTACACGTTAATACTCACTTATTCGCACATTTATATTTTTGACTGTGCCAGAAGTTTTCTGTAGACTGAAGGCTCCTGCTGATTAAGGATTGTTAGTAGCAGAGAGGAAATTGGCTCCAGCAATCAAGGCCAATCAGGTTATAAATGAGTGACGAGATGCCATACGTTGGCAATGAAGAGCATCTTAATTATACCCCCTACTGCGACTAATGTGAATTAGCACACTGTTCATTCAAATGCCTCCCTAGCGCACAATGTAAATCCAGGCACTGTCACATAGCTGATGGAAGGAGGAGATGGAGAGGGACTAGGGAAGAAAGACTTGAAATCAAGAAAGCAAGAGAGGCAATAAAGACTGCAAACTGTAAAAGTGTGCCGCGTAGCTGGGGGGGAGAGAGCGAGGTGGGGGGGAGAGCGAGAGAGAGAGCGCGAGGTGGTGGGAGAGAGAGAGAGCGAGGTGGTGGGGAGAGAGAGAGAGCGAGGTGGTGGGGAGAGAGAGAGAGCGAGGTGGTGGGGAGAGAGAGAGCGAGGTGGTGGGGAGAGAGAGAGCGAGGTGGGGGGAGAGAGAGAGCGAGGTGGTGGGAGAGAGAGAGCGAGGTGGTGGGAGAGAGAGAGAGAGAGAGCGAGGTGGTGGGAGAGAGAGAGAGAGCGAGGTGGTGGGAGAGAGAGCGAGGTGGTGGGAGAGAGAGAGAGGTGGTGGGAGAGAGAGCGAGGTGGTGGGAGAGAGAGCGAGGTGGTGGGAGAGAGAGCGAGGTGGTGGGAGAGAGAGCGAGGTGGTGGGAGAGAGAGCGAGGTGGTGGGAGAGAGAGCGAGGTGGTGGGAGAGAGAGAGCGAGGTGGTGGGAGAGAGAGAGAGAGCGAGGTGGTGGGAGAGAGAGAGAGAGCGAGGTGGTGGGAGAGAGAGAGAGCGAGGTGGTGGGAGAGAGAGAGAGCGAGGTGGTGGGAGAGAGAGAGAGAGAGCGAGGTGGTGGGAGAGAGAGCGAGGTGGTGGGAGAGAGAGCGAGGTGGTGGGAGAGAGAGCGAGAGAGAGGTGGTGGGAGAGAGCGCGAGGTGGTGGGAGAGAGAGAGAGAGCGAGGTGGTGGGAGAGAGAGAGCGAGGTGGTGGGAGAGAGAGAGAGAGCGAGGTGGTGGGAGAGAGAGAGAGAGAGAGAGCGAGGTGGTGGGAGAGAGAGAGAGAGCGAGGTGGTGGGAGAGAGAGAGGTGGGGGGAGAGAGAGAGAGGTGGGGGGAGAGAGAGAGGTGGGGGGGAGAGAGAGAGAGAGGTGGGGGGGAGAGAGAGAGAGAGGTGGGGGGGGGGGAGAGAGAGGTGGGGGGGGAGAGAGAGGTGGGGGGGGAGAGAGAGGTGGGGGGGGAGAGAGAGAGGTGGGGGAGAGAGAGAGAGAGAGGTGGGGGAGAGCGAGAGAGAGGTGGGGGGAGAGAGCGAGAGAGAGGTGGGGGGAGAGAGCGAGAGAGAGGTGGGGGGAGAGAGCGAGAGAGAGGTGGGGGGGGAGAGCGAGAGAGAGGTGGGGGGAGAGAGCGAGAGAGAGGTGGGGGGGAGAGAGCGAGAGAGAGGTGGGGGGGAGAGAGCGAGAGAGAGGTGGGGGGAGAGAGAGGTGGGGGGGAGAGAGGCAAGAGAGAACAAGAGAGAGAGAGGGAGGAGAGAACAAGAGAGGCAGGAGACAGAGAAGCGGGAGAGAGAGAGTGGGAAAGAGTGTGGGGCAGGAGAGCGAGAGCGACAGCAGAGAGAGAGAGAGAGACAAGAGAGAGAAAGACAAGAGAGAAAGAGGAGAGAGAGAGAGGCAAGAGAGAGAGAGAGGCAGGAGAGAGAGAGGCAGGAGAGAGAGAGGCAGGAGAGAGAGAGAGAGAGAGAGAGAGAGAGAGAGAGAGAGAAGCAGGAGAGAGAGAGAGAGGCAGGAGAGAGGCAGGGGGGAGAGAGAAACAAGAGAGAGAAAGATAAGAGTGAAAGAGGAGAGAGAGAGGCAGGAGAGAGAGAGAGAGAGAGAGAGAGGCAGGAAAGCGAGAGAGAGGCAGGAGAGATAGAGAGAAAGAGAGGCAGGAGAGAGAAAGAGAGGCAGGAAAGAGAGAGAGAGGCAGGAGGAAAGAGAGAGAGAGACAGGAGAGAGTGAGAGAGAGAGAGAGAGAGAGAGGCAGGAGAGAGAGAGTAGGCAGGAGAGAGAGAGAGAGGCAGGAGAGAGAGAGAGGCAGGAGAGAGAGAGAGGCAGGAGAGAGAGAGAGGCAGGAGAGAGAGAGAGAGAGAGAGAGGCAGGAGAGAGAGAGAGAGAGAGAGAGGCAGGAGAGATAGAGAGAAAGAGAGGCAGGAGAGAGAAAGAGAGGCAGGAGAGAGAGAGAGAGAGAGAGAGAGAGAGAGACAGGAGAGAGAGAGAGAGAGGCAGGAGAGAGAGAGAGATGGCAGGAGAGAGAGAGAGAGAGAGAGAGGCAGGAGAGAGAGAGAGAGAGAGAGAGGCAGGAGAGAGAGAGAGAGGCAGGAGAGAGAAAGAGAGGCAGGAGAGAGAGAGAGAGAGAGAGAGAGGCAGGAGAGAGAGAGAGAGAGGCAGGAGAGAGAGAGAGAGAGAGAGAGAAAGAGAGAGAGAGGCAGGAGAGAGAGAGAGAGGCAGGAGAGAGAGAGAGAGAGAGAGAGAGAGAGAGGCAGGAGAGAGAGAGAGAGAGAGAGAGGCAGGAGAGAGAGAGGCAGGAGAGAGAGAGAGAGAGAGAGAGAGAGAGGCAGGAGAGAGAGAGACAGGAGAGAGAGAGAGGCAGGAGAGAGAGAGAGGCAGGAGAGAGAGAGAGAGGCAGGAGAGAGAGAGAGAGGCAGGAGAGAGAGAGAGAGGCAGGAGAGAGAGAGAGAGGCAGAGAGAGAGGCAGGAGAGAGAGAGAGAGAGGCAGGAGAGAGAGAGAGAGAGAGAGGCAGGAGAGAGAGAGAGGCAGGAGAGAGAGAGATCTGCTTTATGTGTAGGTTCAGCATCAGTCCATAAACAGATGACTTGACATTATCTCCTAGAATCTTCTGATGCACTGCAGAAAGCAT